>NC_051167.1:183008122-183608122 GCF_013339725.1 Rhipicephalus microplus
AATGGCGTTAAATGTGTAAATAATAAAATAGGAGGCCGCTCTTTTCAACAAAAAAAAAACTGCATGCGGAAGTGTGTTCGTGGCATTATCACCAATAATATTTGTCGAGAGTTGATTTAGAGTACTACATACACTCGACCGCGCGAGAAATGTGAGACATTAGGAAAACAAGAAATGAGCGTTCGCTTAGAAAACTCAACGTACACTCTACTGTGGGAGAGTTCTACTGACAAACGCCGTGCCACTGAAAATAACGTAACAGCAACCTTCGGTCTGAGCAAAGTATATTCAACTGGCGCACACAAAGGCTAGGTTGTAATTAATGATTCAGAGTACCTAGTACTCCGCTATAAGAGAGCATAAAGCTGTCCCGGGGCCTCACAGTTGACGAAAAAGTCAAACCAATACTGTGTGTTTAGAAGAAGTGGTTAATGGTTTACAGTACTTGCTACTGAGCTATGGGAGAGCTGAAAGCCGTCCCTGTAATTCAGATTTTTGCGGCGTTGCGCTACTCGGAAACCTTCCAACCCCAATATTGTATCTGTCTGCACTGTTGCCTGATAATAGGACTCTAGGAGCAGAAACAGGCATTTGAAGATATTGCTTATGCCACATCTCTGTATTACAACCTTTAGAACAAATGTTCACTTATGTCATGGGCAAAGTGCGGTCTTATTAGGCCCATTTATTCAATCATAGACATTACTTAGCTAACAGATACTGACCTTTTATCTAATCTATTTTGGGGGCAATATAATTAGCGCAGCAAAATTAATTTCTCTGCAGGAAAGTGCGGAGTGTCCACTACTTCCTCGCGCCATTAATTTCTTTTCGCCGCATTAGACTGTGTGGTGAAAGCTGCATATAAACGTAGGTGCCAGTCACTGCACTCTAAGATAAAAGAATAACCCTGTATCTGCATGTTTCACTGCAAATGCCGCAAAACGATAGTCTTGCGTCTAGATGGAAAGAATAAAACATTTATTTGATGGTGAGAATGGATGGAGAGAATCAGTGAACGGGATTCTGTAGGTGCTGCGCGAGACATGAGCGCCATTTGTCAGTAGTGTAAGTAAACGGAGGAATGGCCTCCGATATGGCGCGCGTGCGGCATGTGCGCGCAATCTCTGAGGCTATAGATTGTAGAATGCAAGGCGACGGGTAGGTGCCACCTCCGTATCACCTTAGCAAAGCGCAGGCAATATTCACCTTTCTGTGCATAGCAGTGAATTGTCGGCTCAGCGTAATAAACGCAACGTTCCTTAGAATTACTTATGTATGACTTTTATACTATAAAGAAACACGCCACAGTATATTGATGTCTTGATGTTCTGCCCCAGATATGCGCAAAGTTTTGCTTTTTAATCGATACTACGCACAAGTGTTAAGGCAGGTACCAGTGCAATATTGATGGGCGCTGCGAATGAGGTGGGCACTGCAAATGGAGGGGGGAAACAGACACGTCAAGAGACTAAAATTTTTGCGTCGTACAATAACTCTTCTCGGACAATTTATCTCGGGTCTCGGGACGGCATTATGCTCTCCCATAGTAGAGTACTATGTACTCTAAATCGTTAAACACTTTTTCTAAACACAATGGCTTTTCACCCACAGTAGAGTACCTAGTACTTTAAATCGTTACCCCCTTTTTTTTTTCTAAACACAACGGCTCAATGGACATCACGTAGGAGGTGCACTTCACTCTCCCCAAGTACATGGATCGCAACGGGACGGCTTTATGCCCTCCCATAATAGAGTACCTAGTACTCTAAATCGTTAGCCACTTTTTCTAAACACACAACGGTGGCTTTATGCTTTCCCATAGTACAATACTCAGTGCTCTAAATCGTTACCCACTTTTTCTAAACACACAATGGTGGCCGCAACCGGATGTAATCAAGGGGACATATATTAGCGGGACGGCTCAGTGCGCTCCCATAGTTGAGTACGAAGTACTCAAAATCTTCGAACATTTTTTTCTAAACCACCCAATTTTCGGTGGTACACAAGAACATGTGTACGTAGAGCAGCGGGACGGCTTTATGTTCTCCCATAGTGGAGTACCTCGTACTCTAAATCTTTAACAACGTTTTCTAAACACAGGCTCTACCATAGTAGAGTACCAAGTGCTCTAAACCGTTGAAAACTTTTTCTAAACACACAGGCAGTCAGATAAGCTTTTAGTAGGGGCGGCTAACAGCTCTCCCATAGTTGAGTACAATCTACTCGAAATCGTTAAACACTTTTTCTAAACGCAGAGGCAGTTCTATTGCACGGTAAACATTTTTTTTTCTAAACAGTTCTACTGCACGTTGTGATTGAGGCCCAGAGGACGGCTTTTTGCTTCCCCATAGTACAGCACCAGGTACTCTAAATAGTTAACCACTTTTTCCAAACACATCGGTGGACGAAACCAAGTGTCTTCATCATAACGCTGACGGGACGGCTTCATGCTGTCCCATAGTAGAGTACCAAGTGATTTAAATCGTTAAACGCTTTTTCAACCCCCCACCCTGTCCCTAGAACGACGGTCCTCTTTATTAAAGGAGTCATTTCACTCTATTTGGCCTGTCTGAATTGCTACGCGCACGAATTGCTTTCACGGTACACCGTTAACTACCGCTATTGGTGTTCAGTGGTTTTAGGTTTACTCTTCTGATTACTTCTAGGTTAATGCATTGGTTTTTTTTTTCATATTATTTGAGACCTCGTTCGTTTATCTTTACCTGGTTTTAGCATTCCAGGCCTTGATTTAGACCTGTATTGACCACTTGAGGATGAGCGTGACCACGTCACATGACATCTATGAATGAGCGACAGCCCGCTGCCCTAAAGTAAACGTGTACATGACTCAGCAACTACTAACTCAGCAAAAAGTAACTTCAGGAGCAGAAACACCCCTAGCACAGGTATGTATACCACGGAAATTGGATAAACCACACCATTCCCAGCTGGTGTGCTATAATAAAAAGTTTTCGAATACGGACCCCAAAACCTTTTGCCTATGCACTACTTTTTTTTATTTATTACATACTGAAGACCCTTAGGTCCAAGCAGGTGGGCAGTTACAAGGGGATGTAGTCGAAACAATAAGTGGCATAAAGATTTTTTGGGGTCAGTGTGTCTTACACTCATAGTGAACACAAGGAGCGGCATAGCAAATTATTTCATAATAACGTATGTACCAGACAAAAGAGAAAAAGCCGGAGCGACTAGTTTTCGAGAGGGGTCTGCGAGGCTTCGGACACTTCCTATATTCTAGGTCACTCTAGTCTTCGCATATAGAGGCGTCACTTCAGTGAGTACCATAGCGTTGGTCTATGCAAAGCTTTTAGGCCAGGCTTTGGGGGGCTCCCGTTAAATTCGAGAAATAGCGTACGTAACGCGAAACGATACCCTGCTTGGTTCTCGTGCAGGAGCAGAGACCTCGACGCTATTTCTTTGGTGCTCAAAAACCCTTTGTCAGTGCTCGATTAAGATGAAGCCGGAGTAAAGAATTTTCTAAGGGGGGTCTGCGACTCTATGAAAACTCCCCTTTTCTCGGTCAATCCTATAGTCTTGGCCGAGTGCCGTGGCTTCAGTCAGTGTCGTCATGATTGCTTGAAGTAAATATTCTAGGGCAGGCTTTTGGGCTTCCGCTAAGTTCGAGAAAGAGCCCCCCGGTGCCCAAGCGGGACACTTAATCACTCTTTGGGTCACACAAAGGCGCACTAGCATCGGCGCTATTTAATTGGGGCTCCAAAGCATATGGGGCCCCAATTCGAAAACTTCCTAACGACGCAACACAGATAATGCTGCACTGCGAATGGATGCATTCTTTTCAAACGCTTCCTCGACATAACGCACTAACGCCCGTATTCTAGAACGTCCCTTCACTTTACGCTCCACCTTGACTTGAGAAAGTAGATCGGAGCGCCATCTCTAGGCAGAACAAGTCACACCATATCATTGATAATCTGCAGTGATAACCTGCAAGGACGGAATTCGAGTCGAGGAGCGTTTGTTAATGCGGGAGTAAATGTCCATAGCGCATGTAACAACGCAGGCAATTTGTGCCAATGTCACTGCCAAAACACACACTATGCACAAATGAAGAACTTTAGAGACGCATAACTAGAATATGTGCTTGGATGCAAGAAAAACAAGCGAGACTCAAAACAAAGACTTGAGAAGGAGATAAACCGTCACCGGACTTACAACCAGTTTATCGACGCCTCCCTTATCTTATCACATTACCTCTCGCACCTTATCACCTTATTTTTCGCACGTGCACACGCTATGACCCGAGGCCCATTATATTATTGTGTTTCTGAGCCTTGCTGGTTTTCTTCCTTCTAAGCATGAACCAAGTGTCCCAGATTTTCACGGTTATAAAATTTCACGCGAAAAGTTTGCGCATTTGTGCATACCCGCCCAAATTCTGTGTGACCTGGATGCCACGTAGTTAGTCACTCACCTGTATCTGTACACTTGCCCCCTGCAATTCATACTTTTCTGTGTCGCACGATATCTCTGTGGCGCGTTGTACTGAATGGACGACGATAATGATGTTGATGATGATGACGAACATTGTTACAATTAGAACAGCCCCGAAACGCGGAGCAAATGAAATCGCTGGACAGGTGCTGCAATGTCGTTCTCAGCTCTCTCTAAGTACATACAAGAAACGGGAAATGCGTGCTCGAGCCACACGTGTTCCCTCCAAATGAGGCGGGCGTAATAATAACGACGCCGGGCTCGCTTAGATAAAAGCCAGCCGTGCGCGCTCTATTTAAACCCGCCCTTGATGACGCGGCCCTCAGGCGAGATGGATGCGACGAAGGCGCGGAGGTGGGCAGCGTGGAAAAAGAGGAACGCGAGGCACCTGCCTCGAGAGTGTATTTACGGTAGTTGCTTTCCAACCACTCACGCAGTGCTTGCGTGCTGCGAGTGCACCGAGTAATGGAGCGTATACCTGGATGGCGCCTCCACGGCGCTGCCGACCGCGAATACGTGCGTACATTAGCAAAGCAAGTTGGTCGCTGAGCCGGTGCGTTGTTTGCGCACATACTACCGCTAGATAAAGCTTCCATCACAACTTTCCCGCTCCGATGCGACACTGTTATGCCGCCTTTGGTTGGGTGTTGCAATCACAAAGGCGTACTCCTTTCGGATTGGTATGGCAGACACTCCTACATGCGACTACTGCGGAGCTGAAGAGACCATCGAACACGTCCTGTGCAGCTGCGCTTGCTACGACACACAGCGATGCCAGCTACGGATGGTTTTGAATCGACTTGACTCTAGACCATTCTGTGTGCAGAAGATTCTAGGACCTTGGGCATCTGCCTCAGTTGCGCAGAAAGCGACTAAAGCGCTCCTACTTTACCTAAAGTCAACAAACCTGGGCGACCGCCTGTAGACTGTGTGTGTTCCCCCGAGTGTGCTCGTGATTGCGTGTACCTTCTTATCTCTTTGCAACCTCTTTTCTCCACTTCATCCCTTCCCCAGTGCAGGGTAGCAAACCGGATGTGCATCTGCTTAACCTCCCGGCCTTTCCTTGCATCTTTATCTCTCTCTCTCTCTCTCTCTCTCTACTACCACTGAAAACGTTCATATGTGTGTCGTATGATTCTTACTGAAGATATGCGGGTACCGTGCGCAGTTGTGACGTGTACGTAAACAATGCTGTACTTCGCGAGGACACATAAAACCGTACTTTTTAAAATAAGTATATATCCACTCAGCTCGCCGCCTATAGTCTTTAGTTCTAATTTAATTCCGCGGCCTCACAGGCTAGCCCTCATCTGTTTATTTCATGATTTCATATACCTCCATAAACATTGCACATAATATACATGGAATGAAATGGAATGTGATCTAGCCACACCGTGGGGTAAAGTGGTTAGGGTTATCGCCTGCTGACCCAGAGTTCCAGGCTTCTATCCCTACCATGGTTGTCTCATTTCGATGGAGACGATTTGCGAGAGGCCCTTGTACTGTGTTACCTAAGGGCCACTAGAAGAGAGAGAGATAAAGATGCAAGGAAAAGCAGGGAGGTTAACCAGACGCACATCCGGCTTGCTACCCTGCACTGGGGAAAGGATAAAGGGGAGAAAAGAGGTTGCAGAGAGATGAGAAGGTACACACAATCACGAGCACACTCGGGGAGCACACACAGTCTACAGGCGGTCGCTCAGGTTTGTTGACTTTAGGTAAATTAGCAGTGCTTTAGAAAAGCAACAAATATCTGAGGTTGTCGAAGCCCTCCACTACACCGTGTCTTATAGTCAAATCACAGTTATGCCACGTAAAAAAAAAAAACAAAGAATGTTATTCATGCAAGGCGATAGAGATTTTTTTAAGGGCAGATGAAATGGTGAGGGCGATATAGTTCATCAGGTGCGATTAATATTTACAAAACACGAAAGAGCAGTAAAAAAAAAACCATCTTCAACGCCTGACTGACAAATGGCTAAGTTTGTGCGCCTGCAATCGTCAAACGAAAATAAACTGGAGGACCCATAGGCTTCGCGCTGAAGAATTGAACGCGACACTCTTGAACGCGAAAGCGCTATTCTGTTCCTATTGCGTACTTCAAACACTTACCTTGTTAAATCTTTTCTAACTTGCTATGTATCAAGTGGCCTGAAGGGTGCAGTAGCGCGTGGGACTTAATTTAGTAGGATGCTACTGGCTTTAAACTATATACGGCACCGTGATAATTCCGTGTTCTGACGCCCGATGGCAATGTGTACGCTTGTCCGACGCATTATAATGGCAAGTATTTCATGTTGTATTGGGAAACGTGTACACGACACGTGTGTGTTTTTAAATCATGAAAGCTTTTTTCACTGTATTTCCAAGCACAGGAAGTTATTTTCAATGTATTCACAAGCAGAGGTGTGGCTATAGGTTAGAACACCTGCTTTTCATGCAATGGACCCGGGTTTGATTCCCACTCAGATGCCGAAGCCGTAATTTGGGCGAATCGAGCTCTTTAACGATATCGCGCTAAAGAAATAAGTACGTGCGATGGCTTCATCGTTACGCTCCTTTCCTTATTTTAGTCCTGTGTCACGTTCCGTGTTTACAAATAAATATGTATGACATTGACTTCGACTAGTCAATGACATTGAGGAGGGTTACCAAACTGGTAGACTGCTGTATTTCTGGGAAACAGGGGATTTCTGAAGTGGAAGGATTTTTTTTTTGCCTACTGCAAGCACTTCTGGCGTCTATCTGCGTATATATCTATCAGGTGCTTACTTGGGCGCTCTCGCGATCACTCCTTAACTTGGCGTGAACCAAAATTAGTATAGGAGAATAAGGTTTGTCGAATATGATCAAGTGCTCGAGACATTAATAATTTCACAATCACATCGCGTACGTCGTCAAACACTTTGCGCTAGACAGTGGCACATACCTACGGGTGGGCATGTGCCGCAGGTGAAAGACACTTAGTATCTACCCAGAAACGGCGAGAAAACACATGGGTAATTTCAACGCGTGAGCTTTAAGAAAAAGCTGACATCACTAACGTTGATCGAACAAATACCGAGAATATATGTCCTAGTCCAAGCAGGAATCGAACCCCAGAATTCTCCGTGGCAATCAAGATTTCTACCAGAGAGCCATACCGGGTCTCAGAACTCTTCTTCAAATAGACCCTAATGTTACTAAAACATAAATTGAGGTTGCAGTGCTACACATACTTTTTCATAAACATTGCATATGTACTCCTGTGATACAGCCGTCATGTGGGCTTAACGTCCAAAGTAGTTAAGTGTCACGCGCTGAAGTTGATTCGTATAGCTGTGCCCAGGGCTACTATCTTTGCGAGCACCAGCGCTTCACATCAGCTTATCGCTTCTGGTGTCGCTAATACTCGCGTCCCCATTGGCATCGTTGCGAAAGCGCACAGCACTGGTTATTCCTTTCTGCAGTCCCAGCGTATTACTTTGCAGCGGTCGTGCTTGACTACCAGATCATGAATGCATTCAGAAAAATTTCTAAAAGTCTTTTATTGAATAAAATAGTTATTTATTGCCGATTTTTATTTAAGGTTCTTGGCGTTCAACGACCCTCAGTGACTCAGGCTTTGGAATCACCGTTGTGAAGGGTTCCGGATAAGTTTGTGTTCAGATTTTTTAATGCACACCAACATCGCAGAACAAATGAATCAATCAATTAATCCTTCAATCAATTAATCAATTAATCAATCAATTAATTAATTAATCAATCAATCAATCAATCAGTGAATGTTGTGAACCTAGATCTTCATGTGCATGCATTTTAATTAGATTCATGTCTCTTCTTTTTTTTGACCGGAAGATGCAAGATCAATGTTGCTGGTGTTTCGACCACATAAATTTTAATTTATGTCAGCTTTCGGAGCGTTCCTCTTCTTACGAAGCCTTTTCTTTAATTGCGAGCCTCACATTCACTTTCGTATGCACGGGTACAAAGACTCTTTCCGGTCTCTCTCTCTCTCTCTCTCACACACACACACACACCACACACACACACACAGAGAGAGAGAGAGAGAGAGAGAGAGAGAGAGAGAAAGCGAATTAGAAGAAAAATGACGAGCTTATAGCAACGTCAAGAAGGGTTCTCGCCAGCTCTATTTTGTACCAACGAGTGCAACTTCGCTACAAGGCCAGGCTATTTCCAACTCGCGGTGAACGGCTCGCGGTGAGAACGTGAAAGGTCAAACAACTGTGCTTACTACCGCGCTGGCATCAGCACGTTCGAGGCTTGTAAGCTTGCGTGTAACCTCTCGCTCTATTGAGTTTCCACGCGTCTATTTTTCTTTCACGGACCACACGTCATCAGCTGCGTCCGCGCAGCACGCAAATCGGTGTATTTACTTGAGGAATCAGGGAACGTTTTTCTTCATGAGTGCTTTTCAGTACATTCAATGAAAACCAATCTTCAGATGATAGAGCCAATGAAGGCATGGGTAGACAGTTGTATTGCTTCGAGCACACTAAGGAAAGAAGTGGAATATTTAAATTATAGTCTTGCTTTTTTTAACTAGACTCAATATTAATGAGAACTAACGGATAACCGTGCAAAGTAAATTATAAGGGAAGTTCAAAATAATAATTTAATGTAAATTATTAAGAAAGAACAGTAGACGGAAGGAATAAACTGCCGCTGGCGGGGACTTAACTTGCGACCTTCGAATAATGCCTCCGATACTCTACCAATCGACCTTCAGTGGTGGTCATTTCCGTGTTCACTTTATGGTTCCTATCATCATTGCCATCATGATGATAAGACGATATCAAGAACAAGAAATGGCCATGTAACAGGAAGACAAGACAACCACTGGTCATTAAGAATCACAGACTATATTCCAACAAAATTCAAGCGGGTCAAGGGGAGAAAAAGTTAGGTGGCAAGATGAGATTAGGAAGTTTGCGGCTATAAAGTGGTGGCAGCAAGCACAGGAACAAGTTTACCGCCTGAACATGGGAGAGTACTTAGTCCTGCAGGGGGCCTATACAGTCGGTTTGATGATGGGTCATATATCTGAATTTAAAACTGAGAACGCTCGTCTAATTATATCATGACAACGAGTAAAATATATGAGGCCGACAAGAAAACTCCCAACCCCCAACCACTGGTGAAGTAGAGTTCGGAACTTTCTCCCGAGTTCTCGCAATTTTCGCCGTCAGTTATTCATAAAGATCGCGGGGGGCCGTACCTAGGCCACAGCAGAAAATAGCGAGCACCACGCCTTTTTTTTTTTCGTTTTCTCCTCATTCTCTTCCTCTACCCTTCCTTCTGCGAAATAGACTTGGCAACTGTGATAGCCGCGGGGTGCTAGCAAACAAGCTAACCTACCTCTGGCCTCCGCTGCGCAGAAAACAAGATTAATTAGTCATCCCCGGGAAGCGAAAGAGCTGTCGGGTGACCCGATAAAGACGGACGCAGAGACACAGCATGTCGTACCAACTCGTTCGAGCTTTCGCGTTATCAGCGTTAATAAGATAGAGCAGTGAGGAAGACGTTAAGGCAACTCGTTAACTAGTGTTTGTAACGAGGCACTTCACGCTTCACCCCGGACAGGTGGGACCAGAAAAGTAGCAACGATGAACGACTGTGACAACTATCTAAAGGTCTATCTGCCTACAGTGGCGGAGGCGTAAGAAAGTAAGGGCATCGAAAGTTGAGATTAAGGAGATAAAAAAAAAGGTGTGATGACTCTTACGGTGTAGGGGCTCCAGGAACGACCCAAGTCACTATGGAAACTCGGCTTGATGACTCGAAACGCCTACAAGTGTCTTCTACTTTTTTTTCTACTTTACTTACTTCATGCTTCCTGCTGAAAATGTTATATATTATGCAGCCCTAAAAGTTGACAGCCACTCCACATGTGCACTGCTCGACCAAAGAAGGCTCCGAGTTTGTGTCTCCTGCAAGTAGCTGCCGGTTCTTGCCGCTCATCTAGTTACGCTTTTGGGTTTCCATGCTAACTCTGCAGAGCAGCTAACCAAACTTCCTTGGGTTAGCCTTCATCTGCATACATTTGTTCATATTTTCACAGCGAAAGCTTTATATGGCTAGGAGAAAAAAAAATGCCCGACAGCGGTGTTACGAGCGGTCTCCATTGGCTGTCTTATCAGTTACGTCATTCTCAGCGTCGTACCAAACAACCCATGCCACGCAGCCATGGCTCCGAGGCCATGGCATAAGTTTTTCCAGAAACCTTCCACATGTTCATGCCACGGACAAATAGAAGAGCGCCGACAGTTTAAGCGTGAGAGAGCTCGCGTTCGCCGGGCAGGCTTGGGAGGCCGATCGCCGGCGGCAACTGCGTACAGAGAAACCGGCAGCCTTCCAAGCCTCGCAAACACTTTCCTGTCGCGGACGAGAATGCAAGCGCCAGTGGCGGGTGGAGCCTGAAAACAATGCTGCCGAGTTAGCTTGCGATGTCGAACGCTTCTAACAACGCAGCGCCAAATAATGAACGCGTCTTTCTTGGAGAAGGCGAAATAGCACGTAATTTCGTTCCACCTATAGGCGACATGGCTTAGCGCCTACGCCGAACAAGTGGCGTTGAGGTGTTAACGTGATCATTACGTGAGCGCATTCACCGGGGCAAACACCCGCTTTCAGTGGCAGTTTCTGAAGCGCCACTTTGGCTTCGGCTGTGACGTCTTTGACTGCCCGTGGTTCGAGAACAACCACTGTGTTTAACGCGACGGGAAACGCATTTAACCGCTCATTACACTCCTCCGGGAGCGTGATAATGCGAGATACAATGTGCGGCACGTGAAATAAACTTTGTGGTAAAGCCAAACTAATTGTTTGTCTAACCTCATTATTAAGGACGAATACGTAACCAATAATTAGGAAAGGTTTCAGTGCCACGAACGGTTGAATTCACTGCTGAACGCCGGTGCCGCACGTTTCAGCTGTCGCTGCTCAACCGTTTGTGCGGAATGCTTGGGTGGTGATTTTTTTTTTCAGTATTACTGCCATTTTATTGCTGAGTTCTTTTTCAAAGAAGTTTCTCTATATTACGTTCCTAAGTTTGACAAACAGCATTTCAGCCGGTCAAGACTTCACCAAATTTTTTTCTATACGTGACTGTTACGCTTGTCACTACACCACTCCCACTCCTTCTTTTTTGTTTTTTTGTTTTATATAAACGTTAATGCTCACATTTCGGGCCGACCAATCTTACCAAGTATATTAAAACAGCGTTGTAATTTGCCAAAATTTTTTTTAACTTTTCAAAACGTAACATCAGCAGCCGACATAACGCGAAGCTACCTGGCTCTGAAGAAAAACAAGCCCAGCTAGTTCGCGACTCTCGACGCCGAAATAGGGGCGCACACAGAGACACGATATCTTGGGAAATTATAAGTAATCTTCTCTTATCATGCGCTGCCATTCTGTATTTTATTGTTCCATAGCGCCTTTATAGTCGCTTCCAACGTGATTGATTGATTTGTGGGGTTTAGCATCCCAGATGCAAGCTGTCTCTAGTAAAAAAAAATGTTCGACGATTCAGAGTACAATGTGTTCAGAAAACATGTTTAACGATTTTGAGTTCTTGGTTCTCTGCCATGGTAGAGCAAAAACAGTTCCATTCACAGCGACTCCTCACAGAAACCTTGACGCGTGTACCAAAAAAGGGGGTTAATGACTTAGAGTACTTGGTACTCTACTATGGGAGATCTTAAAGCCGTACTCTGTTTAGATAAAGGTATTTACACTATGTACAGAAAACAGAGGTATCATAACATTCCAGTAAAAGGGCACATAACGTTGGGCACATCTATGTGCCACGACAAACATCACTACGTTTGCATTGAAGACATCATTGCTCTAATATACATGAAACTGTTGGCATACATGTACACAGGAACTCTATTACGTGTGTTTGGATAAAGTCTTAACGATTAAGATTACTCGGTGCTCTACTATGGGAGAGCATAATGCCGTCCCATCGGCCCTAAAAATTGCGAGTATTGAAACTGAGAAACGTCAGCATACTATATATATATGTAACTTGAACCTATATACAAGAGTTACGTAGACCCTACCAGTTACGTTCCGGTTACGTAATCCAGGTAAGATGCGTGTCACTGGTTATAAGTACGAAATTCCAGCTTGCACGCTCATTTCACGGCTGACTCGTGCATCGATGCTCGTGGAAACAAAACATTTTATGTTGGAAAGACGAACCTTTATATACCGCTATGATTAGTGTTTGTAGCGAAAACGTACTTATTATTACAACAAAAACAATACAGCATCGCTTTCTGGCCCCGAAGAATATCTAGTGTACTGATCTTTTCAGGTTCAAGCTTCGACGTATTCTGAGTTTGTAAGCAGCTATAAAAAAGCATTATTCTAATTTTAATAAACTTACATCTCATTTAGAAAGCTTATTTCTAATAAATCTACAAGTGAGCTCAGTCTAAGTTTTATTATAATGTAGAAAGCACAGTTCCATATGGTTGTTCATTTTACAATTCCTTTCGTTGGACACCACAGCCATGCGTTTGACTCTCACTCTAGAAGCGTTAAAGAAAACTGCCGCCCTTACCGCCTTTGCGGCTGTTTTCGTCGTGGCAGAGCAAAACAGAATGCGAAACATGGCGCGGAGTTTCAAAGTTCAAGGGTTATGAACGAGAGCGTCGTCTTGCTTAGCACGACACAGGAAGTGGGGTAAGGGGAGATAAGGGTGAGGGAAAAGGAGCTGAGAAAGGGTTGGGCGCCCGACTTCTGGTCGTTTTAACGAGAGTGCCATTTCGCCTCGTATCCCCCCACTGAGCCAGCGCAAAAAGTTACTCAGCGCGGCAAAACTCGCACGGCAGCACTTTAAAGCTGACTCCACGGGTCAGAAATAGCATGTCGGCCCCATTCAACACCGTACAACACGCCCTCCCCCCCCACCTCCTCCCCTCTCGAAGCCAACTGCTTGATCCCAGATTGCGAGTATACCCGTAGAAAGGGAAACGCAATACGCGGGACAGTTTTGCGGGCTGTGAAAAGAAGGAAAGTAGAAACGAAAGCCTCATGATGCAGAAAGGTTAAGTTAAAGTGTATATTGTCATTGTCACGAGGCAAGGAAGTACTAAAATGAGGCAAAAGTCGTACGAAAGACAAAACTCCACGTTACTATTGTGAAACTAAAGAAATAAAAAAGCGTGAATAAACGCTTCGCCAACTTCGTGCGCTTGCGTGTGTGTGTTTGTGTGTGTGCGCGTGGGTTTCTTTGTGTGTGTGTCTGTTTGTGTTTCTGCGTGTGTGTTTGTTTGCGTGTGCGTGCGTGTGTGTGTGTGCATGCACACGTGCGTGCGTGTGTGTGTGTGTGTGCGTGCGTGCGTGTGTGTGTGTGCGTGTGCGTGCGTGCGTGTGTGCGTGTGTTTGTGTGTGCGTGTGTGCGTGTGTGTGTGTGTGTGTGTGTGTGTGTGTGTGTGTGTTTTTAGAGAGAACCAGTGTGACGTGTGAGCATGTAACTTGAAGTGAGAAGTCCATGGTGACGCTGGGTCAGCGAGTGAGTTAGTGAGTGTTCTCCGGGTTCAAGCATACAATACAGTGAAACTCCACTTGAGCGAACTGTAAGGGAACCCAGAAAAAAAAGTTCATTAAACACGAAGTTCCCTGAAGCTAAAAGCTACGTCACAACGTGTTATCGAACAAAAATATCAGTGGTCGAAATGAAATTCGAAACCTTTTATTTGCTATGCCACATACTTTAATAGGAATTTCTGCTTCCTTAGCATGTTTTCAAACGTGCTGTAATCTTTTGCGGCACCTGTGCACAGTATTGTAGCATTCGTGAGTGAAGTCACGGTGTCCGAAGTCTCATAAGCATTTCCAAGCATGACAGACACTCTGTTGGGTAGCGAAGGACTCCAACTTTTTCCAAGCACATCAGTGTTTTTATGGGTGCTTCTTGTACAAGGGCTTTTTCATCTCCCCTTCTTCTTCCCCAACTAGTACGCTTGCTACAATATTTGCTGTAGACAGAGGAGTCCATGCCTCAATGAGGGAGTGGCAGGTGACATAGTTACCAAAACTCAAAGCACTGTCTGTATCTGGTCTTTTAGCTGATTTCTTATCATTATGGCACAAGAGCCATGTGGTGGTGCCACATAGTATGTTCTTAGAACCAAATTGCACCCTGCACTAACTTTGTTAACCGGAAATCCGTTATAATTGGGCCGGATGAAGTTTTTGGCAGGGGATAATAAAGAAAGTTCGTAAAACGGAATAGCTAGTCTCACTGGCGTTGGTTCAAGTGATTTCTTACGGCATAATGGCGTTAATGCTGCAGCCCTGCTTATCGCTTGTTTTAGAGTTCATTAGATGTGCTTGGCGGTATTCTAAAGTTTCATATTCTTTTGTTGAAGATGTAGCTCTTGTGGCTCTGCTTCATCTTGTTACGTCAACATGCATATTATTGTCAGCATGCATGTAGCAATATTAATGTTTTTTTTTTGATAGCTGGTTATGCTGTCGATGAACTGCCATATTTTCTTAAAGACGTAGACCCGCGCGTCCGTAAGCTACATCAAAACAATGCGGGATAGTGTGCATTCGTGATGATTTAGGTAATGCATTTAGCTTATATACGTGTTCACTCTAAGAATCACTGCGACCAAACATTGATTTTAACAACAAATTATGTGTCAAAATAGGTAACGTTCAAGTGATTGAGCTCTTTTTTTATTTGCAGATACTGCAGGCCCTTCTCGGTCCCATGTAGGAGTGAAAACAAAAGAAATACATTGACAGAAATTCGACATACAACTTGACTAAGACCGCCGATCATGTATAGAATGTTACGCTTAGTTCTATAAGTGAAACTAGTTAGTTGGCCGGAGAAAAAACAGTGTAATGCCGACACGCACGGCCATTGGGGCAGGAAGTGCACACGCGTAAAATAACTTCACAGTAAAGAAGCAGTGGGAACTGTGAGAGTGAGTGAATGGGAAAGGACTACTTCTATATACCGTCCAGCGATTTGTGCCTCACACAGTTCTGTCAGCCCGTCCTGGAAAAGTGGCAGTCGTCACGTCCTCAGAAGAGAAGGTTATGGCGTGTGGGCTGCTGTTAACGTTGATCAGGTGACAGGCAGGAAGGGTCACTGGTTGGAAAGGAGGAAGATACGTTCACGTGTACACCACTCTTACTGAATGAAAATAAGAGGAAGAAGCAAAGAGAAAACAAAACAGGGGCAAGGATAAACGGAGCTTCACTTACATTGTCCAGGTATTCTACCACTTCACTCGCACAACGTACAGTTGCAAGCTTGTTGCAATAGCCAGAGATCAACGAGTAACTTGAACCCAGGAAATGAAAGCAAATCACGCGAATGCTGTCAGGAAAAGGCCAGCACGCTTTCTATAAAGCGCGCGCTATAAGTCATCGTGCTTTTCTGTCTGCAGTAGCTCCTTCTTCCAACCTTCTTTTAAGGCAAGTATCGCAAGTAGCTTTGTCGGAGATTCTATCTGCGAGACCTGCGCAAGACATTACGACACCTTAAGACTCTGATATAATCTTGCGAAAGTTTCGCAAGGTCTTGTAAAATCTCTCCAAGTGTCAGTGAAGCTCAGCGAGCGATGACGTCACTTGCCGACGTCACATATCGCCAAATTTTGAGACGCCATGATGAGTTCATTGTCACAGTGTTTGCATGCTGTCACATAGCGACGTCTTTAGTTGATAATTTTGCGTGGTCCAAGGTGGGCGCATCAGAGAGGCAGTGTTGAACAACGTTGTGGGTAGACTGCTTTCGAATTGGGAAAAAAAGAGGTGGGATGGGATAATCGTCTGAGAAGAGGACGACATTCACCTTCGATGCATGTTAGGCTTATTCGTAGGACACCATAGACATTTCCTTTCGCGTGCGGTGACAGTCCATGCAGGGATGGCTTGTTGGGAAGGACTGCTGGACTGTCCAGGCAGCGTCTCTTGGGCTATGACAGCAGACAAGCGTAGCTACCGGTGACCCCAATGAAGCTACAGGGGAACTCAGAGAGGACTTGAGCGTCGACAGGTGCCTCCACCACTTTGCAAGACAGCAGCAATATCGTAGCCTCGACGCTGTTTATTTAGCAGAGCCGCCTTATAATTTTTGCGGACGAAGATGTTCACAGCGATGAAAGAGAGAGAGAGAATATGGTTGAGTGCAAGGCAGAGAGGTTAACCAGAAGGAAAATTCTGGTTTGCCACGCTGCACTGGGGAAAGGGAAATGGACATGAGAAGGTAAAGGGAAAAAAAGAAAAGACGGACAGGTTAAACAAATAAAAATAGAAAGCCCGCATACAGTCAATCGCGGCAATGTCGCAGTCGTTTAGCGAGCCTGGTTGACCGCAGAAACGTCAGCAGCGCCTTTGTCGCCTTTAGTCTTGAAGGTTGAACATTCCGGCACTCCGAAAATTGACTGTGCCGATATAATTATATAGAGGACAAGAGGACGAAGGACAAACGCAGTGAATACTGGGCTCGCATCCTATTTATTCTTTGAGCACAAGATTACAGTGCTCTAACATCGGTCCTTTGAGATTGGAGGAGAGTCAGCAAGTTGTGCGTAATCTGCTGCTCCAGCTTCGACCACCAAGGAGTAGTCCGCCAAGGAGTTCGACTACCAGCACTAGTCCGTATGACATTCGCATAGATTGCTATCGTACTCCTTGTATCGCCTCTACAGTGATACAGCGCATGCATCACATTACCTGCGAAGAAGTTGCGAGGGCTACGGCAAGAGCAGTACACCTTGGACTAATCTGAGGGGAGGGGTGGGACGAAGGGATGAGGCAAAAATGATGGGGCTTATTTCGCGGGGAGCCTATAGGGACCGTGACGAGAATTTTATTGGACAGTCCTGCGGAAAATAATTGGAGATGACCTAACGCTCCCCACCAAGCCAACGGGCAATATATATTTATAGCGATGTACCCTTAGAGTAATTTAAACTCAAGGCCAAGCGTTAAGCGCTCACTTCTTAGTGACTCTGCTTGAAATCGTATTTCGCAACCGCTCACAACTCTTGATGTCGATGATTTGCGGTGTTACAAGGAATTCTACTAACCAGATTGCGTTGGGTGGCGACGATGCCCGAACGTTTGTGCTTTATTGAAGTTGTGTCGAGTAAAGAGGGCCCTGCATTGCTGGCGTGCCTGTTGCTAGAAGGTTGCTGACAGGCAGGAATTCCAGGGACTAGCAGTTTATGAGGCATCCAAAATGAGGACGATTTTTTTTTTTTTTACTACCAAGGAAAGACTCCGCGGTTGGGAAAGATTAGTGGTAATTCAGTTTTTATTCTCTTTACTGCTGCAATGTTTTTTTTTTCACAGGTTCCACCGGCTTCCTTTCAGTCCCCTCCATCGTGACCTGAAACGTTTAAAATAAAACAGGAAAAAATTAAAATGACTAAACTTTCACTTTACGTATTCAGTATATTTATTACTGGCACGTTGACTTTCGGATGCCCTGGTGCATTGCTTAGGGTAAGATTGTATGTTGTCGTGTGGCCGAGATAGATCTCGCAGAAGAAAGTACGTGATTGAGATAACTGCCGCCAGGTGCCATAACAATCTCCGCTGCTCACGAGAAAATCACATGATCACCGGACGAACACGTCAAAATATGTTTAAGCGAGGAGCATTTTAGGGGACCGGGCTGTTGTGTGTTCTCTTCGTCGCCTGGCGTAACACAGGTAAAATTATATAGAGCGCAGTCATAATATATAGCAAAGTTAGCGCTCAAATACAGTGAATAGAGCGCTCACATGAAGCAAAGCGACTGCGTGCTCACGCCACAAAAAAAGTATTGTTCCTCTCTTTCTTCGAGCACAGTGATGACGACATCAAGAGCGGAACACTTTAGCGATTCGGGCAGTCGTACACTGTAGTATGCTCTCGTCGTTTGTTGTAACGCACGTATAAAAATTGAAAACAAAAAAAAAGAAGAATCAAGCGACGAATAGAAATAGAGGAACAGAAAGGGAGAAAAAATAGAGAAAGATAGAAATATCAATAAAGTAAAAAAGACAGAAAAAACAAAAAAACCAAAAATAATAAAAAAACTGCAAATATACATGTACAGTTGCCCCGTTTCGCACTTTCTTCGGGCCTAGCAATACAAGTACGAAGTTGTATTACTTTTTATTAAATATTCCGGTACTTCAGTGATTTAAGTAAATTTATGTTCCAGTATCATATGTATTCATGACTCCAAAATTGAACCAAGACCATCGAACAACCATCAATCAGGTATCAGTTTCATTTATTTGCAGATTTATGTTGAATATTTAGAAAAGAAAAAGTAAAGTGATCGACCAGTCGACCAGATGTTCTAGGAAGAACAATGAAAGTGCACTATGGTGCTCGTGGCAAAAAAAAAGGGGGGGGGGGAGAAATCGGTGATCTTGAGCATGCTCTATTGTACAAGCGAAAAGAGGCGATTATATTTTGTTATATTGAAAGCCTGCCTTTACCATAGCAACGAGGCCGATTAAATTCACAGTAAAATATAGGGCACCTACAGTGGGTTCATAAATGCTGACCCTGATTTTAGAATTGGATTTCAGTAATACTAATTGTGGTAACGCATGTTTTCGTTACAGGCCTAATTTGGAACTCCTTAAAGTTTCTGGGCAGTTGTGTTGTGGGTTAATCTGTCATCGTTTGATTGACCTATTGCTTTTTCTTGGGAGCAATGCAAATGGTTATGTTTGACTCAACATTTTGCTTGATCTTGCTGTTCTGATATGTATAATATGCAAGACATCAATATCTTTGAACAAGATGTAGCTCCCTCCTCATTGGGGTTTGGAAACCTTACAGGTTTTTCTTAGTACGTTTCCGACAGGCAATCAGAGGAGGTAATTAACAGTAATCGTGGTTTAGCACTCTTAAAACGAACAATGATAATGAGAGACGCTGTAGTCTAGGGCTACGGAAATTTTAACCACTTGGGGTCTTTAACGGGTGTTTAAATCCGTGTACATGGGCGTCAAGCATTTCCTGTTCCAACGAAAATGCAGGCCGCTTCGACTCGCGGCTCAAGGTGGACTAGAAGAGACGACCGAATTCTATTGCCCTCGAGAACCCCGGAAATTCGTCCTTTATACATACTTCTTCGGAGCTACGTGAAACTATTGTATATAAAACAAAAAAATCACTTCTGATACAGTGCTATTGCGGCAGCGAATGAGATAAGACAGTGGCACAATCCCGGCAACCATGTCGCAGAATGTGTGACATGAGATCGAATACCGGCTGCAGGGACGTAGGATGAACGGTTTTTTGGTGCCCCAGGTTTTTTCGCGCCCTAATACCTCGGCGAAACGAATTCAGGGGGAGGGGGGGGGGGGCTGGTGTACCACTTTGTGGCTACGCCACTGACCGGATTCATATTATATTATGCTTTTCACAGGTGCGTTCAACAGACGTGATTTGATACGCTAAAGTGTATTTGCCTATATTGTGTGTTGGCTTATGGTTCCTAATTATAAACGCAGATATGGCGTGATGCATATGGCTAATCTTGTATATAATATTAAATCTTACCTCATTTTGTTCAGATGAGAGCGTATTTAGAAGAAAACGTTTAACGAATTGACGTGTGTGATATTCTACTAAGGGAGAGCAGAAGAGTTTAGAAAGAAGTGTTTGATGATTCGGAGCACTTGGTACTCTATTATGGGAGAGCATAAAGCCATCCCGTGCGTCTCCGTGTATACTTACTATCGTACGAAAACTATCAGCCGTACATTCAGACTAGAATCAATACATATTCAAATGTCCTGCCCCTCTATTGTTCCTGAGGTATATTTCTGTTCCCCGTGATGTTTAACAAAGTACTGTAATTGTTACTAAATGCTTTCAATATAGAAGGTATGCCCCTCCGGCTGCAGCGACATTCTTTTAATAAACAAGATGTAATCTTGTATACTGATCGCGCACTTGAGTAATAGGCTTTTTTTTATATGTACCACAATGAAACAGCTTCTGGATGAACGTGGCCCTTCGAAGGAAGCAAAACGGAAGAACGCTTTGTATATTCAGAAATGTGTTCCGTGAAAGCCTGTGACCATCGAGCTGAACATGCCATGTCCCCTTTGTTTTGAATGAAAAGTATCTTATGGTAGAACTCAGTCCGGTGTGCGGCGTGACCATCCTTACTCAGCGTGCGCGTCTTCCCCCTCTCTTACTCCTTGAAATGCCGACGCAGGCAGCGTATCGCGCACTTGAGTAATAGGCTTTTTTTATATGTACCACAATGAAACAGCTTCTGGATGAACGTGGCCCTTCGAAGGAAGCAAAACGGAAGAACGCTTTGTATATTCAGAAATGTGTTCCGTGAAAGCCTGTGACCATTCGATCTGAACATGCCATGTCCCCTTTGTTTTGAATGAAAAGTATCTTATGGTAGAACTCAGTCCGGTGTGCGGCGTGACCATCCTTACTCAGCGTGCGCGTCTTCCCCCTATCTTATTCCTCACAATACCGACGCAGGCAGCGTCTGCTAGAGAGTTTTTTTTAATAGAGAAAAACTGACTGCTCGCGCTATACAACCAATCACAGGACACCCCGTGTATATAGGCACTGAATTTCGAACTCCAAGGAAGCGCTGGTAGGATATTAAGTGTGAATACACTTTATAAGCGACCCCAAACCATCCACCGCCGTCGGCGGCGTCCGCAGTCTTCTCTCTATCTTTAAAAGAAAGAGGACTTGGCGGGCCGCAGCGCGACGCTCTACCGAATAAGCCACGGACGCGACGCTGATAGTCCTCCTCCCCCTTCGCTCGCTCCTCCGCTCTCCTCGCTTGCTGCAGCTGCGCGCGCACCCCTCTCTCTCGTGCGCCCGCCTTCTCTCTCAGTCTCCCGTCGAGAGCGGGTCGTGCGATGGATGTCCCGGAGGCAACGCTACCATCTGGATATAAGGCGCGTTACTGACACCGATATCAGCGTCGCCAACGGATTTTAACTTAGGTTCTCCTGTGCGCTATTCAAAAATGAAAAGTCGCAGCACGCGCGTTCACTGAATTGGTCTGCGGGATTCAGCGTCCAACTGGGGTCTTCTGCCTCTCACTACCCATTAGCAGCGATTGGTGTGTTACACCAGGAAACAGCGGTGCATCACTGCGTTCTTTGCACCTCCCGAAGCTTTTCTTCTCCGCAACGCCGCGATTAGCGTCAGCGTCGAAGCTACCACCGGTGTAAGCGCCCACGGCTTCGCACGTAGACATGGTTCCCTTTAGCGACAGATGGTGCGATTGTTTTGTCAGTGTAGCACTCGATATTGGAGGAATATACGTTCAAATATCCGAAATGAAACCTGCGAAACTATTGTGGGTCTGTGCCATTACTAGGCAGAGATAGCTGGACACGGACGGAGGTACGCACGGACGGAAGCATGAGACATTCAAGGCTGTCGCCTTAAACTCCACGCAGAATGTTTTTTTTTCGGGAAATTAGCTCAATGATGGTAGCTGCAGCCGTAGCGGTGGTTACCGCATGGAGGTTTACTGTAGGGACAGCGTCTGGGAACGAGCACAGCTGAGGCGTTCAATGGGACTTGATCTGTTTCCGGGTCACATTGGCATGACGTTTTCCACTCTCTTACAAGACCGTCTGCGTGCGGCAAGGGTCAAGGAGATTTCTTTTTAAATCTTCTTGGCATGACCCAACAAGAAGCCCGACCCACGGTAGCCTGAAGGCATGCTTCGCACCTAATTTGCTTAAATTCGGAATTCTTCCGATATACGCAATTGTAGATGTTGACTTCACTCGATGTTCTACAGAAGGCTTTCATTTCACCATCGCAAAATATGCCAGAAAATTGACCATAGCAAGCGTTCTCATTTGTCATTCGAGTGAAAGGACCAGTATTTTTGGGCATGCGTGCATACGTCATCTCTCGTCAGCGACAGTGGTGGCCTGCCGTAACAGAAAAAAAATGGTGAAATATATTATACCTGACAAAAAGCTAGTTATCCAAAACGATTCTCGCTTATACGCAGCACAGCCCCATCGGAATATCATGAAAAAAATTGCACTGCCTCAATAAGAACCACTGGTTTTCAAGAGTGTTTAACATAGTACAATGGGGCTCTCATGTTTTTTTAATGGGCGACGTTCAATTGTTCTTCTAAGCCAGACGCTTTGTAGTGTAATACTACAATTTTTCGGAACGTTACAGTGGCTATCAGCCGCATATAACTGGGAACAGTTTTTGGTAACTATAGTAATGTCGTCAAATATGATTTTTTTCCAATTTTTCATTCAGTTAAGGCAGGATGACATTGCTGCCACCTCGCGGTGGCATCACTCACAGATGTTTTCAAAAGCTGTAAAGTATAGCCTCCATATGTCCAAACAACGTTTCCTTGCAGTTCCTATACATTGAAATTCTCCAAGCACGAGTATGTATGTAGTTAAGCTCAGTTGTTAAGAGACTTGCCCTCAAAACGTGGCGGTTTAGATTTGTGTGACGTGTCGACCTAGTTTATTTCTAATAACGTCGTTTTGTTCATCGCTGCTTTTTTTTTTTTTGCTCCAGGTTTTCCTTGTTCCCTGCTGTGCTTCAAGAGCCAGAAAACTCCCCGAAAGGTACCCATGTTTGGTAGATCCATGGCAGAAAACGGTGACCTCGGCTTGACGGCTGATTCCGCGCCTGGAACTCCACGCCTCTTGTTCTTCGTGACGGAACACAGTTTCTGAATACAGCGAGACCCGTCTAAGCAAGCGACATCACCGATAAGTGGAAGCAGTAAGATGACTTGAAACTGTGCAAACAGTGCTGGACTTCTTACGCTGATTATGAAGCGTTGAACGCCAAATACCCAGCGTGGAACGCCTGTGGCGTTGAGTTTGAAGCTTTAGAACAAACGCTTGACAACGTTCTCCAACATAGAGAAACGCGTTGTATTTTCACAAAGTCTTCACATCAGGTGTACCAACACCTTTGAATGCTCAATGTGGACCACTGGTAGCGTTCGGCCGAACACATAGGCGATAACGAAGTGTTCAATGTTAACCGTAGCAGGTGTGACAATTAAATTCACAAAAATTACTGAACCTTCTTCAAAGCATCGCCACTGATAGCTCAGGGTCTCTAGTTCACATTTTTGTCCGTGCTTAAAGCATAAGGAGCGGTTCGTTGATTAGGGGAAAAAGGTGTAAACTAAAGCTCTGATATCAACTGCTGTTTTGATTGCGAAGCGCCGACTATCTGCAGCTTGTCAAATTTGTGGTATAGTCTCTGTCTATCTCCCTCCGTATAGTGCCTACTAGCTGCTTATTCGGCTGATAGAGGCAGTCTGATTTATTCGTTTTATGCAGAAAAACGACTGAGTGTTTTAATAATTTTGTGACCCTTGCGAGAACTTAAATGTGATCTGGGAATTAAAACAAACTGGTGCCTGACACAATGACACGGAAAAGCAATCGCACTACCTTAAACGTTTCTCGCATGCCCCGCAAAGAACGTCAAAACCTTTCCACTGGTTGACTCATTTAGGAACTGCCAGAGTCGTCTGGCTTCTAAATTTTGTTCTTGTACCAAGAACTGCTGCGCGCTCTGTATTGTCGAAAGGACACAAATTAGTCAATTTAGGAGACTTCAATTACCCGCTTCAAGCTGCATGTGTGTCCTTCCACAGGCGTTTCAAATTGAAAGAACGGAAAGGCTTTTCTGTTGCAAACGTCATCGTGTAACCGCTCAAAGCGTTTCGGTCTGAAAGGGTGTAACCATAGAGTGCAGGGTGGACGGGCAGTCTCCAATACCAGTCATTGTGAACCGAGCATGCATGCTTCGAACTGAGCAGACACCATCACGAAGGCAACTGGTACAAGGTAGTTGATGTAAGCCTAATAGTGGCACCTCACCTAGAAACTACCACTTAAGTGAAGGTTTCGCTTGAAGAATCTGTGAGTTATGTGAAACTGTCGTCAGGGACGTCAAGCCAAAGAATATTCTCACCATACTCTGTGATCACCTGTGTATGTCACTAAGAAGAAACAACCAAGAAATAGCTGCGCCTTCGCAGGACTATCTGCTGTGCCGACAGTGTGAAGAGTGTCAGGTTGTGATGCGTTGGCTCGGTCACATCGTGATCATGGTGCATCGAGAGCACTGAAATAGGACAGATGATTGTTCTTGTAGTGCTGTGAGTTCCGTGCATCGAGGACAGTGCACTGTGATGGAGAACGTAGCTGTGGCAGCCGTGAGTTCGTTGGAGGACAACGCCACCATACGGGAGTACTTGGAACTCAGGCTGGGACCCCAGCACATACTGCTGCCCATCGTGATCCCACTCACGGTACTCTACGTGGTGGTGTTCGTGAGCGGCGTGGTGGGCAACGTCACGGTGTGCCTGGTGATTGCGCGCAACTCTCACTTCCAGACACCCACCAACTACTACCTCTTCTCGCTAGCCATCTCGGATCTGCTCATACTCGTCTTCGGTAAGTGTCATGTGGTTGTTGTCGCGGTGGCACTCGTTGTTGTTGTTGTTGCTGTTGTTTGTTGTTGTTGTTGTTATTGTTGTTGATATCATTTAGGATACTGTGTCTGTTGTCTCGGGGAAACGGCTAATATGCACAAATACCTAGTGTCTTAAGACAATTCCGCCCTATGCCTAACGGCAGCATAGTTCCGCACAATAAGACTGAAAAAGTAGTAGTAGTATACGCACTGCAAAAGCTTTATTCCGCAAGTAACGCGTTGAGACACCAGTTAACGCAATTCAGGGCCATTCAATACTTGACAAACACAAGAAAACCATGCCACCCTATGCTTAACAGCAGCGTGATTCAGTCCGATAACACTTCAATAGTAGCATTATACCCACTAGAAAAGCGTCCCTCCATATGATGGAGGAAGAAATGTATATTCCTCAGTGCTCCACATGTAACGCATTGACACAACATTTAACGAAATTCAGGGCTATTTCGTACTTCACAAACACACAATAAAACAATACATAGAAACAACACCCCTTAACACTCAATAGCAGTTGTGTGGTTCAGCACAACGATGCCGCTAGAGTAGCAGTACACACGCTGCAAAAGCTTTCCTCCACATCAGAAGCTTGGACGCAACAGTTAACGCTAATAAATGTCATCTCTAGATTAACACACACAAAAAACTACATTGAAAGAGGAGAAATTTGAACATCTTAAATAGAAATTTCTCCCAGCACATCACGTGGAGAAGCCCACCAACACATTTTTTTACCGAAACCCGCTACACTATATGAGCCACATATACCCTGGCGTCTTCGATAAACCCTGCACGCGATGCGGTTGAGTCGCACACCTCGCAAACATCCTTTGGGTATTTAAGCCCGTCTAAGAAGCTGCTGTGTAGTGTACAAATACATTTTGGCGTGACTCCATCTTGTCTATTCTTTCCCTTCACTTTCGCGTCAAAGGTCCAATGAGTAGCTAACTAACCGGGTTAAACGCTTCGGCGTGGCCCGCGCTTTAAGTGGCTTCCAGAAACAACCACGCGCCCTGCCGTGAGTTGAGGCTGTGTCAAGGACACATGTGTGAGCTAAGGGCACCTACTAATCCAGCCGCAAAGAGGGCAGCACTGATCTTCTGAGCAGCCATGCATCCAAAAATTGACGCAGTAGACTGCCTGAACAAGGCGGCGAGGGGTGGAAAATACTGTGTGCTCCTAATAGGTACGCATACGCCCCATACCTATATTCAACGCAGGAATTTTAGTTTGTTAAGGGTAACTGAACTTGTTGAACTGAACAAGCACACAGGGGCAATCCCAGAACAACAACACAAAAAAACAACATGTCCGCACTCGTTCGGTCTACGCGACTTTTCTTTCTGTATTGGGTGCTTTGAGCGTGTTAGGATGCCTGTACATATCTTGTTAAATAGCTTGCTTCAGCCAAATATTCCAATCACATCGGTGCATTTTGTTCACCACATTTCCAGTGCCGAAGCTTTCACCTAGCTCTCCAGTGACTAGGCACGTTCTGAAATGTTATCTTAATCGTCCTAATCCTCGACCAAGGCCTACTGTCGCCAACATAATTTTCTTCCACTTTCTTGCGGTTGTGTTCCTAGAGAGTCTCGGAATAAAAGCAAAAGCATAAACATTCACGTTCCTGCGCGCGTAACTTCAAACAACACCATAGCTTCTGTCAGACGTTTTTGACCAGGTGTGATACTGCTTGATAACATAAAGAAAACAGTTAATTTACTTGAGCTTTTTTTCTTGCTGGCAAAATAAAAAAAACGCATCTCCTGTCCCTTCACTTCCTTTATTTTGTATATTCTAAACCTCCTGCAACAAAGTGTTCCTGTGCTCGGCGTCTATTTACGATTAAGCTCCCGCGACACGCTTAACCGTAGCCATGTTCTTTTTCTATTCCCTTCTTTATTTTTTAAGGGAAACAATCTTAGCTGTCAGTCTTGTATATTGTTGCCGCAAAGATGTTGTTTGGGTCGACAGCACCCTGGACGACGGGCGTCACGCCAAGTGGAGCGTTTAGGGCGTCCAAAGGTTTATTTGAGGCCGCGGTAATGAACGGTGTCGAGACGGAGGGAAAGAAACAGGGCTGGCAAGACGTAAAACAAGAGCAGCGGCGCAGGAGGGGGCGCGCCGTTCTGTAGTTATTTTAATTATTACTTCAAAACACCAACAAAATAGGATAGAGCTTTAAAGGCAGCGCCAGTCTATTCTTCAGCAGTTAGAAACTTTAGCAGTTAGAAAAAAGATACGGCGGAGAAATTGTGTTCGAAAAACTAGCCACCCTATATACAAAGTCTCTCTTGATAGAAAGGGCAGCAAAATCGTGGAATGCCAACACGATCTTAATCCATGAAAAAGGAGATGTCAAGAACTCAACAAATTACAGGCTGATCCGCTTACTATCCATCCTCTGGAAACTCTTTAAAAAATACTAGCTAAAAGAATTAAGGTGACTTTGGACTTCAATCAAGCAAAGTACCAAGTAGAATTTCGTTCAGGCTACTCCGCAATATACTATATTCATTCTATCAATCAGGTAATAGAGAAATGCACGTATTACAGATAAACCCAATACGTAGCCTTCGTAGCTTACTAGAAGGCCTTTGACTCAGTCGAGACATCAGCAGTAATGCAGGGACTACGAAATAAGCACATGGATGAACCCTACATAAGCATACTGAAACAAATCTACAACAGATCCACAGCCCCCATATTCTTCAAAACAAAGCCACACAATCCCAATACAGTAGGTTGTAAAGCAGGGAGAAACAATCTCTCCAACGCTATTCACCGCGTGCTTACAGGAGGTGTTCAGGACCTTAGATTGGATAGAGTTAGGAATAAGAGTTAATGAAGAGTAACTGGTTTTTCGCTCATGACATTACCTTAGTGAGTAAATCAGGAAACAAAATATAGGTCGTTATTACTGAACTGGACATGGAAAGCAGAAGAGTAAATCGGAAAATGAATTTGCACAAAACTAAAGTAATGTAAAACAACCTCGGCAGAAAACAGCACTTCGCGATAGGTGGAGAGATGCTGGAAGTTTTAAACGAATATGTCTACTTAGGACAAGTAGTAACCGCGGAGCCGAACCATGAGAGTTAAATAACTAAAAGAACAGGGGTGAGGTGGATCACATTGGGCAAGCTTTCTCAAATCATGAATGATAATCTACCGATAACCCTCAATAGGAAGGTATATAACAGCTGCATATTGCCAGTACTTGCCCACGGAGCTGAAACCTGGAGGCTTGCAAACAGGACTCATCTTAAATTGAGGACGACGCAGCAAGTGATGAAAAGGAAATCGATGGGTGTAACCTTAAGCGACAAGAAGATAGCAGAGTGGGTCAGGGAAGAAACCGGGAATAAGGAGGAGGAAAAGAAAGACAGGGGCGTTAGCCAATGCTCAGACCAGCATGGCTACCCTGTTAGGTTTATCATTTAGTTGAAATCAAGAAGAAAAATTGACATGGGCTGGGCACTTAGCACGTGGGTAAGATAACCGCTGGTCATTAAGGGTAACTGACTGGAATCCCAGAGAAGGCAAACGCACGAAGGGAAACTGAAAGTTAGGTGGGCCAGTCAGATTAAAAAGGTCGTAGGTATAACGTTGTAGCAAAAAGCACAAGACTGGGTTGATTGCTGGACCATGGCAGAGGCATTTGCTCTGCAGTGGACATAGTCAGACTGATGATATATATATATATATATATATATATATATATATATATATATATATATATATATATATATATATATATATATATATATATATATATATATATATATATATATATATATATATATGAGATCTAACAGACAGTAATGCCAAAGAATGTACAGGGGAAGTTCTTAAAACCAATTAAATGTAAATTAGAAAGAAAATTGGGTAAAAAATTACCAGCCGTGAGCATGCTCACGGCTGGTTATTTTTTCACCCACTTTTCTTTCTTATTTACATTCCATTGGTTCTAATAACTTCCCCTGTACATTCCTTGGCATTACTGTCTGTTAGATCTCATTAATATTGTGTCAAAATACGGAAAAACGAGCCCTTAGGTATACACTTCTTTCTCATATATATATATATATATATATATATATATATATATATATATATATATATATATATATATATATATATATATATATATATATATATATATATATATATTTCAGCCTGATTTTTAGAATGTCGTAATAACACGTTCGTCAGTAAACAGCTCGGCACCATTAAGCTTTTCCAAAGACTTGAGGGAGAGAAAACTCGTGGAAGCGAGTTGACACTTCCATGAATGCCGCCGCGTTTCTATTTTTGTAACCGTTGTCCACACAGGAGCCGCATAAGGTGAAGCTTACGTAGGATCTAACGCAGGCAGGCGTGTGTCCCAATTTCCGGCCCTGTCGCGTAAGAAATTGCTGCGGAACAATGAAACTGGGATGGCGAAAAGAAGCTCTTTTTCGTCACTGTATTTGGGAACCCTACATTTCCTTAAAAAGACATGCTGTGACAGAACTTTGTTTAACAGTATGTATTGCGTATATTGCGAAATTTCGTGTTTTTGATGCTTAAACTTTGTCTGCAATATTCAATCAAAAGATTGTTGGCTGTGAAACGATAGAAACAAACGTGCTCTCGTCGTACCGTGATTAAATGATAATGGTAGTCTTTCTACAATCGCTTATATTTTAAACCTAAAAACTGAAGATACGTGTCATTTCAGAGAATAATGTTAAATATTTTTTCTGAACTTCAGCTATGTGACGCTAAAGAAGCCTTTCATTATCTTACGTCTAAAACTGCTTAGCAGCATCTATGGATATGTTTTTTTTTTTGTTTTTTTTTTTGCTGATTGTATGATGCCACATAACATATATTCAACATCACACTTTTTCGCCATGAATCGGGTCATAAATATGTGATCATGCTTCATAATGACCAAATGTACGGTATAAGCTACGTCACATTTTCTCGTCACTAAGCATCCTCACATGATACTAGGCGTCTTTTAGGACTTGAGTGCCTTCGCGAGGCGTTCTGTCTGCAACTCTGCTGGTGGCTAGTTATTTTTGTTCGTCTACTTTTCTTTCTTCCCATTTCATTAAATTACTTTATTAGCGTCCCCTACACTATGTTTGGCATTACTTGTATGTTACTTTTGTATTAATTTGTCGCCAAGAAAATGCGTCACCAATATACACTTTCCTACAATAATCTATTGTTATAATTTCTTGACGCAAATTATTATGTAGAGCATAGGAACAGCAGTAGCCATTTAAAAATAATTATAAAAATAGTAAATTTACATTTAAAAAGTGTTATACTACGTGCAGTTCAATACACTGCTACATAATTCACTAGGCCGTTTCGTGCAGGTCAGTAAACTTAGGTCACCTACCCATTCTTTATGATTGCAACATCACATCGTTGAAGCAGATGTGAACAGATTAGTTTAAACCTACGGCATCATTTTTCAGCAGTTTAAGGTGATCGTAGAGGCTAGCGGGACACCGCATAGAAAAAAAGGTCAAGCTTTCATCCCTTTTTTTTTTTCAGTGCCTGAATGCAAAAAACAGCGTACTTAATCCTTTTCAACGTCGGTAAGCTTGGAAAGTGAAACGTACTTATTCGACTGAGACAATAACCGATGTCGGTTTAATGTAACCCCTGGTAGAATAAATTTCAACACCTCTTCCCTCTAAAAAAATCACACTCGCAATGAAGAATAAACACTCCTAATCACTTTGCACAGAGGGTACTTATATATTTGCCTCTTTTTTACTTACTAGTTTATTCATTTAAAATACCGTCACGATTAACTGGCATTACAAAGGGAAAGGGCGAAAAACACGCTAAACTAGATTGTCTGTAGAAGCAAGCAGTACGATGCTTCTGATTATGCAATCATAGCTCCTGGGAAAATTCACGACTTATATATTTACTCTAGAAATCAAGGTATGACGAGATTATTCGCTGTTTCTTTTTTTTTTTGGGGGGGGGGGGGGGTATACCTAATTCATTACTCTATAAATAGCTTATGGCGAATTCATAAAAAGATAAACGTTGAACTCACACAGATATTCACCTGGGTGGTATCCCAAGCGCTTTTGTGATACAGAACTCGGTTTTAGACATACCTCCGATTCAGTTGCAGGAGTGAACTTTGATTTATCCCTCTATACGTGTACGCAACGAAACAACCTCGTTGTTACCTCCCACACTTCTGTGAAGATGAAACGCTTAGTCCGAAAGTGTGCTACTACTACAAGCCTGCCCCTACCGTCCAATGATCGCGATGATCATTGGTCTCTCGACACCCCGTGAAGGAAAATTACCTCCCCTATGTCGCACCCGAAGACCGGGTCTTGTGTTTTCCGATGTCAAGTTATACCCTCAGACACCTCAGTCACGTCGCCGGCCCGCCTGCCTTTCGCAGTCGTCTTCTCTTGGAATCCAGCTTGCTACTCTTAATTACCAGAGGCTACCTTGACTACGCTCTATGTGCTTACACTGATGACCTCACATGAATGGCGCTCGCCTACAGAGGGAGATGGGCCAAGAACCGGGCGGCAGGATACTTAAATGAAACAAAAAATGAAATTAAAGCCAATCTGAAAAATTTAGTTTAGAGATAAAACTGCCAATAAACGAAAATGATTGCTGAGCAAGCGGTCAAACCATTTCTTGTTCCTGACAGACATAGGTACGAATTATAAACTAAATATCTGAAAAGGTTAGGGTTCACTAGCGCGGTAATCTTTTAGTTGCATTGATGTAGTCAAACACAGTAGAGCGTATATCTCTGTGGCAGTAACCAAATGAAGTGGCACCGTATGATAAAAGTACTGGTACATTTACTTGTATTCCTAACTTCTGTAATGGTGGCTACTATTTGCCCACCCCATGTCCATTTTCGGCGTGTTCACTTCTACTAAGCTGTCGTTACCCACTTGTTTACATACCCACTCTTTTCCCTTCAGTGAATAGCTGTCTCTTAAAATTTAAAGTTGACAATGCTGTCGTTGCGTAAATCGTGCGTGGTAAAGCACGAAAACCATCGCCTCATCGCAAATAAAATCTTAGTCGTTCGTGACGTGACGCCAATGTTCGCAAAAACTTTTTTTTTTCGAAAATTGAAAACGAGAAAAAGCTCCACAAGGACGATTCACGGTTGAAGATACACACACAGCCACAGAGCAGAAATGTAGGCTCATGCATCATGTACCACCCGTATTTCCCACACCATCTAAGTTATAATATTCGTCTTCTTAACTGTATCGTACGAATAATAACTAAAAACAACAAATTTTATGTGTGGTTTTCTCACGAACGTCCGAGTGCGGGACCCCATTAAACTTTCACCCACATGGAGTCGCCAATCCGCACTTGAACATAGCCAAAGAGCGCGTTTCTGTGGCATTCTTAGTGAGACGCGACCACAATAGCGGATATGAAACCCCTGGCCTTCAGCCCAGCAAATTATTACCAAGGTCACTCGACTCTGCCGCGGTGGTTCATCAGGCTTAGTTCCCCTTTAAATGTTCATGGTTTAAACGTGACCATGAAACCAGGGCATAAACGATATAAGAACGCCAAGACAAATGACTGCTGAGTCAAGTCGTGTGTCATTTCCTAAAGCTGGCAACGTAATAAACGTGAGAATAAAGACAGGAATATGATTGATAAGATCATTGATTATCGTGTAAGCATTCCTACAAGCTTTCGTCTCCACACAAAAAAAAATAGAGGGGGGGGAGGGTATATCAGCGCATTCTGTATATCTGTCTTCCATGTGACGTCGACGCTATAGATTGCGTGTTTCTGGAAGAACTAGCTTAGTTTGAAAGACGGTGCCTGCATGCGTCTCTGTGTTTATGAGCTGTTATACAGATCTTCTTTTCACAATGGAGTATTCGCTCTCTGTTAAGAAACAGTAAGAAGACCTCTGAAACCATCTTACCCCGTCTGTGAGTTGTCATTATTCTAAAGCAGGGCCATCAAGGTCGACGTTGGACGTATGTTACAGGAAAAATATCATCACTTTGAACCACCACGTGCCATCTTCGTCTTCACCACTGTATTCTTATTTATCTTCTGCTAGGCTACGTACGTGTGCCGATTCGTCCAGCGAGGGACACAGTAGCTTGGTAGGGAGAAGAACGAGTTTAGATGGAAGAAGAGTGACAAAGAGAAAGCAAGAGAAATAATTTTTGATGAAAAAGAAATTAGCTGAGCAGAGACTCGAGCTTGCGTAGCCACAATTCCAAGCGGATTGTGCTACCCACTCGGCTATCCAGGTACGCTGAATGGGCAAAGCGTAGCATTGTACAGTGCAGTACATTAAAGGGAAAGGACAGGTAGGTAAGGGTGAGGAGAGAGAAGAACAGAAGAACGGGTACTTAGAGAGACACAAAAACTGAGGTATAAAAAAGAGAGGGAACAAACAGAAAAAAAAGATTGAATGTGAGCTACTCAGTACGCAGACAGTAAGAAAAAGAGGTACGTAGAAATAATTGAAAAAAGAGGGAAAGTAAGACAAGAAAGAAAGAGTTAAATCAAGAGGTGAACTGAGTAAACGATAGTAGGCGAGAGGCAGACTAGAGAGAGAGAAAGATTCCCAAAGACATAGCAAGAAAGCGAGACAGAAAGAAGGAGCAATAATAGAGAAAAAGGCAAAAAGATACATAAAAATAAGAAATATAGGAAAAAGCAGTTTGAAAATAGTTGAAGCGTATCCACGTGTGGCATAACGTTTCCTCTAAGTACACTAAAGCTGGCGCTAGAACTTATGGGAGTTGCAACGCAAGGTGCTCCAGTGAGCGTGGGAAGGATGGGTGGTACACGTATTTGTCTAGTATGCTTGAAGCTGCTTTGTCGCGAAACCAAAAAAAAAAAGCAGCAAATGTTCAGCACTTGAACTTCACTACTTTACCCTTTTATGGCTCAAGATTTCAGGTCAGCTTGGGAAGTTCGCAATAGTTCGTCCTTTTCGGACGAAGCAAAAAAAAAAAAGCGATAAACGAAGCCATAAGGGCGTTCTTGTCCCGCAAGCACGAAGACTAGGTAGATTCATGTACTACCCATCATACCGTGCTCGCAGAAGAATCGCAGCGCCAGAGTCATTATTAGGTAAATTTAAGAAACTCTATCATGTGTAGCGCTGTATAGCAAGTATAGCTTGCCGTGTAGCGTAAAAGCTATCACCTTCACGAAGCGACCCTGATATACAGAGTTTAATCTAATTATGCTGCTCCCCCCCCAAAATGCCTTCCCCACATAATCAAAATGTGCGGTCGAGAGCCCTTCACTTTTGTCGAATAAGGGCTTGATTGAAGAAAAACACGGTGATCATAATAACGTGTTCACTCTAGTGGCGCGCTTCCACAAGGAGTATAGGGGCAAAAGGGGGCGGCGGCATCCAAGTCCATTCATTCATGAACCGGCCACGTGCTCTCGCCGTAACATTTTTCATCTTCGTGCCAATTCTGCTTCCAGTCTATCAGCTCTGACTGAGACTCGGCCTTGCACAACTTTGTGTAGTGGCGCAGATCTTTTTTATATAGATGGGAAATGATTTGGACGTTAACTATACCATGCCAGAGTGATAAAGTCTACCTTAAGAGACACCTTACTGGTCTTTTCAAAGCATCGTTAGTCTATAGAGCAACGAGTTCCCGTTTGCGCTTGGGCATGGCATGTCTGGGAGATAGTTCACGATCGGGATATCATATTGCTCCACACTTAGGTACACTTCTGCTTCGCATACGTCCCACCGTTACAGCACTGCATTATGCATAGACTGATGAAAGCATATCAAAACAAAGAAATACAAAAGCTGGCCGTTGCGTATTGCAAACAACTGCGTGCTCATAGCATCGCCAGAACCACGGTCGTAAAAGTCGCAGTCTTCACCGCTATATGACTCCTCTCGAAACCTGCTCGTACTGCCGAAGGGTGACGTAACGCCACCACCAGGCTTCTTTGTAGAGTCAATACCCTGTTCTTCGTCGTTATAGCACTGAATAGGTCTTGGCGTTCTATAAATGAGGCATGCAGAACTCCCGTTGTTTGGCTTCGAATTATGTCTGAAGCGGTCCACTTCAGCATCGATCAAACCTGCGCTTCGAGGTGCTCCGGGCAGCACTCTTTCACGGCATAGATCGTTTTCGATTATGTCGAGTAGCAAGAGCTGCTTTTTATACCTTTTATTTCAGTAAGTTTGCTGCCACATGTTTCTTACAAGCTTCGTATTGCCACTGAAGTGCTCGAAACTTTTTTATAGATAGCGTCATCAAAGTTACTTCGCGTGTTCGCAGCTCACCGCCAGGCTTGCAACGCCTGCATTGCGTGCTTGAAAGTTTAATATAAAGAAAATAAATTCCTTGCAGTACAGGTGCGACGTGAAAACCCTTGTGAAACTAGTGAAACATAAACGAGTTAAAGCGGACAAAATCGTGACCTGAAATTTCTGAAACTGTTTAGTACTACAGCTAGAGCAGAAAATGTTTGTTCACGTTTCGAACAAGGCACGCTTCCATGGCAACTAAGTAGATTGGTCGGGGTGTTAATGATGGCTGAAACAGTTCGTTTTATTTTTATTATTCAAAGCTTCAAGTGCCCGTAGAATCTGTCTTGGACGGCTCCTCTCAAAACGTTGCTGTCTAAAACATTTCTCGATTGAAGTTGCGTGACCAGTGCACCATAAAGTGGGGCGGAAACTCGATAAAAAAAAGGATTCTCTGGCGTCTCCTGGACGTTTTATGGCCCATAAACTGTGGTCGAAATTTCTTCTTAAGAAGGATTTCCAGTAATAAAAAAAGTAAACCTTAAAAACGTCCCAAATCTTCCCCACTAAATGTGCGTTGCTTAGTGAAACACCTGGTTGGGCCCTAATACTTGAACAAACTTACGGCAGCACTGAAAACTGGATATCGGCACATAGGGTTGGGCATGCTGCAGACAAGTTATGAGAGATTGGAGGTGTTTGTATTCAGATGTACATCGCAATCGTTCATATAAATTTTCTTCGCTTCAACAGAAGTTTAATTGTGAGTATGCATTTTTCCTATACGTGCCTTGCCTTTGTACTGTTCCGTTGAGCTCAATCTTTTTTGTATATTACCATGCCTATTTAGCAACTTCAACACCATTTAGCACCTTGTCACCATCTAGCGCTTTGGTTTGTATATTAATAATACGAGCATTGCCAAATTCAAAAGATTTATGCAGTGATCCTTTATTTGAACGAACGTCGGTTAAACGAATAACTTATAATAACAAGCTTTTAGAAAATCACCGGCGGTTTTTCTATGCATGCCATTCGAACATATTTCACTTCAACGAGCTTCTGAATAGTGAATATTTTGGTTACATGAACCTTATCTGCGGACCTGAGCTTATTTTCAGATCAATTAAATGAATTTTTGTGTTCTTCAGCGCTGGCTTAGCAGATGCTTGCCGGCACCAAAGAGCCTATACAGCGGCAGTGGTGCTACATCGCTTCCGCGGGCAGCACCCGCAAAAGCAAACGACCATTTCGAGGACAAAAACTAGCCACCAACGCTCCAGTATCAGCGCATAGTGGTCATGTTTGAAAATTGTTTCCAGTGTGTTTCGGCAACCGAAAGAACCGTGCAACAAAGAAGTTTTAAGGGCTGAGGTAGGTTTTGATCGACCATCTTAGGCCGAGGCTGTAGGGCATATTAAAAAGTTGCGGGACTTCGTGTCACAGCAAACAATAGGTTCCAGAGGCAGCTCACACGAACGTAGGTTCTCTGGACAGCTTTGTCTCTTCCTGCGCTTTAAGAAAACCATGTACAAATGATAATTGCTCAGCTATTTTCAAGAGAAGTTGTATTTTACGCACTTGATTCATTTCTGCTGTGTTTAGAAAAAATGCTTAACAATTTCGAGTACTTCGTACTTAACTATCAAAGAGCACTGAGCCGTACCGCTAAAACCTTCACACCAAAAAGATTACCTACTAAAAAAAAAAAACTAGCATCAGAAGGACGCACTTTTCCTGCTGTGGACAGCGCTGTTACTCTTTCCAGTGAATAGACCCCTTGGTGAACTTTCAGTTTTGTTTACTATTTTCTGGGGTCCTTTGAAGTTCTCTCAACTGAGAGGGAACTCTATAGATGATGTCCAATGTCACCAAGGTCGTGAAGCCGCAATCAAGAGGGTGATAAGCTGAACTTTTATACGTAACGTGGACCTTTCCTTGGGTGCTGATTACGCGCCACAAAGTTGGCTTGGATGTGCCGATATTGATGGGCTGATCTTGTGTGCTGATATTGATGTTCTCGTGCTGACTTTCTCATGTTGATGTTCTGATGTTAATGTTCTGATGCTTATATTCTGATGATGTTTCGATGTTGATATTTTGATACTGATGCGTGGGTCCTGTTGTGCTGGTGTAGATTTTCTTCGCACCACCACTGCTTAGTTTGCACTGACCCAAATGCAGATACGATAGTAGATAGCGACCTTCCACCATCTCGTTCTCCGCCATAACGACCTTGTTCAATGTTTGCGGCAAACATCGAACTAGATTGCTGTTAAATATGCGCTACATTTACCCCAGAAACCATGAAACACTCTAAAGTAACCCGAAGAACAAGCAACTTTCTCACGATCCTCACCACTACGCACAGGTAAGAAGACCGCCACAGAGCGAATCAAGTACTCGTAAGGGATGATCAAGAACTGTGACGATGTGGCCTTCTTGGTTGTACAGTTGCCAAAATCTCTCACTATCATTCGCGAGTGGCTACCTTTTCTGTAAATCTTTGCCGTAACACCGAGTCAAGTTACAAAAATGGTGGCCACAAGTGCATTCCCATATACCACAAGCCCATAAAAAATTTTTGAAAACTTCTCTCGTCATGTGGCGCTGACACATAGAAAAGTCCGAAATGAGCGCCACCGATAACAATTTGATTGATTGATTGATGTGTGGGGTTTAACGTCCCGAAAACCACCATGTGACTATGAGAGACGCCGTAGTGGAGGTCTCCAGAAATTTAGACCACCTGGGGTTCTTTAATGTCCACCCAAATTTGAGCACACGGGCCTACAACATTTCCACCTCCATCAGAAATGCAGACGCTGAAGCCGTGATTAAATCCCGCGACCTGCGTTAACAATTTGGGTTATGCGTCACTAACGATATGAAGCGCAGTAAACATACACACCAGAAGAAAGGTTGTGTCTTATGGCTGTGTGCCACTTTTCGCACAGGCGTACCATAGATATGTGGGCTTTAACGCCTCAAAACCACCATATGATTACGAGAGACGCCATAGTGGAGGGGCTCCGGAAATTTCGACCACCTGTAGTTCTTTAACGTGCACCCAAATATGAGCACACAGGCAAACAGCAGTTTCACGTCCAATGAAAATGCAGCCGTCGCAGCCCGCATTCAATCCCGCGACCTGCGGGTCAGCAGCTGAGTACCTTAGCCTCTAGGTCAACGTGGCGGGGCTGCACATGTGTACCGTTTTCAGTAGGATTAGTGTCCTCGGAGGACTCTAAAGGCGAAACGATACTTTCCTTAGCATCATCCTGGATCATCATTCATTGTGTACACCAAGGATGGTAATTTGAAGCGTTGGCTCTTTTATTGTTAAGCACTACATTATGTGAAACTTACAGACAATAAAGCCAGGAAAAGTATAGGCCTCCCTGTTGTAGTTACTATGGGGTTGATGTGTAAAAAAAAATTGCCCGCAGCTTCCCTCAGGGGAACACTGAGGAGGATGCGGAGCATATAATTGGTTAATGGGGTGTTGAAGTGCGACTTACTTGGGTCGATGGCCAAATTGGTTAACGTGGTTGTGAAATGGGGTGTTAAATTGCGACTTACTTGGGTCGCTGGCTAAATTGGTTAACGTGGTTGTAGGAGGGGTGTTAAATGAGTGAACACTCACGCTAGCCGAGGGAACTCGACCGGCAATCAACGACTGCTTGCACGTAGCACACACGACGTAGTCGGCATAGTCGGTGCCCTTTCCAAACGTATCGCAAAGAACCGACAACGCTTTGGAGTTGTTCTGAATGTTGCCGATCCAAGTTGAGTTGTTATCGAACCAAAGACGATCACACACCTTGCAGGTGTGGCCGAAGCTTCGGTCGAGGAAGTCGCGCTTGAAGCGAGCGTTGGGCGTGGCATACTGCTTGGCGCGCCACGCCGCTACCTCGGCGCGCTTGCGCTCGCGGGCAGCATCGGGATCGGCCTCTCGTCGCCGACGCTTGCACTCGGCTTCCCATTTTCGAAAGTCCGGGTCCTCTTGTCGACGCTTACGTTTCAAAGCGGCCGAATCCGGGGCTGCTGCTCGACGCTGACGTCTCTCAGTGGCTTCACGTTCTCTAAGTTGAGCATCTTCAGCTCGACGCCGACGTTTACGTTCGGCGTCGTGAGCTCTTCTCCGCGCTGCCTTGTCTTCGGACGACGACTTGGTTGCCGTTCCGCCAACACTTTGGCCGGCGCTGGTCGAAGGGACGTCGATGATTGCGACCTCGGACGTCGATGCGCCGTACAAACCAACCGACGAGCGGCAACTGAGCGAGCGAGCACCGACCTTGAGTATATATACAGCGCGACGGCGCATGCACTGTCAGCTGTCGAATGTTCGAGAAGGGGGAGAAGTGCAACGGCGCATGCGCGCGCGTCAGCTGCCGATGTTCTCGAAGCGCGATGGCGCATGCGCGCTACATTATACAGCTAGCGAATGTTCGTGAAGAGGAGAAGCGCACGCGGTGTGTAGAGGAGGAAGGGTGCACAGATGGTGAAGGAGTGAAGCGCGCGCGGTGTGTAGAGGAGGAAGGGATGCACAGATGGTGGAAGAAGGAGGAGGAAGCTTGCGGATGGCGCCGCACTACAAGCCTCGAGTATTAGATGCTCCGCATCTAAAAGTAAATTGCCCAAAAAGAAAGCTTGCCGCAGTCAGGGACCGTACCTGCGACATTTTAATAACGCGTCCGGTGCTCTACCAGCTGAGCTACAGCGGCAGTCATCGCCTGTCATATGAAACGTTTTTTTTTTTTTCACAAAATACTGCACGCACGTGCGACAACGGTGAGAACAGCATCAACGTTACTTTTGTCTTGTTGGATACACCTTTGTCGGTAGCTGGCAGTGCTCGTGCGCCGTGTCAGGTCTTCTTTGCGTTTTTGCTTTTGATTGATTGATTTGTGGGGTTTAACGTCCCAAAACCACCATATGATTATGAGAGACGCCGTAGTGGAGGGCTTCGGAAATTTCGACCACCTGGGGTTCTTTAACGTGCACCCGAATCTGAGCAAACGTGCCTACAACATTTCCGCCTCCATCGGAAATGCAGCCGCCGCAGCCAGGAATTGAACCCGCGACCTTCTGGTCAGCAGCCGACCTTAGCCACTAGACCACCGCGGCGGGGCGCGTCTTTGCTTTTGGCGTTACGTACCGCTTTCGAGAAATAAATTTGATACAGTGACACTTTCGTAAACATTGTGAATGACATGAAACAGGGCCACGACTGTCCCTGCATTACTTGTCGCTAGTGCTGGCTGCCGACTCGGCGTTCTGTGTAAGGGCTTTATTAAGCTCTGGCAAAATTGTCTCTCCAAAGTAGCGGAAGACGCCGGAATCAAGACAAATAGCCAAGCCGATATTTACCCACGCTTTCAAGCCACACTTTATAGCTGCGGTGTGATTGGGGGTGTTTCTTTGTGAGCAGTAGTAGTCGGATGTGATTTTCTACCAACCGAAAGAAATTTCTTGCTGGGCTCTTCCTTGAGGAAGCGGAACTGTTGAAGAAGACAGGAAATAATTTACTTGAGACCGGCTTCGATAGGCGTTCTGTGCTCCACCAGCTGTCACTTTCTACGCACTCCTCTCGCTACCTTCACAAGCAGGGGAAGTCGCCGTAGCAAGCAGAGTGCGTCGATAGCTTTTCTTTCAGAAAAACACAAACGAGAAAACAACGGCATTAAAAGATTAGGCAATATCGCTCAGTCCACGCGAAATTTCTTACAGCTAACCAGTTTTTTGCATGTGCTACTTTTTTTAATTTATGTGGCGCAGTTCAGAAGCGAGAAGCGGAATTAAAAGATAATAACGGCCTCACGTGACGCTACTCAATTTTATTTCAGTGGGAGTCGGCCATAAGCTGACATCAGTGGAACTGGAAACAAACATTCTCGAAGGCTTTCTTATCGTCGCGAAGCTGCCAATGTACAGTATGGTCCACTGTTAAAGGGAACACACGAATGCACACCATCAGTATTCCTGGGCCTCCAAGAGCCGGTGAAATAAGGAAACATTCTTCATGCAAATCAATAGTCTGTCAAGAGGAGTCGGAACTTTGAACCACCAGTAGCCTTATGCATATCTCAGCCGCTATGATTCCGTAAAATGGCGAAATCTAAACATGCTGCTCACGCAGGTGTTCCCATTAATAGTGGACCCGTCCGTACGTCGCGTAGAAAACATAACAGAAGAAGCTTGCTTAAAACAACGTCCCCGATATCACACAAGAATTTACAGTGTCAATAGTGCACTAGTTTCTTTGCATTGTACGCGTTATGGTCTCTTATGGTCCCTCCATCTCTCTCTCAACTTAGCAGACTGATGTAATTCGTGTCGATTTTAGGAAAGCCTTTTATAAGGTCTTTCATCGTAAATTACTTTTCAAGCTTGAAAGATTAGGAATAAGCGAAGAAGTATTAAAATGAATAGAGGCCTGCTTATCCGCACGTGAACAGGCTGGAAAAACTGAAAATTACACTTCAAGACTACTTATGGCGTACTCGGGCGTTACCCAAAGATCTGTTTTAGGACGAATTTTTTTTCTGATATTTGTTAATGATCTATGTTCAAGAGTTGAGGCTCCTATTAAAATGAAACTTTCTGCAGATGACTGCTTGATTTATTTCCCAGTTACTTGTGAAGCTGACCTAATTAATCTGGACAGGCGCCTATACAGGCATTAGATCAGTGGTGTATAATATAGGACATGGAAATAAACTATAGCAAGACGGCATTTACGCATTTCACTCAAGTGGGCGGGAATTCCCATTCATGTATCACATCGGAAGTCACCCTTTAAATAATGCCACTTGTTTCAAATACCTAGGAGTTAGTATTATGCACGCATTGAAAAGGCACTCGCATATCGTTAACATCTGTTCTAAGGCAAACAAAAAAACTGTATTTCCTAAAGAAAAAACTGGGGCATGCCACACCGGATGTAAAAATAACTGCTTACAAAACATTCATACGTCCTGTCTTAGAGTACGCTAGTATTGTGTTGCCGCCTCACCAGAAGGTGTTGTAGACAAAAATTGAAAGAATACAAAAATTAGCAGTCCGTTTCGTATGCGGTAGATACCGACGCACAAACTCAGTCACCGCTTTGTTAAATTCCTGTGAGCTTGATTTTTCGGAATATCGCAGGCGCAAACATCGCCTAAAATTTCTTTTTAAGAATATAAGCGGGCAAACAAAAATAAATAAGAATTTATATCCTCAGCCCCCTGGAAGGCGATGTAATTGTCTCATTAATAGTAGAGCAATTCAACCTTATTTCACACGCACGAATGCTTTGCGCCACTCCTTTTTTCCAGACACAATAGATATGTGGAATAGTTTACCCAATGCGGTTGTGCAACAAACAACGTCAGTGAATTCAGAAAATGCACTAGACAGTTTTCTTTGTAGTGATGCGTGCTAAATTCCGTTGTGAGCATTTATTCGTTGATTTTTATGTGTATAATCACTGTTGTTTGTTTCTACTTTTTTGTGGTTGGTTATTCATCTTGGTTTTATATGTGCTTTTGAATTTTTCTTTTTTGAGCGAACGTTATCTACTTTGTGCAACCCTCCCTGTAATGACACCAAGCACGGGGGACAGCATCAAATAAAATAATATAAAGAAACATAATTAGCCTTACTGAATGGGGGCGAAAATCTTTAAATATAAGGAAGCTGAAAAATCTGCTCGCTAAATTTGTTATTACCTTTGTTTCTGCGGAGGCTGACGTGTTAAGAAAGCTAGAGGCACCGATTACAACAGTATGATAAGATAATAACTTTATTTAACTTTGTAGTTATCGGAAATGACCAGTTGCGTTAAGGAGCGGAACGTAGGTCCTTACTGCGAAGAGACCACTGCCATTTCGGGATTTCGAAAAGGAAGGCCGTCACAATTACTGAAAATAACTACGACAGAGTATAATTACCGCAAGATACCTACCACAGAGTAATAACTACCAAAGGCAGTAACTATGAGATGTATGCTACCACAGGGTATAACCACCATTATTTCTGTACTTTGTGCGTAGGAGCAATACTAGTATAACAGCACAATAATTGATCCAGCTAATACGATCATAGGGCACCATGTCCACGTTCTAACAATCTAGAACTTGTTTGCCTATGCCTGTGTTGGTTTACGGCGTCATTTCTGGAGCAGTTCTTTACACTCGAAGACAGAATAGGGAAGAGACAGAGTGCGACGTGTTTGACGTCAAGTTTTCATGCCACCGCACAAGCTTGGAGGTCTGCTTCGTCTGCCAACTGTTACCGCCGAAAAACTGTCGGTGGCGGGTGCTCCTTCGTCTCTTCCCGATCCATTCTTCACGTTTCAAGCACTGCGAACCAGACAACCTATTCAGCAGACATGCTCTATTATGTCATGTACGTAGCCACGCATAACGCAATGCCTTGGACGTGACGGAACACGGAGCGCCGTCTGTATGATGACGATGATCAAAACTTTAATACTCCCAAAAGAGTGGACCGGCCGAAAGGTCGGTTACGCTGCTCAGAGGAGGTCAGCGGGGATCCCTTGGGACACCTCAGCCTCCAATGCGCGTCAGATTACCCGGCATCGCTTTCCGAGTCAGTGATGTGCAGAAGGGACTCCCAAGTATCTTCTGTGGGAGAAGCGTCAGTGTACTGTGGGCACGCCCATGCCATGTGTACGAGGGTGGCCGATTGTGAGCAGTATTTACAGTGTGGTGTCACGAGGTGTGGGTATCATCATCATCATCAGCCTGGCTATGTCCACTGCAGGACAAAGACCTCTCCCATGTTCCACCAGTTAACTCGGTCCTGTGCATGCTGCTGCCAATTTATACCCGCAAACTTCTTAATCTCACCTGCCCGCCTAACCTTCTGTCTCCCCCTAACCCGCTTGCCTTCTCTGGGAATCCAGTTAGTTACTCTTAATCACCAGCGGTTATCCTGTCTACGCGCTACAAGCCCGGCCCATGTCCATTTCTTCTTCTTGATTTCAGATATGATATCCTTAACCCCCGTTTGTTCCCTAATCCACTCTGCTCTCTTCTTGTCTCTTAAGGTTACACCTACCATTTTTCTTTCCATTGCTCGCTGCGTCGTCCTCAATTTAAGCTGAACCCTCTTTGTAGGTCTCCAGGTTTCTGCTCCATAGCTAAGTACCGGCAAGATACAGCTGTTATATACCTTCCTCTTGAGGGATAGTGGCAATCTACCTGTCGTAATTTGAGAGTGCTTGCCGAATGTGCTCCACCCCACTCTTATTCGTGTGGGTATATACGTATGAGTATACCTTGCTATAAAGCCAGGGATTGGGGAAGACCCCTGTCGAAAGCTTGCGCAACAGGACGGCATCACGTCGAGGGGCGCCTATTGGAGCAACTGGTCACACGATACGTGCGTGCTTGCCATCGGATGCCTCGCACGCTGTAGCACCGCTTTCACCAGTACGTAACCAGAACGTATTGCGCAACGCTCTGTGTTCGCAGAACAAGTAAACACCGCAGCGCAGGTGCCGATATCCGACTGTCCGACACGCAACGTATGCCGCCCACTTCGAACGCTTTTTGTGCACTCGGTGTCCGAGGATTCGATCCAACCGCTCGCAAGTGCGTGCAGAGTTCAACTGCATAAATCGATTTCACAAAGCAACCCACTGTCCATTGTGCTGACGTAAGACGGCTTCATTTGCGGCAATATCGCGGCATAATAAGGACTGGTGGGAGTGCGGTAAAATGGTTGTTGCCACGAAGATTCAGGAGTCCTTTCTGTATCGATTTGAAAGAAAGAAAAAGAGGGGTAGGGGGCAGTGAAGCTTGGCGTGGGTGGGCAGAACATACTGTTTTTTCTTTCTTTCATTCTTTCTTTTTCTTCATTCATTTATTTTCTTTTTTATTGTTTTTTTCCTTTTTGTTTTTGTTCTCTTTTGTTTTTGTTCTTTTTTATTTTTCTTCTGCTATTCCTTCTTGTTATTTACTTCGCTTTTTGGTTTTCTTCTTCCTTCCGTCATCTTTTCGTTGCTTTATTTCTCTTTCCTTCATTGAGTTTTTCATTTCTTCTTCGTTTCCTTCTTTTTTTCTGTTTTCCTTTCCTTTTCTGTTCATTTCTTTGTTTCCGTTTTCCTTCCTTTTCTCTTCTTTCCTTCTTTTTCTTAATTTTCTTTACCATTTCCTTCGTTGCTTCGCACTGTGCGATGCTCCCTCCAAAATATTTCCTCCCTCCACACCGGGAACTGCCCCGCCGTGGTGGTCTAGTGGCTAAGGTACTCGGATGCTGACCCGCAGGTCGTGGGTTCGAATTCCGGCTGCGGCGGCTGCATTTCATATGAAGGCGGAAATATTGTAGGCCCGTGTGCTCAGATTTGGGTGCACGTTAAAGAACCCCAGGTGGTCGAAATTTCCTGAGCCCTCCACTACGGCGTCTCTCATAATCATATGGTGGTTTTGGGACGTTAAACCCAACATATCAATCAATTAATCAACGCCGGGAACCGGACTTTTATCTACGCGCTCAGCAGCGCAACATTTCAATCGCTATACGCAACGCCGATGGAAACGCGGGCACATCCAAATATCGAGAAAATGCGGCAGCGCCAAATGACAAGTGGCATCGACGAAATACCAGACTGATGTATCAGCGATATCTCATAGAGCCACCATGCCCTTGTTGAAGAGATGGCGTAAATTTTTTATAAAAAAACACAACGGCGCATGTATAAACGCATAGGTTACAGGCGCTTTACTGTACATCCACGCAACTGGTAACTTGACGGCGCGGAGTTCTTCGCGTGCGTCATGCCACCACCATGAAAACCAGCAATCAGTAGCAGCAGCTTTGCTTGAAATAAAATAAAGGGTGTGACAAAATCTCGCCTGGTCGACAATGCACATAGTCAAAGTTAAAATGAATGCGTCCACCAGATACGAAATGACCACTAGAAGGACGTTCCGGCTCTTATGCCGAGACCTTGTTCATTCTGAAGAAGGCCCCGTTACGGGGGCCGAAACGTCTTTCATTCTTTTTCATGTTCTTTTTGTGTTTGGTTAGCGTAATCCCTATACCGTTGATAAGGATCTTTGCCTGAAAAGAAACTTCCCAAACATTTATCGTCATTTTATCACCTATTCCCTCAAAGAGGAACACCGTATAGCAAAAAATGCAAAAGAGAAATCCTTAGGCTATTTGAACAACGTGACAAATTGCTCTGCAGAGACTGTAACGAACTTTCGCGTGGAATCCGATTATCCGGGAACGCAAGAAAGAATAGGATGCAACCCTTGACAGCAAAGAACCAAGCTGTGACAAGCAGATGTAAAAAAAAAAAGCTATTTACTTTGTCCTTACTAAGTACGAAACAATGCAGGGTATCGGACTGCGTTCCTTGAGGATGCAGCCAAAGTCTTAGACGAGATTTTTCGGGAGCTCGCTTGCTAGCTACTCTCGTCTCCTCCTTCCCTGTTCAATCACTGATATCCCCTTGCGGGACTTTAGTTTCTTTGTTCTTGGATAGGTCTGGCGCACACAAGATTTTCTTGATCTTTCTCTGGAGGAATAGATCTTACAACGACGGTCCAGATACCTCGCGCGATTAGGAAGTGGAGAAAGATCAACCATTGGCGATTCGGGAAGCCGTCAGAGTTGGGACAACGCCGAATAGAAAACACGGTCTGTAGCGCTTTCCGGCTTCAGGAATGAGCCCCATCTCAGAAATAGTTTTCGCACTATCTGCCGGTTCAAGCTTTTATTGTTTTACTTGGTTATACAGTGACTGTGCAGGGCATCATTCACATAACTCGATGGGCCACGAAACACGCATACGCTTCTCGCTTGGCGTGTGCCCGCTTGGTGTCTGTGCGTGTTATTACTCACGTGCATCACACCTGTTCCCTTAAGATAAGATTTTTCATAAGGCAGTCAAAATAGTAGATGTACCTTGCAATTGCAGTAATGTATATGACACCAACGTGCGTTGTACAATTGGTGGTTTTGTGTTGTGTGGGTGCATTCTTGGTGTAGTGAAAATGAAGCCCAGCGACGATACTTCCCATGCAAAAAAAACTATATGTACTCATTACTGCACATAATGTGTAAGTTAAGGCTAAAGCAGGCTTGAGCGGATTCAATTGATCTTAGTGAGAAGCAGGCGGAAATGGCTGACGCACTCGATACAGTTTTGCAAATGATGCATAACTTCGCAGCTGTCCGTATTACAGGTCATAAGCTTGTCCATAATTTCGTTATGCGCAAAGATGTTCATGTAATACCGGCATATACAGGACCACAATATCAACACGTTATGTCGTTTTGTGCTACCACAATTAAAGACGTGCTTGGTTGTTCTCTCCTAGTGCCCTTGAGGAAAGCAAGTTAAAGAAGGGCAACCCATTTCGTATAAGGCAACTGACGAGAGCTTACTCTAGCAGAGAACTATAATGTACTAGCAAAAACAACGCCTTGCTTTCCTGGTTCTTCTCTACCAACTAGATGGCACCACCTATCCGGCCTTTCACTTTACGCTCACGTTATTCGGTATAAAGATAACGAAAGGAAGTTCACCTAGGAACAAAGACCCTATAAACCTTATTGATTTGCTATTGGGCGCCACTCCTTCTACACCATTAGGCCCACCTAATGTCTGATTTTATTTTATTTTAGTTGTACGTTTTGATGTGTCTTGTTGAACGTGATATCCTCAATGTCATGTAGTCATACATTTCTGTTTACTAAACGAACAGCTCTCGGTAATTATTACATTGCCATTACCATTTGATGTTCTCAATATGCTATCACACGCAGGCCTGCCCAACGACCTGAAGCTCTACTGGCAACAGTACCCATGGCGACTGGGCGAGGCTCTGTGTCGCTTCAGGGCCTTGGTGGCAGAAGCCACTTCGTACGCCTCAGTATTGACCATCGTGGCGTTCACCGCAGAACGTTACGTGGCCATCTATCACCCTCTCTTCCTGCAGACCACATCAAGCCTGACTCGGGCCGTGCGCATCATCGCCATCATCTGGGTGAGCCACGTAGTTCGCTCACGTGAAACCTTGATCACGTGTCGTCCACGTACTGAGTTTCGTGCATCAGATGTATTGCTTCAGAAGCTATGCAATAAGTTTTATTAGCGGAACGTGCAGGTTCGCCTGCCTCATGCTTCGATTTCATCTCCGCGATTGGTTCGGCTGCCTGCTACCAGAACTGATCGCCGAGGTGTTGACACGGAAACGAAGATACTCGAAATGACTGTGAAGAACCTATTACTACCGTATAAGTGACAGAGTTGGCTTATTTCCAAAGCACAGATAATGTTCATTTGCTCTATCTAAAAACGAGAAAAAAAAGTCGTTTTAGCTTACGAAATTGTTGAACAAATATTGAACGTCTCACCAGCTTTCATAGCATTGCACCTGACGTATGAAAAAGTAGTTGCGTAAGTATTAGTGTATAGGTATGAATTCCCATGTACGACCCATTAATATACTGTAAGAATGCCGCCCTGCGTTCTTTATTTTTATAAAAATTTGTTCCTATATATGTGTAAAGAAAAGTATTTAAATCACCTGCTCATTTGCGACACAGCTAGACCCGGCCGAAAATAATGCAAACTACACAGTGTCTATTTACCATGATGAGGCGGAATCCTTTAACAGCCGCTTGGGAACTCATATATCTAAGACGTAGCATCCCTAAACCCTTTCATCAATATATCTAACATGAGCAGAAGTGATCACTCGCACTCACTCTAACTCGTCTTGAACACAGATGGATGGCGGCAGTAACTATATTGCAATGTTCACAAAAGTCTTCATGGATGAAGGCAAGGAATGTACTGAAAAAATTCTTGAAGGTGGCAAACTTGTAACGGGGGTTCCTCACCAACAGCGACTTTGTGACAGTGAGGAGTATGACTGCGTGTGTGTATACTTGCCCTTTCTCTTTATATTTCGATCTTCTTTCTCACAACCCTTAGCCTTCCAGTATTATCATCCCTTTCTCCCTGTATAAGATGACATATCCGATATTCTGTACTGGTTGGCACACACGCCTCATATACACACTCTCTGTCTCCTCGTGTTTACTTCTTTCCATTGTTTAGGCAAGCTCAATCACATTCTGAACCAATAAAAGGGTAAAAGAATGGTATCAAGCTACGAAGGATCGACTGGTGAAAAATCTCAATGGTAGTAAAAAGATTGGTCGTTGTACAAGGACGAAATTCAACGAACACCTTTCTTCACATGTGTATCCGAAGCGTCTCAGCAGCCACAGGTCAAATTATCGTGAATGTCGAAGTCTGAGTGAAAAGTATTTTCTAATTCAAATGCAGCCACCTTTCTACCTCAAAACTACTTGATGATCTTTCTTTCCCTGTAAGAACTGGTCCTGTTACACTAAGTCCCTTCTCAGTGCATAAAGGGTTGAATGCGTTGTTGTGTTCGGAAGTAAAACTGGCCCCAGAGACTGCTTTCAAACAATGCCGTAACCTACTTCCCTTCTTTTTTTATTTTTCAACCGCCCCTTTTCTACTCTGATTCTCTCTTTTTAAACTGCACGCTGCCAGCATGTCTAAAACTGTATAACCTCTTTGTTGTTTACCTGTTTCCTTCTTCTTTCTTCGTAAACATTGTGTGTAGTAGTGTACCTTGCAGATAGATGCCTGTCTGTAGCCTTCTCCAGGTCACCACTTGCTCAACAACAGAAACTGTCGATACTACCTGGACACTGCAAACACCCTGTACCGCATGGTGCTTGGCAGTCGAAACAAGCCGAGTATCCCGCTCATACATAAACAGAGCGGATGAACAAGGAACTCTAGAACACTAACGGGAGGCGTTGCTGACTTCTGGAAACCCTGAGGATCAGCTCCGGCTGGTGGAAGGGACATGAGCGTCGGTGACTAGACATAGCTGATTTGAATGAGGAAGTCACCCTCCTCTGGGTGAAGAAGCCGCGCGCCTGGTCACAAAATAAAGATTAATTCTCTCTCTCTCTCTCTTCGTAAAGACATTGACCTGGATGCCATGTCCAGTTCCAGCGAGACTGACTGCTTAACGCTTGCATTGTCGTGCTTTTCCTTTGCTCATGTGATCAGGTGGTGTCGCTGGTGAGCGCCGTACCGTTCGCCATTTACACTCGGGTCAACTTCGTCGACTTCCCTGTTGGCTCGGGTCGCGTGGTGCCAGAGTCAGCTTTCTGCGCCCTACCGATGGACACGACAGCGGTCAGCCTTCCCCTGCTGCAGTGCTCGACGTTCGCCTTCTTCTGCCTTCCCATGACAGTCATAGCAGTGCTGTACCTCAAGATAGGAATGCGGTTAAGGAGCCAGCCAGGACCCGGGCAGCAGGGGAGGCACCAGCGCAGACCAGTGCACAGAATGCTAGGTAAGGTTCCGGTTCCCCTCCCCCCCCCGTACCCCTACTCTCGTCCTTGTAATATGTGCTCATACTTGTGATTCTCATGGGAGCTGACTTCTGGCTGGTTCAAGTAACGTCACATTAAAAATGAAAGAACAGAACAATTATGGGTATCTTTCTCTCCGTCCAGGCTATGTCTCTATAGTTTTTTGTTTTGTATTTTCTTCAGCTTCATTTGATGTAAATAAACATAAAATTTATCTTTAGGCACTATTAGGTGTGAACTAACAGTAGCGCAAACGCATCGCTATTTATAGTGATGTGTGCAAACAATATTATTGCCTAATTGCCTATAGCTTATAGCAGTGAACGTGTGGAAGTTTGGCGACTCGCGATAAAGTACATGAAGCTTCAAGCCTGCATTTTTTCTGTTATGTTTTGCGACATGCTTGCCGGTGATGCTTGCCGCTTCATCACAAACTAACTATCGCACGAGAAAGTCCAAGCTTCACGGATTAACACTTCTATGCCTATTTAAATTAGACCTATTATGTGAGAGGTATCAATATCTTCTCGATATCTTCATTCTAACCTGTTCATTTTGAGGATAACGACACCAATATTCTAACCTTTGTATCACACAGTGGCGGTGGTCATAGCGTTCTTCGTCTGCTGGGCTCCATTCCACACCCAGCGCCTTCTGGTGGTGTACGTCAGCCCCACACAATGGACTATGGGCCTACGCACTCTCAACGAAGTGCTCTACTACACAGCCGGTAGGTACTTCACTGCAACCACGTGACCAAGAGTATGCAGGGCATATCGTTGATGCATTGGATGCCTAAAAAGTAAAAAAAATAAAGAAGCCATGAATGCGCATGGAGGCATTGCACAAAAAGTACGTAATGGCAAAATCGACAGAAATAACTCAAAAAAACTCATAAGAATGGCGATGTACGAGTATCGTTTTACTTGTAAGACACAACCTTGCGAGACCAATAGATAAAGAAGTGAAACAACGTATAGTTCACTTCAAGAGTTGTGCTCTAAACACGATCTCATTGCAAACAAATTAAAATAGGGGAAAAATCAACTTGGGACTGGTAACGATGAATCCTACAACATTCGAGTAACGTGTTCGGTCAAGTAAGCTACAGCGGTAGTGGTTCTTTCATTCACTTCATTGGGTATTTTCGTGCATGTAAACCAACCAGTGTGAGCCAGCGCCACTCTCAGCAATCACGACGAGGGCGTATACTCTATTTTGTCAGCTGGTGTGACGTATTATATGAAGCTGAGAATGTAGCTCAGCAGTAACTCAGCATACTGAAAAAGCAAATCGATTGCTTTCGTTAGATGTGTTCTCAGAAAATTTCAGGCCACTCAGCAACAATAAATCATTTTATTCAATTGTGTTGGCAGGGTGTAACAGCCTACAGCTGATTCGCGTTCTGTCGCCCGATGGAAATAAAGCTGAAAGGAGGTGTTTGCTCATGTGATCATTGTTCTTATCTTCTTCATTTACAGGGTGTCTCTACTACTTCAGTGCCACAATTAACCCGATACTCTACTCGCTGATGTCCGTCAAGTACCGAGAGGCATTTCGCGACGCCCTCTGCACCCTGTCCAAGAATAAACAGCGGCTCTCAGCTGGAGATTTTGATGCCGGTGCCACCGTAGTTATCGTCGGTGCCGGCCACTCTATATTGGACAACACAAGGCTGAGCACGCTAAAGCCATACTCGATCGTCCAGCGCGTTGACACCGAGGAGGCAAACGTGGACACGGCTGCAGACATAGCGATGCGGGCCCTCATCATCCAGACGGTGCTCCGCGTTAGGCCTAACCAGGAACCGCCATTGACGCCAAGTATTAGCGAAGCTGACGATAAGGAGAAAATTCCCATCAAGGAGATCTCCTCCAGTGACAAGAGCCCTCTGCCTTCGGAGACGGTGGTGTGACTCTCTACCTTGGTGACTCTTGTAGGCATAAACGCCATACCCTGTTCAAAAAAATGTTCGTCCTTGAGCTCAGGGAAGAGTGTACGCTTCACCACCGTCCATGACGACACAAATGTGTTTACGGCTGCGAAACCGAACTGCGCAGCTAGTCCCGGCGCAAAGTAGCCAGTACTCAGTCACGTGGAGTCGTAAAGTCATGCGGAGCATAGCCAGGGTTATGTCTGGTGATTTCTCTGCTGCTGTGTGGATTCAAAGTCTGTGCAGTGTTCTTTCACAGCAAGCCAATCTCCCATGACGGCCTTGAACATTGCAGCTAGTCACGAAAGAACATCCCCCAGGACCTCAATTTCTCAACTGTTGCTAACGTAAAGTCAAGCCTACGTACATTCGTTAGGCTAAGAAACGAAAAGATGGGAATGGTTTCTACCAGGTACAATAAGTAGGACTATGACGAGAAAGTAAACTGAAGTCCCACCTGACAAGTGTAAACTACTGTCCGGGTGATCTCCAATTCCTTGAGGCATACTTTGCGAGCCTCATTAACTTTAGGAGATGTCGTTGATTTCTCAAAGAGGACTTGAGCTTTACCAGAGATGTTCTATGGCGGTGCAACAAATACAAGCCATCTTAGCGGCTGCACGCTTCAAGACGGTTGTGCCTCCTACCATAATTCTTCGGGCTCATCTTGATCTGTGAAGTTGTCAGGTTGCTTCGACGAGTGGAGCAGCTTCACTAGTGCGAAAAAGACCAACAGCGACCACATGAAACGTCCAATAACGCTGTAGTGCTTATTTTTTACTTGCCGCATTTAAGAACCACAACCACAACGCTGCTATTGTGATGGCTGTATACCATTGTGGAGTGAAGTACAGCTACTGACAAGAGAAGGAGAGAGAGATAAAGATTCGAGAAAAGGCAGGGGAAAAAACTTGAAAAGTCAGAACATGGGGCTCTTATTGTTCGTTCGACAATAATGATGCGGAACTTGGACGCCAGAGAATTCATCGTACTTAAGAAGGACGTCTTCATTGTGTTTATGCTTAGTTGGCAACGTCTGGCTCAGTTATTGAAGAAAGTTTGTTGTACGCTGTGTTTCTGGGCATCCTAAAGTTCATAAAGCTTGATCACTACCAAGCACCTACGAGAAATGACAAGTGGGGGATGTGGCGCGTCTCCAACTGCATTGTCGCCGAATGACGAGCGTAGCGCTTTGACAGTTACATGAAAGTGAAAGTGCCAAAAAAAAAAGCTCAGTGTGCGTGGCTGCGACAAAGCGAACAAGTGTAACCTCTGCGGAAGGTCTATGGACATCTACTGGACCACAGTGTGGCGACTCTACAATGAACCAAACATTTGAGCAATTCGAGAAAACTTCCACAACCCGCCTATAGAAAGGTCAAAGCTATGAAGGATTAAGTGGTTCTTCGCCCGTTTGTGCTATCCAGTCACCGGTGGACCTCGAGTGAAAACCCGATGGCTGTGAAATTTTGTTACAAGAAGATATCTGTGGACGCTTTAGCGAGATATTTTCGTTGACATGGTGGTGTTAGTGCAGCTGGACAACTGCCCAAGCCTTTTAACAACTGGCGTGCCATGTGTTTATTGCTTCTCTTTGTTCATTGGTATATTGAGGGTGTTTGTCTACGCTTTAACAGAAGTGTAAACAACGTTGCTTATTGGGGCTGCAGCGAACTAGCATGCAGTATTAAGTCCACTGTGACTGGGCTTTAGTGATGGCAGTGGTTTCTCTGGCTGTAAGCCCTTGCACTGGGAACCATCACATGATCATTTAAGTAATGTTCAGTCTGACGCATAAGCATTGACGTAAGTGCAGATGGAGAAAGATTGCTACTTGTGGTAGCGACCCTTGTGGTCAAGTGTGCATGCTAAACTGGTTATATTCTGCACGCAACTGGCGTGAGCATTTAGGCCAGATACGTCTTGAGTGTTAATTATAGTCAAATACAATCTAATAGCTAACCGTCAAAAAGACGCCGAGCTTATTTTTGTGTTCAGACCTGAAACATTCGTACCACAGTAGAAGTGGTGCTCGGTACGTGGACTATCGTGGACGTCACCTACGCGTCAGTTGTAAATACGAGACCTGAACGAAAGTCTATATTCTTTTGAATGTGCGCACTGCCAATTGTAGATACACCGGCGCGAGGTATTTCAAAAACTTTAGCGCGAAAGAAATCCGTGGCCATCGTGTCTCATTGCTCACGAACACATTCCTTGTGGACCGATCATATCTGCGGAATATCATTACAACCTACTGAAATTTTCATACATAGTATGTAGTAAATAGCTGCTACAGTCCTTTCGGTGCCACGAAACATTGTCTACAAATAATGGCATGTTTGGGTAAATTGCACCTTTTTCTGCTTTGTCATCAGTCACAATCGACACCATAAAACCTGCTTCTTCTTGTCACTTGGTATGTTTGCATTATATTGCTCACTTTTGGTGCACACAGTGCGGGGTGGGCTTTCATTCGGCTTCACCGAACGCTGCAGGTCAAAATGTTTGTTTTATACTGTTTTAATTGGTCACTTTGTCTCATTGAAAGCCTGTATAAATGGTGTATCTTCGATGCCTCTCGCTTGCGCAAATCACTAGGTCCACTTGCAGAATTAGTGTAACTGCTTTGACCTTGGGGCTGACACTATTCGTATTGGAGTAATTCATTCTGATGTAATGCTACTTTATCATCCGTTATTATTGTAACAAAAAAGCAATTTATCCCAAATTTTTTTCGTTCATTGTAAAGTAAGCAGTATCAACACTCGTCTACAAAAAAACCCCGCTTCCTCACGGTAACGAATTGTTGCCCACTTTTAAGGTGCTTCAAAAAAACTGTTTCGACACATACAAAGTAATTCGATGTGCATATTGCTGTTTTATACAGGAATAAAAGTGATTTGTAATCGCTTCCATTCGAATTTCATCTAACTGCTTGCGGCATCCCAGATAGTCTATCATAAGCCAGTGTGTTACGCAGGGAACTAGCCTTGTGTAGCTCAGACAGCTATCCTTGTGTAGCTCAGACATGTATATAGATGTTTGTTATTTGCTCCAGACTTTTTCGTTTTGGTGCGATGAGTTAAGCCAGAAAGAAGGTGCACTTAGCCAAGGTCACGCTAGCCTCTCTCTCGCACACACACGCTTACGCAACGTCGAAAGTATGTCGGGTGCCCTTTTGGTCGGGGATGAAACGTACTAAAAGAAGAGCTCTGGAGACTGACTAAAATAATTTTTGAAAAGTTTGCTCACGTATTGCTTTCCGTGATGGATCCGAAAAGTGAACATATTCTCATAAAATTAAAAAAAAATCACTGTCGAAGTATTCCGTGTGCATGGTTATCCCACGATGCTGAAACGCGCTAGCCCTGCGTTTACCGCTAAACTTTTGCGTAATCATTTGTGATTATATCATTGTGAGCTCCGATGTACACTTCCCACTGAGCCATGTCGCCGGAATAGAGAGTGCTGCTTTGTCGTCTATAACCTCAACGTTAAAATGGAGTTTAAGGCCTCGGCTAGTCGTCCCATCATGCATCTCATGCGTCGTGATCACGCTCAGAGTAAAGTGCTCAAAATGGCATAACAAGGTTAACAATTTTCGAAACCAGGTTGAAATGAACGATCAATATCTGGAATAACATACTAACAGAGATAACGCAGAAGTAATCATTCTAATAATCCCAAAACAGGTACAAACACTTCAGAAAACTGCATCTAACTCTCGTGCAACGCAAGAGAGGGCGCTACTGCTTCATCGCAAGCACGACTGCTCATTCAACCGGCCTTATCGGGTGCTTCCTAGCTACATCTTAATAGTGAAAACAATCTGACCAAACTTACTGCGGATGACACGTACCTCAAGTGTTGTAGCAAGCAGGAAGTCATTAAACGCAAAAGCATCGGGCATGACACACACCGAGTAGGCGAATCTCCCAAACAAAATTCTGCTCGTCCGGGGCAATCCTGCGTGCTCACCTCAAACATTGACGATGTCAATGGTTTGGTCAACGGAACAGTGGGAACTCCATGAACGGGGAATTCTGGGTGTTCATGCTACGTACATCCTCACACTTCACAGTAGTGGAGCAGTGGCAATTTCTTTCTCTACCGTGACATGCCTACTAGGAAGAAGCGTGGTGGTTCGCAGGAGTCTCTCCACACTCACGGAAATTTTCTTTCCCACTCCTCCTAGCTGAATATAACTTTGCTAAAAAATTATTTAGGCTGGTGTCCAGATTTCTTCTTTCAGAACACTCACTTAACACATACACCTCGTCGAAACATACTCGGCGCCAGAGCCCTAGACTACAAATGCTTGTTTCTCTGTTTTTCATCAGCCGTGTAAAATATGCGCTGCTGAAATCTTTCTCGTTTAATCTAGGGTCGTATATAGGATAGAGAATTGAACAAATGGCTGGCAACCGAGAATATATGGTGACGCGCGCCAGCCCATTTCGTCCTCTTGCCTCCTCGTACGTTCCTCTTGCGAAAAGTTTGTGTCGTATTTCCAAACCTTCTCTTGGAAATCCGCTCAATTCCAGCTTGATTTTTCTTTGGACAACTCGCAGCCCTGCAATCCAGTGACAGGCGCCATCCTACTTAAGCAAACCTCGTCAGTTCGTCTTTTTTCATACCATATTTTCTAACTTAAACGCCGTGATCGCTTTTTCCCAAGGCGCAGTACTTCTGTTAAATTTCCTATTATGAGAATTCAAAGTATTCCAAAAGTGTTTATTACGCTTCACACGAATTCACGTCTTAGTAAAAGCCATTTTAGATGTCTAACTTTGCTACTTCTGTCTTTCCGACCATTAAATGCTTTGCGCTACGAGGAGACAGCTAAAATCAAGGTTGACGTAAACCCCTCCTGTTTTAGTGCTAGCCATGCAATCGTATATTCAGTTTTTATTTGTTCAATCAATAATTTTAAAAGTTTAACCTCCATGTGATAGTCACGCCTCCTTTCCTGTCTATTTTAATGACATACCCGACTGCACTCCCACTTTGGAGTAAGTAAAGCTACTCGTTCCCCTCTATCATTGCTTTACTAACCCGCCCTATTCCTAAGGATTATGCGATAGCCTGGAAGTTGCCGCCTGAGTGACCGATCGCGACCGATAACAAGTTCTATAACGGCTTAGCCGTTTGTACATAAGCTGTGCGCGAGCGTGGGGCATCTATTAAATGCATTTACGCTTCCGCGTCGTAACGCCAGTTGCCTTACGATATTTTCCTCGCTATAGCCGACGACATCCGCTGCGTGTCACGCTCAGAGAGTTTATAAGCGTCATTTCAACATTGATGACACTTTATAATTACAAAGTCGGCAGGTTCTCCTCGTAAAATTTTGGTAATAAGCTAAACGACTTTCTGGTAACAAGCTATAGGACGACCACGTTTATCATGAAAGAGCTGTAACGTGGCAGATAATTTACGTTGTGTAGATATCAGTAACACCATCTAAGCGTGACACCAGAGGTACGTACCCTCCCCTTTGTAATGGTTAAATTTGCTGTATTTATTGTTCACTAATAAATTGTTCTGCATTGTTGACGTCACTTATTATTGAATATTCTGGAAAGTGTGCGAGAACGTTATGATTGTCCCGCCTGAAAAAAAGCCACAGAAATTCGAGTTATCGCGCAGTGTTTTTATCACGCTGTTTTTGAAGTATTGCGAAGTAATCACAATTTAATACTATTTTATGGACTATATGTTGTGTGAAGTACCTGTACTTGTTCGATAATACACGTTTTGGCGATGGACTTCGTCTCGTGTGCCCCGCACACCTTTCTTTCCAAGGCATCAGGCACGTGATGGTTCGTTCAGTAAATGACAGGGCCACAACTACAATAACTGCATTTTTTTTCATTTTGAAAAAAAAATTATTACAGTGATCATCACGAATTAACGACGTTCCACCATGCGATGCTGATGAATCATAGGTTTAGGCACTGAACTTTATTATCTGAACACATCCACAGTTACATAACGAATATCTTCAAGTCAGTGAGCATAATATTTCGTCGGTGTTCTGAGGTCACGAACACGTCAAATGTGAATTGAAGGCCACTCGCTGACGAGCATTCTTTCTTCACTTCCATATCACGCCTTCACCACATAATATTCTGTGCATATGTGGAAGCCTAAAATTTGGAGTCGCACTAAGAATTGAGGCATGAAACATGGAAATTAGACTTGTCCTCTTTGAGAGACAGTGTACCTTACTTAGTACGCAGTATACGTTGATGTCAATAATGGGTGCTCAAAATGCATGCTTCCGTTGTTTTCCTAGATAAAAACCTTCGTTAGCAGCCGCTTACCTATATACAAATGATGGACAGCGTACATCGGTGCTTGTATGCAGGACTGCCTGGCAGTCAAACGCACTCATTATTCGTAGGTATCATACTGTGGCATTCAGCATAAGAGACCTTAAGCACAGCATCTGATTGCCTCTTCAGCTAAAGAAGTAGTCTCGCTCATGAAATGGTGGAAGTTCTCCGACAATGCCATTGCCGACTGTCCCGATCACGAAGTCACTCCGTAGAGCATCAATTTTGTGCAAGCTTGGGTTTATATGAACCCAGTCAAAGTATATGGAATGACTCGTAATGTGGCAGGAAGTACCGACGATGCAGATGTTTCAAGGTCAGAAACTCTTCAACTATTGCTGATAGCGAGCGTTGTTACATGCCAAATTTGTTCTGTTCTCAGTACCACAGTTGATTTAAGAGGTTATTCATCAGAAATCCTTCAGGAATTGTCATTCATGTGAACGTGACGCAAAATGATGATGAAAAATGGCTTAAATGACATGCAATGGCAATTTGTTATGTGCCTGATTCCTCGCGTTATCTCTGACTCAATTGTCATTGCCATTCTGTTTTTGCTTTCTCAGTGCGCCAAGGTGCTTGTAAATACGTAAACAGACATGTAATAAAACTTGTTCACGTCTCAACAGCAGTGTATTTTCCATTACTCAGCTACCATCACCAAAGGCAGAATCGCTATAGCGATCCTCAGTTCCAACATGAAGAAAAAATTAAAAAGTGGAGAAGAGAATAGCAGTCAACAAGGTCATTCTCTTCTTCATCCGGTTGCCTCTCATTCCCTTTTTCGCTTTTGCCCTGTTTCTCAATCTCAAACACAGCTCCCATTTAGCAATACGACAATATAATACACCAACTAGCCCCTGCTGTACATTAGCGCAAAAACAAGGGTGTCGTTGAAGTGCTATCACTAGTATAGTGAAGACTGGATTCGTGTCCCCTCTGTGTGAAATCAAGCAGCAGTAAGCATTCAGATGTTTTGCAGTAAGCATTTATAACCTTCTTATCAATAATACTGCCATTCTCACAATATTAGCACCATCGGTAGCTCACCGAACTAAATAGAGTGTAAAGTGAAGGTACAGTACGAGCACAAGGCTGCAGAGCCCAAGCTTGAAATACTCACAGGGACACATTGGCTGCTTCGGGAGCTATTCATTGAAGCACCATATCGGTAACGTTAGGCGACAGGAACATGGCGATGAGTACTGCTCAACCAACGAGTAATGTTTTAGTTAAAATAATACATGCTATATGAGGAGGGAGCAGGAAATCATATAACATGTGTCAAGAGAAGACAGGTGGTAAAAACAACGAGTGATTAGTGGCATTGCGATGTTACAGAACATCACTCGAAAGTCACGGGCTTGATCCCGGCCATGGCAGACGCATTCTGATGGAGGTGAAATGTTGGAGATCTGTGTACTGTACGATGTGCGCGCACGTTAAAGAACACCAGACGGGCCAAATTTCCGGAGCCCTTCACTATGACGTCTCTGACAATCACGTCGTAGTTTTAGGACGTAAAACCCTCGATACTATTGATTTTACAAAAAATACACCCACCAGGTCAGCTGATTCAAGGTTCATTCATGATATTGATGAGGATTGATTGATATGTGGGGTTTAACGTCCCGAAACCACCATATGATTGTGAGAGACACCGTAGTAGAGGGCTCCGGACATTCTGACCACCTGGCGTTCTTTAACGTGCGCTCAAATCTGAGCACAAGGGCCTACAGCATTGCCGCCTCCATCGAAAATTCAGCCGCCGTGGCTGGGATTCCATCCCACGATCTGCGGGTGAGTCGTCGAGTACCTTAGCAGCTAGATCACCGCAGGTGATGGAAAGTGAAGTTCATCCTAAGGTCCCAGATCATTTAAAGATAAGCTGCTTATTTAAGATCAGAGACCATGCAATGCAAGTTTTTTCTGGGGAGATCCACAAGGTAGTCGAGGGGATAAAACATAAAAAACTATGCGTTTGTGGCACAAAGCCACAAGGAAATCTGTCGGAATTTGTCAAAAAAAGAAGTATCTTAGTTGCTGACAAATTCGTCCTAGTCCGGGGATCGAACACGGGACCAGCGCCTGTTCGAGGCTGTCGCTCTACCGATTGAGCTAAACAGGAAACTAGCATTTGGTGGCGTGGGGGCGAATTCATCGACAACTCGAAGTACATAGACGCCAGCAATGCAAATGAGACTCGCAAGGTGGTGGAAGTGATAAGAAAGGGAAAATAGACAACCGCCCACTTGTGGCACGAAGACACAAGGAAATCCAGATGTGGCCCCGCCGCGGTGGTTTCGTGGCTAAGGTACTCGGCTGCTGACCCACAAGGCGTGGGTTCAAATCCCCGCTGCGGCGGCTGCATTTCCGATGGAGGCGGAAATTTTGTAGGCCCGTGTGCTCAGATTTGGGTGCACATTAAAGAACCCCAGGTGGTCTAAATTTCCGGAGCTCTCCACTACGGCATCTCCCATAACCATATAGTGGTTTTGGGACGTTAAACCCCACATATCAATCAATCAATCAATCAATCCAGATGTGTTCGTTTTATTTCCTTCTTGTTCCTGGGCGATAACTGAATCCTACCTCTTGGTCTATCTGTAATGAATGTTTTGGTCATAACATGACGTTCCTGTTCCTTTTGACGTCGTTCATAAGCTCCATCGAGCACCGCTCGAAGTTCTCGCTTGCACCCTAATTGACATATTTGCAGTCTGCGTGTGGTGTTTTACACACAACACCAGAAAACCTTACCTTTTTAGTTTGTCCTTATAATAGGTTTGCAACGTAGCTTGTGGCTCAGAACCCTTATTAAATTTCTCTGCGCTGTTCTTGCGCCAGTCGTGGAAGCTGTTGAAGACGCATTAGACTGATCAGCGGCCTTGTATGAGAGACTTTTCTTGAGAATAGTCTTTCTTGAAGTTATCTTGTGTGGAGTTCCATCTCTATTCATTTAGGCTTGAAGCATTAAATCCTCTTCTTTAGCGGCTACCTACTAAGTGTCTCGCTTTCTGTGTTATACTTTGCATTCAATTGTTGTTTGGTACCATCTTTTTGACCTCAATTTTTTCACTCCTATACAAGGTAGCGAACGAGTTCTTCTTCTAGGTCAACTTCCCTCTCCCTTCCTTATATTTATTTCTCTCTCTTTCTTTTCGAGTCAGACTTATCGGTTATAGTATGAAAGACCCAATAGTATACGGCATCATATAAGCTATCGCAGCACACTAAATTAAAGAGCCTGGCCGTACAAAGCTTTGCGCAGTAGCAAATTCAATCAATTACATCAAAATGTCGTGCATCATGTTGGAACAACCATTCGCAACCAATAACACCACAGGTCTACATAAGTTAATACCCGTGGTCAAACTGACATAATATTTTTAGTCTTCGCAAAGGCTTTCGATAAGGTGTCGCACAATAAGCTCTTACTTAAAATCGATAGTACCTTTAAAAATTCTGCCCTCCCCCGGTGGTTCAGTTCCTATCTTGCACGCCGAGAACAATATGTCCAACTAGGGCGCCACCAATCTGGTTTATCGCCTGTGGTATCTGGGGTGCCCCAGGGTAGTGCTAAACGATTTGCCAAAAACATTACTACCCAAGTAAGAATGTTTGCTGACGATTGCATACTATACAAAAATGTACAGTCACCGAGCGACCAGGCCGAACTTAATCTTAACTTAGAGAGAATTAAAAGCTGGTGCGATCAGTGGCAAATGCAGCTTAACCTAACAAAAACTGTTTTTATGTCCATTTCTAGAAAAAAGAACATTCCTAGTTATCCGTACAGTATTAATGGTGACGAACTTGCTCAGGCTAAGCAATATAAATACCTATGTCTCATATTTACACCCGACTTGCGTTGGAATCTTCATGTTGAGGAACTTTGTTCCAAAGTTAAAAAGATGTTATGGGGCCTGAGACGTAACTTCGACCGTGCCTCTTCCGAAGTTAAAACTTTAGCTTATACAACTTTGCTAAGACCCATAATCGAATATGCTAAAGTAGTGTGGGATCCCTATACCCAAACTAACTGTTTGAAACTCGACAAAATACAGCGACTCAGTTCTAGGTTTATATTTATTAAATACCGTCGTTTCCATTCACCTACCGAATTATGCAAACTTGCAGAGCTCTTACCTTTACAAAAACGCACCGAATATGAAAGACTGAAATTCCCTTTTTTAATAATTCAGACGCACGTTAAAATAAGCTACGACAGGTACTTTGAAATCAAAACACAAGAAACGTCATGACACAGACACAGTATGTACATACCGCCCCCCAAAGTTCATAATGACTGTTTCAGGTACAGCTTCTTCCCCAGGGCGATTCAGCAGTGGAATTCATTACCAGATTCGGTTGTGAAAATCAAATCGCTTACTGACTTTTTAAAAGCAATAAAACATACAGTGCACTCTGATACCATGCGCTAAGATTTTGAATATGTTTGAATTACGTGCTCTTTAACTAGGCTATGATATTTATTATGTGTTTTATTATGCGCAAAATATGATGTGTATTTCGCCAGTGATGCTCTCTCTTCTTATTTTTCACTAACTTCTCTGTTTAAACTATATGCTTAGCTATTAAGATATATTTGTTGTATGTGCTCCTAAATCCTGTGTTCCAGTTGTGAAGGTTCTTTTTCTTACGTTTCTCTTATGCACATTTCTGTTTTATACAAGTCAACTCCGCTCCTGTAATAGCACGCAAAGGGCTGACAGTATCAATTAATGAAACGAAATGAATAACTTGCGCCAGCAAAAGGGCGTGTTCTAGATCAGCCGAACAGGAGTTGCAACAAGTGCGCCCGAGCTGCGTGAACGGCTCCCACTTGGAATGTGGGGCATCAGGCAACGTTGCGGTCCAGCACCTCCACTAGTGTCGTTGTCCAACGTGAACGAAAGACAAGAACATCTTCCCATAACATCAGTGTATCAATATACAAAGATAGATTGTACCATAAAGTTTGCTCAGGAATAAGTAACCTTCCTTCTACACCCATATTTGCAGAAAAATAAAACGAAACCTTGTGGTAGATTCTGGATTTCGCGTGTTTTGTTATGCGGAAAGCCGTAGTGACGGGCTCTGAAGTCTTTGGCCATTTGCACTTATTTAACATACGCTTATTAACATACGCTAATATACCGTTTAACTGACCTGTAACCTTTGACAAAAGCTCTTGTCATTGCTAAAACTCAGTGGCTGTTGCAACCTTGTCAGTGCCAGCTGCTTCCTTCCAGGAGACAAAATCACCTGTCGAAGCGTTATCTTTGTCGAATGACATCGCATGCCCACGAGTATTTCATCTTTGAAAGCCTCAAACTGATACTGAACTTCTGGCCTCTCTGGATAACCTTCACTCAAAACACGGCGGCAACACAATCTCCATCAAAATCCGGTCACCGTGAACAAGTATCGAACTCGCAATCTGGGGCTCCGGAAAACATTGTCAAATCGAATGATCCGCCATGGTCGGTTAGGCCGCAGCCACTGAACCGGCTTGATTTCCACTAAGGACCCTGTCGAGGGTGATTTGTGAAGCGGGATTCCAAGAGCCGACAAATTTCTCTCCAAAAACAAGGAACGGCAAAATGTCACCGTGAATGTGTGTACTTTGCTGCGTGCAAGAAAACATATCGAGTGGATTTCGTCGCGGAGCGTCTTAAGATCTCCGGAGACAGCGAAGAGGTCGTTAAACTTTCGGGACGAGGTTCTTGGTTTCTGCTATCATGTGCGAGGCAAATGGATGGATGGATGGATGGATGGATGGATAGATGGATATGGCTGTACCCTTTAGATCGGGCGGTGGCTAGCGCCACCAAGCCGTAACACCTAATGAACCAAAAACTATATTTATTTTTTTTCCTTAAAAAGTGAGTTTGAGGATTCGTACTTTGCAGTGAAGAGTTTAATTTTCACTCGTGTCTTGACTTTAGCCACCAATCAGATAACCTCCTTCTGGTTAAGTCTACCCACTTAAAGTTTATTTTGCCCTCCCGGTCCCTAAACCCCAGTGCTTTGAAGAACTCTGCGCCATCATCCTGAACTATAGGGTGAAGCCCTTTACAGAACATTATCAAGTGTTCGGCAGTTTCTTCTTCCTCTCCAAACGCACTGCATACTGTGTCTACCCCTTCGTATTTGGCCCGATATGTCTTGGTTCGCAGTGCTCCCGTCCTGGCCTCAAACAGTAGAGAACTACCCCGAGTATTATCATAGATCCTTTCCTTGGCAATTTCCTGCTTAAAAGTTCGATAGATCTCTAGTGCGGACTTCTTAATCATGCCCATTCTCCACATTTCAGTCTCCGTTTCCTTCACTTTCTTCTTAACCGATAGTTCTTTTTGGTTTGGCCACCTGCTGTTTTCTAAGTATTTACCAGTCAACTTCCTGGTTCGCTTCCTCCATTTTGTATCGACATTCTTCATGTACAAGTAGCTGAAAACCTTCCTAGCCCAACGCTCTTCCCCCATTTCTCTCAATCGTTTCTCAAATTTTATCTTGCGGCTAGCTTCCCTGCCCTCAAATGATGTCCATCCCATATCACCTTGTACTCCCTGATTTGGTGTATTCCCGTGAGCTCCTAAAGCAAGCCTACCTATTCCACGTTGCTTAGTTTCTAATCTTGCTTGAACTTCTGATTTCATGCACAAGACCGCATTGCCGAACGTCAGCCCAGGAACCATGACCCCTTTCCATATTCCTCTCACAACATCATACCTATTGTAATTCCACAGTGCCCTATTTTTCATGACTGCTGCATTCCTGTTACCTTTAGTCGTCACGTATATTTCGTGTTCCCTCAGATACTCGGTCCCATTGCTTATCCATACGCCCAGATATTTGTATTTATCTGTTATCTCTAGCGTGACCTCCTGTATTCTAAGCTCACTACCTTCGTTGTCATTGAAAATCATGACTGCTGATTTTTCCTTACTGAATCTAAAATCTAACCTATCTCCCTCATTACCGCAGATGTCCATCAATCTCTGCAAATCTTCTTTGTTGTTGGCCATTAGCACTATATCATCTGCGTACATTAATGCTGGTAGTGCCTGATCAATAAGTTTTCCTTGTTTGACTAAAGAGAGGTTGAAGCCCAGTCCACTTACCTCTAATTTTGCCTCTAAGCCTTGTAGGTACATCATGAATAATAAGGGTGACAGGGGGCACCCCTGCCTAAGCCCCCGTTTTACCTCTGCAGGCTTGGATACCTGTTTTTCCCACTTTATAACTACCTTGTTACCTTTATAGATACCCTTTAAAAGATTAGTGACTACATGTTCCACGCCTAGTGTGTCCAGTATTCCCCACAATTCCTCTTGAACCACGCTATCGTACGCTCCCTTGATATCCAAAAAAGCTAGCCACAGGGGCCTGTGTTCCTTTTCTGCTATTTCGATGCACTGCGTCAGTGAGAACAGATTGTCTTCCAACCTCCTGTGTTTCCGAAACCCATTCTGCAGTTCCCCCAGCACCCCCTCATCCTCTATCCACGCCTGCAGTCTTTCCTTTATAATTTGCATCGCCAGCCTGTAGACCACTGATGTCACTGTTATAGGACGGTAGTTGTTTATGTCAGCTTTTTCCCCCTTTCCTTTATAGATCATGCTCATCCTGCTAGTTTCCATCCATTGGGAACTTGACCATCGATTATTATTTTGCTCACTGCCTCTCTCAAAGCCTGCTTAGACTTCGGACCTAATGTCTTTATCAGCCTAATTGGAATGCCATTTGGGCCTGTTGATGTACTACTAGGAACCCTTTTCTCAGCCCTTTCCCACTCTTGTTGTGAAAATGGAGCCATTGCACCACTTGATTCGTCCTTGTCTATTGTGGTGCATAAAGTACTTCTTTGTTGAAATTTTTCTGTCACCCTTGTTCTTATATATTCAATAGCTTCGTCCCCTTCTAGCCTAGCACCTTGGGCTGTAGTTATAAAACTCTGCTCTAGGCTCGTCTCATTTCTTAGGGAGGCAAAATAAAGCTCCCGCAGTGCCACTAGGCGTAGAAGAGTGCAACTTGGAAGGCTACACTGGAAACGTGGAGGAATAACAAATGCTTTGTCTGCACGCCTGGAAACATACATTGCGAGATATTGGCGTTCTGAGAAGTAACAAAAAAATCTCAAAAATGTTACAGCGCGCACAGATGGGTAGAAAGTGAATGCTTCGACGCACTACCAAATATACCACCAAGGTTTTCTCATAGAGGAAAAAATCATACAAGCCCAAGTAATCTGGCCAACAAAGATAAAAAAGAAAGCAGAAGTATTTGACTGGAAAACTAGCTTCCGAGTATCGTCCTTGGAATGTTTCGAAATCATTTTGGCTGGTGTGATTTGGACGACGTGCTCTGAAGCACGCACGAGGCTGATATGTTGAAAGCATTCCTAATACTTGCTTGGCTTATATCTTGGGGTAGAGTCAAAGACATGTACGTTTGAATGTTGTCGTTCGTTTCCTCAGACAGCACCGAATAACAAAACACTCGGGGGCGTACTTAAGAAAAAAAAAACATCCCACGCTTGCGGCCGTATTTGCGTGGGTAAGAAGCTTTTTGGACGATGTGTTTTTTTTACGATGTGCGTGTTTGGGCATTGTGTTTTAGACAATGTGTTTTGGATAAAGTGTCGACGTTAACGTGGCTCAAGTATTGAAGGCATTTAGAAAGTTTGTTCTTTTTTTTCTTGCTTTGGTAGCGAAGTCGACGACGCCTACGCTTCAATTACGTTGTGTCTTCCAGAGGAAATAGCGACGAAAAATTGCAGCACTTAATGCGTCAACAGTACTTACACACACACACACAAAGCAAACGCATCCACGCATTCCGTACACATGGTTAACCAGCGAAGCTGAAACGTACAGTTCCGCAACTCGTCACCGAGTCAATCCAGATGGTTCCCGAAAATCTTTCTCAACTATTGGTTACGTCAATCCAGATGCATTAACTCAAGTTTTTCACCATATGCTGCCTTCTTATTGTGCTTAGAAGACGAGCGGTCGGTAGTGGTGTATGCACGATTCGCATGGACGACTTCAGTTTTCGTAGGCTAGCAGTGATTCGTAGAGCTTGCCTGATTTCCGACCCATTCTGTGACATTTCAAGCACATTTCTAGCATACCTGGCATTTAGCACATGCACTCTGTTGTTACGTGCACGTGATGGACAGATTTTCATTTGGCTTAGCCGCATATAGATTCGCTATAAAGGAACTTCTGCTCGACATCTCTGAATGCGTGTTTTTCGCATGAGTGCCTTGGTCCTGGTATATGCACAGAGAAGAATAAACAAAGTAAGCTCCTCCTAATGGCATGATGTATGGCTAGTGCCTCGTTTTTTTACATTCGAACCAATTAGCTTCCCTTTTTTGGGAGTTACACAAACGTAAATCTCTAATGAGGCTTTGTGTCTTTCAGCACTTTGTGTCTTGTTTTGTGTCTTTCTGTCTTTCAGCACAGGGTCCACGCTGGCTTGGGATGGCGCACCACCATTGCGATGTGGTGTTGGACCTATGACCAATCCATAGCGCCTGAGGTAGCCGTGCATGAGGAGCAACTGGTTCGAGTAACAATAAACAGAATCAAACTTGCCTATGGTACGCAGTCTGTGGTCGTTTTCTACAAAAACATGCAAACACCGACACCTTATTGATACCTAACATAACTCTTTCTGTTACGAGACATCACTCATCCTGTGTGCTCTCTTTTATACGTCTTGGTTGTTAGCCGCTGCGTCAGTCATGACAGTACTCCTACTAGCTCAAATTTCCATTCTACTGCCCAACAGGGTTATACTATATGTGTACACGCTAGGCCATTGTGCTATAATTCAGGATTGAACGCTAGCGTGTAACCAACGTGAGGTAGCAGATGGGGACAACAACAGCGTCCACATCTACACGCTACACCGCTTTTGAGAAGTACGATTCCTCCTCTACGCTACAGGAGAATCGACAAAGTGAGTACACTAATTCGTGTTTTCTACGCGACGTCTGCTGTAGCGAGGGCGACGCACTTGCTGTGGCGTCGTGAAGGCATGCCCGACCGTAATTTAAGCAGAACGTCAAATGCACGACACGCTCTGCTGTCGCTACAGCGAAGTGACCTCGACATGGCAAAAAAGGCTGGTCACATTTCCTTCTAATGAAGTCTCACTTTGCTGCTGCAACGAGGATCTCCTGTATTCACAGCAACAACGCGTTTTCCGTACATTACTTTTTTTCTTCATTTTGTCGCCTTCTTTCTTGCTACACTCACACCGGTCTTGTTCTGTGCAGTACTACAAAGTACCCATTATGCTATTGCTTCTGAGAACAGTGTTCCCGAATACGAGGCGCTTACCACGGACTCTTTTGATAATTTTTGCATTAAAACATTTTGCAATTTGTATTCAACTCGGGTGAGAGCGTGCCAATGGTCTCATCTCTCTAGCGAAGTTTTCACCCAAGAAAGAAGAAACGTGCTTTTAAAACCCTCTGTTCCCGTCTTTTGTCCCTACGAGACTTTATGGCATCATGAGAAGCAACGTGAGCTCTTTATTGCCGCATTGGGACACTGCAACTACAGGGGCAGTTTCATGTGAGAGCAGAGATCAGCGCGCTGAAGAAACAAACAGCCACACAACGTAAATGCCCAGCGTAATGGAAGGAGTTACTCTTTTGTAACGGCATTGCTTCGCTAAATCACCTCCAGCGTCCAAGCCCTGGGTCCACCGCTAACGCATACATTCTTTCGCGGTTACAGACTGCCTGATTTGCAAGCCGCGATTTCTGAGCGGCATGCAGTCGTAATGCGATGGTGATAACACGCGCTTGGCTTCACGCTACATTACTGATGGTGAACTGTGAGAAACTGTGATGTGTTCAGCATTAAACTTCAGTTATGCAACACCAATACATGGTCCCCCACCCCACCGGCTTGCCCCGTTGTCGTTTCGGGCTTGTAGAACGAAAACAGAGCAGAAAGCAGAACTTTTCCTTAACCATACCTCTGTGCTTTTCTCGTGGGCCACTTCACAGCTACATCGAAGCGGACTGTGAGAAAAATAGAAGGATCAAAAAGCTTAATATGAAATTCAAAATTAATCAGCAATAAATTTGAGGAATTCAGTGAAAGTAAAACATGCGAAATAAACAAATGGATGAATGAGTTTAAAAATGTCGCAACTGAACAACTCTAAAGGCATGAATGAATGAAGGAATGAAGAAATTTCCTACTTATTAATAATTAATTATTAAATTAATTAGGGCAGCGTGTGGAATTAGTAGATATTGAAGAAAAGAACCAAGCAAGCACTGTGCAAAAGACGCACTCAAGAACGAAACGAAAGTTTTACTATGAAACTTGAGAAAACTGAAGTCAAGAAGTGATGAATTATGAGCTGGAACAAAAAATAAAAAAATAAACCAAAAGTGCGTGGAAATTCGACCTAAGGTCACGTAGGTTTATTAAACAACACAAGTGATGGCATCAGTTTTCGTTGGCCATTGGCAAAGATTATAGAACCAAGGCGAGGCTGTTCGCTTATTCGAAATTGTTTTCAAATGGTCCTTCTTTGTGCGCCCCCAGCTTCCCTCCCACCATGAGCTGTTGCATTTGTTAACCTCCTTTCTACTTTGCTTCACCTTCTCCACGTCGCTATTCCTTTTTTCTACCAGGCTCAGCCCGGCAGTTCATACCGGAAATCTCTGGCACATGTCCGAGTTGTCAAGTGCTAACCGACACCTTTCACGTTGTGGCGTCGTGTCCTATCACTCCACGCCCTTTATCATCTCCGTTCGCCATCCCAACTGGAGAAGCTTGGGAGGAGTTCGGCTGCTCCACCTTAGATGAGGCACTCTGCTTTGGTGGCGCGACCGCCCATCAGCGGTCATGTCCGATGGCGTCCCGTACTAAAGACTGTCACCTCAGGAGCACAGTAGTTCTCTGGCGAATTTCTGAAATTAAACGTTTCCCACCACCACCAGGAACTCGCTACACTATGCTTCCCTTTTCGACACTTAGCTCTACCGTCGCTCTCTTTCTCGTAAGGCTTTACTCTCGCATTTCGGCTTGAAAGTGCGGATAACGAATCCCCAGCGATATTTTTTGACCATGGGCAGCTGCGCGAATGATTAGGTGAGGATTACTAAAAGAATTAAGCCAAGGTAAAAAAAAGAGTGTTTTAAAAGAGAGCTTTGAAACGAAAAGAATATCTAGGAGTCTGAACTTGGCTCACCAGAGCAAGCAAGAAATAATAAAGTCATAGGAAATGGGTAAAAAAAAAGTAGAGGGTGAAAGGACTCAATAAATAGGGAACTGAAGAGGGTTATAAAAGGCTAACAACCATATCTAAAATTCTAACGCCTCCAAACTCGGTGGTGGGGGGCTCTGGAAGCGTAGACCAACCATTTTCTTTTACCGTGCACTGGCACCGCACAGAATACAACCTTCTAGCACTTCGCCTCCATCGAATCGCGACCGCCACGACTGGAATCGAACCCACGACCGTTGCTTCGGCAACAGTGCGCCGTAACCGCCACACTTCCGCTGCTGACCATAGCAATAAGGGAAAGGGAATGGGATACAACTTCATTTGAAGAAAAAAAAATGAAAGTAAATGTGCTTGAGCCCCTGGAAGCCTGAGAGCCCTTGGCCGACATCTCCAGACAGACCCCATCCACCATCCACAACTAATTGTCAAGCGAGGGGCCCGTAGAGCGGCCTTCCACGAGAAAGGGAAGGATTAGGGATACAGTCTACCGCCATGGGCTTTGGGCAGCTCCACAAGCATTTGAAAAGATCAGCCCGCGGTGCCCTGCAGGTGGTACAATGTGGTTAGTGAAGAGCCGGGTAAATTAGGCGTGCCAGATAGGGGAGACTCAATGCTTTTGTCTGGAGCTGGCGTCAAACTGAAGACTCATTAGGGGGGAGGGAGTAGTGTGGGGCAGGAAAATCTCGTCGGCCGTTACGGTAATACGTCGTAATCTCATGATAGGTGCGAATTCTACTCTTCTGGTTTTATCGCGGGTTTGGGTGAGTGAGCCTCCGGAGGAAATGAGAAGACTATAGCGTAAGCGAAGCCCCGCCGTGGTGGTCTAGTGACTAAGGTACTCGGATGCTGACCCGCAGGGCGCGGGTTCGAATCCCGGCTGCGGCGGCTGCATTTCCGATGGAGGCGGAAATGTTGTAGGCCCGTGTGCTCAGATTTGGGTGCACGTTAAAAAACCCCAGGTGGGTGAAATTTCCGGAGCCCTCCACTACGGCGTCTCTCATAATCATATAGTGGTTTTGGGACGTTAAACCCCACATATCAATCAATCAATTATAGCGTAAGCGAAGTGAGAAGTACGTAACGAAGGCGTGCAAGAAGGGCAGAGAACAGTCGGAATTTCTGCAAACGAAGAATGAGGTAAATGCAGGTTGGCTTAAAATCTGCCGAGTGAAAAGAATCAGCTGGTCATGATGATTTTTATGGTAATGTTTGGCGCCGAAAATATTATCAGTCAAAAAACATTCAGATATTACGTAAATTAAGTGTTGAGTAGGAGGAACTTCATTCAAAGTCCGGCGAGTCGGTGAGGTGGGCCAACAGCCCCGCCGAGGTTACGGCCAGGAGTCCTTGAATCTTCGCGGCTTCCTCTGTCTGCTGGATGGCCCACATCTGATCTTCGATGGTAGGGCTTTGAGATATGTTTAAATTAGAAGCCTAGATTTTAGAGGCAATAAAAACGTATTGCGGATCCGAATGATTCATTCGTTCGAGAGACACCACAATAAATCATCATCTTCTGGAATAGATGGAATTAACTATAAGTTTCTGAAAAGTACCAATGTGAACTTCTCATTGATCCTTTCCTATATTTTTTTCAGTCTTTACAGTGTTCCTTACTGCCCGACGACTGGAAGGGTGGAAAGGTGATTCCAGTGTACAAGTCTGGTGAAGTTTCTCCCCTTTTAACTATCGACCCATCTCTCTTACATCAATCTCATGCAAACTACTCGAACACATCATTTACACTAACTTGATGAGCTTTCTAGAATCTAATTCATTTTTTACAGTCTACCAACACGGTTTTCGCAAAAATCATTCCTGTGAAACTCGATTAATCACCTTTACTAATGATCTCTGTTCTTTGTTGGATCGTGCGTCAGTAGTCGATTGCATTTTCATTGATTTCGTGAAGGCATTTGACTGCGTCTCCCACCCACTACTACTTTATAAACTTAGCAAACTGAGCATTGACACCAACATTTTAAGGTGGATTGAATGTTTTCTGCAGAATCGCTTCCAATATGTAGCCGCTAATGATAACGAATCTCCTCACTGTCCTGTTACATCTGGTGTCCCTCAGGGATCAGTATTGGGGCCTCTTCTCTTCCTAATTTATATTAATGATCTTCCTGATACCATAACCTCATCAATACGTCTTTTCGCTGACGATTGTGTTATATATAGAAATATATGAGAACCTTCTGATCCCTCACAACTTCAAACCGACCTTAACACAATTTCAGCCTGGTGCAACACCTGGCTAATGAAACTAAACGTCAACAAGTGCAAATATATGAGGTTAACTCGAACAATCAAGCACACCGCTGTAAACACATATTATCTGAATGGCTCCCCTCTATTATCGGTTACCACCTACAAATACCTGGGCGTTCAGATTTCAGATAACCTTTCGTGGCACTCGCACACTGAATATATTAGCAATAATGCGAACCGCATGCTCGGCTTCCTTCGACGAAATTTCTCTCGAGCTCCCACTTCATTAAAACTGCAGCTTTACAAAACCCTTGTACGGCCGAAGATTGAATATGCCTCTTCTGTATGGGATCCACATTCTGCCAATCTTGTCTCCACGCTTGAAGCTATCCAAAATCGGGCCGCTCGTTTCATTTTCTCTGATTATTCCTGGTCATCCAGTGTCACTAACATGAAACAAGTAGTACAACTACCTGATATTGCAACCCGTCGTATGATATCCCGCCTATGTGTTTTCAATAAAATATTTTACACCAATCAGACCTTAAAAGAATCCCTTTTTTCAGTTCCATCATACGTGTCATCCTGCATTGATCATCCGTTAAAAGTTGGTGTGCCAAACTCCCGAACAAACCTCTACCTGAACTCGTTTGTCCCAACGACCAGTGTGCAGTGGAATCACCTTCCAGCCTCCATCGTCTCCATCAGCGACGCTGCGCACTTCAGGTCCACTGTCAGCAATCATTTTTGTAACCACCCCGCTGTTGTCTTTTCTCTTGATTGTTTAATATTGTACCCCTCCTCTCTGTAACGCCATACGGCATTGAGAGTAAATAAATGAAATGAAATGAAATGAAAAAATAAATTGTGCTGTCTCTCGCTAAAATGCGGCCATCTCAATACGCTGACCGCTGCCCTTGATGCGGCGACACACCAATATTTACTCACAACATTTGGACTTGTCGACAATAACCAGCAGAGGGCAACTCATCCCTCACCACACGCAATAATCTCGAAAGGTCGCGGAAGGTGCGACTCACCAATAAGAACTGGGAAGCCAGAGAGCCACCTAGGACAAGACCAAGTGACCAATCGTGCTAGCGGGTTTCTGGAATACGCGCCTCGATTACGGAAACCTCAGTATGTCTTTGAAATACAATGTTTATTCCTCCTCTCGCATTGTTGGTACTTTATTTAGTCCAACGTATACAATATGACGCAGTTTTGCATTCTACCATTCAACAATTTGCGGGAAAACACTAAATGAAAGAGGAGACATTCATGAAACGAGTAAATGACGGGAAACGAGATAGTGCTATGACGAAAAGCTCGTTAGATTTTTTTTAACTCAAAAATGCGCATGGCGTGTGAGCAAAAAAAAAGGATTCAATGATCATCGTGTGGTCCTCTGCCACTTCCTATTTCGTGTCGCTAACTTCCGCTAAACAGCGATCCATTAGCGCACGCAGTAAACAAACGTAGGGGACGATATTCCAGTGAACTAAAACGCAGGAAATGGGAGCGGGGCGGAGATGGAACGGGACGCGATATCTGAGCCATGTCGTTCTTCGTACGCGTCTGAATTTTTTTATCTGATTGAATAAACGAAAAAAGATCAAAATGTTGTTGGGAGACATCCCTGTTTTCAAGGATGTGGACGTGTTCGCAGATATATATGGCCATTACTACGACGGTACTTTTGAATTGTTCAACCGCTTGCTTGCCTGTTTGCATTTGCTGCTGCGGTCGTTAGGCGCAAGGATTCTAAAATTGAGTGGCTGCAGTGCCGTTTCCGAAAAATTTGTACCGGAAACAAGTATTGCTGTCCTAGTGCTTACGCACACTGAATTTTTCTTCATCGCTGTCGATTCAAATGGCATGAAATGGTTAGATGTGGAGAAACATACCTAGTGAAGAAGCCATCACACGTTAGAATCGACATACGCTGTTTCGCATTGTGCCTGAGAAGCTATAAATTCATCTCACCACATACTTTACAAAGAAAAACGAGATTAAACTGTATGATAATATGATCGGGCCTCACTAGCAAAGTGCTGTTGCCGCCGTTCCTCGCAGGCTACTAAAAAAAATTTTGGAAACTCTGTGATTGTTGCAGACTGTGCTGTGAAGGTTACAGGCACGACATGAGTCACCAAGTGTATTACAGAGCCTACGCCTGCACCAGTGATAACGCTGGAACCGTAGGTGAGTGCAAGATTTTTCTTTAGGGGGGGGGGCACTGGAGGAGAGACGATGATTTTTTCTCAGGCGCCTTGTCCCACGGTGGCTCTCCTCACCCACTTGTGTGGGTAGTGCCTGCAAGACGTCGAACAGCAGATACCATGCCATTGGCCGATATCCGGCAGAAATCAAGAACGGCGTTTGGATCCGACACGCTCTTACCGCGGGGCGCCGCCACGTGCTTGTGCTGCTCTTCATAGTGTGCTAAGCTACACAGTAGCCACACTAGCACACTCAACAATGGCAATGGGAAGGAGCGATCGCGTATCATCGCGCACGCTCAAGGTCAAGACGTGCACTGCCGTAATGTCTTTCCACCATCTTATGTCTCTCTGCATAGTTTCCAGCATGCCCGTCTGGACGATAGAACGGAGACATAACCCTTTCACAGGCTACGTACACCCCTGTGTGCGCCACTTGCGTTTCCTATTTATGTTAACGGGAGGCTCAGCAAAAGCGAAACATATTCAGCTTTGCATAAATTGAATCACTTGCATAATAAATATAATTTCTTTATGATTCAGTGTTCTGTTGCATATGATACCTCTACTTAAGGCACTACCACGTTAAGCTGGCGAATTTTTAGTGCATTTGGTCGAGCACTTGACTTATAATCAAAAACATTTATAAAATGCGAGTATCCCGTCAGTCGGGTAACACTGGAGCAAGCCGTGACGTAACAAGGAGCTAGCGATGCGAGCGTATGAATTCTGGCAAACGATTTTGTTTGGTGGTAAGCTGCGCGAGAAATCAAGACAATTTGGCTTTCTTCAGCTTGGCAATGAAACAACGATTTGCAGAGGGTGAAACTCCGGTGTAAGGCTACGGCTCCGCTCTTTTCAGCCAATGTTCCGGCGCATAACTTCACACGCACGATGGGAAAATGGCGGTCCAGTGTTCCAGCACATGAGGTCGCACGCATTACAACACAATAGTTGTCGCGGGTGGTGGGTGGGACTGTTAGCCCACAACTTCTAGGCTGACTTCGCCATGAGATATTCTTTTACAGCCCACTATTCCTTTCTTTTTTGACACTATCGATCATTTATTTTAGATTTCATAAAGAAATGATATTGTTAACTGACTTTGTCATGGCTCCATTTCGCACACGCACATATTTTTATATTTGCTGCGTAATACTGGCGTTCGTAACACGTGTGCAGGCAAATTGGCTAAATCAGAGCTGAGTAGTTCATAAATGTTCAATACGAGCACTAATGACTCAGAGACAATTAGCTGTAATTATGAATGTACCGATCAAGAATGGTGCCGGCGTACACCTCACCCACGTCCTGAAGCTCGCAATTCGAGTCGATACCGTTGCTAACAATTAAGCGTTGGTTTATGAATATCGATTGCCCCTAATGAGTTCATATCCTGTTATACACAATATTAATGATTATTGGAGGCGTTGGGGACATTCTAACCTTTGTTGATATCTATGCATTACGGCATTTATGCGAAGCGTCCAAGGAGATACAGAATGGGATAAACCTATTTTTCTAGGTCATTCCAAGCCAAACGTCTCAGACATTCTGGCGACAATCTCAAATGTATTTAAAAAAACGTGCCAATTTACTGCATTGGAAACAGAAAGTTGATAGAATATGCTGGTCTCAAGCTTTTTTTTTTTCGGTTACGTGGGAGCCTTCAGAATTCTGCGAAATTTAGTACGAGCGTAGTTGGTCAGATAAGTCGCTTTTACTGGGATGTCCTTTTCGGGGAAGGGGGTATTTCCTTATTATTTACTGTCTTGTTCCTTTTTGTGATGGTTATATGGCTGATTACAAAATTAGTTCATTGTGGATATTCCGAAAATGCCGTTCGCTTTTTGTGCCTAAGTTGTATGTGGCAGGTCTTTGAGCCAGACTGTATCACATAAAGTGGGCTCTGTAACATTTTTACATTTGCTTCGTTTTTATGCTAGCTTAAAACAAAAAGAAAGTCAAAATAAAAACAATCTTGGCATATTATTTGTCGTTTTAATAACATACTTAGCTGACTCACTAGAAAAAAATTATGAAAGGTATTCAAAAGTAAAAATGCGTGCAATGTGTAGTGAACAATTGTTTTATGGTTGGAGCTTTTTACGCTGTAGGTCAGTCCCCCTCTTACGAAAATGCCATATATGGTACCCGTATAAGTGATATGTGGCCACATATAACCATATATGTCAGCATATATGGCTTCCGTTTACCATATATAGATGTATATCTGGTAGTGTCAATTCATATACGAGGTTATATACAGTCATATATGGCATGTTTGGTTCATATAAGGAGTCACATCCGGCCTTATAAGGCATGGCGACACCATATTTAACCTGTTAAGTAGATCCTTGTATGTGAAAGTGCTCCCTTAAAGGGGATGAACCACGCATATATATAGCATCACGATCACAAACGTTTATGCGAATTGTCATATATATATTAAGCCATACACAAAGGTTACGTTCTTATTTTCTACAACGCGAGTATTAGGTATATATATATATATATGTATTGTTTTTTGCAGTGCCATAAAACAACAAAAAAAATGCCGCCATATCCCCGAAGTGAATGATGATGAGTGGGCGAAGCTCCGGAGGTAAACCTGGTAAACCATGAATCCTCCGTACATTTTGCCCACTCGATTTTATTGCAACGCTCCCCCTAGCGTACGTCGCCGCACTATATCGAACGATGACACGCGCCATATGTGGCATCATTCCTATTTTATATCACCTCGCATCTTTCATAATCAACTACACGTACCGCCGTCTAGTTTATAACACCTCGCATCTTTCATAATCAACTACACGTACCGCCGTCTAGTTTATAACATCTTGCATCTTTTGGATGGACGGACGGACGGACGGACGGACGGATGGATGGATGGATGGATGGATGGACGGATGGATGGATGGATGGATGGATGGATGGACAGACGGATGGACGGATGGACGGATGGATATGGCTGTACCCTTTAGATCGGGCGGTGGCTAGCGTAATACTTAGAACTGAACGAGAGGTGGCTACATACAGGGGACGCACAGCCCACGCTTAAGGAGCTTCGCTCCTAAAATTTTTTGTCAACTTTGGGTACGTGAAAGTTGCAACTATGCATGCATTCGTGTAAGTAAATTGCACAAGTTTTCCATGGAATTTAGGTTTGCAACAATAAGTTGCAATTATCACGACGTAAATAATGTATACGACAGCAGACACGTTTTACAAGGAAGGAATCGTGTCAGGTCACTAAACGTAATGAAGCTCCCAAACCTCGCTATTATAACCAAGCAATCTTATATAGTAATATGTAAAAACGACATGCATGTAACTTATATTGTTCACTATAATGCATAGTTTGTAGTGGCAGCAAGAAATTGTAAATGATATGAGTGTATTATTATTATTATTACTATTATTATTAATATTATTATTATTAATATTATTATTGTTGTTGTTGTTGTTGTTGTTGTTGTTGTATCTCGCAAAACGTCCAACGTGTCAATTCAATACTATGTCAATACTGGGTCGTTATGTAAGGTTTATGAGATTAGTCACCTTGGTGTTCTTCTTGATAACATGCTAAATTTTTTCTACTCGCAGTAAATGTGCTGCCATGCGAGGCCTCCGTTCTCTCTCTGTTGGCAGAATATCTCTCGATAATCCAGTTCTACTATAGCCTTTTTACAAACTGTACGCCACGATATGGCTTTCTGAACTTGAGTATATATGCATATCTGATCTGGGATGGCTTTGCTAAGTCCAGCAGTAACGCCACTGAACAAGTCCAGAAAAAAATCATAAGCATTTACACTCATAGTTTCACTGGACTCTTCCAAACACTGCTAGAATATTGTCTTTGCCATCGCTTAACGGCCGACAAAATCGCACTGAGCTGTTGTTTCTTAACAAGACGGTTCAGGGTAAGATATTCCGCTCTTTTCGGTTGTAATAATTTTCAAATTGCGCTTAAGTTATCCAGAGAGAATCAACCGTTGCATGTACCTTCCAGCTTCTTCCAACAATCTATCCTCCAAAGAATACTGAGTTTCTCAAACGTCAACTTTTCTTGGTTGGTTATGTTTTTCATGGTTCACAGTCATTTTTATCGAAAGAGATTTGCCCTGTCCCAACATAGATTTGCACGTGTACAGATTCTTCACTATTCCGTCTTTCAGGAGGCCTTTCGCACAGTTGTGTATATTCCACATTATTTTTCTGTCCCATTCCACGAATATCTTTTCTTTTTTTATTGTTTCCATTGAGCATTGATTTCTTTTTCCGGCGCGTTTTTGGTCTTTTTATTGATTTGCTTTTCCGTAGACAGTCTGTAATGTATTGTTTCTTATTATTGCTTTATTTTTGTGTGCGCTAGCATGAAAGTGCCTATAGTTGTTACTGGATACGTCATATAAATGATTGATTGAATAATATTATTATTATTATAAATGCTTCAGAAATAGATTGAAATTCTTGCTTCGACGCGTTTTGGTAGCCAGCGTACACGAAGAAGTTACTGGCGCTTCACTGAATGCCTGTCTCAAACGTCATGCACCTGCAGCTTTTTGGGCCCACGGGGAGAAGTTGAGCTCCATTGTTACAAAAAACATGTCTGACCGCACTGCAGCCGTTTGCAAGTTTGCAAGGGGGCGCGCGGTAAAGAATGTGAAAGGGTGTCAGTCGGAGAGGTGAAAAACTTGGTGAACGCTTTCTGCATACAGCAGCTAATCGACACAGCAGACAAGAAAGTGTCGCGGCTCATTTCCGGCAACGACGAAGAAAATAGTTTGCGAAAACATTCAGTTATGTGATAATATTATTTATTAATAAGTTCTCAGTATTAAGTTTTTGATGCTATTTATCATTGTCAAGTCAGAATCAATAAAGCGAAATATTTACTTGCGCCGTACTGTCTCAAATGACATTCTCCATAGGTTCAAGATAAGAGAAATAGCGTGCACAACTGACGCATTTCAAAATAATGTTTTACCAAAACAATCAGAGCCTTCTAGCATTGGCTGCCTTCTAGCATTGGCTCTACCATCTCAAAGGATTTGTTTTTTTTAAATGTTAGGATGAGTGTGTTGCATTTTTAGCGCGTTGCGTGTTTATTAATAAATGTATTTCTGTTGCAGATTGTGATCGAGATAATTTTGATTATTTGTTTGGCTGACTATGTATGTTCTTGTATCCTACTTTTTTTGTAAATGCTCCCCCATTGTAATGCGAATTGGCTCTGAGGGTAATGAAATAAACAAATAAAGTGTCGATAGATAACCACAAATTTAAACACAACAATGTACCTCTTCAGGAAAAGTGAACTAACTGTGACATGCGTGCACCACAAAGTTTAAATAAGTTGCCAAACTACATTTCAGCAATAGCTTTTGAGAATAACTCAAAATATAATTACGATAACTTGAACAAGAATGTTCAGAGGGCGCGTACAACTTTTGTTTTGGAGACGAATGTGACTGCTTGCAGACCTTTCAACAAACAGCAGTGATTCTAGATGTGGAATAATTTTTGGGCCTATAGCTTATGCCAGCGACACAACCTGAAATCATGTAGATGAATTATCCGAATATCTATATACAAAGATATCTATATACGACCATGTTAAACATTATATGGATACTTCTTTATATAGTCATATATAAATAATTGCCATTTATGCCCATATACAGCAACGTCCATATATGGGTATATAAGGAATTAGGTATATCAGGATGTATAAGGCACATATATGGCTACATCAGGAATTGGGCATGTAAGTTTATATAAGGCGCATATTTAGAGATTACATATAAAGCCTGATATGCTCAATTCCTGATATAGCCATATATGGGGATTTTTATATTGGTCATCACATGGGATTTTGATAAAGGCTCCTTCACAGCAACCACCCCTTACTTTTAACAATGCTCACTGGGTGGTGCTACGTTGTTGCAGAAGTTATCACTAGATGGCGAGGACGCGTGTTTCGGGTGGTTAAATTTGTTAGGTAGGAGTTTGATAAGTTGACAGAGAAACAAGTAGAGAGACGGACACACAGGCATACGCATCACCCCACTCATCATCATTCACTCTGTGGCTATGCTATTAATTTTTATGATATTTTTGCCGAGAAACCCTTTCGCACATTACAAAAACAATTTACTTCCCATGCTTGCCGCCGGAAAGCTAAGAACCAATGGCAAGTCATTGTGAGAAACACATTTTAATTTCTGCATATATTGGGACGCTTCTTTTGTTTTGGTCTTAACTAACGGTGAGGGCAATGTCCTCACAGCCCATCCCACTACTCCGGTGAAGAGTCCTGCACGCACCTATGGTTATGCTCAACGTTAAACATCATGCACATAGGCACGCAGTAACTACCATTATTACAACAGCAGATCGCTGACCAATTTCAAGGCAAACCAAATTGTCGTTCCTGGGTGCGTACATTGACAACAATATTCAATTTCGAATTGTCACCAATTCTAACAAGTAACACCATAAATAGACGTGGGACATTAAACGACGTGTACTGCCAAACTTTGCGTCATACGCTCAGCGCTACTTCATAAATTGACGCAATATGTGGAGTGAAATGGGTTGTCCTTTACTTCTTCCTCCAAGGAATGATCAAACCTAAGTATCTAGCCAAAACTATTTCAACTGCTTGTCCGTAATCTGTGTGGTCTGCAGCCCCACTTGGCCTTTTGACAGGCGTGTATGTTTTCTCGCGAACAAACACAGCGGAAAACTAAAACAAAAGCTTTGCAGCCGTCACATGGAGAAGGGACAAGCATATTGTCAGCTCCACCACAATGCAAAGCTGTAAAGGTGCAAAAGTCCGAATGCGCCAATGTCCCGGCACTGAGTGTGTCTCCGAAAAACGCGTTCTGATTTTCTTTTCGGGTGTGTTTTGCATATCTCGTTTGAGAACCACTGGTATGGAGTGTTTTGGACTTCAAGTAATCATTCCATAGTCCACGGTCGGATATGTCGGACGAGCACTTCCTGAGAAAAGCAAAAGTGTTCAAGGCCGCGCTAACTCGACGCGCTGTAGTTGTACGGAAGCCGGCCTTTCACTCGAACTGTAATTTGGCTTCTCTATACACGCAACAAACCCACTCAAGCTGTCTCCGGCTGACGCAATGTGGAGTCTTCAATGGCGTGCGCAGTAACGTAAAGGTCAGGGTTAGCGGGCACAGACATGCGATCGTTTATCGTCTTGAAGTTCTCGGTCTCAACTCGACATGACGTGTTGCGATCCCACTACTCCTGTGGCCCGTTTCGGAAAGATCGATTCCATTTCTTTTAGTTTATCATTCTCTCTTTTTTCTACATCTATTCAAGCATCGGCCCGGCTCTTGGAATTCCCCGTCTTGGCTCGGGTAATTTATCTCGAAGCTAAAGATACAGAAGACAAAAGAACTTGCTACAGAAAAAGAAAAGTGGTAGTGAAAGGAATTCAGGCTCGACACGAGAGGCTAGCCATTTCGGCATGAGTCTGCGCTTAGGTTCTTATCCGGATACGAACTACTCGGCCCTTGAAACGGTGCTAGGATGGTATGTGTTATACACGTGAGCCAAAAAAAAAAAAGTTAGTCGGATGACTGACGCGCAAGAACGGAGTTAACGAAATCTGGCATCGGTGCCCTGCGGGGAAGCAATACGTGTTTCTTTGGATATACTCACTGCCATTATTGAGAGGGGGGAAGAAGAGGATGATGAAATATATATTGAGAAGTGCTCTTCCCTACTCCCGTAAAAATGAAGAAAATGAACCCCGAAAACGAAAGAAAAGGAAAATGGTGTGCTCTCCCAATATGTGGGCTTTTTTTCATCAGAAGGTTTGAGATAAATATGGAGTGACGAGTTCTCTTGTTTCATGTGAGGTAAGAACACTGATGAAGAAATATAATAAAGCAGCTCAATGGAAGGAGTGACTGTAGTAAGTAAGATCGCACAGACAAAAAGAAGAAAGAAGTGGCTACGGGTACTGTTGCATTCGGGTCCTGTGATGAAGGTTGGCGCTTACTGAAAATATATACCCAGTCACTATTCTGTCTTTATTGTTGAGTCCAACCTTTGTTGCGTCTGTCGACTGCACTGCACACTTGCTTATCTCGTAAAAGGAAAAACCATGACCCAGAAGGATCAGGGACGAGATGAAAATACAGGACTGGTGATAATATGATGTACTTTTTGTTTTTTTGTTTTTACTCTAAGGTTTTCGTGATTAAGCCGTGAGCCAATGAAAAACGTTTCACTGAGCCGTATTTTCCTTCCCTCACCTGCTTTCTGGCAGATGTTCTGAAGCATTTTAATTTTGTTGATGTAAACTTCGAGTGTGCGGTTGCTTCCTAGTCCAGCATAGTCTTTCTTAAGTGAAGTAACAAATTGCACTAGTTGGAACCTACTCATCACAAGCAGTACAAAAAAAAGAACATGGAAACAGAAAGAAGTCAATTAGACAAACTTTTGTGTCCTGCCCTTCCTTGTGTTTTTGTGTTCTTTTCTTTCCGCTGATCGTGATGAGATAACCTTACTTTAAATGAATAATGGGTTTCGCGTACTATAACACGAGCATATCTCGTCAGCACTATCCCAAGCCATTCGCTTGCGTAATGATCTTACATACAATATCAACTCGGATGATAAACCCTGACACGGGTCAACACGAGCATGAGGTTCATTTTCTGAAGATATCGGCGTGAGATTATTTCAGCAGTGATATATCAGGTTCGGCGAAGCTTTAAGAAGTGTTGTGTTTTCTCTTCCCTAACGTGCAGTAATGTGCTGTTGTTAGTTGTGCTTAATTTCGCAAACACAGTATATTGTACACTACGTTGGGTCGGATTATTTTTGGTTGTTCTTATTCAATCACAACGTGATCCCTTTAGTCAAAACTTTACTTGTGACTACTGCTTTTGCAACACCCATTTTTTACTACCTTTGGAACTGCAACTCTGGGCTCGACCCGGCCTACATCGACGTGCAGCTTCGCTTCTCTATCGCCTTTGGCTGGTAGTTGCTTACACAAAAGCTTATACCACGTTAATCGGAATTACTGGCAGTGCAGCGTGCGATGTTTGCGGCACCGAGGAAAATATCGAACACCTGCTGTTCCATTGTCCTCGATTTGCCTCAGATAGACAAGTACTTGCCAATGCAATGAGGTGACCGGAGGATCGGCCTCTTTCTGTGCAGGTGCTGTTACAGCAACGTCCACATGCCTCGACAGCCCACAAGGCAGTGAAAGCCCTGCTGTGTTTCTTGAGAAAGACAGGCTTGTGTGAACGCCTCTGACATGCGGTAGAGTTCTACAAGCTGCAGTGAAATGACTGTCAGTCTCCCCCCCCCCTTTTTATCTCTTCTTTTCCCTTTCTTGTCCCCTTCTCTAATCCCCCAGTGTAGGGTAGCCAACCGGATGTATTTCTGGTTAACCTCTCTTCCTTCTACTTTTGTTAATTCCTCCTCCTTGGACCTGCATGGCCACTTTGAATAAATAAACAGATAAAAATAAATGAATATATACTTTCTTTTACTGCACAGCCAGCTGTATTGCGAGAACTTCAGGGCAGCACGAACGATCTGGTCTATATCGACAATGCGCATTTCCCAGCTACCTGTTAGCCTCCAGGGCGCGGTAATATTACCCGTTCAGTTACTCATCTGTGTGATGTCATTCGATTTCTCGCAAGCATTCCTATATTGCCAATCAGCCCACTTCAGTGCTGCTCTGTGGGTGCGCACTTCTTCATAGATCTGTCACAGGCACCTTTTCTTCGTTTTTGTAGTCACACGTTTTCTTCCCTTTCCTAGTCTATTCTTGGGAAGACTGCAACAGCGCAAGATAAAGAGAAAACATACAAAAAATGCTGGCATATCCTCTAAGTTAATGAATGTGAATGGGCGATGTAGTAGAATCATGCTGTGTTATCACGAATAACCCGTGATATTGACCACTCATGCACGTAAATGAGCGCCAAGCGGTATACACCTATACACAACGTTTCTTGGCCATAACTGGTAGTGTTGTGTTGAAATATAAATTTTCTTTTGCTGAATTCTTTATTACTCCATTGTGGTATCAGATCTCTAGCCTGAAGTTGGCAGAGAAGAGGTCTGGGCACGTTCCCCTGGTGGATGGTGGTTGTCTCCAGTCATACGAAATGCATCCTGGAGCGTTTGTTGACGTCCTATACAGCACAAGTGATTCGAAGTCTGTGGTCATCATCGTCTAGATGTCATGACGTATAGTCGTGACGTAAAATGGATGCCTTGCATGCGCTGCTCCATGATGACGGAAGGAGAATGTGTGGTCTGGAACGCACTTCTTCTTAATCGCCATCAGCATCATCGTGATCATCATCGTAAGCGGCGGCTACGGCGCGCAACACCGACGCCAATGCCAGCGGAGAAGCCTCGGCCATGAGTAGCTTGACTCATAAAACGCACAGGTTTCACATTACGTGGATGGCTTGAACGGAACGAAAAAAGAGCTCCAGAGTGACTGGTCAATATTTCGGTAGGAGGACCTGACTTTACCAAAGACGCCTTGTCATTTTTTGTGTGTTAGTTTTAGGAGATTAGCATTGATGTCGATTAGTGTTGGTGTAGCGTGACATCTTTGCACATTTTTTATCCGCACTTTGTGTTTTTTGTCTTTCGGCGTCCATTTTGACTTGAGCCTAGAAACAGAAAGACGCGCAGAAAAAATGGCTACTTGCTGGGTTAGCTGGTTCATTTACACACATGTAGCAGTGCGCATAACCTGAATAGAGGACCGAGGCACGGTGTATAGAGAGTGCTGACTACCAAGTATTTATTTCACTGACGACGCCAGGTATGAATACACACGAAAGACCAGCGGGTAAGGCAAAGAACCAAAGCGAAAGGACAGAACAATGACCATGGAATGCACTGGGCGATATTGACATTATCTTAATCACCATGATTCTAAAAACCCTAGCTCATACTTGATCCACCTTAGTTCATTCACAGAGCTCATTACACTCTGTATAAAGACAGAGTGTAATGAGCTCTGTGCAATGAGCTCATCTTTTCAAATTCCGTGCGCTCTTACATGTACCCGTGTTTCTTTACATCGTTTCTTCTCGCGCTGTTTTATGTAGCCTACGTAGGAACAAACTCACTCAAACATCACTTTTAGTTATATTTCTGTCAGCTGACCACACACAGACTGCCTCGCATTAGGATTTCTGGCAGCCCGCCTCCGAAGGTTACGTCACCATGGCAGTAGCCGGCGGCAACTGTCACAGGATAGATGAGCCATTCTCACGTCATCTCTAGGGAACAAAGAGAAGCGGCACTGAAGCACGCACTTTCGAGCGCAATCTGCACGCCAGCATTCATTCGCACCAACGTGCTGTCCGGGGCGATGAAAATTTAAGTTGCAGGGTTTGGGAGTGTCCAGAGTGAGCTTTGAATTATGGAGGACGCTGTACCAGCGGGATTTTCGGATTAAATTATGACCCTCCGCGTTTTCTTCGAAGTGCAGCTAAGGCTCAGAATGGTACGACTACTTCACGGTGGAGTTGTTTATCACGACGTTTCCATACAAGTCGAGTGATTGCGGCTACATTTAAATTATTCACGAAAAAACACGAGCGCAGTGCGGGCACTAACCACTGACGTTTTATTAAAAGCCTCCACCAAATCTAAAGGTTCGGCAATCTGCAGTTGAAAACATGTTAGCAAAGATCACGTAGAATAAACAAGATAGAAGAGAGCGGGTCCCTTGTCATTTAGGTAGTCAATTTCTGCCGAGACAACACAATTGACAAAGCGCTGAGACAATGTGTGCTTTTCATTTTTTATTTCTTGATTTATTTATGAGTTGATTGATTGATTGATTGATTGATTGATTGACATGTGGGGCATAACGTCCCAGTATGACCATTTGATTATGAGAGACGCCGTAGTGGAGAACTCCGGAAATTTCGGCCACCTGGAGTCTATTGACGTGTACCCCAATAGGAGCACGTGTACATACAACATTTGCGCCTCCATCGAAAACTCAGCCGGCGGAGCCGAGATTCAATCCCTCGACCCACGGATTAGCAACCGAGTACCTTAGCCACTAGACCACCACGGCGGGGCTGCTGGAATGTTCGGGCTTCCAACGAGAAAGCGATGAAGGCGGTGCTGAAGTTTATGCGGTTGTTCTTTTTTTTGTCCCTACTCATCATGTTTTTTTCTACCCTTTCTATGTCCTTTACCCCTTCCCCAGTGCAGGGTAGTGAACCAGAATGTTTTTTCTGGTTAACCTCTTTGCCAATATAATTAACATTTCTCTTTCTCAGTTTCCTTATTTATATTTAGTGTAAGAGTGGTGAATGATGATATGTGCCCTATTTTGGTGGCATATATGTCTTTGAACGCCAACATTCGTGGATTAAGCAAACGAATTGAATCTGATGTTTCTATGTGCCCTGACTTTTGGACACAGCGATGGTAATATATGCGAAAACGTTCAAGATTTCATAGCACAATGAGATTTACCGAATAACCACGAATCCGAAACTTGATATTCAGAGGTAGACGTCTTGTATTTGCTTTTGTATTAATACATTTTTATTCACTCCTAATATAGCCTAATTTTATTCTAGAATAATAATTCTGATCAAAGAAATTCTTAATAGACAAAAGGACAAATTATGCCCTTTTCTGGGCTTTAAATACTTTGCGATAGTTACCCGACTCTCGGCCCATCCACCGAGATAGGGGCGAGCCAGAATTTCAGGGGCTGCATGCACAAAAGGATTCGCCCAAGCCATATAAAGCTTCGGTGTAATAATCATATCATCATTCTTCATGTCTTGAGTTATGTCTTGCATCACGGCCGCTGAGCGTTGCCACTCACGAACGACCTCTGTGGCAGCTACTATACCTCTATATAACAAGTCTGTACCATTAAAAAAACACCTTATATAAATTGAGAGTTGCTCAAACTTCACTCATTCTATAGCCATGAGTCATGCACTATCGCATTTCTAGCAGGCATCATCCGTCTCTCATATACGGGTAAAAAGGACTTTTTTCCGAGGATATAAAGAACCGTTCATCTAAAAGGACAAGAAAAGCAGTATGGTCGACATAAGGCTTTCGTGTTATGAATAGGTTTCATTTATTTTACCATACGCAGCGCAGCTTTAAGACTCCGCTGTTCTGGCGACAATGATATCCCGAAATCCGGCTTACGTAAGAAAAATAAACTCCCAGTACCAAGGCGATTCCTTAATCGCATTTTAGAGAGTCTCTTTCACGCTGTAAATTGGAGTCCCTCCGTTGCAGTAGATTATATACGCACATATACGTCATTTCATTCTGTTTTTGCGAAAAATGTGCCCCGTATATCTTTATTCCGTAAAGTCATGTTCTTGCATCGGTTTAGCGCAAACCTGGGCATGAAGGAGTAGTGACATAAGCAAGGAACGGGAAAATAGATAGGCGAGAACGCTGTAGCCGTGGGGTATCTCCGTCAAGCGTTAAATTTCTGCGTGTGGGCAAAGCGAGACATTGTAAGAATAATCACGCTATGCGAGAGCTAAAATCTTTTAAAGAATTACGTTCCCGATTATGCTGTCAGCGATGTATGTTCGACTATGAAATAGGACCAAACACGTATCTTTTTCCTCGCAAGCCAGCGATGCATGGGTTAACGTAAGCCCGTGGATGAATTTACCTGAGCACAAGGGAGCGAGAAATATCGAACTGCCCGTTTTTCTAGCTTGGAAGGAAAAGGTCATCGTTAAAAAGCGGCACAGCCTATTGAATACGAAGGTTGGTAGTCCCAAGCATCTTCGCAGAGCATGCTTGCCAGTGGAGAATTGCATATGTTTTTAGCTATGTTTGTACACACAATAACTAAACGGAAAACTAGCGGTGAAAAGAAAAAACACTGCGCGATAGAGATAGCTTACCCGCTTTAAAATTCCAGTGAAGACCGCATCCACAGCTATGGACAAGGGCTTCCGTCACTGTTAAGGTTAAAGCAGGAGTGATAAGTAAGGTGAAGTGGTGTGGCATAAAGTTAGATTTAGACGACACTATATTACCTCAAGCGCGCATGACTTTGTGGCATCTGCTTTGTGAGAGATTTGTGTAAGCTTCATTGTCAAGTGCAACATTAAGGAGAAAAGTGGAAATGATAATTTCCGATGCCACCATAGAAAACAGCGCCACAAACATCCGACACCAATACTGGAGAAGACCAATCGCCATAAAACCTTTAACCTTCATTTACGACCTGAGGAAATCGCCTGACGACTTTGTGCGATTGCACAGGAGAGAACAGTCCAAGCATGTGTCCATGCAATCTGTTCAAGCTAACACCTATTCGGAGTAGTAGAAAATCACCTCGTCATTATAACTGCCTTAGGAGGCTGTTTACGTTGACTTCGTAGGTATGAACTGACTTATACGTGGGTGTCTTCAAAGCCTGCCTTGCAGTAAACTTAACATGTGAAGTAACGTTTAGATGGCTTGTGGATAGGCACCTTCAGCAGAGGCTGCACCTAACGTAAAATTACAAACCAATGGCAACTTACTGGGTACTGATACTGATACTGCCTAAAATAATTTTGATGAGGACGTTTATCAGTGGACGTCTGATGTGTGCTGCATAATGATTGGCTTCCAATTACATGTTGGCTCTCACAAAAGCTTTCATATGCGAAGAAATAAATGCAACGCGCTGCAATGAAATATATTGTTATCGTGCGAAATGCTCCGAAAATGGAACAGAGACAGAACGAGGAAGTCCGTATTTTACAATCATACGCGTGCATATTTTTGTCAACGTACGAGCCCTGAAAAATTCTATTAGTTAATGGTTTTCAAAGGTTTCTCTCACGCTGTGAAGGCAATTTAGCCTCTTGGCATGTACACTTTGCGCACCGAGCTGTATATAGCTAGGAGAAGCAAGAACGGTCCATCAGCAGTATCGCGAGTGGGGCCTCCATTGAGTGTGTTATCCGTTATGTCGATCACAGCGTCGTACCTAGGCAGGCGCCATTAAATGCGTTGTGAGCGACGTCGTTCACCCGACGAAGTCATTGCCTAATGCAAGCCCACATTTAGTTTCTCCTGAAGGAAGGAAAATAGGAGGAAATCAACGGCAGGGAGGTTAACCAGCCTATGGGCAGCCGGTTTGCTAACCTTTGCATGGGAGGGGGATGGGGGAGATGAAAGATAGAGAGCAGAGAGGGGAGCTTCCACATGGGTATGCCAAGCCAGGGACAACTCTAGAAGGGTGTCGACCGTGGAAACAAGAGGGCACTCGCATTCTCCGAGCTCATGGCGCAGTCCCGGCACACTAACGGGCCCGGAAGGACGAGTGCCGGCAGCAGCTTCAGGACGATGATCTGGCAGTCTTCCAAGCCGCGATAGTCAGTGCACGAAAATGAAAGCGCCGGTGGCCGACGGATCCTGCAAAGCACGCCTACAAGTTAGCTCGCGGATGTCAAATGCTTCCAACAACGCCGTGTTTGGCGTCCATGTGATGATAGTCAAAGCAGGAGCGCGTTCGTTGGGGCGAACATCTGCTTCGGCGGGAGTTTGTGGCACATTGACTTCAACGGCAACATCTGTGTCAGCCTGTGTTTAGAGAACAACCACTGAGATTAACGCATTGCGAAACACATTTAACCGCTCATTACGCTCCTCTATGAGCGGGATAATGTGAGGCACAATGTGGGGCACGCGAAATAAAGACAGTGCTAAGTCCAAGCCAAACGTGTGCCCGACTTCATTCAGAAGCATGAACATGTGACCAATAATTGTGAAAGACTTCAGTGACAAGGCTCGTTGAAACCACTGCCAAACATAGAAGTGTGGCAGCCTAGGATAGTTGGTATGGCATGACGATAGTTATAGCGCGAGAACAAAACGACGACACAGAGACAAGAAGGACACGAAAAACACGAGTGCTCGTGTCTTTCGTGTCCTTCTTGTCTCTGTGTCGTCATTTTGTTCTCGCGCTATAACTATCGTCACTGCCAGACACCGGGACCACACGTTTCAGCTTTCGCTGGTTAATCATATGTACGGAGTGCATGGGTGCAGATTTTTTTATGCTTCACTGCGTGAACTATAGCTCATGCACTGTTCTGTAGAAGCTTCACCTCCTGGAGATACTGTGCCGTGGTGAAGGTATCATCATCATTATCATCATCGTCGTCGTCGTCGTCGTCGTCATCATCATCAGCCTGATTTTATCCACTGCAGGACAAAGACCTTTTTTTAAATGGACACTATTATTGTTCCTATCTAATTTATGTTGCTTTTTTTTAGCAAGCGTTGTAAAAAATTATCTATTATGAGGTACAGTGTGGCCAATCCCCCGTGTGGGTATGAGCCAAGATATTCTAGGCGACAAGACAAGACAAGACAAAGATCTCTCCCAAGTTCCGCCAGTTAACTCGGTTCTGTGCTTGCTGCTGCCATTTATTCCCACAAACTTCTTAATCTCATCTGCCCACCTGACATTCTGTTTCCCCCTAACCCGCTTGCCTCCTCTGGAAATCCAGTTATTTACCCTTAATGACTGACGGTTATCCTGTCTACGCGCTACATGCCCGGCCCATGTCCATTTCCTCTTCTTTATTTCAACTATGATATACTTAACCCCCGTCTGTTCCCTAATCCAATCTGCTCTCTTCTTGTCTCTTAAGGTTACACCTACCATCTTTCTATCCATTGCTCGCTGCGTCGTCCTCAATTTAAGCTGAATCCTCTCTGTAAGTCTCTAGGTTTCTGCTCCGTAGCTAAGTACTGGCAAGATACAGCTGTTATATACCTTCCTCTTGAGAGATAGTGGCAATGTACCTGTCATAATTTGATATTATGGCAGGTGCAGGTATCAAAAAAGGGGCCATCGTGACGCGGGAAATTCGCTTGTCAAGTCTTGCATGAGACATCTTACTTTTGTTTACTCGACACTTATGGTATTTTACACATGCACGAACACACACACACACACACACACACACACACACACAACCTGGTATTTTCTACATTCAGTAAAAAGACTCATACATTAGGTACATACCCAAGTAGCCAACGATGCACCCAATTTTTTCAGCACCCCATGACTATATTTTAACATAAAACTTTCTTTGTTGATGCAACTATAGTTCTTGTATGGCAACTATGTGCTATAGGAATCGAACAAAAGTTATTCATGCTTTGAAATGATGATTGATATGTGAGGTTTAACGGCCAAAAAACACCATATGATTATGAGAGAGGCCGTAGTGGAGGGCTTCAGAAGTTTCGACCACCTGGGGTTCTTTAATGTGTGCCCAAATCTGAGCACACAGGGCTACGACATTTCCGCCCCCATCGAAAATGCAGCCGCCGCAGCTGGGATTCAATCCCGCGACCTGCGGGTCAGCAGCCTAGAACCTTAGCTACTAGGCCACCACTGCAGGGCATTCCTGCTTTCAAGCTATTGTAATTCTGTCACTAAAAACCTCCACGTGCTGCTTTCAATGGAAAGCCGTCCGCGCAACATACACATACAAAAAAGCTGGAAGCGTAGTAATAGTACTCCGCTTGATGAGGTGATCCATGGCACTTCATCAAGCCAGCGGAGGGGATCGGCTGTAGGAATGGAGGGGGTAATGCACTCGGGACAACGTGTGCGAAGTCGGTGAAGAAACTGGCCTGAATGAAGAGCGAACGCCCCTTTTTGTGCTCCATCGCCGTCTTATCAATCGACTTCTTTACGCATAAGAGTTCGCAAGGATCATTCAACTCCGGCCCATCGCTGCTTTGGTGGTGGTTCCAAGAAAGATGAGCCTCGGTCATTGAGCGATGGCCGAAACACTGCGAAGCAGCTACTCCCTGCTTTAGTCGGTGTGGGTAAACGACCACGAGCTCCATCATTCATACCTCTTGTATATATATATATATATATATATATATATATATATATATATATATATATATATATATATATATATATATATATATATATATATATATATATATATATATATATATATATATATATATATATATATGTCGATGGCATCGACAGATATAGAGCACGTAAGAATGACAGAGTAGGTGTCTTGTTTCAGTATATGTGGGAAGCGTAAGGGGTGCTGACAACCACGGGCAACAATGAGAGCCCACACGCGGAGCGCTACGTGTGTGTTCAGTCTGTTGGTTTATTGTCGTTGTAACGCCTTACACTCCTCATATAGAGCACAGGGCACGCGAGAGGAAAAAATGCCTGAGTGGTATACGTATACTATGCTCAGAGCTATCTTTGTTTGAGAGAGCACAGTTTGCTGGCGTGGAGGTGGCTCAACCAATTAGACAAGACAACACAAGACAAGGCGAAGCGCTGTTTAGTACGTGCAACTGAAAACTGTATTATCTTGGAAGCACTTGCGTATTGGAAGAGGTCTGTCGTTCCTTCACCTTTCTCTCTCTCTCTCTCTCTCGAGATTCCGTGTGCCCCCTTGTTGCCTCCGCTCCAGTCCCCACTTCGTATTTGTGCGCACAATGGGCATGACGACGGTAACTATTTGAAAGAAAAACGCATCTAGTCATCAGGATAGTTTCTGCCAAAGTGCATGTAAACTAACGGAGCCAAAAAATACACGACTATAAAGCAGGGCCAAATCCCAACAAGTGTTCGAGATGGTTTGAAATACGAGCGCGATGCGTAAATAGGGACAGCTAAGACGCGGACAAGCGCGTTCCCCGGCCTCTTCTGTCCACACGGACGAGCACCTGTCTGCGTATCGCGCTTGTATTTCAGACCATCCTGAATCACCAACTTGTCAAGCCGACCAATTCGACACGTGAACAATCCAGGACGAAGAAAGGAAAATAAAAGAAACACGTTAACATTTTGCCCCCTGTGCATCGTCCATCCTCACAGCGTGACGCGAGGAAGCTGTCACAGTTTACGTTACAGCTTACGTGATAAAACTTTTAACTACACAAATTTGAGCTACTACGGGACAAAATGGCAAGAGAAGCTAAGTGTTTAGATGCAGACACAATGGAAGATGTCGAGATGGCACAAACGCCAACGTTTCTATTTTTATAATGTCGTCTTTTTCGTTCCCGTCTGCACGCCTGCCCTCTCTTTACCGTAAGATAAAAACAGCCAGTGGGCGTCTAGATATCAAAAAAATTACTTGCTCTGTCTGTGCTTCTAAACTCCTTGTGGCACTACGCCCACCCATTGTAATGGAGTCGCACACACTGACACACACACACGAAAAAGAAAAAAAAGAAAAACGACGCCCACAGTTCTTTGTGGTGAATAATCTCGCCTTGTCGAGAAGGTTCGACGCCGAGAACCAGGACACTGGTGCTCACAAAAAGCTCGCGCTGAATGGAGTTGACATATGCAGATGTGGTTCTCGGATCCGATGGAATAACGAGAACGGTGCGACGGCGTTCCTGCTTCCCGCTGTAAAGGCGTGCGCGTGATTCCGTTCATTCCCATCCACGCTGTATCCCGTTGCCTTCGCAGCTGGAACCAAAGTGCGACCAGAAAAGGAGGTTCTAGAAACGTGAGTCTGACGTCACAACCGGGTGTCACTTTCAGGGATGTGTTATTACTAACAAGCAAGCGTGCAGCCACGTAACAAGCTGCACAAAGGGAGTATTTATTAAGGCCTCGTTTTCTTTCGTTGCACATAGCGCAATAAAACCAACAGACAAGGAAGGAAGGAAGGAAGCAGACAAAGGGAGAATGCAGGTAGGCTAACCAGAATGACTTCCAATTGGCTACCGTACACTGTGGTAGCCAGTGTATGGTGGCCAACCGTAGAGTAGCGAGTGTAGGGTAGCCCCAGTGTAGGAAAGGGTATCCCCTTCTCTACACTCAGAGATTAGGGAAAGGGACAAGCAAATCAGAAATAGAGAGAAGGGAAGAGAAGGAAAAGACAAAAGGGGGAGAGAGGCAGCAAGCTCACTACAGCGTGTAGAACTACACCACAAGACAACAGAGATAAGAAAGGTATAGAGAACATTTGATGTGCGTTTAAGCGTAGTAACAGTCCACTAAACACGTGATTCGTAGCGCAATGCTTGATACATGGAATCAAAGAGTAAGCGCTCATTTGTGTGATCCCTGCCCTTTCTTCCTGTTTGAAGCATTCAGCCCGGAAGATGTTTTTCGGCGGACTGTTGTGCTGCAGTTATGCATACAAGTAATGTCCACTATAACCTCTTTAACTTCATCGTTCGTTTGTTTGTTTCATTTGATTATGCAATAGAGGTAGCTACATCCTAAGTGTGTCCATGAAGGAGACAAGACTTCAAAGCCGTAAGTCCCCTTCTGGGATGTCATTCCTAGCAAACAATGTTCAAGTAACGCAGCAGTGCCACAGAAGGCAGACTTATCAGACACTCCTTTTCTTTTGTTTGAAAAAAACCTAACTAGAAAAACAGGGAATGACGCTAGCGAAGATATAGGAGACATTACGTATATGTTTCACTGTTTTAATGTCCGCAAAACAGGTTATTTGTGGCGTAAAGTCTGAAAAATGACAGGGTAGGTGCTCCTCTGTGTCCTCTGCAGACCTTTGTAACATATTTAGTACATTATGTTACTGCCAGGCATATGAGGGATGTCCCCTGCATCTGCTTTAGCTTCGTTGTATGTTGGCTTCATGAGGCTGTTCAACAGAGCCAGGTTTATTGCGTTCCTGCATAATGGTGGGAAGATAGAGTGCAATCGTACGATCGTGACCCGTATTCACATAAAGGCTCTTATGCAAGAACTCTTCGTGGGAACGAGTGCCATTGTTTACCCTGACGTTAGGACATATCTTTTATTTAGGAAGGGGTTGTCAAGCAACAGTTTGAGACAGGAAGCGCCGTGATGCTAATGCATAAAATTTACCCGGTCGTAAGCGATAGTCTGAGCACTCACATATAGATGAAGTATAAGCGTTAAACAAGCATAACAGACGCCAGTTTTTTTTTTTGAACGCAAATATGTATTAGTGATTACACAGACAGTCATGACATATTTGCTCATGATCCAAGTTTAGTGGATAACTCAAATTTCGCGTGTGAATTATGTGATGACAGCGAGAATGTCTGAGAAGATTGTGAAAGTATTTGTATTTTGAAATACCCCCCCCAAACACACCACGTCTATAGTCTCTATGAACACAGCACCACCTTCAACAAAGAGACCCTGTGTTTCGAAATATTTAAGCCAGGCATGGTGCGAAAGTATTTTAAGGAACAATGATGTTTAAACTATCACGAGCTCAGGGCTTATGGCCTCCTTCTTGACAATACCACACAAACAGAATCAAAGCCAAGCCTCTAAATAAAAAAGCCATGTCGCGAACCGTTAGGTCTTCACTCTAAGAAAAAAAAAGAAGTCATTTGACTTATTTTGCGGAGTCCTGACTTGCTACGTATACAGCTCTCCTTAAATAGCCACCGTGACTCTCTTTCGAGGGTCATAGTACTCTCTTTAGAGTCATATGACCCACAAAATAGCCAGTGTGCTTCGTTTAAGAGAGTCGTACACGTTGTGCGATCTGGCTACGTAACTGGCATTGTGTTCAGGCAGTCAGGTGTCACGACATTGTGTATTTAAAAACATCTTTTTTTTTTATTTCAGCCCAACTGGCTCAACAAAAGTCTGAAACTTGGCATGACAAGTCTTTGGCTCCATAATAATGCAATGCATATAACTTTTGTGTGTGTGATTACGAACCCCAATAGGCCCTAGCAGACGCCATCGAAAGCTATGACGTCACAGTGACTGGCGCAGGAATTTCTAGGAAAATGTCACTGTCAGATTTGTTTTGTGTTTTCTCGCCTACCGTTCATCTTCCAGCAGCAAGCGTGGCGTCTATGATATTGTAAAAAAAGTAAATTACGAATACGTGAAAAAAATATTTTGCTGTTGAGTGTCCCTGGAAATGTTGTTTACTGTCCACGTTCTTGTTTACGCAGACTTGCCGGCTGTCTTGTGCAGCTGACGAAGTGCATGTCTCAGAATACGATAGGTGGGAAGAGACAAAATAAAGAAATATTGTCAACCGTATGACACCTAAACGCGGCGCCAACAACCCATTTGCGCAACCAGGATGTGCGAAACTAATGCGTTAGCAACCCCGCAGGCCGAGCGGCCGCCCACCACGATAAAACTGGTGAGCTCTTCTTTGGGGAAGGTATATTCTTCAAATACTGCAGTACGAAGAAGGGAAGCAATTGTTAACCTCTTTGACATTCTCTTAAAAAACAGTGGTTTACATCACAACATCAAGTCCTTCCGACTTGACTAAAAAAAGAAAAAAATTAACAAAAGTAAAGAAAGAAAAAGAAAGAAAGAAAGAAAGAAAGAAAAAGAAAAAAAGACAAAGTAGTATCTACCTTTACCTGTATTTTCTTACAAAGAAAAACACCCTTTTTTTCATTTGTACTTTTAAAACATGGTAAAGTTGGCTGCATTGCGGGCTGCTATCTAATCAAAATGATATTAATTTTGAAAAAATATACGAAAGTGAGAAAAATAAGGAAAGACAAATGTACAAGAAAGAAAAAAACATGGCTGATCTCTCCTTTGTAGAAATCAGTATAGAACAAAAGCGAATTTCGTCTTCGCAGAATAAGTTTATTGTATAACGATATATGTGAGCTTGAAAAATGTTCATTGGTTTTTCGAAGCCTATCGTCGCTGTCCGAGAGGTCGTGGGTAAGACGCGCCGGTCATGTGAAGTTACTACTCTGGCGTTTGCTTGTGTGCGTTTAGCGACGTCACTTCCGTAACGGAAGTGACATCAGTGAAGCCTTGGTCGATCCCGGCATGTCATTTTCGTAATAAAGAATGATCACAAGGACTGTGTAAACATACCATCTCTCGCGTATAAGGTCTATACTTTTAAGCGCAAAGTGGCACAGAGTGTGTTCGCTCTGGATACGTCGCGCCGGTAGTTCTTTTACCTTCACTTGCGTGTGATATGACAAAGAGATACGCTCCCTAACACAAGCAAAAGTTTAAAAACAGCAAGTGGGGACTGGAGCGAACGTATCGAGAAACGGACTTGTCTCTTTCAAAGCTTCAACTTGAAGAAGACAAGTCCGTTTGTCCAAGCGTCGGCTACAGCACCCACCCCTGTTTTCGAGTTTCTCATCGCAAGCACTAATCTTCCTCTTCTCGCCACTCATTCAGACAGTATGATAACGTGATACCGAAGAAATTCAGAGAACAGGTATATTTAGGCTGCCATGAGATCAGTGCGAAAAAAAAAACCGTTTCAGATCTGCACAAAAGAAAACCCAAATATGGTTCGCATCTCTTCTAACACTACACAGGAAGTATTAAGTAGGAGGAAAACGTTCTTGACATGCTCTTCGTAGAGACCACCCAATGGACAACCGAGAAGCACGCCAGCTTGGTAAACATGGTGTCGGCACTGGCTGAAGGGGATACTGAGATTCGTCGTGTTTAGTGTAATAGATGGAGAGTGCGTGACGGAGAGAGAGAGGATAGGAAGGAGAAGAGAAGAGAGCTTTCACAGTTCTCGGAAGCATGGACGGAGAGATAAGCGACTCCATTGTAAACCGCTTGTTTGTACTGGCCGAAGTTTTCTTTTCGTGCATCTTGTTGTTCTTTGGCGATCAAACTCGTTGAAGTTACGCTTTTTTTTTTCATTTTTCACGACTTTTTTTTTGCTTGCCAGCCTTGTTTTCTCGCTGTCAGACGCGTTCTATTCTGGGCACGCGGGGGCACTTCTTGTTGAAGACGTGTAGTAAACGTGGCAGGACGTGGGATGAGTGGGAAGAAATGTAATCGGTAAACTCATACTGATAACAGAGTTAAAAATGTCACAAGCAACGACTTCTTCCCATGACCGCTAATACACAAGGCCAGTGCACGTTTCCGTGTGTGTAAAAGAATTTTTTTGCTTTTAGACTTGACTATCAACTCAGGAGTGATTGCGAAACGTAATCTTCCTCTATGTAAGGGCTAACGCTTGGGCATAGGAATGGTAGTTGCACGCATTATTGCTTTCAGCTTGCGCATAAAATTTACGCAAGTTTCGTTTGTACCTGCACCGCAGCAAAATGACCAAAAGCACCCGCGAAGTGTATTCTGTATACCGCAAGTGAACAGGGATACTTGCGACACAGTTTCGGCAGGAGAGCAGATTCGAATATTAACATGCTTGACTGGCACTGCATTGAAGATCCTAGTCAATGCACGACGTCGTAATTAAATTAGCCGCACTTCAAGCATGCCGCACTATGCTGTATGAACAAAATTCTAAGCTTTCGAATTCCTCCGGAACATCGCCGAGGTTACGTTGCCTTTCTGTGTAAGTTAGGCTTAAGTGTCACATTCACATATGTGAACGCTCCTCTTATAGGAATGATTGACGCCGTAACCTGTCCTCCCGGTCACCAATGTGAAACAATTAAACGCAGTCTGGGCGAGTGCCCACTCTGCAGTTCACAAGGACAGTCCCATTGAAACACTTGATAAATTCGATGTACCAACTCTTTGGGGACAAAGACTCTTGTACCACGACTGGACTTAACGTCAAAGGATGTGGCTGCGCGAAAGTTACTGTGTTTTTTTTTTTCCTGTTTGACCAGTTTGTCACAACGGCTCTGATTGGAACGTCCTTCGTGTGGGCATGCGTCACGTTTCTTTTTTTTTGTTGTCTTTGTGTCTTCCTTATTCTCTCTGTCCTCTTTCCAACCTCTATGCAGGGTAGAAAACTTGTTATTAGTGCCAAATAAATCTGCCACTATTAAGTTACGTTTCTCTTTCTTTCTGTGTTACCTGTACGTTTTAAGATTTGAGCGCGCTGTTTGTGAAAGAGGACCTGATAATGCAGCAACGTTCTTCAATTAACCGAGTGACCCCTTTTTACCATCAGCTCCAGTGTTTAAACTGAAAGTATATTTTTTGATAGCGACGTCCCAGTAGGTGATGAGGGCTGACTCTAAGACTTCTTTCATGGACCATCTCCGTTATCACAGGGGCACCACATTCTTTGTCATATTGTTGCCATTGAACGTTTTATCCGATGACTCGTCTCACCCAAAATAGTCGGGTAAAAACCCCGACTTCCATTTTTATCCCTAAAATATTTATACCTACTTCAGTGGCAAGCCGGGTTCTCTTAACGAGCTTAGAGAGCTTAGACGTCTAAGAAATTGACTTATTTGCTCTAAGCTCGACTACTGCATGCATGAGTCGGCAGCCGGCTGGGGTTGATGAGGTTATACTTCAAGTTTACCCTACATACTGACTCAAAAGTACACTTTTGTGAAGATTCTCACGAATCGCATTAGCTTGATCCCAGGAGTATTTCTTATTGGCTATTCGTGCAAGATAAATCTAAATGAAAGCTCGAGTGGGCTCTCGTATGACAGAACAATTTAGGACACCGGAGCGTGGTGTCTCAAATACCTCTTCAGCATAACAGCTCATTGGTCGAAACAATATGACGTCATAGAGACGTCTCAAAATGTCATTACTGACGTCAGTTTATTGATCCCAGTTGGCAGTGCCATAATTTCTTTTAAAGTCATCACTGGCATAACGCTTTAGACTGTCGTTGATATTTTTATATGGCCTCTAACATATTTGCTGTTTTCAGAGTTAAACCCCGCGCATTGCCATCGCATACTGGTTTCTTTATTTTTTTGATTCGTTGACTTGCATGCTTCGTCAAGATTTCACAAGATTCGTGCGAGAAGGGACTGCCGATATTGAATTTTATTAAACAGGTCTTATTTCATAACCCTTAGAAAGGCTTCTAGGAGACCGGTTGAATGAAATAGGTGGACGTAGTCAGGAATAATGGAATGTTTTAAATCCGAAAATGAATTATCACGAAAATGAATTATTTTGTTCCTATGACGACAGAGCACTTCACAATAGTTACGAGGCACAAAGAAACAAATGATTTCAGCGCATTCACTGCTCCATTGCTTCACAAGAGAGCAACAGCAGATTATGACAAGCTGCGATGTTAAGCTCTGTGCGCTTTTATAAGTAAGACATGTGATATCTCTAAATAATTAATTATTTCCTAAGATGGAGAGCCCGGGGCGTTCTTTCGAGGCGCAGTCAGAATACGTAGGATAAATTGAAGTGTTGTATCAGCGGAGCCAGGTTTCTTGATGAAACTGAAACAAACGAGTAAAGATCTTGTTGCGCCTTCGTTCAGTGAATGATGGCCTTAAGTTCGCGCTGCTGTGTAGATGCAGTGCTCAGCTCAAGGTCCGGGTTCGTTGCCCGCAGCCGCGCTCCGATGGAGATGGGGTGGGGGGGTCGGGGCATTTTATTTTGCATATCAGTGTCATCTCATTACCGCCATCCCGGAATAGGTAACTGTTTAATGAACTCTTACTACCAGCGAACGCACACTCCAGACAACACAAAACAACACAGGACGCCATCCAGTACAATCTAGTTCGCCTAAACGCATTACGGATAATATATGTCACCAGCACATTGCCGCCGTCATTATTTCAGCTTGTTTCCACTACCGTAATCATCGCGTGGGCATAATCATCATCATCATCATCATCATGGCATTGTCCAGCTTGTCCTGATTATTTTTATTTCTGGTGGCACGGCAGTGGCTGCGCTTGGGAGATGGTAGAAGCTGCGGCCTTGTGCAATATTCTTTTACTGGAAGGTTTAACACGATAGCGTTAAAGAGCTCGTGTCGCAGAAAACCCGCCACCGGCGTCGGCCCCGTTGGTTGTGAGTGAAAAATTGCTGTGCGTCTGTGACCGAAAAATCAAGTTACCGAAATCGCCGCGAGAGGCCGCTGCTTGTCCACGCGTGCGCGCGCGATAACACAGAAAAAGCCACCCATACGAAGAAAAAAAAAGTGCTCAAGGTCACGAGGCATGGGGGTTCCTTTGCTCCTGCCACCCTTTAATTCCTGTCTAGCTTCCCGTGCTTCCGTCGGGTCGAGAGAAGAGATAATGCAATAGCAGCATGCTACAAACATTTGTAAATCGCTCGCACTGAACGCATTCTAGAAATTTTTTCGGCATTCAATTTGTGAGCCAATGTACTCTTTTAGTGAGTTCATTCCATGGTTACTTGAAAAAAGTGTTTCAAGGCCCCCTTAACTCATTTTGTCCAACAGGTGTCACGACAAAAACGAGCCCATTCGGCGATGGTACAATCTACTGTGTGCGTGTTTGTGTGCGTGTGTCTGTATGTAAGAAAACATAATAATAAGTATGCATTTAGCGGTTGAAGAGCGCACTAGGGGCCGAATTTCGCTATCACGTTCAACTCTTAAAGGCGAAGCCTGTAGGTCCCCCATTTTTTTGTCACCCTTTTCTCACAGTCTTTTCATGCACCCATTCAAAGGCCCGCAATAGATAGGCCAATGGTGAATGAACGTCCTTAATTCAGAATATTAGGGAGAGGTGACCTTAGTCCCGGACACCTTGAGCATGGGTAGCCTCCTACTAAGCCCTCGCGACCAACCTTAACTGATTGTACAGGTTCGAGCTGGCCAAGCCTTCCAAAGCTCGTCGTGGTAGTAGTAGTAGTAGTAGTAGTAGTAGTAGTAGTAGTAGTAGTAGTAGTAGTAGTAGTAGTAGTAGTAGTAGTAGTGGTAGTAGTAGTAGTAGTAGTAGTAGTAGTAGTAGTAGTAGTAATAGTAGTACTTTTATTTACAGTAAGCCGGATACAGAGCTCACTGCAGGGGCAAAGGGCTAAAGGCGAACAACCTGACAAAGGCCTTTGTCCCTCCGCAGTCCGTTACAGTGCAAAGCTAAGACATCAGTACTGACAAACAAGGAGGAGGAGGTAAGTTTATTTACAGAAAGGCAGAGAGGTCGGCCTGAGCGATAGCTTGCTCTAGCCTGCTACTCTACACTGGGGGAAGGGAAAGGGGAAAAGAAAGATTAATGAATGACGATGGTGAGATAGAGCGGTGAGTATGTAGTGTTCTTTCTAGCTGAGACACATTTCATAGCCGCGCACATAGTCCAGTTGTTTCCAAAAAGGTTATAACTGCTCTTGTGACCGCAGTTGCACTGTTGGTGTCTGGCCAAGGGCCCAACATGGTCTCATCAGTTAACGACCTACTGCGATATAGTTCAGCAGAAGAAATCAGTGTTTCTGACAAACAATATATATATTCAATACATTGGTTTCAAGCAACCTGCAATTGTACACACAAAATTCAAATATAAATAGCATAAGAAGTTTACATAACACATTTTAAGAATTTGAGGTCACTCTCGTAAAAATTCACAACTAAACGATATCAATGAAACAACTCAAAAAACAGGCACAAAATGCATGCGGATACAATGAATTGCGCTGTATACACTCGTATATTTGACATAGAAATTTATGAACAATTTAGGCATTTGCAGAGGCATGAGACTCCATTACGTAGTTTCGATAGTGTAGACCGGTGGTTATGAATAAGTTCTTTATTTGTTTCTTGAAAGTCACACTACTAGCCCTAAAGTTTGATTGATCTGCAAGGGTATTTAAAACCTGAGGTACATGGTAAGCAACACTCTGTTTTCCATACTTGGTTCTTGTTCTAGGAGCTCGTTTCTTTTGTTCTCGCAGACTGTAGTGGTGGGGGTCGAATTGTTTTAACAAGGATTTTCTGCAACATCCAGCTGCATGCCAAGGGGACATGAGTCATCCACATTAATCAGTACAAATTTGACACTGATCACCTAGAATCCGTGTAAGATAGATATCAGTACTAACTGATATCAAAAGGAAAGGCGGGGAGGTGCATCACACACGCGCGCGGTTTGCTGTAAGATGCTAGGGAAAGGATTAAGGAACTAGGGAATTATAGGAAATGATGAAGTTATTCTAGCAATGTCTGGATTAAGTATGAAGAGAAAAAAAGAAGAAATAGGGAAGTTCTATCAGTGTGGAAGACGAATGACTGTCCATCACACGCCTATGTACGATCAATAAAAGCACAGCCATAAAAGCACTGTATTTCTTGGCTCGCATTAATGGGCTTGTCCGACAAAATGGGACAAGCGGCTGGGAAGTTTTGAAAGCGACTCGATGGAAAAAAATGGGCGAAAATATTTCGAATTGAATTAAAATTTATCCCCTCCCTCCACCCAGGTACAACGAGGGTAGCCGGATAAAAACTGCCTAATGACCGCTTTCATCGCCCCACCTTCCCGTAATTTACAAGCGGTAATATGGCAAGAATGTTCAGTACGCACATTTGTATCAACATTGAGAACTAAAGGAACTAGGGTGAAACAAAGCGCTATATAGGGATATCGTACATTTAGCCGTTAGAAAAAACAATTATCAAGGGGAACGTAATAAATCTGTTTAATAAAAGTGGAACAGCCTACTCTGCCTCCGTCTGATCCTACAACCCCACGTGACAGACTATTCGTCTCGAAATATGCACAATAATATAATAAAACAAGTATACTTCACCATCTACGTTGCTCGTAGACATGGAAATTCATAGGGACAAACAGTAGCGAGAATAGAAATCTGGGTCAGTTGACGTCGGCGCGTCTGGATCATGGGGGCCATATATCTCTCGTGCAACGTAAACAACACGTGGTACGTGCGGGCGAATCTTCATCCCCCCTTTCCCCTCCCACAACGCGCACACTTCGACACGCAATTTTTCTCATATCCTGGGTGTTTCCTTATACGACGCCTCTGAACGTCCTCGAATAGATTGTGGATTCCAATAGCCTTTCGCATATCGACGTGCATAAATTATGGAGTATTACTTAAAGAAAATGTATCATGATGGTGATCCACACCCCAGTTGAAGACTGCGGATTACGCTTGAAGTTGAAGACGAAATTTCTTTCAGCAAAAAATAAATTAAATACAAATGGCGAAGTGGACCGGCGAAAAGGCATAAAAACCTGAAAAAGGCACCTGCCCCCTGCAAATTCATAATCCCACCAAGTTCTCGGTGTAAAATAAACAGTGAAGAAGAAAATACACATAAAAATGTGCTACATGCGTGTATAATGAACTAGATAAAGGTACACTTAGTGCTCGTGCTAAAATACTCGGCAACCACTTTTTTTTACAATGCTGTGTACGCTATCGATCGAATACGCAACGCATGGCTGCTGCTGTGGCAGAAACACAGAACTAAATTGTACTGACAATTTTCTCCCTCGTTTTGCCGGCATAAATGCTGCTTTTATTTATGATGACAATGAAGCACTTGCGGCAATGCATAGGTTAAGCACCGTTATCGATCACTATCTAAGAATGCCTCCTCTTTCGTTTTTTTTTTTGCCTTTTTTAAACTGATACACCTTCTCAGCACGCCCGTTTCCTAATGTAAACATGACGTACATGACCTAATAGGTCAATACCACCATGAGGGCGCTGTTTAGTTCCTAATAGAACGCTAAAATATACACTACAAGTCGAAATGTTTCTCCCTTTGATTTCGTTTGTGTTTTTGCTAAACGCGTTAACGATGCGAGCGAGCAACAGAAAAATTATTCGCAAGGTGCCATACTACTTGCAGGGCAACACGAACGTGTACGAGCTCCTCCTTTATAGCCTCCCTCCACTGCCACGTTATAAGTTGCCGCCAAGTATAATACAACATACGGGCAGTCAACTCTCAGCCGATTTCCAGTACATGCTTCGCACACTACACCGTCTACCAGTAGAGCTTTTCGCAGTCAATAAGTTGAGCTGCTTGTGCACCTTGACATGTGCCCAAATCTCATTGCCCGAGTTTGTGTTTTGCCATTTCACCCTGACCCAAACACTTCCGAAGCGCATGAGGTCGCACCCTCTACCTCATTATACTCAACAGCGTAAATATTAAACGGCCACTGAGCTAACGCTGCGAATATCGATAAGAAGTCTAAGGACAACTGGGCCGCGTACGTGTGGCATCTCTGGCACCTGATGTCACGGCGTGCTGGCTTTGCCACTCGCGAAGAGAAAAGTTCGGTCGATTCAGCGTCCTCCACGCCCTCGAGTCTGTCTGTGCAAGCAACCATGACGTGAACGTGACTGTGCGGAGGTGGACTCGCGTCACGGCTAGCGAAACACGAGTTGGCGCCAGAATCGACTGGCCGTTTCTTTTTCGGTACGCCGCCTGAGTTCTCGAAAGTGAACGCCGTTTCCCGAAAACTAATTTGCTGCGACGTTCTCAATCGTGTCGAATTAGCCACTAACGTTGGAGATCCGCAGTCGCGAAACTATCTGCGTCCTCCCATCTCGAAACAGAAGTCACGAGCCGTGGATCACGCCTTCTGAATGCATCGCGGTAAAGGTTATGGTCAGTGTTGCCAGTTTTTTTTTTACTTTGAGCACGTTTGCCTTCTATTCTAGGCCAATGACGGCATAAAAAACGTCTCAGCGACTTGGCCATCTTGTGGGTATGTTTCGTTCTCTCTATATCTGCCGAATCCTAATTACCTCCGGACGCACAGTCACTGGCTTTCGAGTGCTCGTTTTCAAAACACGGCGGCCACAGCGTGTTTCAAGCTTGTAAAACTCAACTTTCGTCTTGCATAACACAAGAAACTCCCCGAAATTACGGCTAGCAGTCCGGTAGACTATTGTGAGTAACTTCAATTTGCACACCATTGTTCTTGAACGTAATTCGTGAACGTATTTGGAACTAAACTGGAAATGAGATATTCGAAGGTGCTCCACAATCTGCAGTGGAGGTTCTCCGTGCTGAATAACCTTAGCAATCAAATTTTCTGTGGAAGCGTCTTTGTGGATTACGGTATTGAGTTCCCACTGCCACTAAGGAATAGTAACTAATCGTGATTCATCGTCCCAAAAGAAGTGGGTTTTAAAGCATGCGGGAACCAAGCCCACCGGCTGTCAACAGATAGCGCCACGTGTTGCGCAGTAGTGGTGCACGTGGTACACTGGCGCTCTTCAAAAGGGGGAGTCTGCGAACTGCCCGGGAGAGAAGTTCTGGGGTTACCCCGAAGGATGAATGCCATCAGGCAAGCTAGCTGATTGCTGCTGCCCGATGATTAGGGTCCCCACGCCACTGTCTCGTCTCTGGGCTGACCCTATCGTACAACGCGTATAAGTAATTGAATTATTGTCATTTGTTTTGATGTGAAGCCTCCATTGTCCTTAGTTTAACAACGATGGGATGCAGCAAGACCGAGCCCCAAGCATGAACACTGCAACTTATGTTTTAATTCTGTTATTCACGATTTCGGGCCTATTCATATTGTATTCACATTTCTTCTTTCCAAAAATCTCGCTACAGTTGTTAATTTAAAGAAAAATAACAAAACACACCTGAAGAATACTACTATTACAGCTGTACAAGACACTTCATTATTCCTCACGACAGTATTGATAAAGCCAACAACAGATGCTTCAATTCAAGTAGTTCCTAAATTAACGTGTTCACACTTTAAAATGTTACGATTTTTTTGTATGACCAGCACTGTTGGTTTTCTTCTTTTAAATAGCATTGTTGTGGCAAAAACATGACCACTTTTCGTTGTTTTTCAGCCGCAGTCGCGTAGTGAATACGGTGCTTAGCGGCTGACTCGATGGCCACGGGTCCAATTCCAGTCACGGCGACCTCATTTAAATGAAGGTGAAATGCTAAAAGCCCGAGTACGGTTGATGTCACTGCACGCTAAAGAACACCAGATGGTCGAAATTACCGAAGGCTCTCTCTTTGGCGTGCTTATCTGCGAATCATGTTGTGATTTGGGATCACAAAACCCCAGATACTGGGGGCGAAGCTCCTCAGGGCGTAGGCTAGTCCCTCGTCGTTGTCGTAGCCACGCGTTAGTGTTTGGAGCGCTCACTAGATGGCACTGCCGTGCTCGCTTCCATCACCAGCTTGTTCGCACGGCAGCAACTCGAGAGTGGTGGGCGCGAATTTACGGACGAAGGGCTCCCACCGAGACCTGGCATTCATGCGGGACGTACCCAACGTGGTGCAATACTGGCAAAAATTCCACAAAGAAATCGGCCATGATTCACTAGCTGGGCAAACCACACGCGTTCCTCATGCTTTTTGCCGCGCCATTACACTGGTTAAGCGTCCTCTAAACTCTAGAATGAATGAGAATGGTATTCATGGTTTACCGATGTACCTCCGGTGCTTCGGCCACTTGTCATCAATCACTCCGTGGATGTGCTGTGTTTTTTTATTATTAATGTGGGCGACTCTTGCTGCTCGCACCTCACGTTGGCTACTTTTGGCTAATGTTTTCAATTTTCTGGCCACATTTTACATTTACGACTTGAAGAGAAAGCTTAAGACCGTGACGGTGACGACATTACAGACACACTTTGTGAACGAGTTTCACAAACCTGCTTTTCCGTACGCCATAAATCATTGCTAACTTATTCAACTTTCACTAAAGCTTTAAGCACTCCATCTTCTAGTATAGAGGTCGCTTCTGAATTGACGTCACTTCTTTGAAAAACCTAAAAGAAAGCTATAAAGGTGTTCCTTTAAAAGGGAAGCTGAGAGTCAGTCTGCATGAATGCTTGAGAGAGAGAAAGGTTATGAATAGGATAAGAGTTACCTATTACGCAAAAACCTGCCACGAAGAGAAATATAAAGGGACACTGCTTCTCGGAATCGTGGCGGCCACTTTAAGATTCAGATCTTGTGTCAGCGTTCGCGTTTCTATTCTGTTTGTTCTTGCACTCCTAGCTTTCGGCGGAACCGGATGCGCTGTAACGATGTCACCATCCGGGACATCGTGTCGCATTCACGAATTCGCAGCGTGTTTGGATGGAAAGGACAGCCTGCAGCGAGAAAAAAACACAGCACACCACACAAGCTCCTTCATTGAAAAGACTTCAAGATATTCTCACTACTGTTATATGTGCCACTCTGGGAAAGAAGATGACGACAAGCTTGCGATGAGCTCGCACTGCCAGGAATCGGATCAGCCTTACGTTCTGTGGTAGCGCTAGTGACTACATCCAGGAAATAATGCTTTGGGACGACCTCGGAAGTTCTGTCAACTTGGCTGTGAAGTCAACGTCTACACGTGAAAACTGAGAAGTCTTAATCATTGCTTTAATCACATTACTGTCACTGGCATTGTGGGATGGGTGCTTTAGGGAAGTTCGACGTACCCACAAGCCGAGAAGTTATCCATAAGTACAGATATCAGAAAACTGTCTATTATTCGAGTACCGTATAAACCCTTAATTAAGCGGAACCATGGCTGGCCGACTCCGTTGGCATGTACTACAAGAAATCAACATGGACAAAAGAAAACACAACCAGACAAGTGTTTGTGTTGCCCAGTTATCTTCTCCTGTGTGGATGTTTGCGCACCTTAACATCTTTCATAATGAAACCCGGCCAAGTATCCACGCCATCTGCCGGCCCAAGCTTCTTTCCTGTTTTTGCCGCTTGGGTATCCCCAGGTGTAGCCCGCTAGCCAAAGGAGTACTCTAGATGCGTAACCGATTTGCTGCGTAATAAAGGCCAGCGGTGGCCATAGTTACAATTCCACATACTGCATTATATAGATTATTTTATGGAATGTTTTCGCTGCCGCCGTACTAGGCAACCTGTTACTTTCACGTCTCGACACAAAAAAAAACAGACAAAACTGGGGAGGAGGGATGCAAGCATGGAATGGTGCGTCAGCCTCCACTGACGTGAAACCTGGCGAGGGGCGAAGCATGCAATGTTTTTAACTTTCTACTGTCCTGCATGCCCGGATTCAGTTCCCTACGGCAAGTAAGGAAGGTTACTTCAGCTCCACCAAGGTCGTCGACTATGTGTTGGGCTAACTCCTGCATTCCTTATCTTTAAGGAATCGGTTGCGAGTAGTGGTAGTAGATTGTCGTGGATGGGCGCATGCCCATTGTTATGGTGAACCATGACTATGACGCCCCGCCACGACAATAAACGCCGACAAGCCGAAACTCTATGGTACGCCGCCACGTCATGATTGAGTCGCATGTTTTCTCGACCTCCTGTCGTGTGATGTCATGATAGGATGACGTCATCACGTGAAGATAACTTTATGATGAACCGTAATTACAAGACACACCTTGATCACTGGTAAAGCTGGCAAACCGAGCGCCTAATACGACTCGCACCTAATAAGAAAACATTCGTTTAACAGCCAAAGGTAGCGGTGGCTGCGTATCTAAGGTAAGGTCGTCTACCGCAAAACGACCCATTGTTGCATGGCTCGTTATGCACGTGTACTCCGAGGCCTGATAAATTTAGCAGCTTTGCCGTTACAGTTAAACGACTTTCCAGTATTCACACGCGATACATTCCTCACATTTTTTTACGAACGCTTTTATGCGGCTCTGGCGTATCTGGCAATGCGCTTGCATCATGAATTATAATTGCCTTGCGCCGCACGTATACAAAACCGTGCTCTTCATCTGAATTGCGGGCTCGCCGTAGACGGCGATTGACTGCGCAACAAAGAGCGTGCACCGCCAGGTGGCGACGGTTCGCTGAACACTTAACCACCGCGGCACAACGCGGTTGCCGGAGCAATGGGAAAAAAACAAAAAAAAACAGCACACACCACGTGTGGCTTCCAAAATGCCGTTAAAAGGCTGGACCCACTTCACCTTGCGTGTCCTTCATCGCTGTATGAGTTGCTTGTTTTGCTTCGATCTCATCTTGAAAGCCGCTCAATACAGACTACTACGGGAGGGTTCTACTCTAGGCACTGGTGCAATAAATGATACTTGGGTGCGAAGCATACTTGCGGTGTAAACGGATAGAACCTTCTTTGAACCAATTGAAGCACATTTGGGGGAGTTAGAGAACAGTAAACTCATGAATAGAACAGTGGAATTTTAAAGGAAGAGATAACGAGGAAGAAAAGAAGAGGACAACCGTTCACTATCCAACGAAAGTTCATTGGGAACGTGAGGTGCTTGTTTATGAAAAGTGATAGCTTCATGCGCAAAAGTATCCTACGCGCGTGAAAACAGCTTACAACAGTTGTTGCCCGTTTACGATCGCGTACCCGGAACAATTATAATAATCAGAGGCAAGAGTTACGTAAGTATGTAGTTATGTATTGGGAGTTATCAAGTTACACATGCTCACATGAAGATAACGGAAGCTTCACTAATGCGTTCTTATCGCAAGTGGGTTAGTTTGTTGTACAAGCCAAAAGCTTACAGTGCTGAAACGACAAGAACGAAGGAGAGTACCGCATTAAGGGTGAAAAAAAAAAGGAGTTACTTAACTTTTTCGGTGAGTTTCGACTACCCACGTTCACGGCCGCTCAGTATGAATGTCCTTGAAGAAAGACGCGAACTCTCATAGGGGATTATGATACTCTCGTCAGAGTGGGGACCCAAAAGAGAGTGACTACTGCTGACTACAGAAACCACTGAACACGGTGGATACGGCGTTTGTGACCATACACAATATTTCGTTTCAATAAGACTTTCTCAAAGATCTCTATCGTCATTGAGTATACGCCCGCCTCCACAAAGTAAGGGTTGAGCTAAACTCATGTATTACCCAGGTAAAAATATCGCAAGGCCGTAAGCCAACGCGCTCGGACAATCTGTGCAGTCTAAACAAAAACATGCGTGCACTAATGCCGATTTACTTCGAAGCTGATAAGCCCTGGTCATGAAAACAACAGCTGATTTTCCAGCTGGATGCGTTATCCCTTGACCTCGGCGATCCCGTCTCGCAAATATTCAGCCGTTCTGTGGACGTTAGTGTCAAAGGAACGGGGGAAGAAAGAGAATGCATCGTTCGCTTTATCCTAAGGAAGGAAGCACGTAATATCCTGTCCTTACTAGGTGGGTGGGCTTCCTTCAAAAGAGGAGAATAGTGACGATTTCCTATGCTGGCATCATCAGGAATTGTGTTCTGCGAGTACAGCAAGTCAGACTTCCGACATGAACGTAAAAACGCTTGACCTTAAAGACAGACTCTTCGAAGATATATCGCGAAAGGAGTCATAGTGTTTTGTTTTTCGTCTTTCTCGAAAGACGATAGCAATACGAATGAAGTCGAAGTTCTTTCCGGCTTCTTGAGTTGATCATTCCTGGATATAGGAGTCCCGTACATTGGGCCCCGGAAAGAGGACTATCCGGTCCCAAGTAATGTTTTAGCAGCGGCTGTGACAATGATAACGCGTTCCATACCAGAGTGATGGAAGGTGACTACCTGCGTGTTTGTGTGCGTTGTGGGATGTGCTATATTTATTTTTATTCTATTTCATCTCCTTCTTTCAATCTACCCATCCACTTCCCACACGAAGAATAGCCATCTGATTATCCTAGACTGGTAACCCCCCCCCCCCCAGTTCCTTCTCCACCATACTTTTTTCAGTGACAAGTTTGTCCTTGACAACCAATGGACACTCCCAACTGTTCTTACAAAAACAGTTCACGGCGTTTTCAGACCACCACAGGTCTCTTTGCATAAATGCTTAAAACAGTGTTGCTGAGTGTTGCGTACGTTGTAAAGGTTCTTTTACGTTGCAGCGCCTACCTTTTTGTAATGTCATCTTGCACTGTAAATACAGAAACTAAAACGCCCAACATATTGCTTTGTATAGCCCATATTGCTATGCATTGCTATGTATGCACATATTGCTATGCCTATGCCATATTGCCATATTGCTATGTATTGCTATGTATACATATTGCTATGTATGCACCATCGTCTTGCGGAGTTACCGTCGTGCATCTTTCAACGGTGAAGCGTCGTTTATGGAAGCCGATCCGCAGGGATAACGGCTACCATCTGTGGACAGGCGTTTCCCTAAACGGTAACATAAGGCTCATCTACAATTCAATGAGCACAGACACCTAGATTCACGCTTCATGAATGCTGATCGCCTTTCTACTACGCCCGTAGCTTTTTTTTCAGCTACAGGCTTTACCCACGTGGATAGCGTATGCAGGAAGGAACGTCGGAGGAGGCGTCTGCAATGAAGTGAGCTAGGTAAAGTAAAAAAGGACATTAATACAGATGTCTTCCGTAAGAATCTGCCCTAATGCGTCACACCTAGCGTAACTTTGACGAAAAAGCACCTCACTTTTTCGCGTGTATCAAGCGTAACATTCGCGAGAAAAACGTCTTTTTTTACGCAGTAGGGACCATGGGGTGTACTTTCGGCTTGGTTTCTTTCATAAATTGTATTTCCAAGATTCCTATCCGCGTCATTTGTTCGCGTCCGTGTTGCAACGGCTACGGAGGTCGGCTGTTGTACCAAACGTCGCAGCCTCGATCCAAACCATGACGGTCGCGTTTTGGTGGACGCCAAATTATGGAAGCACATGTATACTGCTCAATGTCAGTGCCCGTTAGAGCACCACATGCTCAAAAAGAACACCCTAGAGACCTTTTGAAAAAAGCCTTCCTGGGTGCCGCCATAGTCCTCTTTGGGCTGCGTAAATTGGCGTGACCCCTGAAAAATGCACTGACAAGGCTGCGCCCTTAGCCTTTGTACTCCCGCGTGCAGCCCATCATGACGGTGTTCTTTTCCCTCCTGTGAAAAGGTGTATACACGTCGCGGTGATACATGTTAAGGCTCTTAATATGGCGACGCTGGTGTTCACGGTTAAGCGTGCACTGGCGTTCCAATCGTGCAGTCTGCTCAGCGTCCATGACGGCAAAGGGAACTTTAGTTACTAGTGAGAAATATACTAGCAGCTCTTTCAAGGTGTCAAAGCTGGCACACCACTCAACGTGCGTTGTGCTGCATCAAGTACTCACTATGTATTGCGGGGTCGTTGGCCGAGAGACCTACCAGAAAGAAATTAACGCGTTTCCACACAGAACCTATCGAAGCCACTTGCACGAGGATTCACGTGAGACGCCAGGCTATACCTTCTTCCTGTCTAAATGCAAGGATGGGCCGCTTGATTGTAGCTTATGTGGCATGGAAACATGGTCTCTCAACGTGTAGGACACATGACTATCTACAGGTTCGCTTGTTGCTGTCTGCATCAAACGTCATTGTAACCACCATGCACTCTCGTGTGTTCGAGGTCTCGCGAGAACACAACGTTGGGAGCGTTGCGTTACGTACGCGAAAACGTGTTACGGGCGTACGCACGCATCCCTAGAAGAGATCAGTTACGTGTGGCCCGTGCGCACTTTTCACTCACACGCGTGCTGCGTAGTTAGGCTCGTTACGCGCCCAGGTGAAAGTTTGTTATCTGAACGCGGCGTTGGACGGAGTGTCCGCAACTAAACTATTTTTCTTACTCCTTTCTGACGCGTCTTCGTCAAGCAATATGTTCTAACATCTCCCTCTGCCTACGAGTCTATGACCCAGAGTTTCCAGAATTACATGCAGCTCTCTGAACACATACATAACGCACACGTACCCAGCCTTCTTGTATGAGCAACTTACATACAGGAAGTCAACACGGCTTCAAAGTGTGGGTTGCAAATGTACTTTCTGCGAGAACAAAGCACAAAAATACCTCACGCGTAGAACACCCAGGCCTTTAATAAATTAGGACCGCCCCATGTAGTATCCGGCATAACCTGCTTTCTTGCAGCTCTGGAATGTAACCAAAAGATGCTATGTTGCTACAACACACAAAGTTTTTTTTTCTCAATCAAAAGGCGATCTTCCAAGACCTGCTCAGCTGGTAAACATGGATGAAGGCCAGTGACCCAGTTACCTCTACGGAGCCTCAGCATATGCAGCAAAAAGCAGTGCGACAATCGAGAAGAATATATAAAACAACAGAGAACGGAGAATGGAACGAAAGGAGGGGGAGCACTAAAAACAAATAGGACCAGTGTTGCTCTCACTGGAACAAAAGAAAGTGTGAGGACACTTATGACGTCACATAAACGATGCTGAATGTGCAGAAGGAGGGGGAAGTAGGAGAGTTGCGTGGGCAAAAGGGCCATGGCGAAAACAATGAACGTGGATGATGTACACAAGCCTGGGAGAACCGGGCTTTGGTGATAAAAAGAGTATATGAAATCATTGGTGAGATAACACACAAGTCGTAAGGATAGAGATATGAGTGTAGCGGGTATATGGTCGAGATTGAAACCGGATGCAGGGCCATGGGGAAAAAAGGAGTGGGCACAAAAAAAGGATGATAGTCGATACCGCACAGATCCCGGGCTTCGTAAGGAAGAGCCGGCTACGAAAGTGCGGGTCATGCGAGACTTTTGCGCAAGAATGAAGAGGGCAGAAGCACGCGAACGATGGGGAACGCAGGGAACAGAGGGAAAAGGGATAAAGGCTGCGTGAAAAACCGGATACGACCGGACGCGGAAGAGACATTGTTTATGGGTTAGGAAGGCAGCGGGACAACAATGGCAAATGTTACACCAGAACTCAATATAAGGCTGAGGACTCGAGCGGAGAAGAAAAGCCAGTGTTTCCCCAAATAGAAGGTGGAAACAGGGTTAAAAAGGGAGGCAATATGAAACTGGCTAGCAAAATATTTGTCCTTGTGTTTCTCGCTACTTATGACACGTGCCAAATCATCGTTGTGGATTATGAAGTTCTCTCTCTTTCTCAGTCTCTCTCTCTCCTTAGTTGTCTCTTGCTTTAACTCTCCATTAGCGCTCTTTACCTCGTGTGTAGCGTTTGGAACACGCTGTCATCACACGATAGAAATTTCTGGCTGGTTTATCGGTGTGCTCAACACAATAGTACCATACACAGTTTTAAAGAAGACATTCTGGAAATAGTATCCATGGCAACTCCTGAAATATCAATAACGATATATATATGGAGTTTTACCTGCATGAGATGCGATTATGAAGCATGCTTTAGTTGAGCGCTCTGTAGATTTTGACCACCTGGTTTTGTTTACCGTGCACTCACGTCCCACTACACCCGGGCTCCTTAAATTTCGCCTCCTTGAAATTCCACTGCAGAGGCTAGTATGTTACGGGTCAGCAGATGAGCCCCGTAACCGTGTCACCACCGCGACGAACGACTACTTCTAAAACATTTTATTGTGCGGCTCACACGGTATCCTTTCAAGTGACAAGCATGGCTCCTACCTTTGAATAACAAGATTAGCGTCCTTTAAGAAAGTGAGATTAGGGTTTGAAAAAACTATCGAAATGCTAGCATGAAACATAAACGCGTCAACAGGGCAGTAATTGCTTCAGTTACTACCTTTTCACCATCGTTTTCCTTAGGAGCGTAAGCGGGAAAGCTTGTTACACAATGCTTAACAGGTAGCCCTGTTCTATATCGACGGTGGGGGGCTTGGACGGCAGCTTGGGCACAATATACAGGCACTATATAGGCTTTGACCTAGCGATAATAGGAGGAGCAACCCATCAAAGTTTTATTTTGCGCTGGTGTTTGTTGAGTCTTCTCTCGATCCGCACCGTAACATCGTATCGGAGCGAGCTCTTCTATTCAGCTTGGGTAAGTGCAAGGGTCGGTTCGACGTTTCGAGAAAGTGTGGAGAAAGAGAACCTCGAGAAAACTCGAGACGTGGGCATTCCCTTCTCTCGTTTCTCGAACATTGTTTCCCGTCTTTCTCGCGCCGCACATATTGACTCTTCGACAGCGTCAGCAATGGCTCGCTGGTACGGCCCGCATCAAGTGCCTTGTCGACCCAGATCAACACGTCAATCACTGCTCCTCCCTGAAATTACGTGGCTCGACACGCCTCGGCAGGAAACCGGGTCAGATGCAAGGGCTCCTGTATTGCCGATTGTTTCCCCACTGTCGGGCATCTGGGAAGACCTTATCCTCCGAAACCAACTAGGTCATAGCAAGCAATTATCGGCATGTCAACGACCAGGTCAAGCGTCCGACAGCGTTCATTGCAAACTTCAGGGCAACTGCTGGTTTGCCCTTTCTTTCACGCGTGAGCAAAATTCCAGCACGAAGAGGAAATCGAGTGATGGTGTGGTGGTTAGGCGTCATCTTGTGTGTACAAGAAACAGTGTAACCATTTTACTATCTCAGGCGGGTGATTAGTCCCCCCAACTGATGTTTTATAAAGAAAAAAACTGTAGAGATGCGACTCGTGTAAGACGGGTGTTTCAGTTCTACAAACGTGAAAGCTGGGGAGGGGGCGAAGTGCGCCGTGTTTTGAGAGAGATTTCTTAAGCGAGCCACTAGTGGCTGTGTCAATCTTGAAACCGGGAATATAGGGAAGGGCGTTCCCGCTCCACGAACATTGTCAGAAAACTGCGTCGGAATGTAGCTTAACGTAGTGTGGTGCTTCTTCCATGCTAGCCCGGTTTTAGTTCACTATGTCATGTACGAAAGGGTGTTTCTGCTTCCCTAACATTGTCGACTATTTGGCGGCCTAACTGCTACATTCTTCATTTTCAGTGAACCGGCTGTTGGAAACCATTCGACGTGAACATGGTGGTACCCATTTTTTGTGATGAATCGTGACTACATTACACACTGTGACTACATTAAACGCCAACGATCCTAGCACATCAGGTGCTTCACTTGGCACCTCAGGTGATGTTGCTGTTCAGGTGCTTCGCACCTAAACAGCAACAAAGCAGAAGCCTTGCAGTTTAGGTGGTTACATGATTGCAAAATTTCTGATTTCTGATCTCTGTGAAAGCAAAGAATAATGGGTGTTTTTTGTGTTTGTGAGTCCTGATTGACCCCACCGATGATTCTCCTTCAAGAGGCACGGAAACCCTCTTTTTTTAGATCCTTACACTCTCGTTGGGGAGTCGTGGCACCCAAAACAGACTTACCGCACCTCTTTCAAGAAAGCCATGGATACTTGGCGAGTCAATACTCAGAGAAACGTACCCCATATATTTTATCGTTCGTGTTCACCGGCACCTATATATATATTTATCGGTAACGCTCGTACCTCAAAAGGCAACATAAGACAATCATTGCGGGCATGCATTGAATGAAGGAAATCAAAGTATATGCTCTTTGGCCTGAGATGCCCTTGCGCCACTAAAGTTTATCATCATCAGAGTATAAGAAAAGCTGTGTTTCCCCGATTCAACTGAGAAGTGCCACCTTAAGTATATTGGGCATTTATCAAATTATGCAAGCGCTAGATAAGCTAGACATTAACTAAGGTCAGTTTCTACAAGAACAGCTGTGCAACAACAACGACGAGCATTACGAAGTGCTTTAAGGTGCAGAACAACAATAATACTTGGGGCTCTTACGTGACGAAACCTTGGAATGCAAGGTAAATCACTTCTAGCATTGTACACTGTTAGGTGGGCAGATGAGATTAGGAAGTTAGCGGGTTTAAAGTGGCAGCAGCAAGCACAAGACCGAGTTGACTGGCGGAACATGGGAGAGGCCTTTGTCCTGCAGAGGGCGTAGTCACGCTGATGATGATTATCAGGATGAGTACTCCCAGAGCAAGCACCAAGAAGAACTGGTGCTTGTATTCGTTTATTTAGCATGATTCTGGGCAAGCGCCCGAAGAGAATATAATGGAACAAACATTAAGGACACACGTAAGCTCACTGCCTCTTAATACTTTTTCTATCATAATGTTTTCCTTAATGATAGTGACTTACAACAAAACGCTTCGCAGCGAGAACGCTTTGCAAGGGTCAGAAACCCTATAAAACGGCGACCGAGTTTCACACGCGATTTTACGAGGAGTTGAGCTGTCGTACTTCGACGTGCACTACGGCAATCCCTGTACGTGACGGGATCTTTGACGTCACAAGAAAGTTCGTGACCCGAAAGGTCAGGGTGGTAAATTGATGGCACTCATTTTCAGGAAGGAAGCGAATAAGGCCTTTCTTTTGGATTTTTCTAGATGAAAGTCTCCAGAAAATGCTATGGCTGGTTGGCAACGAATGGATCTCTGAAACATCTTGCCAAAAAAAAAAAATTGCGTGGTTTGTTTTATGGCTGACACCCCAATGTCTTTAAGCCTACGTGCCAGGCAATGTTACTTCATCCACTTAATGCAATCGCCTTCCGTCGCAAAAAAAAAAAAAAGGCGCGGTTTCTTTCTGGCTTGTCTTACTGTCTCTCTTGGTATAACTTTTTTTTGCATCCAAATGAGTACGTTTATGTTTCGTTTTTTTTTTCGTATGAACACCTTATCTAGTTTCAATATTGGTAAAACAGGACCTTTTAGCAAGGTTTAATACATTAGCTGTGTTCTTAAGGTGAGTCCTTATATCGCGTTCAAACGTATTAGCGAAAAGCCGTATCTTACTGATAGTTATAGAAGCAGTAACGCATGCAATTAGGATAATCTAGGGGTTATTTATAATATGTGCGTCAAATCTTTCAAACGTGTAAATGGAGGTTTGATAAGCAAATAAGACATCTTGCTTATCAACGCCAAGTTGAAGATCTGGTCTTCGATACCTGCAATCAAACGGCGACATGGAGCCGTATGTGAAAATTCACGACGGGAAGAGATAGGCCCTCAGACCCCTTTTTTTATATTCCAGCAGTTTAATTACATCTCTCGTTCTGCGTTGCTCCAGACGTGAGAAATCACTTCATAGATAAACCCCCATTTTTCGGGCAAAACGAAACATTTAAAAAGGCGCGAAACTTTGGGAAAAGGCAGGGACATCACTCGAACCAGGAAATTGTGTCCTTTTTTTTTTTTCTTACGCACATTGATGGGCAACGGAGCATTTGAAAGGAATAAAAACAAGCCGCAAAGAAAGAAAGGAAGAAAGGAAGAAAGAAAGAAAGAAAGAAAAAAGGAAGGAAAGAAAGAAAGAAAGAAAGAAAGAAAGAAAGAAAGAAAGAAAGAAAGAAAGAAAGAAAGAAAGAAAGAAAGAAAGAAAGAAAGAAAGAAAGAATGCGGAGGGGCGAAGCCTGTATGGATGAGTATCCTTCTTTGTCTTCCCCTAATGCCCTGTTTCAATTCCCCATGGTCTGTACAGTAGAGTGTTCCTGCTCCACCAACGTCCTCGGCTACCCATTGTGGCGCATGCCTGCTTTTATGATGGAACGGGACTGCACGACACACCACGACGACAGGAGGCGCCAACGAGCACAGCACCTAAAATGATTGTGCTCGTAAGACATATGTATGAAATAAGAGATAGCTACCTTCACCGCACGCATTGAATGCACACGATCACAGTAAGCAAGCACGCATTCGATCCACACGATTGCAGTTAGTGGTAAAGGATATCACCACAACGTTTTTACCATTACTAGTCGTAATAACAGCTTTTCCAGATTCCGCAGTGAAGGTCGGTGAGGTCGGTATTCCAAAGATAGAGTTCACTCAAGGGCCAAACTGGCTGAAAGGTAACAACGCCTGCAGCCATACAATAAAACCTGCTGCTGGTCGGGTTGGTTCATACTTGAAAAAAAGCAGTGCTGTGTGGAACAATATTATTGTGCACAACAACATGTACAATACGCTGGTCCTTTTCAGTGTTTGTTCATACTTCAAACTAAACGGTAATCGCAAATCGTACGCAAGTACATTGTGCGATTCATACAAGGACACGGTGATATTGAGCTCAAGGGCACAGTGCGCTTCTCTTTTTTTTTTTGGTTGCTTGGTGTTTTTAAGATAAATGCTATGCGCAGATCGTACACGAATTCATTGATTGATTGATTGATTGATTGATTGATTGATTGATTGATTGATTGATTGATTGATATGTGGCGTTTAACGTCTCAAAACCACAATATGATTATGAGAGACGCCATAGTGGAGGACTCCGGAAATTTCGACAACCTGGTGTTCTTTAACGTGCACCCAAATCTGCGAACACGGGCCTACAACATTTCCGCCTCCATCAGAAATGCAGCCGCTGCAGCCGGGATTCGATCTCGTGACCAACGGATTAGCAGCCGAGTACCTTAGCCACTGGACCACCGCGGCGAGGCGTCCTTGTGTACATAGAACGTACCATTCACATTTCATGTCATACAATATCTATAAGTACTCGCCTTCATTGCATTCTTTTGAGTCCGTTTTCAAATGCGGCATCCCTCATCACTTCGTCTATTTACAGCACATGTCTTCCATCTCGGGTATTTGCTGTCACCTTACAGCCAAAAAACGTGCCCCTGTTTGGTACGGCTACTATTATGCTTTTGGGTGGTTGAAATATTGGATCTATTCCTTTCGCGGACTTCTTCATTCATGCGAAGGAATAAGAGGGCCAATGTTGCTAGTAAGCAATGTCGCGTGTACCCTTCGCTTCGTGCTGTGTGTTCTTTTTTTTTTTGGTTATCTCTGAGAAACCTCTTTTGTTTTGATCTTGTGGCGAAATTCGTCTTCTAGCTCGCCCTCCGTTTGCGATTATGCGTGAGATCATGCCCCAGTTCGGCCAGGAAACTCTAAACCTCGGTAATATATGGCTTCTGACCCGCACACACATTACCCACTTCACGCCCGTCGAGAGGGAAATTCCTTGACTCGAGAAATCGCTATCTGTGACCTGCGTGACAACACTTCCGAAGAAACGCGGAAGACGAGAGAAGCGACAGCTCAGAAACTGGGTGGGGTGCGTTTGACGTGATGCTTAGTGCAACTCATGACCGACGTCATGTTAGTTCGGAAACCGGCTACGCAGCTGCGCTTCTAGGGGTGGTGGGGAAGGCATTCAGAATAATTTACCTCTTTTACTGGGAACATATCCGAAAGGAACATGGGAGTTGGAAGCTCAGGTGATCGAAGATGTGGACATTTCTTCTATACCTCCCCAACACCCATGCTGCCTAAGCCTTAATTTATTGTCTTTCTGAGGCCCTACTTTAATTGACGAGAATTTCTAACCACACAAAAAAAAAACACCCGACACATGGAAAAGATACACTAAGGAAAAGCACTTGTCTTTTGGGTGTCTTTGACATGTGCTGTGTTTTATTTTATTGAATTGTTCATATATTTACTTCTTTGTCGGCACATCGAGTTTTTATAATGAAAGACTTAACAAATCTTGATGCTCCTATCAGCACACTAGAAAGTTATACAATATTTTGCAAAAGCCTCATTGTTTTGTCACGTGCTAACTCATAGTTTTAAAACTCCATTATCAGTAAAACTACCGTGATGATCGTTTACGACTGCGCGAATTCAGCGTCCAGCTCTTAACTTGCAAAATTTATTGAATAATTGCTTTCGTGGCCAATGTGGGGGTCGAAGTTCTGAAGCATAAGTGTTCCCCGAAATATCGAGTTAATCCTTTTTTATTTTCTAATATTAACAGGATGTAAAGATGTTCGCACACAAATAAGCCACCGCCCACCCCTTAGCTCTTACAGGTGTTTGAAAAGACAGCACATGGGGTTGAAAATTTCTTAACACAATAAATCCGCAGCAACATCGTGAAGAAAACCATGGCAGTGCGAAGTCTCAAAAATATGAATAGTATCCCTTTACGTGAAGCGCTGAAGTCACACATTATGCAGATTAATTATCACTAAAGACAGAACAGGGGAGACAACATAGACATCAATCACATGTACTTATATAAAAGGTGATGTTTCATTGTTCTTTAGAGCTACCCTAAACCACCCATCATATGACGACGTGGAACGTCATCCGTACAAGATTTGAAAAAGAAAAAGGGATTCGTCCCACTTGGAAATATTGAAAACGAGGCCTCGGCCAACAAGTCCTCAATCGAAAACACTAAGAACTCAAGAATAAAAGAAGGCTAGTTTAAATAAGAAGCTTGTGGGTGTCACCATTGCCCACTTTTTTGTTTAGTTTTTTTTTTGATAATCGGTCGTGAGACCTATTCGTCTCTTCATTTCATCTTCAAAACTTACGCGAGCGTTTTAAGCGAAAAACTTCGAGCAAAAGCTCATAAGGGGTCAGCGCAATAGCTCAATGGATGACGTCAGCTGGACATAGTTGTCATAGTTTTTGTATGATACGGAATGGAAGAGCTGCTTTTCTATCGCTTGACGCGTTCCGCTTCCCTTCCTGGATGAGCCTTTCCCGGCGCTGACCCGAATTCCACGCACACATTTTAAAAACAAATTCGGAGAAACTAAGAAACCCTGGTTCATATGTAAAACGACAAGAAGCAAAGAAAAAAAATTGTGTCCTAGACAGGCTGAAATTTCAGCGACTAATTCCGGCCCAAAAGAGCCGCCCCATTATACGATCCTTCACGTACTGTCGTAAAAAGAAAAAGCCCTTTAAGTTTATGGCCCACATTGAACTCTTTCAGAGTACCCTGCTGTCAACGACCATCTCAGTCGCGAGGCAGAGATCGTTGTGCATATAATGTTATATTTGAAATATTTTTAGTCCTATTTATGTAAAGCGGATAGGGGGTAAGAACAGCTCGTCGTTGACATCTCATTTGTGAAGCTTTGTTGCTGGCTTGGAATCACAGAAAAAAACATCACTAAGAAGCTCAGTGCACCAAGGGGACGTAAGTTTCCGGTCTTAAGCAATTCATTTAGAGCCCTCATTGCAATCACGCAAAAAAAGAAAGAACACGAAAACACAAGGAGGTGCACGACACAAATGCTAAAGTCGTGCACTTCTTGTGTTTTGTGCTCCTCTTTTGTGTGATTATAGGGATGAATATGTTCCAACTAGCTCAATTAGCTACTTAACTTCATTCACAGTACACCACGCTTCTTCGCAATCCTAATTCTTGGTTCAACTCAACTTGTCTTGCCTCTTCGTTTACTCTTTCTCTTGTGTACTTTCATGCGTTGTTACTCAATTTGTAAAGAGAGCGCCATATACTAATCATTAAATTTCTTCCCGGTTTTGCAATGTGTAGTACGTACAGTTGCAGCTGTGTGCAATACACAATGCAAAATAAGGGGAAAATTCAAGGGGCAATATGCGACGCTTTGAAGTGCACACAGTTGCAATGTGTAGAGCACACTGACTTCATTATTGATTTATGACATTGTCTCCTTCATACCCTTTCTTTTTGCTTCAAAGTAACTGTTGCCTAAAATTACAAGAAGATGAGAAGTATGCCAAAGTACCATGAATAAGGTTTGGGGGGAGGGGTGTTGCATTTCCTGTGGAGGCGGAAGGGCCCGTGTGCTCAGATTGGGGTGCACGTTAAAGAACCCCAGGTGGTCGAAATTTCCGGAGCCCTCCATCACGGCGTTTCTCATAACTATATGGTGATTTTGGGGCTTTAAACCCCAAACATCAATCAAATCAAGGCTTGGGGGAGATGGCTGGCTATTGCTTAAGCAAAATAGATAGCTCAGGACCAACAGCGGGTAAGAAGACCATGGGACGAGCACTACACCATGGACGAGCACTCGTCCCGTCGTCACACACGCATACGTGCACATACATACATACATACATACATACATACATACATACATACATACATACATACATACATACATACATACATACATACATACATACATACGTGCATGCATGCATGCATACATACATACATACATACATACATACATACATACATACATACATACATACATACATACATACATACATACATACATACATACATACATACATACATACATACATACATACATACATACATACATACATACATACATACATACATACATACACAAATTCATACATACATACATACATACATACATACATACATACATACATACATACATACATACATACATACATACATACATACATACATACATACATACATACATACATACATACATACATACATACACACATACATACATCATTCGTTTTCAGATTTTCAGTGAAGCTTCATGAATTCAAGCTGTCGGTGTCTTTCACCGACGTAAAGATTAGATATCGAAATTTGTTTATCTGGTGAACATTGTATAAGCACTCAATGAAACATGGAGTTGAAGTCTAAATAATATCAAACTGTTACTTCAATACGCTCATTGAAAAACAAGCAACTTCGAAAGTAGGTTTCTACGTCAAGCACTTCTTCAGCAAGAAAAGTTTTAAATGCAAAGCATTTCTTAGCGAACTTCGGCGACTTTGCGCGTATGCATCTATCTATCTATCTATCTGGCCTCCTACGACTTTTAGCTCTCCTGGCCGTTTCTATAATGGTATCAATACCAAACTTGGTATGGCATAATATCATTGTATGAAGAACATGTTTGAATAGTCATAACATGAAAATCATGACATGGATGTCATGAATGTCATGATTTACATTTCATGGTCCTGCAGCTCTTCGGTGATTTCTTTCACATGGCATGTTGCACAACTGTAATGGTATGATATTGTTACGTGAGTAACGAGACAAAGTATTGCGAATATATTCGAAAAATATATTTGCAAGAGCGGTTGCAGCACTGGCCAGTCTGGCTCCGAGCTCGAGCAGCCAGCGAGCCTCATCTTCTTCGTCGGGCGCACACGCGCATTCGCACTATGGTTTGTGGCAGCCTACAGGTAGCATAACCCCCGTCGGCAAAGGCGCCGTCTCGGCGCATCTAGATGTCAAGATCATTGGGCGAGTGGTACTGCTTCAGGCGTGCGACGTGTACGATGTCGCTGGCCCTAGGGGTGGATGAAGACGGCGAGGCAGCAGGAGTGATTTCATAAGTGACGGGAGTCACCTCACGAAGCACTCTGTAGGGCCCTGTGTACCGAGAGAGCAGCTTGTCAGACAGGCCAACGTGCCTGGTCGGAGACCACAGCAGAACCAACGAACCGGGCGAAAAGTGCACATCGCGGTGTCGTTGGTCGTACCGACGCCGTTGGTTTGCTTGGGAGGTCAGAAGGCGAGCACGAGCGGTTTCGCGTGCGTGGGCGGCCCGGCTGATGGCGTCCAGAGCATATTGTGAAGTTGGAGCTGCTGGTAACGGAATCGTCGTATCGAGGGGTAATGTGGGTTCGCGGCCGAACAGCAAGAAAAAAGGGGAGTAACCAGCCGTGTCGTGGCGCGAAGAATTGTAGGCAAATGTCACGTATGGTAAAGCGATGTCCCAGTCAGAGTGATCTGAGGAAACGTACTTTGCAAGCATGTCAGTTAGGGTTCGGTTCAGGCGTTCTGTGAGGCCATTTGTTTGCGGATGGTACGACGTAGTGAGCTTGTGGCGTGTTGCACAAGAGCGTAGGATGTCCGCTATGACTTTCGATAGAAATGTGCGGCCTCGGTCCGTGAGCAGCTGGCGTGGAGCACCATGTTGCAAGATCACGTCGTGTAGAAGAAAATCGGCGACGTCAGTGGCGCAACTTGTTGGAAGGGCGCGTGTGATTGCGTAGCGTGTGGCGTAGTCTGTGGCCACAGCTATCCACCTGTTGCCAGCAGAAGACAGAGGAAAAGGGCCGAGTAAGTCCAAGCCGACGCGAAAGAAAGGTTCAGTAGAAATATCGAGTGGTTGAAGGCGCCCAGCCGGAAGCGTCGATGGTGTTTTGCGGCGCTGACATTCCTCACACGCCGCGACGTATCTTCTGACGGACCGTGCCAGACCTGGCCAATAGAAGCGACGGCGAATCCGGTCGTATGTGCGGGACACACCCAGGTGACCGGCAGTAGGAACGTCATGAAGTTCGTGGAGTACAGCCAAGCGGAGGTGTTTGGGTATGGCAAGCAGCAGAGATGGGCCGTCTGGATGGAAGTTATGCCGGTATAATGTGCCATTCTGGAGTACGAACGAGCGATAGGATCGGTTCGATGGGGAGGAGTCGAGGCGCTCAATGATAGCTCGTAGGGTTGCATCACGGCGTTGCTCGTCGGCTATGTGGTTCAGTTGAGAAACGGAGCACACGCAGGCGTCGTTGTCAGGTATGGTGGCCGATGGGTCAACTGGATAGCGAGAAAGGCAATCGGCGTCCTGGTGCAGGCGTCCAGACTTGTATATCACAGAAAAGGTGTATTCTTGCAGTCGCAGAGCCCAGCGACCAAGTCGACCTGTAGGATCTCTTAAGGATGAAAGCCAGCAGAGCGCGTGGTGGTCGGTGACGACGGAAAAGTGAGTGCCATATAAATATGGACGGAATTTTGAGACCGCCCAGACAAGAGCAAGGCATTCTCGCTCTGTGATCGAATAGTTACGCTCTGCAGGTGTAAGGAGGCGGCTAGCATACGCGATAACGCGGTCGTGTCCCTGTTGGCATTGGGCGAGAACGGCTCCGATACCGTGACCACTGGCATCAGTTCGGACCTCAGTTCGGGCAGATGGGTCAAAGTGGGCGAGGATAGGGGGCGTCGTCAAAAGTGTTATGAGGTGAGAGAAGGCGGCAGCTTGAGTGGACCCCCACGAAAATGGAACGCCTTTCTTCAAAAGATCGGTAAGTGGTTGGGCGATTGCCGCAAAATCTTTCACGAACCGCCTAAAGTAGGAGCAAAGTCCCACAAAGCTCCGGACATCTTTGGCGGATTGGGGTACTGGGAAACTCGTGACGGCACGAATTTTCTCAGGGTCCGGTCTCACACCAGAAGCATCGACAAGGTGGCCCAGCACGGTAATCTGTCGGCGGCCGAAGTGACACTTCGAGGAGTTCAACTGGAGGCCAGCTTTGCGGAAGACGTCGAGAATGGCCGACAGACGCTCAAGGTGGGTCTCAAACGTAGGTGCAAATACGAGGACGTCGTCTAGGTAACACAGGCATGTTGACCATTTGAACCCGTGTAGCAGAGAGTCCATCATACGTTCGAACGTGGCGGGGGCATTGCATAGACCGAAGGGCATAACCTTGAATTGGTATAGGCCATCTGGAGTGATGAAGGCGGTCTTTTCTTGGTCTTTCTCGTCTACGGCAATCTGCCAATAACCAGAACGAAGGTCGATAGATGAAAAGTAGCGTGCGCCGTGGAGACAATCGAGGGCGTCATCAATACGTGGTAAAGGATACACGTCCTTTTTGGTGATTCGATTTAGATGCCGGTAATCGATGCAAAAACGCCATGTGTTGTCCTTCTTTTTAACCAGGACGACGGGTGACGCCCATGGGCTTGATGAGGGCTCAATAATGCCTTTAGTTAACATCTTATTCACTTCAGCTTGAATAATCTGGCGCTCCGACGCGGACACGCGATACGGTCGACGGTGAATGGGAGCAGCATCACCGGTGTTGATGCGGTGCTTTACAAGAGAAGTTTGGCCGAGTGGGCGGTCGTCAAGGTCGAAGATGTCACGGTAGGAAGCTAGAAGGCGTGCGAGAGCGGCTGATTGCGCTGGGGGAAGGTCAGGGTCGATCATGGGACGTATTGACATGTCGAGGCATGTGGCATCGAGTGGGCGACAAGGAAAATTGGGGCATGCGTCGGCTGCGAAAGTGGTGACGTGATCATCGGCTAAGGACCGCAACGTGGCAATTAGGATGCCTTCAGGGAGGACTTGCTTTGTGAAGCCGAAATTTATGACGGGTAGACGGGTCCGGTTGGAGGCTACAGTTACGATGCAGTGAGGGACGGTGACGTCACGTGCCAGTAGGACATCAGGAATCGGCGTGACGATGTAATTCCCATCCAATACGGGTGAGGTCGTGGCGAATTCGGTGAATGTGAGGGCTTTAGGCGGTAAGCGGAGGAAGTCTGTGGCAGAAAGGCCGTGTTGAGGCTCAGGGTGAATATCCGGCTGAAGAGGAAGGTCTAAGCAAAGAGTACCAGCGGAACAGTCGATCAGAGCAGAATGGGTCGACAGGAAGTCCATCCCTAAGATGAGGTCATGAGGACAGTTCTGGAGCACCGTGAATAGAACAGGGATGTAACGGTCGGCGATGCGTATGCGAGCCGTACACATGCCAATGACAGGAACAGTGCCGCCATCGGCCACACGTACAGCTTCGGTAGCAGGGGGCGTGAGTACTTTTCTTAAGCGGCGGCAAAGATGAACGCTGATTATGGACACATGAGCGCCAGTGTCGACTAGTGCCGACAGAGAAATACCGTCCACGTGTACATCGACAAGATTTTTGTTCGTATGAAGCGTCAATGGAGGGTTTGGTTCAGACAGGGATGATGCAGCACTACCTCCAGGGGCTGCACTGTCTAGTTTTCCGTCGGGTACGATGAAAAGTTAGGCGGCGAGTGATGGCGGCGTGGCTGGGGCGACGGGGAACGACGGCGTTGAGGGGACGGAGAACGAGCAGGAAGGCGGCTGTTAGACGTGTCGAAAGCAGGGGCGGTACGGCTGGACGGATACCGGCGAAGATCTTCATATGGGCTATAAGGTGCGAAAAACTGGCTCCTATGTGGCGGCGTCCAGGAGGCACGGCAGTAGCGGGAGACATGTCCAACGCGGTGGCACCGGAAGCAGATCGGTTTGTCGTCAGGAGTTCGCCATTCCGCCGGGTTGCGAGATCGTGGAGCAACAAATGGGTCACGTCGAGGTGCATTAATGGGAATTGGTCTGGAGGAGGGGCAAGAGATGGGGCAAGCATCAGGGAACCCGCGGTTGGCGAATTCTTGTCGTACGACCGCCTGAATAACGGAGATCGCGGGGGTTGTCGGTATCGTATGTTCGAAAGAAGTGGGCTGAAGCGGCGCTGGACTTGCTGCTTCAAGTTCCCGTCGAACGATACGCGTTACACTCTGCTCAACCGCCAGCCGCAGATGGTGAAGCGGACGCGTTGTCACTGGAAGCCATGGCGGGAAGCTGGAGGATGCGGCCACTGCGGAGCTGCGTGGTGAGGACGGGGATCGTTCCACCTCCACCAAATATGTTACGTGAGTAACGAGACAAAGTATTGCGAATATATTCGAAAAATATATTTGCAAGAGCGGTTGCAGCACTGGCCAGTCTGGCTCCGAGCTCGAGCAGCCAGCGAGCCTCATCTTCTTCGTCGGGCGCACACGCGCATTCGCACTATGGTTTGTGGCAGCCTACAGGTAGCAATATGATTGCATGGCGAACACAAGGGACCGACCCTAACATGAAAATAATGGCATGTGTGTCATGCAACAACATGACTACATGCCACGCTCATGATGCGCTCGCGGCCGTTTCACTAGCTTCACTTATACCTTTTTTGGTATTACGGGACGTGAATGGATGCCGAAGGTATGATACTGGTGCAAACATGATAATCACGATATGCGTGTCATGTTACAACATGACTACATGCCACACTCATGATGCGCTCGCGGCCGTTTCGCTAGCTTCACACGTGCCGAATTTGGCATTACGTGATGTCAATGGATGACGAAGGTATGTGACTGGTGCAAACACGATCATCATAAGACGTGCGTCATGTGAAAACATGACTACATGCCACAGTCAAGGCGTCAATACATTTCAACGTGACGCGGTGCACGTGCTCGCCGGCGTTCATTTCGTCAGGTCACGCCGGCGTTGCCACGCCATGCACCGTTCCTGCCATATACACGCAGGGTCGCGCCACGCTGCGTTGCTTTGACGCATGCGCGTTTCAGCGCGTCCGGCGTCCCTCCGTCACGAAAGGAGGGAGACGCAGTGTTGTCTGGGTAACGCATCGGCGCGAAATGCAGCATGTCGCATTTCGCACCGGTGCCCGTCGGGCCGCGCTGACGGACGCTGGTGGCGCCGGTTGCGCCTGGCGTAAGACTATAGAGTGTTCGCATTTTGCTAACGTAGCGTCGCTGTGCCCAGCGTGCGCATGCGTCAACCATACATTGAAGTGTATTGGGCCTTTCATGATGCGCTCGCGGTTGTTTCGCTAGCCCCCCATGTACCAAATTAGGTGTTACGTGACGTCAATAGATGACGAAAGTATATGACTGGCGCAAACATGATAATCCTGACACGCATGACAACACACCACGCTCATAGCGCGCTCGCGGTCGTTTCGCTAGCTCCATGTATTCTAAATTCGGTATCACTTGACGTGAATAGATGACGAAGGTGAACGACGCATCCAAACATGATAATCATGACACGGTAGTCATGTACGGCATCATTCACCTCCACCTCCTAACGTCGTGCTGATATCGAAGTGACATATCAACATTTCTGATTCGTGCTTCGCATATCATCGATTCCCACTGGGCGTGGGATCTGCCAATTTTTTTAGGAGCGAAGCTCCTTAAGGCATGGGCTGTGCGTCCCCTGTATGTAGCCACCTCTCGTTCAGTTCTTGCAGTGTTCACTAGATGGCGGTACTTGTAGCTGACGGCATTAAGTATTACGCTAGCCACCGCCCGATCTAAAGGGTACAGCCATATCCATCCGTCCATCCGTCCATCCGTCCGTCCATCCATCCATCCATCCATCCATCCATCCATCCATCCGTCCGTCCGTCCGTCCGTCCGTCCGTCCGTCCGTCCGTCCATCCATCCATCCATCCATCCATCCATCCAAAAGATGCAAGATGTTATAAACTAGACGGCGGTACGTGTAGTTGATTATGAAAGATGCGAGGTGTTATAAAATAGGAATGATGCCACATATGGCGCGTGTCATCGTTCGATATAGTGCGGCGACGTACGCTAGGGGGAGCGTTGCAATAAAATCGAGTGGGCAAAATGTACGGAGGATTCATGGTTTACCAGGTTTACCTCCGGAGCTTCGCCCACTCATCATCATTCACTTCGTGGATGTGGCGGCATTTTTTTTGTCCCCTTTTCACACAGTTTAGCTGTATAACTTGAACCGTGACACAAAGCGCGTAAACATGGTGAGACTTAGTTTCAATCTCAAAGTCAAAGTATCTACTCGTGTTTTCGAGGAAACTTTCGGTTTAAAATCGACGACAGCTCTTGTTCAATCACTTCCGCGTTCTTTTTTAACTCTACTTGAATAACCGCAACCAACTCGAGGTTTATCATTGCTTCGATGGAGCTTACCCAAGATTGCCTTTCTAAAAATAACTGAAAGAAAAAAAATCCTTATTCTTTTTCGTGAAATCTAGGCTGTCATTTGAAAGCTGAACGTGGACTTTCGTTCCAAACATTAGCAGGGTTAGCCCTTGACGTCTAAAGAACGGTAAGCTATGCCTCAGTTTATTTACGCCCACATGCGTATTCGGGTGTTTCGCACCGTCCAATTACATTGCCTGTATGACTTCATCTTATTCGCTACAAGCAAACTCGTTTAATGTGACGACTCAAAAGGCTATACGCCGATACCAAGGTTTGGGGGAATGGGATTTTCAAACGGCCACTTTTCAAAGTCTTCTACTTTGCCAATCGAGCTTTTAAGGGGAGTGTGTAAGCACTTCGCTTTTTTTTTTTTGGAAAACATTGAGGAACGTCAGCGTATTGAATGAGATCGGACGAGTTTGAGTGCGAGGATGTTCGTCTTCTAGGTTTTCAATTTGAAACCCTGAGGCCAACCATAGATGCGAAAGGTTGAGCTTCGGGGAGGGTTTATCAAATAACCCTGATGAGAATACGGACACTCGCTGGCGTTCCTTTAGGAATAGGGGTTAGAGTATAGCGCGGGAAGGAGACAAACTGAACATGTTTGTGAAAGACTGCTGCGTTTAGACTTCCGGCCCAAAATTTTTAGACTAGTTTCCTTGTCACGAAACTCGTTTTGTATGCCGTACCTACATGAACATCCTATTTCCCTAGTAAATCTGGTCACACAGTTTCTATACCAGTTCTAGCTAAACAGGAGCAACGATTCAGGGAGGTTTCTGAATAACGCAGGCAGATAAAGAAGCCCTTGAGATGCGTGGCTTTTTTTCCCCTCTGTTGCTGATGCCAGATACTAAAACATGGTTCATCAATGCACGCGATTCTGTGGCGGTGTAGCGTGCACACAGGGAGTAATATATATTTGAAAAGAAAAGAAAATACGAAGCATGGTGCAGTGTTATCGATTTAGGCGCTACACGGAACATGATGGCGATGACGAAAGCCCGTCGAAAGCGTCCGTATAATTGCTGTCAAAATAAAAATAAAAGCAAGTTATGCCGAAAAACTGAGACTGCAGCGCGGAACCCGATGAAGGAAAATGAAAATTCGATGTTTACCGTACTTCGTGGGCACGTGGCAAGGTCAAGTCATATTTGATCGTAAAATCGATAAAAAAAGGTGAAAATATTGACATTTTACGCACAGGTGCACGTCAAGTTCAAAGCCTTTAGAGCCCACCTTGAATGTGGGCAAGAGGATGCGAGCTGGAGTATGGTAATCCGTTCTGTGTGTCCCCGTATGGTAATGAGTGTGACATATTCAAGGTTCCATACAACAGCCTTACTTTTTTTGCGATGCTCTGTACAAAGACAGTGATCCACTTGTTTTGGATTGGTGGACTTACTTTTGTGGCGTTAGTTTCAAATTTTTGTTTTTGTAATGCATATATATACATTGCCCACTTTGCATATATGACACATGCCTGTGCGAGTGCGTCCACCTTTCACGTCCTTTAAGTCAAGCGCGTGTTTACTTTCCGCATACATGTGCACTCACGCAGTCGTGATGGAAAACAGCTAAAGCGATGGTACAGTCTGTGCGATAGTTATAGTCCAATGTAACCCATACGCGTTCACGCAGAAGTTTGCCCAGGGTTCTCCAATAACAGTTGATGTAGTGCCACAGTGCCCCCCTCTCCTCATTGGTCGTGTTCGACAGAACACGGTCTACCCAATGAATGAAAGAAGAAAGAGGAGGAGAAGGAGAGGAGGAAGTAGAATGAAAAAAAGGCGTGCAGCTCAACGAAACGCAAGTAGGGTTCGCTATTCTTCATCGAGAGATATACAAAATACAAATATACAAAATGATCAAGGGAACTAATTTAACACTGTTGTGTTCCATGGTGCTGGACGCAGGATCTCAGATATCACGTTGCACTGTAGATAGACAAGTCATCTTCGTCGTCGTCATCATCATCATCATCATCATCATCATCAACCTGACTACGTCCACTGCAGGACAAAGGGCTCTCCCATGTTCAGCCAGTTAACTCGGTAAGCAGGTGCAGGGGCGTCTGCATAAGCAGGCGTTTGTGTAGCGACACCACGGACTCGAGCTAACGGGGACGGGAGGGGGTTCTCACCAGAGAAGGATTGGCCACCCTGGTGCAGTATCTGGCTACTACCTCGCAAATGCATACGTCAATTAACTCACGGCCCTCAGTCCCCGGCAGCTGTGAAGCAACTGACCACGGTGGTGGTCAGATCTGCAACGCAGCAGAGGGTGCTAAGAATCTCTGGATCTGGACAGGCTGCCATTGGAACTTGAACTTGAAAACGTTTAATGCTAGAATAATAAACAAGTAATGGTCCCTAATGAAGGCTTGTGATTACTGGACATAGCACATCCAGTACCTGTTGCACAGAGTGAGCGTATGGGGCCTGAAGATTACAAACCAATCATACTGCTTTAATCGCGCTTAGACACAAGTGGAGAAGGAAGATAAAGGTAGAAAGATTAACCGGAAAACTTCGCAAGTTTCTCAGCGGGCTGAATCAATGGATGCGCAAATTTTAAAAACAATGAACAGACGTTCTTTGCACGACAGCCTGAATTCGGTCCCCAGAATTCAAGGGGTTAAAAGGAGAACGTATATTGTTCTTTGATTACATCGTGATGGGTCCGCGGCTGGCATTGTCAAAGACGGCATATGTTCATAATCCATGCTTTTAGAAGAAGAACGTGTTTAATGAGAAGAAAGAAGGGAGGTCGGCTTTGAAAGCGGGTTTGTGGCCTGCTACTCCTCACTGGTGTAAGGGGAAAATGGAAAGAAAGAGGAGGGTATGATGAAAGGTGAGTGTGGTATAGCCCAATAAGTCATGCACACAATGTCTCGTTCGGTGTAGTACACGCACAAAAGTCTCTACATTAGCAGATGCTCTAAAGACGGGAATCTAAACCTGTCTTGCTTATAAATGTGAGCAGGCCATTTAAACTGTGTTGGGCTTGATCCACACGTACCCAAGCACCCAAAAGTTTCTCTTCTGGAAAGGGTCGGCAGTTTAGGTCATCTGTGAGGTGCTTAAGAGATTGTCTTTCAACTGCGCATAAGGGGCACACACACATACTTTTAAGTATATATTACGGTCCGTATGAGTAATGCTGTGAGCAAAGTTGGCTTCTTTCCTTGATTATTCGGGAGAGGGGGCTTCATGCCACACCCCTTCGCACACCCTATGCGTGCTCATAGCATGTGTGGCCTAAGAAATATGCGAAAATAATTTGCACGAATGATGCGATGAATAGTGCCTTTGCTATAGGCCGCATAACCACCGACGAATAGGCCCCATAACCACCGCAGAGTGTCTCTCCGCAGAGCAGAGCCAGCTGCTCGCGCGCTCCGCAAATAGGTGGGTGGGACTGTACAATGGCCAACTCTCACGTCCAGAACGATGGAGCGCCGCGTTCGGAACTGCTTGAGCGACATCTGCAGTCGCAAATACACCAACTCTGAACGTGCGCGACGCCAACGACGCACCTCCTTTGCGTTTTCGATGCTTGTTTATCACCGCAGGTGAAACAACCGCCTTCGCTCTCGTAAGATCTCTGAACAATAGAGCGGAAAGAACGAAAAAAGTAATAATAAACGAGAAGCGAACCGTTGTCATCAGGACAATACCATAAAGAGAGCATAAGTTGCATATATAAATGATGCTGATTTGGGTTATGACTCTTTTTTTTTGTCGGTGCTAAACAGTTGGCAGCGCTCCTGACAGTCAAAGCAATTATCGCGGATGCGACTATAAACACAGATGGTAGTACGAGGCAGGTGCCATGCATGTTGAGATAAGGATTCTTCTCTGATGGAGTGCGCTAGCATTCACTTTTACGTACTTGGCCAAAACTCGCGTGCTGCGTTTAACTTCAGAAGTGCCTGTACAGATGCTCTCTAAATAATTCGGACCACCCAACACACAGACGCTCACTGGGGAAGCGCACCAGCGGATAAATACAGGCAAGGTCTGCGCATGCGCAGCATACTTGACGAGCAAGTTTTTCTCCCTGATTATCTCGATTGACGTTGTCTTCCTCCAAAAAAAACGCGCTCGGAGATCTTCAGCGATGCAACAACGAGGGCCGGAGAGATAGGGGCCTGTAGCATGCACGCTCCGTATTTCATAAATATGAAAACTGGTCGATTCCTCGTGGCGTGTTCTCGCTATCATCTGCATTCATTCTGTGAGACTGCGTGATGGTAGGGTGGCTCGACTACAACGGCATCGTCGCCTAATTTACACCGCGTTAGTCTGTTTTGCGAAGTATTAGTTCTTGCGCACGAGCAGCCCCTCTCCACAAGAGACGAACTACGAACTAGAATAAAGTTTACTACCTACCTAAAAAAGAATAAAGTTTACTACCTACGAACGTTTCAGGAAATCACCGCACACTATAAACTCCACCGTAAGATTTATCCAGAGGCAGCTAAACAGCTGAGCAAAAAGGAGGAAATTATGTGGCGAAAATTGCAAACCGGGGTGTTTCCAAACCCTCACCTGTACAGTAAATGGCACCCGGAAGTGTTCAACTCCAGATGTGCGCACTGCAACAGCACTGCGGGTTTAGTGCACATGGTATGGACCTGCCCATCCTACAATGATCCAAGTAGAAACGTAGAATCCTGGGAGGCCTTATTACACAACCCTGACGCCGATGAACAGCGTCAAGTCATCGGTCTCGCCCTGACCGCCGCCGAGTCCCAAGGGATTCCGGCCGATGCCTAGGGGGATGATTGGGGGCAGAGGCCGAAGCCTCCTCCCCCGTCATTCTAGACGGGTGCAATAAACGTTATTTCTCTCTCTCTCTCTCTTGTTTCAATTATCTCGCGATCTGTGTTTCTACTAACGTGGTTCTACGAGGAGAAATTGTATTATCACAGGCACTCCCCTTACAAGTGTGTCTGTGACAGCGCTATGATTTATTTTAGAAAGTGGAATAATGCGGCATATTTGTCAAAGCAAGTTTCAATCAGAGACCGATTTTGTACTTACTGTAATTAGGATACACACGACTCCAGAGTTTCTTATTGGCACACCAGATGTCGCGTTGCGCATATTTTGTGTACCAACCAATCACAGAATCAGGGCGCTTGATGACGAGGGTTTTAGGAGCGAAGCTCCTTTTTGTCTAACCTTGTCCTGCGCCAGACGTTACGAGTAGCGTCCCCCAAGCAGTATGATAGATGGCACTGTTTAATCCCCATTTCTCGTATCATTCCCTAGATTGCGTTGGTCCAATAGAAGTGTGTGCGATAGGATGGACGGAGGCATGGGCGTACGCATGAACGGACGGATGCACAAATGCACGGACGGAAGCACGGACGAATGGGTGCATGAACGAACGCACAAGCGAACGCATGGACAGACGCTTCACCCCACTCATCATAGTTAGCTCCACAGATATGCTGTATTTTTTTACATTTCAATCACGCGTCGTCATTGTTTCTCACCGACATTCATTGTCGTTTGCTCTGAGGTAGTATACAATGCTGGTAGGTGCTAGCCTGTCTCAGCTAAACGCATAATAAATAGCATCATAGTAAATATATATTTATAGCAAGAAGAGTACGTTTTCTTTTCGTACAAAACAAATAACTGAACCATTACTGTGTTTGGACGATGTGCTCATGGCCGAATCAGACGAACACGCCGCCCTCAATTGCCAGCGCTAGCGACAATCACCTCCCGTAGATGTTCTGATAAAACGATAAGTATGGACCCAACGTAACAAAAAAGAAAAAAACAACAACCACCGAAGCACTCGAACATGCATGCACGCACGGATGCTTACCCCCGTATTCACAAACGCTCCTCGATTCGACTTTCACCCTTCACTTGACAGAGTTGATCACTGCGCCGCTGCTCGGCTGAAAGTGACGCTATACGCTACTCGAGAATCGCCGCAGGTCATCGCTGATATATAGTGACTTTCCTTGCCTAGAGACGGCGCTCCCATCGGCATTCTCAAGTGAAGGTGAAGCGTTGAGTGGAGGGACGCTCTAGAATACGGGGGTTAGACTGCAACGCCATGCATTTTCACACAGCTTTTCACAGACATCAACCACCCATTCCCCTTACCAAAGCCCCAGGGGCTACCGTTTTGCAGCAACGTAATGCAAATCTACGTGCACTGGAAAGCGACGCTTACTTTCGGTAGGGAGACCCCGCACGCGCAGACAATCGTACTACTTTTTTTTGTGGGCACGCTCTGCAGGCGAGCGGCTCCTGGTCCGGCGTTACGCGGTGACCACCATACCGGCGTTCCGAATTACTCTGAGAGCACCTGTTCATGCGTATGAACACGTGACCCAAGGAATTTTTTGGCTGCCGTATAAAATTTATAAGTGTGGAGGTTTTCGCGCGCGTGAGCCGGTAATGCGATACGGCCATGAACCATGTAGTGATGAATGGTTCAATTCCGACCACTGCTTTCATGTGCACTTGAATCTGGCCATATTCTTTTCGCCTCCCTTGATATCAGACTACCAACAATCGAAACCAGCTACCCCTGAGATTAGCAGCTGGACATCGAACGTGATAAGCTGCAACTGCAGGTGGCATGGTTAGGCGTAAGTCTTGAGGCAGTAATAGAGGGCTTGCACTGAAGTCACTGAAACCGCCAAGATAGAGCGCAACATGGTGAGGAGCGATAATAGTGATATATGGGGCTTGATGTCCCAAAACTTCAATGAGATTATGAAGGACACTTTGTTCGGTTTAGGGACATGGACGTGACTGGTCGCATGCATTTTTTTCTCTTTTTTTTGTGAGGCTCCCCCAGTGGTCTCCTTTCGCTGAAAAATGACCGAAAACTAAACATTTTGTTTTCCAGGATCAGTGTCGAGATTTTAACTATTCTGTAAATCGGTGTCGGTGCGTTCTTAATTTCTAATGTCAGATTTTATTCAGGATATGGCTCATACACTAGATAACGTAAATACCGTCTCTGAATTGGCAATTTACCTTGCATTTTGTATATGCTACCTTCGACCCCCGCCTCCCTTGCTTCCAGCTGGTTCACTGTACCAGCCCTTTGTGGAACTAACATCCATGGACTGCTGCGCCGCAGTTGATGGGACCCTTGTGCTATACCAACAAGCCCAGTCTTCAACTTCAAAAGAGATGATGTCGAGTTTCGATTTGTGTCTACCTCTGCTAGTGCTCCCGATAAAAATAAAAGCAGCAGTGGTCTCACCAAGCCGAACACCACCAAGGCAGCCGTCGATGAGCGTTCCTTTCTGCCCGACGGCGCTGCACCCGTGCCGTAGTGTGAAGACCGAACACTGTCGAGGGATGGACCACCTTCATTGAGCACCCGAGCACAAGTGTACGTACTTTCGTGAGCAATACGAGCTCGAACACGCGAGCGCGCGGCAAAAGGGCCTCAGAACCGAGATAACGCGATGCGTGGATGGCGCTGCCGAAACAGTAGTGGGAGAGGAGGGCGCTCTTCCACTGACTGCTCGCACTCTTGCATGATTGTTGCTCTGAAACGGCAGCTGCCCCGCCGCGGTGGTCTAGTGGCTAAGGTACTCGGCTGCTGACCCGCAGGTCGCGGGTTCAAATCCCGGCTGCGGCGGCTGCATTTCCGATGGAGGCGGAAATGTTGTAGGCCCGTGTGCTCAGATTTGGGTGCACGTTAAAGAACCCCAGGTGGTCGAAATCTCCGGAGCCCTCCACTACGGCGTCTCTCATAATCATATGGTGGTTTTGGGACGTTAAACCCCACATATCAATCAAACTGAAACGGCAGCTGATCGTGTGCTAATGGGCCGCTAAACATGATAACACTAAAAGAAAATGCCTCAAAAACAAAAGTGAGAGATGAGCATCAAAATGTTCAGCGAAGCATGCCCTGTGCATCACGGCAGGCTACGTGACAGCCGGTATCTTTGTAGCTGCACAGCCTGTTTGGTTGTGGCTGTGCGCGTCGATGTGAGGTCATGTCTACACCTAGCAACCACCGACAGTGCTATAAGCTGCATTTTGCAGCAACAATATCGATTAGGACTTCTTCTTTTTTATTCGAGGCGCGAGTGTCAACAGCAAAAGGAAGTGCGCCACCCTTTCTACTTTGTTTCTGAGAGCGGCCGCTGCTGATTCGGCAGATGTAGGGTTCGAGGCTATTCGCCACGTGCTCGTGTGTTCAGGCTCATATTGGCTCACGATAGTACATCGCTTAAAGGGGTCGTGAAGCGCTCGCTTTAAAGCGACAATGCGAAGCCACCGGCGTACACACGCACTAACTAGGCGACGTCATCATAAGTAATTCTTCGCTTATCGAGGAACGCGGAACTTTTTGATACTTGCGTGCGTGCATCTGGGACACTCGTCAGCGTCTTTGTCATACACAATCAGTGCTAGCTTGAACTCGGGACGTCATATTAAAGCAGCGTCCTTGTGGGAAGTGGATCGCGTATGGCAGACGCCGGTGAGCGCCTCTTGCGCGTGCCCAATATGCCATAGAGTTCCGTGTTCCACGATAGGTAACTGAGCGTCTATGCAGGTCCACTCGGGCTGATGATACAGTTAGTGCATGTGGCTGCCGACGGTGCCGCATTGTCGTTGTAAAGCAACCGTTTCACGACTCCTTTAATAGCGATGTACTATCGTGAGCAATGTGAGCCTGCTTAATGCGACCGAGGGTGCCCGTGCCGTACATGGCCACATGCTGCTATCAGCGATGCCTACCCACGCCTACGCAAAGCTCGCCAGACGCGCTCTGCATTAGCGACTAGGTTATTCCTCCTTCGCGCCCACTACATATTCTGATTGTCCCTTTGCGCAAGGCACTCGCCTATGAAGCGATGGGTGCGATAGAAAAGTAGCCACGCTGCTAACATAGCGCATGTGCCGAGCCTCGTGTCGGTGTAGGTATAGGCGTCGATGACAGTGCTATGTGTCGAGCACTCCCGTGTTGGCGGTAAGTGTACTCACGACTGTAGTAGTAGTACTCGTTCAACGCAGTCTTCAAGCTCGTTTTATGACCGATCGCAGATGAGCACGAAAAAAAAAATTTGGCCCCGTATCTGCATGTTAATCTGCAAATTTCGTCGAAAACGATAGTCTTGCGTGTGGAGAGAGTGAACAAAACAATTATTTGATGTTCTGTGCGAGAAATCGGTGGGTCGTATTCTGGAGGCGCTGCGTTATAGGGCCTTCGAACATGCAGTGGAGGCGAACGAGCGCATCGAGTGACGTCACACGTGAGATATGAGCGCCATCTGGCAGCTTTCTTGGAAAACGAAGCGCGTGGCGTGCGCGCCCGTCTCAGAGGTGATAAAGTGTAGAACGCAAGGCGACCGGTAGGAGCCACCACCTTGTCGTCTTAGCAAAGCGTTGGAAACACTCGCCTTTTCGTGCAAGCGTTTCATGATCAGCGAAGCGTGATGAACTCTACGGTCTCTGAAATTACTTATGTATGCCTTTTCTAGTAAAAGACACACATACAGAACATATACGTGTTTTTATGGTGCCTCAGATATGCGCAATATTTGCTTTTCAATTGCACAAGTATGAACGCTGAACCTTGAGCAACATCGGTGGGCGCTGCGGATGGGGTCGGCCGTCTCAAGTATCGTTTTGTGCCGTTCAGAGTACCCGGTACCGTTAAGAGTGGACCAACAGACAAATGTACAGGCAGACACACCGAAATTATTTGCGCCGAAGGTCCTCAAGAAAGACTACCGTCTTTAAAAAAGAGCAATGACAATCGTAGTGAGTGCGAAAACCTTATCAGAAAGCCTGAATTATACACGGAATGGCACCACGCGTTGTAGGAAGGGACACTTCATGTTATCTCTGGCGATCAGTGATACATTGTTACAATGTCCCAATGCATACCGTCCGATGTGATATGTAGGGGTACGGGACATAATAACTAACACCACAGCCAATTCGGCAATATGCTTTGTACAGGATGTGTTCTTTGGTGGATTTTTGTTTTTCTTTTTATGGTCCGTTCGTGTTTGCAAGCAATACCGGCCATTTGCTAAAATGCCCCTAAACTGTCTAAACCTCTCCTATTTCAATATGACAGAGTGTCTTCTTTCCAGCCTTCACTATTTTTCCTATTGGCCCTGTCTTCTCCTCGACAATTCTTTATTCATAAAGCACATGTACAATGTGACCACTAAGTGTTGACTCTATATGTACGATGTCACCACTGAACGTTAAGCCTATGTGCGCATTTTGCGCTCGTCTGCCGTACTCTGCTATCTTCGATTGCGCAGCTGGAAACACACAAAAGGAAGCGATATCAGTTGAACACACACGGTAGTCATGCGAGACAAGCAAGAAAGAGAGAGCGATATATGCTGGGTAATATGGCCCAAAGGATATAGGGTGTGTATGACAGCAGCTCCCTTCCCCCTCCGTTTTATTCGGAAATCAAGTTTTATTGTAGATGCAAAATGAAAAAAAAAATGGGGTCGTGGCGTACTTCTGACTACTGGTTGGCGTTGGTCTCTGGCTTTCGGTGTGAGGGGAGTGATGGTGGGCAGCAAGCAGTTCATGGAACGCAACATCGAGAGACGTAAACAACCTTTGTAGTAAGAAAGCATGCACTGTCCCAACCCAGTAGCTTAAAAATTACGGGGCTGGTATGGCTCAGTAAAGACAGGGGACAGACTTTACATCCTCCCAGATGATTAAGTGGTCTGGCCATGCCCCCTAAATTCACCCTCCCCCCTCCATGTGCAATCCTATGATGTCGAGCTCAGACCAAGTCTTCGATATTCAAAGGTTTTAGTCGGCTCACAGAAAGGGATTAGGACTCTGCTTTGCAAAATTCAGAGCTGCTACAACAACTATTTACGGGCTGTCCAGAGAGCCTACGATGCGGCGGTGAGGCTAGGCCTCCCCGTCCCTACGATGGAGTGACCCACAACGTCGCTCTGAATTGATTGATTGATTTGTGGGGTTTAACGTCCCAAAACCACCATATGATTATGAGAGACGCCGTAGTCGAGGGCTCCGGAAATTTCGACCACCTGGGGTTTTTTAACGTGCACCCAAATCTGAGCACACGGGCCTACAACATTTCCGCCTCCATCGGAAATGCAGCCGCCGCAGCCGGGAATCGAACCCGCGACCTGCGGGTCAGCAGCCGGGTACCTTAGCCACTAGACCACCACGGTGGGGCCATCGCTCTGAATGAGAAGCGTTTCTAAGGACTTAATAAAGTTCGTTGTCTGTCCGTATCCAAGTCTCTCACGGAAACCAGGCGGCGCACGGTGCTGGCTCGTGATCATGCGTGCTGAGTCACCTACGACACGTAAAGAACACGCAGACACGCAGAGTCAAGACGAAGATTAGCGAAAACCGAAGAAGTATTCATACATTTTGCCACATTGCAGGATGCAGAAGAAGCGGTGCCCGCCTGCATTCGAGCAAGTTGGGAGAAAGCGGTGACCGGGAGAAGACTTTCGAGCCGGAACTTATCCGCGCGGAACATAGATGTACGCAATGTATCCAGAAACCTGCGGGCCGGGCTGCAAGTTTTGCCCACCGGACACGCCCGACAAATTGCGCCACCTGGTGGTAGAGCGCAAGAACCATCCCGACTTGCCCCCACCAACACACCTAAGCAAAAACGAAGGTACAGGAGTAGATCCAGTGAAAAAATTCCAACTGAGAGGCTGTGCTGGAAACGCAAGACCCTCACAACCAGCTACGTTTGTTTAACGGAGCTCTGGCGGTGGCAATGAGCCATGGCTACCTGGACTATGGGCGCCATCCACTATATAGATGAAGCACAAAGAGCATGGTAAAAAATGAAGTTCATTTCTCTCTGTCTGCCCTTGGCTCTAAAGGTTACCTCAGCGAATGTGCCCAGGCAGACATACACTACCTACGCTGGCCTTTTGGAGGAAGGTAGCTTCTTCGAAATTTCATCATCTCGTTTATGACGACCTTGCCAAGTCAACCAAGTCTGACTACTTGGGGCCACCCGAACGTCATTTTAGTAGAACTAACCATGTTGAATGTATTAGGCCAATGTTTTTGTTCCGCAACACACTAAAATGTTCTTTCTTTTAATTCAACAGTAAAGGTATGGAATTCCCTTCCATGTGATATGGTTTGCTCAGACTCTCTGGCCTACTTTGTATCAGCTCTGTAGTCGAACCTAGGGTCATTGACAGAAACATGAATACATTGTTGTTTAGTAAGCCACCAAACTTTCCACACGTACCATAGCTGTGAGTACCTTTTTTTTTGTTTTCCTGTACCTGCCATTTTTTTCTTGTACCTTCATTTGCATGCACATGCTATGAATTGTTGACAATGACATATTATTGCGCGTATACGTGTGTGACAGTGTGGCTCACCGGGTTGTTTAATTGTCAATTTTGTTTTAGTGGCTCTTCATGAGGTGCCCAACGTGAATCTTTGCTTCCTTACATTTTGTGCCTTGCTTTACGCAGATGGCGTATTTTTTGTACTTTGTGATTTGTCTTTTGCGATGAATCTTTTTGTTGTATTGGTTGTATGCCTACTTCAGTATGAGCCTATGTCTTACAGTAATACTGAACAAATAAATAAATAAATAAATAAACAACACGCGGACTTTCTTAATCATCAATGACAGGCACACACTGGCTCCTAGACGTCCTCGCAGTGACAGGTGCGGAACTAATTTGCTCGCTAGCTTGCGCCACTATGGAACTGCGGGTTGTTCTGTTGCCCGCCGGCGCGGAAATAATTATTTTCGCGTCAAGCAACATATTTCCCGGGGCATACTACGTTTCCTCGACGCAGCTGAGCGGCTGCTTGCCCTTGGAAATTGGGCCTGCGCCGAAAATATCTCTGAATATGGCTGTGCTCTTTTTGTTTTTGCGTGGGCGCTTCATGGCGTTCACGCAAAAGGGTTGACTTATTGCACTATAATAGATACATGCACAAGGAAATATATATATATATATATATATATATATATATATATATATATATATATATATATATATATATATATATATAGTGGGAGTAATAATTCAATGGGCCAGTTAGTCTTTGTGAAAATATGGGATATGGCACAACGGGAGCGTTGTCAACAAGGATAAATATATTTATTTCCCAAGAGTTTCGGGAGGGGTCCTCCCTTCATCAGGGATTATACTCATCCCCTGATGAAGGGAGGACCCCTCCCGAAACTGTTGGGAAATAAATATATTTATCCTTGTTGACAACGCTCCCGTTGTGCCATATCCCATACCTTCATATATATATCTATATATATATATATATATATATATATAGAGAGAGAGAGAGAGAGAGAGAGAGAGAGAGAGAGAGAGAGAGAGAGAGAGATTGCTTGATTGATTGAAATGTGGGGTTTAACATCCCAAAATCACCATATGATTATGAGGGACGCCGAAATGGAGAGCTCCAGAAATTTCGAACGTGCACCCAAATCTGAGCACACGGGCCTACAACATTTCCGCCTCCATCGAAAATGCAGCCGCCACAGCCGGGAATCGAACCCGTGACCTGCGGGTCAGCAGCCGAGTATACCTTAGCCACTATACCACCGTGGTGGGGCAGAGAGAGAGAGAAAGAGAGCGAGAAGGGAAAAGCAAAACGACCTAAGTTGTATACAACTTTGAGTCTGGAGAGGACCCACCCACGATTGAAGAAATAGTCCCACTTTGGCGCTTGGCTACGTTTTCGAAGCCGGAGTCACCGGTCATCCGACTCATGAGGTCATTTTGGAGTGCACGCCCGTAAGTGCACATTTGTGTCCATTCGCCTTTAGGGAGGTTGATGCCGAAGACCTGTAAGGCCCTATCTGATCATAGGAGCACTGTATGCTCTGTAGGGCAGAGATAGGCACCACCTTCACAAAATTGAACAATATTGTGTGGAAGCTTTCTTTCTTTCGCCAGTCTACTTGACATCTACATTTGTTCAAGGCAAAGGTACTCGTCCAAGTTTAAAAGAAAGCGTTTTCATGGTGAAACCTGTTCCATTTATGTTTGTAACCCGGTGTTATGCAAGCATGTACCGAACTTAAGCGTGTACTTAAGTTTCGAACAGACTAAAGCTATCCATTCGTCTCCTAATAAGCGCATAATTAAGTGCAGAGTTTCCGTTTATGTAATCCAAGAACCGCTGCTATTTTTCGGGCAACTCGAAACAGAGCTCGCCACGCGCGGTCCTCACTCGGCACTCCGTTTCCTTTCGCAGTGCACGCGATTGTGTGAACACGCTACTGTTTGCGTATTTGCATACGATTTACATACATACGAACCTATATGGGCACAATGTAAATATGCGTTGAGATCGTTCGACAGCTACGCTGAATCTGGCGATTCGAATCGTCTCGCGCGTCTACTTAGCAACGTCACGAATACGAAATGCGTTGTTTGGTACATCGCAGAGGGTAGAATGTCGCGGAGTGCTCTATGCAGAGTGTCTGGATGGCGCGCGTGTGCGCATGTCTAAGGCTTGGTTATTTAGTGTCCCTCTGGCCCGAGGTGCAATCAAGGGAAGGGGTTGAAACCCGCCTCCGCGATATGTTAAAGTTTGCTCGAGTTTATTGTCATGTGGTCATGACGTGGACAAAGAGGGCAGACGCGGACTGTAGAAAGAAGATGAAACTGTTCAATTGAGCCGAAATTGTGGCCGACAACGAAAAGTAAGACTACAGCGACACACGCTGGAACCCATAACGGCATATGAGCGTCGGCCGTCGATCAACTGACAAGCGGTGAAGCGCGTAGGCATTGATACATGCGCCGTCGAATATTTTAGCGTTATTGCGTGCAGCCACGTGGGTTTCAGATTAGTCTGTAGTGATCCCGAAGTGGAAGTAATCATAACAAAACGATCGACTACAGTCTGAAGCTTCTCGAACGCTTTCAGCGCAGTTTGCGCTGAGAAATACTGTCGGTGCAACCGGATGGTACACACAACTTAGGAAGGAATCGGGCATTATACAGGGTGTCCCACATAACTTTAGCCAAGAATTTTAAAAGGACCGACGCTTCAGAGGCGAATTAAATCAAACGCGTACTATTCGCACTAGCTTGTAGGTACTCAGGCTATTTTTTATTTCTTCCCATACCACTCAAATAAGTATTCATTCTTAATTACGTATTTTTATTTATGGGCTTGAAACCCAAATTATGAACACTGAGATGTAAAGCACTTTCAGAAACCACCGACTAAATTGTTTCCTGTACGATATGTCTAGCTCTGTTATTTTTTCCGCGTTGTAAAGAAAGCCTATAGCAGCACTAAAACAGTGCGCTCGGGGTCCGCCACACGGCTTCTTTTCACATTTCACGGGCTTTCTTTACAACAGCGCGAGGTTTTCACAATAATGAAACACAGAAACTTTGCCTGTATTTGCCCTTTTCGAACGCAGGAAACAACGCAATTTAGATGGAACGGGTGCATCCATAGAAAGAATCGTAAGAATATGAACTGTATTTAATGACCAGTAGGCATGGATATATTGTGCAAAATAAATGGGAATCTCAGGTCAAGAGTTATTGACAAATATTTGTAATAGACCTCACAATGTAAAGTTCTCCTGAGAACAAAACGAAAAAAAAGAAAGATGTTATATATCAAGCATGCATGAATGCACGTTGACCAGACAAAAAACAATGCCGTTTCTATAAGGGTGTAAAATTTTAGAAAATGTTATATATCTGGATATAGATTAACGCAAATAGATTCCAAATGCCAGAAAAGTGCGGCGAATGAAGTGACATATCCTAAGCTGATAATGATAGTATACGAGTTTATTGTTGGATGAATTTTTTCTAGTGTGCTTTCTTCCTGGTGATATACGCAAGAGGAATCATGTGCATCTTTATCTTATATTGACGCAACATGTACATTACGATTTGTAGTTGTTGTTGTTGTTGTTGTTGTTGTTGTTGTTGTTGTTGTTGTTGTTGTTATTGTTGTTGTTGTTGTTGTGAGAGCGGAAAATGTTCTTTAAAAAACGCAAGCAAGAAGAAACGCGTGCATTCTATAAAACGCCCTTTCTGAAGATTTGCGACCACGCAGCCGAAAGGATTTCGCCCTGATTTACCGGCATCGGCGCAAGGAAAACAACAGGGTTTAAGTTTCAGATTGCCTGAGCACTTGGTGGCTCCGACATGTGTCTCAAAAATGTCGTCATAAGCAGAACGTTCAGGGCACAAAGGAAGAAACAGGATAGCATTTTGCATATGACACTGATGTCACAAGCACGAAAGAAGACAAAAGGTATGAGAGGCTCTCTGACCTCAAGTTGCCAGCCATCGCAAACGATATTTCCGAGAGTCACTTTCTTTGTTGTTTTTGCCTCTCGTAGTATCGCCGCAAGATGGTGACTTTCACCGAGACAAGGCTTCAGTTCGACCTTCTCGACACTGCACTCCAAAATGGCGTACACCCATTTCAGCGCGCATGTCATCATCATCAGCAGAAGCAGACTGTCATTGCGTCATGACGTAATCGTAGTTTGCCATCGTGGCATCGAAAAGTCACTAAACTTACAACGTAATTACGACGTCAAACATCAGACGCGTGATAAGTTCGGCTGGTTGGTTCATGTTTAAATGCGAGAAAGCTAGCTAGGCTCAAAACAAGGACAAAATAAGAAGGCACATTCAAGCACACACTATCGCCAAATAAGTCACATGACGACGTCATCGCGTGACGTCATTTCTTGTACAAAGGTGGGCCAATCACTGTGACATTGTTAAGCCATGTAAGGCGCAAGAGGCTTTCAGGGGGAAAGGGGGCTGTGTGGCATCAGTGTTTTCAAGTGAAAATAAAATGAAGAATAAAAGCGTTTCCGCCTTCAAGTTGCCCTAGATGATTTTACAATGGACTTTGTGACTTCTTCCGATAGCAATGGTTTACGCACTCTTCGCACATTTTTATCGTTGCCGTCGCCGTGAGGTCCCACATAATGTGTAATTGCGACAAGATTGCCCCGTTCGTCATCTCTTCTACGTGGAACAAAAGCTTGCGAGGACTGCTGACAGTCTCGGCTCAGACGGAAAGGAAACGCATCGGCCATCTATAATTGTGGGATAGGCCCATTGTAGAACCAGAAGGAGTGACTGCGTACTTTCATTGGCCGGTCGCGGCCACCCTATCTTGACAGCTAAAGGGGTCGGCAGATGGCTAATGACGTTGGGCACGCCGTTTTCTCATCATTAAGTTTCGGTTAAACCGATATACAGAGTGAATCGTCGCTACCCTCTCTACGGCGGCTTTGTTTTGTTTTCTCACGCCAGTTCTTTGACGAGCTCTTCCAGGTTGGAGATCTATTAATTCAACTTCTATCATTACTTTGCACACCAATTCAATACGGTTGCTATCCCATTCATTCATTTGCCCGATCGGTGAAACTGGGACATTCTTAACGTACTCAACCATACGAAGAAGCTTCAAGGAGCGTTATGATTAATGCAGCTATATACATGACATAACGAGTAAAGTCAAGTGATGTTATGCTGGGAACGTTAACCAAACTACAATGTTTAAGGCCACCCCGTAAGAAAGCTGCAAGCATACAGCTTGACGAGGGCAAGGAACAACAAGCAGGCAACAACAGCAAGGCACACATGCGCAATACAAATAATAATTTTCGTGGCGCATGTAGGGATCCAATATTCCGAAATCCAAATATGATTATAAGAGATGTCAAGGAAGAGGGCTCCAGAAAGTTTGACCATCTGTCACAAACGACCGTTCACTAAAGCGCGCGCCTCCGATTTCTAACGGCTGTGTGAAAACCAGGTGCCAAGCAGATGCACAGAAGCAGCGGCGTAACGAAGAAACAAGCATCAAAAGACACCACGCGCGCTTCCTCTTCCCTTCGAAATTGCCGCCATACGCCGACCAACCTCCTCGGTCCAACACCGAGCGAACTCTAGAATCATATAGAAGGAAAGGGGCTTGGTGCTGCAGAGTTGCATTTCGAAACGCGGAGCCTGCGAGAGAGAGGTGTCACAATTCCTTTTAGCTTTGGCTGTGCGGCGTGCCGACGAAAGCCGAAACTTCAAGAAACCATGGGGAGCGTATATAAGCGAGCAGCAGAACGTGGTGATGACGAGATAAAGTGAGTTTCCCACCGGCGGGTGAAGGCTTGTTTTAGATGCAAGAGATGAAGTGTGTTTTCCCCCAGCGGATGAAGGCTTGTCTTATAAGGAAAAAATGCAGTGGGTTTTCCGCCAGCGGGTGGAGGGTTGTCTTACAAGATGGAGATGAATACTGTTTTCCGCTAGCAGGCGAAGGCTTGTTTTACAAGCAGGTGATGCAGTGTGTGTTTTCCGCTCGCTGGCAAAGCCTTGTACTAGGGATATAGGAGGTGATGCAGTGAGATTGTATATTCCACAAGTTGCCGAAGACGTGTCCCGAAGTAGCGGTGCGTGAGTGCCCGGTGTTTTTTCAGCAAAGAAGTTTGGTTATTTAAGTGTGGACAGTTGACAACGCGAGAGTTTCCTGGAAGAGAAACCTCGGGCGTAGCGGCATGACAACTGGCGCTGCATTGTGAGTGTTTCCTGGAAGAGGAGCGAGCATTCAAGTTTTAACTTTAGACTGGCTACGTTTGACGGACAGTCTAGAATAAACGCGTCTTGTTTAGTTAAAGAATGAGATTGCATTATAGCGCGTGTTGTCTGTGCCAGTTGTTTTGAGTGTATTCAAGTATCTCGTGCGTGGGGCCAAATTTGATAGTTGCCGAGTGTGCATATCATCGTGTCACTTGTTCTGCATTATCTGAAAATGTATTTTTGTAGTGCAATCAACTCTCGACTCTGCCTCGTTCTTTGGATCACAGCTGGCGTATGCTGACACACCAAAAGGCCTAACACAGTATTGCCCACGTTTTCGTGATGCAGTTCACGGGTTCTATATGTCAGCCATCGAAATAAGCCCGATGATTGCCCCCCTTTTTTTTTTGACGGGAATAGTGACCCCATGCGGGCTTCTTTAAAGTACACCTAAAGCTAAAACATGGACATAATATTTGATAATATTTGGTTAATGCAACACGTAGTTACCTATGCGTAAATACGCCTGAATTAAATATGTATGCATATATATATATATATATATATATATATATATATATATATATATATATATATATATATATATATATATATATATATATATATATATATATATATGTATGTATATATTGTGAGCATTATTCATACGCGTCATCTTAAATGTACATACTCATCATCATCAGTCTGACCTGTGTTGTAGGGCAGAGGCTCGGCAAGTAAAAGAAGTGTCTTGCAGCCAATAATATTATAGCCACAGATGCTTCAGTATTGGATGAAAAGACAGGTTTAGGTATATACTCACATTCGCTTGACTGGTCTTTTTCATTAAAATTACCGGATTTCACCCCAGTTTTTGAAGCTGAGCTGTTGGCAATAGTTCTAGCGCTGCGAAAGCTACCTTTGAATGCCGCTAATGCGATCATAATAACGGATTCTCTGTAAGTATGTACGTCGATTACGGCGTCAACAAAATCGATGGCCTTAAAGACGCTCCTTATGCTAGTTCCTCCTCAGCTGCAGCTACTGAAATTAGTATGGGTACCCGGTCATTGCGGCTTAGAAGTAAATGAAATCGCACACTCTCTAGCACGAGCAGCATTGGAAGGGCCAGTACTATCAGTCCTTCCCGAAGTGGCCACTATAACGGCGACAAGATACAGAAAGCTTGCGCTCAGTGCAGACGCAACGGAAGAAATATTGTCAACACCCGAATTTGCTTCCTTAAGATTTCCATGGAAAAGTCATTGGTGTCCTACAAAACAGTTGGAAACCATAATAACCAGATTTCGATGTCGTGTCCCCCCGTTAAATTTCTATTCACATAGGGCTGGTCTGGCGATATCACCACTATGCAACTTTTGTTCAGAATAGGAAACTATAGAGCACTATTTTTTATCATGTCGCCGATACAAATTGCTCAGGAAAACATTCTTAGCCCTCCCATTCGCTAGCCCGGGGTTGAATTTCACTATAGAAAACATACTTTCCTTCGGTGCTTACGATCTGGGCTTCCGCCACGAGAACGTTTTCTACGCAGTTTGCAAGTACCTGAATGAAAGTAAAAGAATTAAGCTTTTAATTGCGTGATTATTATTCATGCAAAAAAATAATTCCAACGAACACAAGAGCATTGTTTAACCACGCTGATTTTTATTCAAGGTAATGAATAATTGTCATATCTGCACGAGTGACAAGCAACTATTGCACTCCTTTGTTGTTGTTGTTGTTGTTGTTTCCCTGTAGAAATGGCTCGTACCCAAAGAAGGGGATTGGCCGATTTTAAGGTGAATATGCCCTAAACTTTCAGCATTGTGTCATTCCTACAATTTTTTTTGTAACTTAATTTTGATTTGAAATACCGATATCAAGTTTGCAGAAAAAAAATAAGAAAAATTTTGAGACAGCAATTTAGCAAGAAAATCGTTTAGTCGCAGTGATGTATTCTTGAACGGCGAATAAAACATCCCTGTGGCTGAAACCCAGTGTAGAGGCTCCAAATGAAAGAAGATCAGGCTGTGATAGTTGCAAGCCCAGTCTTTGAAGAGGTGGTGCTAGTATGCTTTGCCTGAATAAATCGAAACGGCGACAATGTAATAAAAAATGACTGATCGTTTCCTCTTGATTACAGTAAATGCAAATAGGGGAATTCAATATGCCTGATCTATGCAAGTAAAAATTGAGGGAGGTAACGCGGCAACGAAATTTCGTGATGACAACTTCCATCATCCTTGATTTAGTCAGTTCACTGCGCCAGGGAAATAACAAGTGTTTGTACTCTGGAGAAGCCGTCAGTGCAGGGTCAGATAAATTTTGCCTGATTTTAAGTGTGCGAAATCGCGCCACCGTAATGTATACTGTATGAGGGAAAATAGGAATAATTGGTGTCGAAAGGGATGCCTTCGCAAGAGAATCAGCTATTTCGTTTAACAACAAACCTTTGTGCCCTGGTGTCCAGATTAAATGAATACTTCGGAGATGACAGGGGATCAACGATTTAAAAAGTTTCACTATAGGTGAGTGACCAGATGCGGACAGAGAAGAGCACACTGATAATGAGTCAGTTATGACTGCTACAACTGGAATGGAAATATTTACCTTTCGCAAAGCTAACATTATTGCCATGAATTCAGCCAGAAAGACAGGAAGAAAGTCCGGTAAGCGAAGTGAAAATGACCAATCAAGTACGGGGCAATATATTCCAACGCCTGATTTTTCATGTGATTGAGATGCGTCCGTTGCTATAATGACATTTGTTGGCAGAGTACTTAAATGGTCCTGCAATAAACCATTTAAAATGCCTGTAGGTAATAGCTTTGCGTGAGTTGGGAAGATATCATGGTAAACAATTTCTGCAGAATTTTGTTGCTCAGTTAAAGGAATCAGATCACGAACGTGTACATTTAGGGGCTCAAGTAACGATTGAACAAATACTATTTGTGGTTTGGTAAATCTGGGCCAATACACGGAGAAGAATATGTCAGGATTGGAAATAAAAATAATTTGTTCAGGGTTAAACGGTGCTTCATATAGTCGTAAAAAGGTCTGCACAGTAAGAATGTTAAAGCGACATAATAAGGTTGGTATTCGTGCTTCAAGGTATAACACTGCATTTGCAGTATACTTTGGAAGTCCTAAGCAGAGCCGTAAAGCCTCTCTTTCCAACAGAACGAGCGGCCGAAGTTTGTAGGCTGGCGCACCAGAAAAAAGAATGCAGCCAAACTCCAACACAGGTCGGACATACATTTTATATATAATCAAAAGTGCCTTTCTTCTCATACCTGATCTGCAATTGCTCAACCTCCGCAATACCCCCATCGCGCGTACTGCTTTTGTCGCGATGTATTCAATGTGAGGGCGCCAATTTAGATGCTCATTATACATAACTCCAAGATATTTCAATGATTGTACTTGGGGGATATCTTGAAGCTTGTAATTAATAGATATGTGCACGGGATCTTTGATTGGAAAAACAAGAATAGCACATTTACCGGTATTGAGGTTCAACATCAATCCATCCAACCAATGTTCTATTTTATTAAGATATGTTTGCAAAATAGTGTAGAGACAGTGGAAGTCATGTGCCATAGCAAAGAAAGCAATGTCATCGGCATAAACATAGGTTTTCACTTCTGGATGAACGGGGATGGTACTAAGCAATAAGTTGAATAAAACCGGGGAAAGTACTGACCCCTGAGGTACACCTCGGGTTTGCTTGTGCTTACAGGAAGAGAAACCGCCTTGATAACAATAGAATTCTCTTCTACTTAAAAATTCCGTCACCCATGCTACTATATAAGGTGGAAGTCCATGACTCCATAACTGATTAGTCAAGATAGAATACTCTACACTATCATATGCTTTACATATGTCTAACGTTACTAAAGCCGCAAAGTGCTTTTTGTGACGGGCAATATGAATACGACTTTCCAGATCTACATGTGCATGCCATATGGAATATCCAGATCTAAAGCCAATTTGGGAAGAACTCAACAGTTGTTTCTCGTTAATAAACCTAATTATACGACCATGAAGTACCCTTTCAATAAGTTTTACTACATTAGATGTTAAGGCTATCGGTCGTATGTTGTCTAAATTATAGCCTGCCCCCTGTTTCTTAAGCAATGGTATAATTTTCGCAATCTTCCATTCAGAAGGGATCCATGCTCTTCTAAGGGAATAATTGACGAGACCTAACAGATCATTCGGATATTCCCTGTGAAGTATTTTTAGCATTGTATTTGTTATTCCATCGGGGCCTGGTGCTGCATTTGGCAATCTTTCCATAGCCTGATTTAATTCGGAAGTCGATATTTCTGTGTAGTCATAGATGGTTGTTGTGTAAGCCGAATTAGGAAGATGCGTTGAGAACCTGTTTTCTAATTCTTTAGCCAACTGATTCAATGATTCCTGTAGTTCCTGTGAGGTGTAAACTACTGAGTCAACGTTTCCTGGTATAGGGGTCTTCTTCCTACCACGAAGGAAGTTGAATAAAGCACGTTTGTTATTTGATTTAGACAGGTACTCGAAATGTTCTTGGTCATATTGCTCTTTCGCTCGCGATACAGTGCGTTTAAATGTTGCCGCAATGAACTGATAATCCTTCCAATTTTTCGGACTCTGATTACATATAAGTCTTTTCCATGCGGCTTTTCTTCTTCTATAATCTCGTGTGCACTCATCATTCCACCATCTACTAGGTTGGGCACTTTTGGATGACGACGAAGCAATTACAAATTCTGAAGTGTTCTTGGAGATTTTTAAAGCAGAACAGAGATTTCTGCCGAGGTCTTCATTTTGACCACTGGACACTGCCCTAATGTTGGAACGCAAGCAGTCTTTAAATTTTTGTAATTGATCAATGTTTTCTTTGTCCTTTCAATAGATTTCACAGCACATGAGATTTCAAAGTATACAGGAAGATGGTCACTGTTTGAAGAGAAATCAATTGTTTTCCAAGACTTTATTGAAACACTTGGGCTGCAAAACGTGAGATCTAATACCGATCGTGTCCGTCCGCGAATAAAAGTAGGCTGTCTATCATTTAGGCAGGTAAGATTTTTATTAATCATCCAATCCCACAGAAGAGTACCAGAATGGTCTGTTCGAAATCCCCATGAAACATGATGTGAGTTGAAATCACCAGTTAGAAGGAAATCATTCTTGCAATTAGCTAAGGCAGTATCTAATTGTTGAGTATTATGCAGACCCGTTGGAAAATATGCGTTTATAAGTGAAAAAGGGTGGTGCCCGGGCAGACAGAGGTCTATTGCCAAAATTTCACAGTCTGTGGACATAAGCTGAAAAGCTATGCTCGCTGTGCGGCAAAATTTATTCGAGACTAGTATAATTAGACCACCTCCTAGTGATGGACGGTCTAACCGAAATGCTCTAAAATTGTTTAAATGATAATTCTTAACAGGGTTAAGCCAGGTTTCTTGTAATAAGATTATATCCGGATATAACTGATTAATTAAGCAAAGTAAATCAGTAGAAGCAGAAATCAAAGACCTACAATTCCACTGTAGTACTTTCAAGGTATCTATGTTGACGAGCAAAACACTTCAGCAACGGCGGCTTCTAAAATACTCTCCTTAAAAAGTGCACGGGCACTTTCGCTGCCCTTTTTGGGTTTTGTGTTTGGGCAAGGAGATTTTAATGGAGATCCAGTGCGCTTCTGACGCCTGAAATCTTGGCATACGTCCATTTCATTCTGATCCTCCACGTGGGTCGACGTAGAAGGTACGGACGAAATCGGGGTTTTCTCCTCGCGGGATTGTCGCTGTGGGGCTAAATTCGGTATAACTTCCACTGCACAAGGTGCCGACTTGGCCATCGGTACTGCTATCGCAGAAGCCAGCTGTGTCATCTGTGAGCAAAACACTTGAGAGATGCACTCACTTACGCTCGTAACTATGTGTTCCAGCGCTTTCGACATCGCCTTTTCTACTGCAGCCTCAATAAGATTAAGAATCTTCGTCTCACTTAGTTGTTCGTGCCTCGACGCGACTCCGGCATATCCAAAGGCTCTATCCTTCACAACTGTTATTGCTTCTCGCCGCGAGCAACGACGTCTGTCCATGATTTCTAGAAGTTGCGTTTCATTAGACCTTGCGGTGCAGTTCAGATAATCGGCCGCGTGATTTCCTGCACAGAGGCAGCACTTTTCGATTTCGGCGATGCACTCCTTCGATGGGTGGGTATCGCCACAGATGCGGCAACGTGAATTTGATTTACAGCCCCCTGCACTGTGACCAAAACGCCAACAGTTTTGACATTGGAGAGGACGAGAAGCGAGACGTTCGACTCTGAAAATGAGCGGCCATATTTTCAACTCGGATGGACAGGAAGTGCCGGCAAAGGTAGCAATAACCGACTCAGTGGGGACTTTCTCACCGTTAACTAATCGGTTGCATCGGTACACAGCTATGACCCCAGCATCAGACAGCTTTTCCAGAGTCTCAGCGGGCGTTAATGTAGAGTCGACTCCTCGTACAATTCCCTTAGTGCACGCTAAATGAGGCGGGATAAATGCACTTACCGGGACCGAAGCAAATGTCTTGCATTTTAGGATGTCAGAAACGCACGAAGGATCTGACGATCTGCATACCAAACCACCTCTTCCGAACTGACGAACATCACTTATCAGCTGAAAGTGCGGTGTCATGGCCTGCAACCCCACCTGGATCGCCTTCGGGTTGTTGAGCCTAATAAATCCACCACTCGAGGGCACCAGCGCAACAGGGATGCTTCCAACACCACTGCGGAAAAAATATTCCAATGGCAATTCATCATTAGGCAAGGAGGCTGACCAAGGGCTATGCCCTTGGCCAGGAGATGAATTAGACATTAGCACTAATTCGATTGCTTAAAGAAGTAATATGCCACGTCAGCTAGTTTCAACAGGTCAAATTCACCCAAAACTCAGCCAAACCACCGTCCGAAAGAGTCCGAAGGGACGAGCCCGGTTCAGAACGAAGCCCGGTTCAGCGGAAGATCAGCGGTGATGGCGTCCGAACAGTAGGTCCAAAAGTAGGTCCAAAAGCGGGTGATGCGTTCGCGTGGGCACCGAGTTTCTACGTACGTCAGTACGTACTCCTTTCATTCAGACTAGGGTGTCTTTTCTTTTTTCTTTCTTTTTTCTGGTGGGTGGTTTCGATATTATAAAAAAAACTTACTTAATTAAGTCATCGATTCTTGGCCAATCCCCCTGAGTGGGTATGAGCAATATCTGTGGATTCATCATCATCATCATCACCAAAAACGTTGTTTTGCAAGCGGTGGAGAGTGTTTACCGGTCCCCTGGTCCTCTCCCTGCAACGCTTTTTTGTTATCTTCGACTACGAACCATCCCTGGAGCTCCGGTTGGGTCGCCGTCTGCGCAGTCAGCCTGCGGTCATGTCCCAAGACGAGCACAACAACACGGCGCCATCCACCCCACCTGCACCCCTGGGAATGCCTTCTTGGACTGTCACCGCCCCTCAAAAAGATCCACCGATGTTCGCCGGCCTTCGCGGTGAAGACGTTGAAGACTGGTTGGACGAGTACGGCTGTGTGAGTGCGGTTAACTATTGGCATGATTCTGAACAACTGTCCCGCGTACCGTTCTATCTGACGGGTGTCGCTAAGACATGGTTTCTCAACCATCAGCTGGATTTCCCAGACTGGCCTACCTTTAAGCAGCAGCTCCGTCAGATATTTGCCAACCCTTCTGTACGTGCAGACATCGCCAAACGGAAGCTTGCTGAACGTGTCCAGCACTTTGGCGAGTCTTATACTTCATACATTGAAGTTGTTCTTGCCCTATGCCGTCGCGTCGACAGCTCGATGGCGAAGCATGACCGCGTTCGCCACTTGCTCAAGGGTATAAGAGCCGTCGCATTTAACGCTCTGGCGGCAAAGAACCCGACCACGGTCGCCGATATCATCAGTACGTGTCAGCGACTCCATTCCCTTCAACTGATACGTTTACAACCTGAAACAGCAGATATCAGGCCAACGCATGACGGTGAGCTCCGTGCGCTGATACGGTCCATGATCCGCGAAGAGCTGCAGCTCCAGGCCACCTCGTCATCTGGTGAGCTCCGCATGACGCCTTTTGCAGGCAGCCTTCGCAACATTGTGAGGGAGGAACTAGCGTCCATGACGTGTGAGCAAGTTCCGAGCTCGCATACCACTCCAAAACCGACGTACGCTCAGGTGGTTACAGGGTCACCTCCTCAGCAATCACCACAGTATGAATCAACTATGCAGCCTTCACTAAATGTCCTCACCCGAGAGCAACGCCTAATTCTTTTCAAGCCTGGTGTCCATCTAGACCAATTTGCTATTATTGCGGAATACGCGGCCACATCTCACGGTTCTGTCGTCGACGTCAACAAGACGAAAGGCGTGGCTATGGTGACTTCGAGAGGGAGGATTTTGCCCCTGCTCCAGAACATCGTCACCCATACCAACTGTACCAACGCCACTCACCCTCTCCACAACATTTCAATGCAGCCAGTACCTTCCGCTCCTCGCGCTGTCGCTCCCCGTCACCTATGCGCCGTTCCTCGTCACCACTTCGTCCAGCTCCCACGGTGTCTGATCATCGCCCGGAAAACTAAACACTGCAGCTTCAGGAGGGAAAGCTGCATTTTGCGGACTGCAGCAAACTCCTCCGGAACGCCCCTCAAATGTACTTTCAGTGTGTGTTGAGGGTATATGGACTGAAGCCTTGGTGGACACAGGTGCATCGCTCTCAGTTATTAGTGTGGACTTGTGCTCCTGTTTGCGCGAAGTGAAGACACCGTATGATGGCCCTCCCCTTCGCTGTGCTAATGCGGTTTTTGTTCAGCCTTCTGGTGTTTGCACAGCACGAGTTTTTATTGAGGGCATCCTTCACCATTTACAGTTCGTCGTTCTGTCATCCTGTACCAATGCGCTCATTTTAGGATGGGACTTTCTCTCGCCAGCTTCAGCCGGGATATCTTGCCGTCAGAGGGTCATTCGCATGTCAGATACTGCGCTTTCGTCTGATAACTATACCCATAGCCAGCGTTTTGTCACAGCTGATGACTGTTTTATTCCTCCAGGTAATGAGCATATTCTGACCCTGACATCAGATAAGATCGGTACTGGTGATGTGTTCATAGCACCGTGTGGAAGCTACATCTCTGGTGGACTTACCATCGCTCCTAGCCTGGTGCGCTTTCGTGATGGCAGAGCATTAGCCAGTTAACCCGACTTCACTGCCTGTTGCACTGCCCCAGGGCACCAGTGTGGTTTGCTTCACAGATACCGAACCACTTTCTCTGGTGCCCCTTCACGCAGACTCGCCATCTTTCTCTACGAGTACTGATGACGATGCTAAGACGGCTGCTTTAACAGCCACAATAAATCCCGATCTCACGTCAGCGCAAAAGCAAAAAAATTTGGGTATGCTTGAAAAACACAGCGCTTCATTTGATGTATCTTCCAAGCTTCTGGTTCGCACTTCTGTCGCCGTGCATCGAATTGAAACGGAAGGCATTACAATCGTACGCCGCCGCCCATATCGAGTGTCATCCGCAGAGCGGAAAATGATCGAGGACAACGTTGCTGATATGCTCAAACGAGATGTTATCCGGCCTTCGTCCAGCTCGTGGTCATCACCTGTAGTGCTAGTCCGAAAGAAGGATGGTTCGGTGCGATTCTGCGTCGATTATCGAGCACTCAATAGGATCACGCGTAAAGACGTCTACCCGATGCCACGAGTCGACGACGCACTTGATTCTCTGCAAGGCGCTGAATTTTTCTCCAGCCTCGATTTACGGTCTGGTTATTAGCAAATACCTATGCACGAAGTGGACAAAGAAAAACTGCCTTTGCAACACCAGATGGGCTGTACTAATTCAACGTCATGCCATTCGGTTTATGTAACGCTCCTGCCACGTTTGAACGCATGATGGACACAGTTCTACGCGGCCTAAAATGGAAAACATGTCTCTGTTATCTAGACGACATTGTCATTTTCTCATCTTCTTTTCGTCAGCATCTTGATCGTTTGGACGAAGTTTTGACGTGTATTTCTAGTGCTGGACTTAAGCTTAACACAAAAAAATGCCATTTCGCCAACAAAAACATAAAGGTGTTGGGCCACCTTGTCAGCAAAGATGGCATTTGTCCGGATACTGACAAGCTTGCTGCCGTGATACGCTTCCCTCGACCAGAAAATCAGAAACACCTACGAAGTTTTCTGGGCCTGGCATCTTACTTCCGCCACTTCATTAGTCATTTTGCTGCCATCGCGTCGCCACTACTCAAGCTGCTCACATTCGTATCAACTTTCGCTTGGAACGACGACTGCGAGCGTGCCTTTCAAGCCCTCAAGAATGCTTTAACGTTCGACCCTGTTCTGTGGTATTTTGACGAGAACGCACCTACATGTCTGCACACCGACGCGAGCGGTCATGGCATTGGTGCAGTTCTTCTACAGCGGGCTGCCACTTCATGGGAAAGAGTTATAGCATATGCTAGTCGTGCTCTTACGGCTGCTGAACAGAAATATTCCATAACTGATTAGGAGTGCCTTGCTGTCGTTCGGGCCATACCAAAATTTCAACCGTATCTTTACGGACGCTACTTCACGGTTATTGCAGACCACCACGCCTTGCGCTGGCTCTCGACACTGAGAAACTTGTCTGGTCGCCTCGGTCGTTGGGTGCTCCGCCTACAAGAGTACGACTTTGACGTCATCTATAAGTCTGGAAAAAGACACCAAGATGCAGATGCTCTCTCTCGCTGCCCCCTTCCGCTTTCATCAAGTACGTCAGCTTATTGCTCGTCTGGTGGGCAAGGCACTGCGTCCCCCCTCACAATTTCACACCTTGCGGTTATCGACACGCCGGCTTCAAATCGCTACACCGAGTTCACCACACGCCAGCGTGATGATCCATATTGCAATCGCATTATCCAACGCCTAAATGGCGTATCACCTACTTCTAATGCTAGATTGCGTCGACAACTACGGCAATTTAAGCTCGATAACAATGTGCTCCATCGTTATGTTTACACTACTGATGGACACCGCTGGGTTCCAGTACTTCCGCGTTCTCTACGTTATCAAGTCCTCGAAGCCTTTCACGACGCCCCATGTGCAGGCCACTTGGGATTTCACAAAACACAAACCCGCATCAGAAACCGTTTCTTCTGGCCAGGCATCTCTAAATTTGTGGCCAAGTACGTTGCATCTTGCCATCTGTGTCAACGGCGGAAGCGAACAACTTCGTCTCCCGCTGGCCTTCTGCAACCTATCCCGTGCCCCGAGACTCCATTTGCCATCGTTGGCATAGACCTACTCGGACGTTTCCCCATCACGCAAGCAGGTAATCGTTGGATTGTGACTGCTGTCTACCACCTGACACGGTACGCAGATAGTGCTGCACTACGCACAAGTTCTGCTTCAGACGTCGCAGACTCCTTTCTCAACGCCATTGTATTGCGTCACGGTGCACCTCGCGTCCTCCTGAGTGATCATGGCAAGACGTTCCTGTCCACCATAATCGAAGCCCTGCTCAAAACCTGTGGCACAGTACATAAGACGACGTCAAGCCTACCATCCCCAAACTAATGGGCTGACAGAGAGATTTCATCGGACACTAACAGACATGCTGTCGATGTACATCGCAACAAACCACAACAACAGGGATACAATATTGCCTTTTGTAACGTTTCGCCATAAAACCGCTGTTCAAAGAACTACTGGCTACATGCCTTTCTTGCGATCTACAGCCGGAATACAGCCGGTATTCTTGCGATCTTTTACCTCGTGTACGGCCGTTCACCGACATTCACCATCGACGTCTCTTTCCTAAATGCGCCAACCAACGCCTCGGCAACCGTATCAGAGCAGTTCATCACAAGACTCGAAGAATGCCGGCAACGGGCTCGCCTTAATACAGAAGCCAACCAGCAAGATCACAAGCAACGCTACGACAGCTCTCATCGCGACGTCTCCTTCAGTCCGGGGGATGAAGTATTGCTTTGGACGCCCATTCGTACTCCAGGATTGTGTGACAAGTTTCAGTCACGCTTCATTGGACCATATACAATCAATGAACAAACGTCCCCAGTGAACTATCGTGTCACTCCCAGCGACCTTTCTTCGGATCGTCGCTGTCGTGGGTCGGAGATTGTCCACGTATCGCGTCTGAAGCCTTTCGTTCGGCGTTCCGTTTCCATCTAAGACGCGTCCGGGATGGCCGCTTACGCGTGGGGGGAATATATATAAATATATATATATATATATATATATATATATGTATATATATATATATATATATATATATCTATATATATATATATATATATATATGATGAATGTATGTTTATTCTGTTCTCACTTCTTCCTCCTCTGCCTCTACTACTAACTCCTAACCATCGCTATCTTCTTACGTTACAGGATTCCCCCTCCCCCCGAAAGAAGTCGCGTCAGACGAACATAAATGAAAACTGAACATGCACGGCTTAGAACTGAACACTGTCAAAAAGAGAAGATCATTCCAAGTCCGAAGAAGTTTCCGTTAACACACTATAGCTTCGCAGGCGAGGACAGCAATCCGGGGTATCAAGTACAGCTCTGGAGGGCGAGGATGGCTGTTGCGCTCTGGACAACATGAGCATGCTTTGAGCGTGAAATCAGATGGAAACACAGCCGGTATTCTTGCGATGAATGAACGAGGTGTGATTGCCTCGAAGCATTGGCTGGATGATTTGCGCAGGTGTCGTGCTATTTGTCTTGATTGGAACCCATGCGTCGCCACCCGTTCGCGTGCTTGTTTACCGAGGCTAGTGCGGTGATTTCTGCGTCCTTGCGGAATACAGGGTAAGGTCTGGCGCCTTTCTCGACGTTGTATGTCATGTTGCCTGAGTCTTAATCTCGACTGGAGAAAGCTTACTCGACGTCCCTTGGGAAAATATCCTGGATTCGATGCTTTCTTTGTTTCGAGCGAGAAATCTTGAATATGTCGTTGGCTTGGCTGACACGTTTGTAAACGGCTTTCCATAAACCGCGTGTGTTCTTCCGAAGAAGATTCCATTCGTCGTCGTGCTTGTTCGTATAGCCCTTGGAATCTCTGTTGTTCTTGGACTTGCTGGCATTGATGATGTTGCTGCGAAAAGACCTGAGGTGGTAGCCCTTTTTCACCATGACACTGACTTTCTGGGCAATTGAATGTGGTGTCGAGTGGGCAGGTAGTAGTCTCTAGGCTGTTGTGCTGCATTTCGGGTAATGAAGGTAATACTTCAGAGTTGATAGATACATCATCAGTGGCTTCTTCGCTGTTCGCTGCGAGTGGTTCTTGCGCCTGAATCTGGATGGTACGTTCAGGGCTTGGCTGAGTATTCTCCGAGCTCCGCAGCTCTATCCCGACCATTGTGAGCGTGCTAGTTGTGAGGTGGGCGTTGTGAGCGACGAAAGAGCCAAGTGACGGAAAACCAGGAGGTAGCCCAATCGTGCTAGATGGAAAATAAGCTGATCCAATGTGTGGAGACTGATTTTCACTCTTTCAGTCGTCATGGCGTTGTTTGGCATTTTCCTCATCTGTCAACTAGTCTACCATGAACAAGGCGTTCTTATGTCACGAATAGTGACCGTTAGAAGCCTTTGAAGAGCTGCGTCGTAGAAAACCAGGTCGTGGATTATGTATGCGAGACGAAGCATGAAAGGCATCAGTATGGTGAGCGACGTCTCGTGTCGTATGTTGAAGCGATGACTTCGGAAATGCTGACTTTCGCGCAGAAGGGATGCGCGCTTGACGGTTAGGTTTTTCCCAATATACGCATGGCCTTCTGTAAGTAAACTCATGTGCCACTTCGTCTTGAGGCAGTTGTCGACTCGCGTTGGGCTTTCGAATGCTTGAGGACTGCTTAGGGAATTGACTATAGTGTGCGGGTTTCTCCAGATGGTCGGCAATTGGTCGGCAATAAGTACGTCTTGTTCATAGTCGTTAAAACGAGTGAACATCGCTTCTTTGATCTTTTGCCATGACTCGTCATTTTCAAAGACGTGGGTGAGGTAAAACTTAAATGCCTCACCGGAGATGTAGTCAGTGAAGTTGATGATCATCTCCCGTTCCGACCAAGATGCAGCGGTAGCGTGGAGCTCGAACAGGTCGAACCAGTCCTGTACGGGTCCATCGTCCGCTGCTCCGGTGTACTTGGGGATGGGAAGGTCAGTCGGTGATTCCGTCATGATGGTGGCAACGGTGTCCAGTGACAATGCACTTCTCTGGTCCGCGTTCGGTCACTGCGTCTCGCTGAGGTCTTCGATAATGATGGCCGGTTGATGAAGTGGCTGCCAGGTCTTCATCCTGTCGACTTGTGTGATGCTATGATGAATGGGAGACGCGGCCTGGCTCATACGCCATGTTTATTCTGTTCTGACTTCTTCCTCCTCTGCCTCTGCTACTAACTCCTAACCATCGCTATCTTCTTACGTTACACACACACACACACACACACACACACACACACACATATATATTGTAACGGATATAACAACCTCACAACCGGGACGTCCTATTTACAAGGTTTAATAAGGGCGAACTTGTGCCCAAAGCCAAAAGAACTACACAGTAGCTGGGAGAAAGCAGCGAACGCTCGTCGTCCTCTTCTTCTCTTCTTTTCCGCTGCTCGGTAGCAGCTCGTGCACAGGCTGGGCCGGCTCGTGCCTTCCGGCGGGCTTCATGAGTCGTAGCGATGCCGTCAGCGTTCCTCTTTTAACAACGTCTGCGTTGTACTGCGCCTTAACAATTCCTCGTGGCATTATCCCCCCTCTCAAGCGGCATCGCCCCGATGCTTGCGATGAGGCTGTTTTTTTTTTTTTTTTTTGTGTGTGCAAGTTTGTAAAAATGAGGTTGCAGTACGTCAAGGTATTGGGGTGGCTAGGTTTGGAATCGGTCGTAGTACGGTTTCATCCGTACAATGTGTACACGCTCCGTGGGATTGCGTCGCCTCGAATGCAGGTGGCCTGCAGGCTTGACTTCGTAGACGAGGTCATTGTGTCGCTGTACGATCTCGTAGGGGCCAAAATACCGTGAAATGAGTTTTTCGGAGAGGCCTCGTCGTCGTACTGGAGTCCATATCCACACTTTGTCGCCAACGTCATATCGCGTGTCAAGTCTTCCTCGGTTGTAGCGGTCGGCATCGATGCGGTGTTGGTGGCGTATTCGGTATCTTGCTAACTGGCGGGCTTCTTCCGCTCTTTGTAGAAAGTCGTCAAGATCGGGGGGGTAGTCATCTTGGTCTATTGGTAACATAGCATCCAGTGTTGTGGTAACAGCACGACCGTAAACTAGTTCAAATGGGGTGATTTTGGTGGTCTCTTGCACAGCCGTATTGTAGGCGAAAGTGACGTATGGTAAAATTTCGTCCCACTTTTTGTGCTCGACATCCACATACATGGATATCATGTCCGCTAAAGTTCTGTTAAGGCGTTCGGTCAGGCCATTGCATTGAGGATGATATGCAGTGGTTTTCCTATGAACAGTGTGAGTCATGTTGAGCAGGCACTTCAAAAGTTGCGCCGTGAAAGCCGTTCCGCGATCGGTGATTACAACCGTTGGAGCGCCATGTCGCAGGACTATTTTGTGTACGAAGAATTGGGCCACTTCTGCTGCCGTTCCTCGTTCCAAAGAGTCTGTTTCGGCGTATCTAGTTAAATAATCAGTGGCCACAACGATCCATTTCTTGCCGAGTAAAGATGTCGGGAAGGGTCCAAGGAGGTCCATTCCAACTTGGCGGAAAGGCGCTTTCGGTGGATCTATAGGTTGTAGAAGGCCCGCTGGTTTAGAACGTGGTGTTTTTCGTCTTTGGCACTCGCGGCATGTTTTGACGTAGTGTTGCACTGAAGCTAGTAGCTTGGGCCAATAATAATGGAGACTGATCCTTGCAAGCGTTCGCGTCACACCCAAATGTCCAGATGTGGGCTCATCGTGACACGCTCGAAGTATTTCTTGTCGCATAGTTGCTGGAACGACAAGCAGGAACTTTCGCGGTTGGGCTTGAAGTTTCTCTTGTAGAGAACGTTTCCTCGGAGGCAGAACAATGCGAGGCTTCGAGAAAATATACGGGGTACTTGTACGTCAATTCCTTGCAGGTGTTCGATAAGCGGGAGTAATTCTTTGTCTGTACGTTGGAGTTCGGCTATTTGAGTGGTCTCGACAATTCCTACGAACGGAAAGTCGTCTTCTTCTGATAGTGGTGTGTCTGTAGGAGCCCGTGACAAACAGTCGGCATCGGTATGTTTTTTGCCAGATCGGTATACGACGGTTATATCGTATTCTTGCAGTCTGAGGCTCCACCTTGCTAGTCGTCCAGATGGTTCCTTTATGTTCGCCAGCCAGCAAAGCGCATGGTGATCGCTGACTGCCTTGAATGGTCTACCATATAGGTACGGCCGAAATTTACTGATGGCCCAGACGACGGCAAGGCATTCTTTTTCCGTGGCCGAATAGTTTGTCTCTGCTTTTGTTAGAGTCCGACTGGCATAAGCTATCACTTTTTCTTCACCTTTCTGCCACTGTATTAGAACGCATCCAAGGCCGATGTTACTGGCATCTGTGTGTATTTCCGTGTCGGCTGTCTCATCAAAGTGAGAAAGAATCGGGGGGTTTTCTAACCTCTTTCTCAATTCGTTGAAGGCGCTTTGTTGCTCGTTTTGCCACTGGAAAGGCACATCTTCTCTCGTAAGTCTCGTTAAGGGTTCTGCGATCTTTGAAAAATTTCTCACAAATCGTCTATAGTACGCACATAGACCTAGAAATCTCCGTACTGACTTTTTGTCTGTTGGCACCGGAAACCTTGCGACGGCGGCCGTCTTATCAGGATCAGGGCGAACACCTTGGGCGCTGACGACATGCCCAAGAAAACGAAGCTCTTCGAAAGCTAATCGGCACTTCTCTGGCTTGATTGTCAAATCTGCCGAACGGATTGCCTCTAACACTGACCGAAGGCGCTTGATGTGCTGCCTCAAATGTAGCCGCGAAGATGACCACGTCGTCTAGGTACACTAGGCAACACTGCCACTTCAATCCGGAAAGCACAGTGTCCATCATGCGTTGGAACGTTGCCGGCGCACAACAGAGACCAAACGGGAGAGCCTTAAATTCGTAAAGTCCGTCCGGGGTAACAAAAGCAGTCTTTTCGCGATCACGTTCATCAACCTCGATCTGCCAGTATCCACTTTTCAGATCTAGTGATGAGAAGAACTTGGCACACCGAAGTCGATCTAACGTGTCGTCGATGCGTGGAAGGGGATATACATCCCGTTTAGTCACAGCATTCAGTTTTCCTGTAGTCGACACAAAACCGTAGCGTGTTATCCTTCTTCTTGACAAGCACCACGGGAGATGACCACGGGCTGTTAGAAGGCTGGATAACATCATCTTCAAGCATTTCTCGTACCTGCTTCTTGATGACTTCCCTTTCCTTAGGGGAAACACGATACGGGTGCTGGCATACCGGCCTGGTGTCTCGTCCGTTATGATCCTGTGTTTTGTAATGCTCGTGCGCCGTACCTTTGAACTGTTGGAGAAACAGCTGCCAAATTCCCGCACGAGGTCGTATAGCTGTTGACGTTGAATCTCTGAAAGATTAGGATTTACGTATATTGTGTCGCAGGCATCAGATGGAAGTTTCACATTCGGTGACGTCGTTTCAAGACTGCATATTTCTGTCACTTCACAGAACTCATGAAGAAACGCTATTGCCGTCCCTTTTGCGATGTGCTGGAATTCGTTACCGAAATTCGTCAAGAGGATGTCTGTGCACCCGTTCGCAGCTGGATAATCCCTCGTGCCACACAAACGCCTCTTTTTCAAGAAACATCCACGTTGCTCTCCGCCACACCCTCGTAGTCGCTGAATGCATCATTATGCACGAGAACCATTATACTGCTCCGTGGCGGTACAGTCACATCATCGTCGACGACGCGCAGTGGAGTGGTACATCGTTCATCTGATCGTGCTACCTTTAAAGCTTGCTCCGTCGAAAGGACACGCTCGACCTCTGTAAATTGATAATCGCACCATTAGCTTGTAGGAAATCCATTCCCAGTATCACTTCCCTCGAGCACACAGGCAGGACGACAAAGTCACCGACGTAAGTGAAGCCCCGTATCATGACCCTTGCGGTACATCGGCCGGAAGGGGTTATGAGGTGACCACCTGCAGTACGTACTTGAGGTCCACCCCATTCGGTCAGAACTTTCTTGAGTCGCTTCGCTAATTCGTAACTTATCACAGAATAATCCGCACCAGTATCGATCAAAGCATTGAGCTCTAGTCCGTCAATCACCAACGGCAAGTCTGAAGTAATTTTCTCTGTACTGCACTCCTTTACCTGGAAACAGTCGTCGTTATCAGGCTCGTACCGCAGTGGAGGATCTTCACATCCCAAGTCGCCAGCGGCCTCGCCTCCACAGGTCGCCCTCTTCAGTTTCCCGGATTTGGGCTAGGCGAACGCTGCCTAGACGTGCTTGGGAAGGGACGTGGCTAGACGAGCGGTAGCGCATAGGGGATGGTGAGCGTGGTTGATGACGACGAGGCGGGTCAAATTCCCGACGTGAGCATAGGTATTCTTCAATCTCGGAAGTTCTTTCGCCGTTTCGCGGACACGGTGCATTGATGGCGAATCCCCTAGACCAGCTTGACGATATCGGCAGAATCGGTACAGGTGGCCAGCCTCTCCACAGTGGAAACACAAGGGCCTACGTGTGGCATCTCGCCACACATCGCTCTTCCGTGGCATCATCTCTCTCGCACGAGGTGGAAGTGCGGTGTTGCCTCTACGATTTCAGGCGGGCTGCGCATTGTCTGCACATAAGTACTTGGTGTCTCGATCGGCGAACAGTGCAGAGTAGGTCCGCCTGAGCACCTCGGAGTACGTTACCGCCCGTCGTGTCGCCGGCACATCACTCCGCGGCTCCCGCATGGCCTGTCGAATTTCGTCTCGGACAACTTCAGCAAGAGACAGCTCGGGGGTGACATCAGGTGACTGCAGTTTCCTTAATTCTTTCCCTGACAACAGACCGGACGAGCTCGCGCAATGTGTCAAGATTTCCACGACGCCTGCTGAGTAGACTCCTGCGGATGCACCGGCTACGTCGCGGTTGTACTGTCGGGCTCTCTGCTGAAGCGTCGTTTCGATGGTTGTTGCTATCCGAGCGAAACTCAGCAACAGTACGGGGCGGATTGCGGATGAGTCCCGCGAACAATTCTGCTTTACCCCGTGCATGAGGTGGCGCACTTTCTTGTCTTCCGTCATGCCAGGATCAGCTCGCTTGAAAAGGCGGGACATGTCTTCAGATGTACATCGCGACAGTTTCGTTCGTTCGTTGAATCCGTGTGCGGAGAGCTGCTTCCGCCTTTTCCCGGCGATCACTGTTGGCGAACGTACTCAGTAGCTGCCGCCGAAACTCTTGCCACGACGTCAGAGATGCCTCGTGGTTTTCGTACCACACTCGTGCAGAGTCTTCCAACGCAATGTAGACGTTACGCAGCTTGCCTTCCTCGTTCCACTGATTTAGATTTCCCACTCTCTCGAAATGCTCTAACCAGTCTTCGGCGTCCTCGTATGGGTCACCATGAAACACCTTTGGGATGACCGGTTGGCTTACGATGAGTTGTGCCGGCGTAACTTGGCTCGTCATGGTGGTGGCGGCGCTTGTCTCCGTCACCGATGCCCTTGATACAGAAGGGAGTGGCCCAAATTCTGGCAACTCTCCTCGGATACGGCGGCTGACCTCGTTGGTGCACCGGTGTAAGCTCCACTGGTTGCGGCTGGTCAGTGCTTGGACTTCGCTCTTGCGTGGGGCTCGGAATCATGTACCCAGCGCCTCCACCAGAAAATGTAACGGATATAACAACCTCACAACCGGGACGTCCTATTTACAAGGTTTAATAAGGGCGAACTTGTGCCCAAAGCCAAAGAACTACACAGTAGCTGGGAGAAAGCAGCGAACGCTCGTCGTCCTCTTCTTCTCTTCTTTTCCGCTGCTCGGTAGCAGCTCGTGCACAGGCTGGGCCGGCTCGTGCCTTCCGGCGGGCTTCATGAGTCGTAGCGATGCCGTCAGCGTTCCTCTTTTAACAACGTCTGCGTTGTACTGCGCCTTAACAATTCCTCGTGGCAATATATATATATATATATAGTGTGTGTGTGTGTCTGTCTGTGTGTGTGTGTGTGTGTGTGTGTGTCTGTCTGTCTGTGTGTGAGTGTGTGTGTGTGTGTGTGTGTGTATGTGTGTGTGTGTGTGTGTGTGTGTGTTCAAACGACGCTGATAATTTCTGTGTTTCCCGTAATGCAGTGGCGGCTGCTGGCGTGTCGTCCGTCTGCTTTCGATGGAACCCAAACCATGGGTAGCCATTATGAATGTAGATAGATAGATAGATAGATAGATAGATAGATAGATAGATAGATAGATAGATAATAGATAGATAGATAGATAGATAGATAGATAGATAGATAGATAGATAGATAGATAGATAGATATGAATAAAGAAGGAGAAGGAAGAAAAAACAGGAAAAAAGGAAAAAGAAAGAAAGAAAGAAAGAAGGAAAGAAAGAAAGAAAGAAAGAAAGAAAGAAAGAAAGAAAGAAAGAAAGAAAGAAAGAAAGAAAGAAAGAAGTCCTGCTCGGTTAATATATCTCACGTTTTTCTCTGCCTTGTTCCCCCCCCTATTCGATGGTTTCCTCTGACGCTATATACCTAATGGTGCCTGAGCGTAATGACCGTCCCTATAATCATGGTATAGCCTTGCTGTGACGTGTTTCTCTACTGACTGCTCAGATTTTACGCAGACCACGCTAAAGGTCACCTGTTTTCTCGATTACACCTTTTTTATAATGTCTTTTTATTTTTGTATTTTTTGTTTGCGACTCCAACATCTTCATGAGTGCGTAACCGTTTGCGTGCCCCCGTACACCTTCTGTGACGGACAGTAATTACCCGGCAACCATATCTGCGCCACCAATGGTGAACAACGACGAAAGACACTTCTGTGCAGCCTTTAACCAGGATACTTACCAGCTTTCCTTCATAGTTATACGTAGGAGCTGGAAGAGAAAGACGAGGAGGATTTAGTTGGGCACTATTATTTCAGTTAGACCACCGGCAAGGAATTGTGAGTAAGATGAAGAAATCCACCGCCTATAGCGAGACCTATACTCACCCGCCAGGAAGACATTAAAAAGAAGGAAGTAGACAAACGGAGAAAGCAGAGAAGTTGACCAGAAAGTCATCCGGTTGCCATTAGAGACCCGTTTGTCTGTTGCGACTGTTCCACTCTGGTCCTCGTGCCTTTGCTCACCGTAAACAAAATGTCAACAACGCGATGGCCATGCTGGACTGCCTTGGAAATAAACATAGACATTAATGCAAGCTCATTTTAGTACTAATCGAAGACGTGTATATATCACACACCTTGCCAATTCACACAAACAAAACAGAGAAACAGCTAGTGCACAGCATTGTATAAATAGATCCTTATCTTTCGAAATTATGAAAACTGGCAAGACATGCACACGTATTTGACAGCGAAGCAAATGACGACACCCTGGTTTGTACAGTCGGCTAGTGAAACGGTGTTGCGAAATGAAATTACTATGATTAGTGGAATGGGAATTGCAATTATTAAGAGAACTACTGAAAGAACTTGAAGAAGAGTTCTGTTACACTTTTGTGGCATATAAACAAAGGGCGAATAAGCATTTTATATGGCGCAAGAAACGTTATCGAACTAACCTCGCTAACGAAGAGTTAGTTCGAGTCATAAATAACTCCGCTCGCTCCCTTCACAACAAGCTCAAAAACATCATCCCCAGTATTCGACTTCGATTCCATCGCTGGACCTAGATGCATGAATGGTCGTGGAAGTGGTGAATGCGTGGCTTTCGTATAGAAACTGTGCTATTGTTATCATTGACAAAGCCCGTGCTGAAAAATACGGATGCACCACAATCTTCCGAACAAAGGACACGATTTCTCAGAGAGCGAGAAAACGGAAACGTGGTTATACGGCATTCCGGTAGTATTGTAAACCTTCGCACCCGTACGATCTGAAGCGTTTTGCGCACGTTTGGCGTGTCTATCAGACAACAAACACAGCTCACCCAAAGCTCCCAAAAGATCAGAAGCTTCTGCCGCAATGAGTTCCTCGTCGTTCACGAATGGTATTCTTTACGAATTTCTTGACGGAGAACTAATCCGGCGAGAAGCACTTGCCGAGGCAGCAGTAATGGAGATGGTGGATGCATGCAGTTTGCGGTGTGTAATTGCTATGTATAGTAGATTATATTAGATATAGCTAGATCGATAGATAGATAGATAGATAGATAGATAGATAGATAGATAGATAGATAGAATAGAATGATAGTAGAGAGATAGATAGAAGATTGATAGATAGCTAATAGATAGATAGATAGATAGATAGATAGATAGATAGATAGATAGATAGGAGAGTAGACAGGATAGCAGACAGACAAGACAGACAGCCAGACAGACAGACTAGAAGCTAGACTATAGATCCGATAGCTAGATAGATAGATAGATAGATAGATAGATAGATAGATAGTAGATAGATAGATAGATGATAGATAGATAGATAGATAGATAGATAGATAGATAGTAGATAGATAGATAGATAGATAGATAGATAGATAGATAGATAGATAGATAGATAGATAGATAGATAGACAGACAGACAGACAGACAGACAGACAGACAGACAGACAGACAGAAGACAGACAGACAGATAGATAGATAGATTAGATAGATAGATAGATAGATAGATAGATAGATAGATAGATAGATAGATAGATAGATAGATAGATAGATAGATAGATAGATAGATAGATAGATAGATAGATAGATAGATAGATAGATAGATAGATAGATAGATAGATAGATAGATAGATAGATAGAGATAGATAGATAGATAGATAGACAGACAGACAGACAGACAGACAGCCAGACAGACAGACAGACAGACAGACAGACAGACAGACAGACAGACAGACAGATAGATAGATAGATAGATAGATAGATAGATAGATAGATAGAAGATAGATAGATAGATAGATAGATAGATAGATAATAGATAGATAGATAGTAATGAGGAAAATGAAAGTGATATAGCAGATGCTTCGTGATTATCTGTCCGTATAAACACAAGCAAACGATTTGGCACAAATACGGTTTTTCATACGGAATGCTCACTCCGAAAGAGCTACCCTAAGATTTATTCGATTGGCTTGAACTGTCTTCAGCTGCGACAAAATCAGAGGATATATTTTCTGTAAGAGCACTCTATTGAGGAGTCTGTCCAGTAGGATTTTGAGCAACTTTCTTTGAACACCAACGTTCAGAAAAATCTCGCGGAATGGCACTGTAGCTCTGCACGTCGCCGTCACGATACGTCACTGTCCCTGGAGTTGAGAAAGCGGCGCCATGATACGACCGGAGCAAACTAGATCTAAGAGGAGCTAGGCCTCGTTGTGAGGCTGTTATTGTGATGGTAGCTTTGTCTCTGATCACGGGGTCTTTAACCGTACTCCCTTCAAAACACACTCTATTGAGAAGGCTTCGGCTACAGTGGGAATCATATCTAGAAATTATCCGACGTTTCTGAGCACAGTGAGGTCGCGGATGTAAACGCGGGTCATAGATGATGTGGTATCGGCAGTCACCCAAACTAGGTCACACCAGGCTCAGTATAGAGAGCTGACCCTGCATTACTGAGAGCCTGCTTCTAGAACCATCTACACAGTTTAAACAACGAAAAGCTAGACTTTAAGTTACTAAAATTTCCAATGTTCCCTTGGACTTGCACAAGGAAATGAATGGGGTACGCCTGGACAAGACGGCCATATTTCACAAAGGGAATTGAGATTCAGTTATACTGTTTACCCAATGTTACTGTCTGCGGATATTTTCTTTTTTCGAATACCATTACTTCGCACTAAGCTAAAGCTTGTTTTACCAATGAAGTCTGCTGGGTCAAACATCGTCTCTTTTTTTTTTCTGGTAGAAATGACAGGCATGCGCGGTATCTCCCTGCTGCCCCGTTCATCAAGCTTCTCATACTCCAGTAAGAACAACGGAGCGCAAGGGCGCTGGAGCTATAAATAGCCTCGATTCTGGCAGTGGTGATCGCGTGGGCGATGGAAATGTGACCCCATGTGGGCCAACCCTGAAACGCCGTATAAGGTCATAATAACAAAAATAAATAAAGCACGACCGTACGCTTGACGCTGCGAGATGCACCCACGCACGTCACGGTATGAACGATGGCGCGAACTAGCATTCGTCGTTTTAATCCAACTTCCACGCCTCTCACTTTAGGGATTATGCACTCCCCTGTTTCACGCGTCATTCGTCTTCTAAATGTTTTCTCTGATTCCTTATTTCAATCTACTTTCCCCAAAACAAGTGCCCGTATTAACATTATATTTTGTTTCTTTTTCAGCTGCTGATTTTTTTTTTGTTCCGACATTCGCCTCAAGCATTCCACACATTCACAACCTTATTCCCCTATCTCTACTCATCATCTTGGCGTCAGTGTGACCTTCTATTCTCGTTTCTTTCTTCGGGCATGAAAATATGGCTCCGACTTCTATTTTTCCCGTGAGATTCTTCCCATCACATCTCTTCCCTATATCCGCTTTACGCTCCATAATCGTCCCTAATATTGTTCGACGTTCCCTTCATTCTCGGTTGTTTGTGTTGTGTTTTTTTTTCAAAGTCGCGTCTGGGCATTTCTCGGGGATTCACTGACGTAGTAAACGAATTTCTTTTTTTATTCTTTCACTGTGCTTTTTTTTCGGATGCTCAAAGTATAGCTGCTGAGATATTAGGTACTTTTTTTTTTCATGTGTCCGTCTTTCCTTTAACACGAGATGATGGTAGATGTTCGAGTAGGATTCCCTCCAGAAGTTTTCCACACTATGGCTCACTTCTCGGACCTTTCCTTTTTTTTTGCAGTTGTCGCATCATAACAATACACAGATGGCGGTAACCGGATGTGGCTGAGAGTTACCCAGCATTTCCTGCTTTCCACCTATTCTCCAATGTTGCTCGCATACCGATTTGTCTTATCGCATAAAACTTTCTGCCCGTTAAGCTCCGAGACAAGCTCCACACAGGAAACTGGTTCATTCATTTCGTTCAGTAATACAAAAGCAAAGTGCCTCCTCCACATTCGGTGGACTTACATCCTTATAAGTTTCGTTAGGCCCTAAGGTGTCACCCGTTATGTGATTCTTCAACGCAACTTTGCTGAGCATTTTTGGCAGTGCTCATTGCTTCCTCTACCGAGAAAGAGAATAGAGAAACAATTGTGACGATAAGGCAAACATGTTGACCAGAGGCGACCTGAAACTATCGGCCCTGTACTTGGGCAGCGAAATTTGGCTTTTACAGTTATTGTGCCTTTAACAGCGATATATAACTAAGCTCCTAGCTACTAAATTTTTTTCGGATCATGCAGCCATCTCTAGGCCTTTGAAACCTCACCCTGTTCTCAAAAATAGTCGCCGCTGGGGCCGTGTATCTTCCATGGTGTTCGTTCGGCTTTAAAAGTTCGAATCCATCGTTTTGCAGATTGATGCGTCCTCTCCATGTCGACGGTATTCTGCTGCTGAGTGCGAGGTCGTGGGTTCGAGTCGTGGGAATCGCGTTTAGTATAAATTGAAATCAATTAGTTCTTTACTTTATCCCTTTCTGTCCGAGCATTCTCTTTTACCAGTTTCGTCAAAAACATAGCGTATAATGTTTTAGTTATTTTTCTTCGGGGAAGTGCAGTGGCGCTTAAGTAAAAGGAAACTTGACAGGATGTCAAATGAATAGATGCTCCATATTTGATCCAATTACTACGACTCTTTTAATTGCATTTTTTTCCATAAACGAACGAGTTATATTCCACTCCCCCTGTTCAGTCTTTCCCTACAAAGAGTTGTGCAAGAAACGCCTCGTGCGTTAACGAATCTCCCTCTGGTTACACAAGTAATCAGAAGACGATGCAGACTCAATCATGAATACACAAGTTTTACTGAGACGCAGATAACGCAGGAGCATCGGAGGTGGTGTGAAGTATGGTTTCACACTGGAAAATAAAAGTAACAACTTAGCAATTCTTCAGCATTACTATTAAGAGCTCAACTCGATAGCGATATGCTTTCCGTATTGCGTACTTTAACCACTTATTGAGTACTTGCCTCGCTGATGACCTCGGTTTCGTGTTCACTGGTGTCGGAAATTTTTATCATGTATTTTATTAGCATATTTCTCGATTTTTTTTTTGGGGGGGGGGGGGGGGGGGCACGCGCAAGATCATGATTTTAAGCTCACGACCAACGAACGACGCCTACGCTGACATCGATGCCAACGCCAACGCCGGAATTTCCACGAAACGAGCTCTCCAGCGCTTTCGCGTTAATAACAGACCCCTTCGAACTGAACCCGAAAAAAAAAAAAACACGTATACAATGACGTTGCGCAAAAGAAAGATGGTGACCCCCCCCCCCCACCTTAAAAAAAAGCGTAAGAGGTTCTCTTTCAGACTTTCTACTGGCATTCTCTCATCCTCCAAATATACACTTCAATATCAACAGCTTCCCGGCACTTTTTCAGATATAGGAAGAGCCAACCTAAGCCCTTTACGAGGCCGCTAATATTCCACCATCCTCAACAACAGATGGGCTCCCTTACGAAGCTTTTTTGTGAGCTCCTTAACCTGCCTTTCTGCAGTAGCTTGGGCCTAATTCTTTGTTTCCTTCGGAGAGATTATAGAGCCCAGCAATATTTAGGTGCCCACCTGCTTCGGAATTCAATAACGCCAAGACGGGCTCCAAAAAAAGCGCAGCTAAATTTAGCGTATCTGCCGGGCTAAGCGGAATACTTGACTGGGCGTTGCATAATCTATAGGCTTATATATAAGTCGTGCGATGCGTGGAAACGACGTAAGCGTCTTTTCTCATAAGAACTGAAGTTATTAGTATGTAGTTACATCTCAGTTTTGTGATCACTATCTGTTTTCGAATGAGGGCAATGTTGAAGCCGGGTCAGAGATACAGCTCAACGAATACGCTTGACTCGAGGGACTCGCCTCCCCTCCCAGTCCCTTGTTAAGCTGTATTAGACTTTTAGTCCTATCTCCTCTATCCCAGTGGTAAAACTAAAATATAATTGCTTTATTAATTATTTAAATTAATTAATTAATTAATTAATTAATTAATTAATTAATTAATTAACTAATTAATTAATTAATTGATTGATTGATTGATTGATTGATACCATGAATGAACTTGGGGTGAAGCATTGGGGGGAGTAGTGACCGATGCTTTTTTTGTCATTTTTCACTGCCCCCGACAGCAAGCATACTCGAAGCAATGCTCAAATTTCCTCCTTCGCTGCATCTGCCCTGCGTCGCCGCTATGGCTGCCAAGAAATCGCTGGCGTGGATGCCTTCACCCCTCCATTAAGATAAATCATTCTATTGCAACTTGTTATACACTAAGTAATGTAAATATGTCAAACAACAAATAGAGGAATAAAATGATTTCGCACTATGTCATAGGTCGGTGAACTCACTGATGAGTGAACTGACTTGGACTGACTCAGATTGCGAGTCTGAGTTATTCCGGGTGAGTAATATTCTCGGGCGTTTGAGTCCGAGTGAGTTCAGTTAAAGAAAACATTCATGAGTGTAAGCAGGAGTAAGTTCCAAGCGCAAAATACTTTTGATGAGCGAGTCCGAATGAGCGCCCCAAGTTTTGCCGACCTATGAACCCCACCTTTGGGAATAAGATGAAGGAACGTTCAACATAAGTACGGGGGGAAGATGTTTTCAACTTCAGGTAAAAATTATACGATTCGTTGGTGCTAAACACAGCAACATTGAGCGATATTATTTCTTTTTTCACTTTTGCATGCCAGAACCATGACATGATATTGAGGCACGCGTTATAAAGTGCTTCGGATTGATTCCGACCCCGCACGTCGCGCACCACACGAGCGATCTAAGTTAACAAACGCAACACTTGAGAAACCTTGCCCACATAATGTCACCGCTGAAAGCAGCATTGACTATATAATGCCGAGGAACAGTTATCTATAGAATATGAGGTATATGACGCATAAACGAAAAAAATTGCATACCGTTGGGCATCTGCTGAATATTTTCTCAGCATGCTTAGGCCTTATCGGTGTTCCTTCCTCATCAAACAAGATTCGCGTTGCGACCCTGCAGCACTTCCCACGTTACAGATCACCTATGCGAAACTACAAACTATTTATTCTTATTATACTCTGTAACAATATACACCGATAGGCCTAATCTGAGTCTATTAGTATACGCAGTGCTGCACTCAAAGAATCGCAGAAAAACAAACCATCACCACTGTTCGTAACCACAGTTGCCTCGTCTGTCTAGTCGATACCATCTTCGGCAATACGCAAAACAAGATGAGAGAGTGGCACGGCCATAGGCCTAGCTCATTAACTGGCTATTTCTCAAACCCTGCATGCGTTACAGCGCAGAGTTCCGTGCAAGGCTTCCTGCAACGCTATATCTTCCTATCCTTACTCATTAGTGTATAGATTCATAAATTCTGTAAACCAAGCCTGTAAGCAAATAAAGAACATGCTATGATGATAGCCGTAATGATGAATGACGTCAGGCCTGAAGGTCACGTGGTATATTCTTCACGTCTCGATGACACGCGCATTCAGTGCTCTTCAGTAGGTAGGTGTGCGAATGCATCAATGAGTTACGTGAATAATGACGCCGTAAAGCAGGTACACCGTAACTGGTATGCGGCGGACTCGGGACCGGCCAAGAGCATAGCTTCGTTTATAGTCCGTAGCTATACTTCCCCATAATCTCGCGATGTTGCGCTTCTTTTTACACACTGACAAGGGCATAGCGTTGGGCGGGTTGTTAAGGTTCCGTGGCTCGTACTGCGTTCATATAGTTCCTTTTAAGTACGGAACTTTTCTAGCAGGCCCGGCTGTCGCATGCTGTTGTGTGCTGCTACAAGCTGTAGTATGCTGGTGTGTGCTCTTGTGTGCTGTTGTGTGTTGTGACAGGCTGTTGTATGCTGTCATGTGCTTTAGTATGCTGTCGTGTGATGTTTGCTGCAATAGGCTGTCGTAAGCTGTCGTCGCCGCATCTCGTAACGCTTCATGTGTAGCATAGTAAGCATGCGCTTGGTCAATGGAGAAGTCATCTTCCTTTTGTTATTAGAGCGCCCTAATTAGTGGTGATTGCTTAACATTATAAGCGAAAAAACTATTAGTGTGTATACGCACTGGGTGCCTGCATTGCTCAGATCGGACTTGAAGCACCAACTCTGGGGCGTTCTTTGAGCCGCGGAAGCCGCCAAGGGCCAGCAACTTTTGGCCGAAACCTAGGCGCGATCCAGGGGCCAACCATGAAATTCGCAAGGTGCTCAATAAAGTCATTCGTTTTAAATTTTATTACAATTCTTAGTCGGGCTATGTCAGGCATCCGGCGTTGTCCGTGGCGTCCGCGCGCCAGCGTTCTCTCTTCGATCTTACTCCCTCTCGCATAGCAACAGCTGTGGACGTGCGCTTATCCTAACCCCTAGCAGTTAGAGCATGTGGTGGGAGAGAGTGTAGGAGAGGGTAGATGCAGTTCTTCACAGCTCTTTCTCTCACTGTTCACTTTCTCTCCTTCCTTCGCCCCACTTTCCTGCCCGCTCCCGCCTCACTTTCGCTGGCTGGGTGCCTCTCAAGAACATCCGGAAATGTGTGCTTGAGACGCGGCTGTGACACGCCAGCGCCGAGTCGAGAACGCTGGTGCCCCACTCTCCCATCCGCTCGCTCCTCACTCTCGGCCATTCGCTGGCTGGGCGCCTCTCGAGGCGATGGCAGAAGTCGGTGAAGGCGAATGTCTGACGGCAATGGTGCCCTCTCTCGGCGCAAGAAATGCATTCGTATTTCCTCACTATTCCCTTCGGAGAGGTGTTGGATCGCAGTCTGAGCGAGTTAGGGTGAGCAACATTTTCGTGAGCCTTAGTGCGTGAGTGTGCGATTGAGAAAAGTTTCAGTACGTGTGTGTCCGAGTGAGTCCGCTTGGATAAAACACTGGGCAGTGCGAGTCCAAGTCAGGGTGGCGTATCTTTCTTGAGGTAGTACGAGTTTTTCGTAAGAGAGTCTGGGGAAAAGGCAGTCGTAATGACCGTCTTGCGAGTTGATGTTCTGGCTGTTAAGATGGAGCCTGGTGCAAATGGCGAACAATTTCACTGTAAGCGTTTCTTTCTTTCTCTCCGTTGACGCACATAGGCAAGTCATGGGACGGAATGGAAAAACAATAAAGTAAAAACACACATAAACTTTCACTTCGTGACCACCCCAACTGCCCAGCGTCATCCTAATAGATTGAAGATGTTCATGTCGATTTCTTAACATGTTCATATTGTCTTAACTTACGATAAACTGTTTATTACGTTCTGTACGGCGAACATTTTCCGCGTAAATGTGTCTCTCTTCTCCGTACACTTGCTGGTCCTTTCACGGTTCCGGGTCACGGCAAGAGAGCCACACGAAGTGGCACTGCATCGAGTCCGACACGCCGTTCGCATCGTAAGAAAATTGTCAGCGTTAGTTTAATGAAATGTCTAAAGATCTCCGCATCAATTTCGTAAAATTTGCATATCACCTAAATCTATCGTAAAGTTGCTTATTACAACGTTTTCGTTGAGCAGTCTCGGGTCACGGCAGGCTAGTCACATAAAATTGCACTCCTTCAAGTGCCACATGTCGTTCGCCTCCGTGCAGCCGAACGCGCTGTGGAACTGGGGCATGGTGCCGGCCGCGTACAGGCAAGCGGCGTGAGCTGGGAGCCCGCGGAGCCCGTTGGGGTCCAGGGGTGCATCGCGCGTCGCACACAGGGCCTGACAGGCGAGCTTGAAGAACACGGTGTCGGTGGCTGCAACGTACCCGGCGTCGTGCGATACGGCCCTCGAGTCGCTTGACAATTTCGCGCTGTAAGCCACGCGAAAAGCCTGCACAATAGGCAGTAGACAGGTTTTTTTTTTTAGCGTTAGCGAATCACAGCGGGGTTCACAGCGCGAACCACAGCGCGAATCACAGCGCGAATCACAGCGAATCACTGCGAATCACAGTAAATAGCGTTGCTACCATGCCCCAAAACGTTTCCTGCGGGCAGCGTGTTTTAGCAAAATAGCGCTCATGGATGCCGAGACTTTCAAAGTGGCGTCACCTGGTGAGTGCATTCAAAACACGCGAAAAGAACGAACTGCAAAATGCTCGCCTGTATTGCCATCGGCTGCAATAATATTGAATTGTGTAAAAATAAAAGTGAATAATTGTGTTATGTACTAAAACAGAGACTTGTACGTTGCAAATTTATTTATACTGTTCTTAGGCCTAGGGAAGTTCGAAATGGTAAGCGTCTTCAAAAACTCCTAGAATCTTCTGTCGTCTTTTTTTTTCGTTGTGTTGATCTTGTTATCCCCATAAACCTGCAGGATCCTAACCCTGCCCTGTAATGACTGGGCTTGTCCAATTGAGAAAGGTAAAACGACCGACTTCATGCCACTTGTATGCATTTTACCCCTACCCCCATACGTAGCAAGAGCGTGGACGCTTACAAACAAGGCTCAATTTAGACTGCGGTCGACTTCTTTAACCTATACATCCATTCGTCCAGTCGTTCGTCCTATTAAACTTTACAGGTGGAAGAGGATCGCTTGCTATGCATTTTACCGTAGTTCAGTTTACCTCAGCCGTGCTCAAGATGTCGTGGAAGTCTCCGTCCTTGAGCGAGTCGTGGAAGCGCGAGGACATCCCGAGGTAGCACTGGCGACCGTTCAGCATCTTCTCCATCGTGTACCGGGTCCACGTCCCGTTGAGCACGACGTGGAAGAACTTTCGGGCCAGCAGCGTACCTCCGATGGCGTAGTTCACGTACTCCTCCTCGATGTTGTAGTGCAGGGGCGGCAAGCCGAACATGTGCGGAAGTACGATGGCTTTAAAGGCGGAGCTCACCACCAGTTCGGTACCCTGCGCGATAGTATACTCCCTCAGACGCAAAGTTACTGTTTAAATCAATCAATGAAAAATGTTTTAATGGTAGCAGCGTTATAAACACAGTGGCGGCAGAATCTACAAAAGGAGGTTTAATAGCACAAGACTGAAAGGAGACAGGCTATGGGAGCCCCTGTCAAAACATTACGTCCTTATAACTATTATGGCCTCAAAACAGCAATAAGTAATTATTTATAGTTATAGAAACAATGCAAGCGCACAATAAAAATGCAACAAAATAACGTTAAGTAATTATACTTGGCTATATGGAAACAACGCAATAGTGCGTGAGTGTTAAATGGCCTGCAAACGAGCGTTTTTTCGTGGTGTGACCGTCAGATGATCTGTCTTTGCGACACCACGTCCTGATTTCCAGGCTAAATGTGAAATTCCCAAAAGCAAATACGGGTTTCTTGGGTGTGTCGCAATGATCAAACGAGAATGGAACTGCGAAAATTGTTGTCTCCCCAGTAACGAAGATTAAGACGAAAAGTGTGTGTATTTTTTTAGATATGTTACAATAGGCTTGCTTCATGAGGCTAACTTACACACTCTGTTTTTCTAAACGTAACGATCATAAACTACGAATCTGTGAATAGCGACGCAAGACCTCATGCCCTTAGCCAAGAGGGGGAGTGTTACCGGGCATGCAGGCCCCTCCCACAAAATCGTGATGGAGAGGGGTGTTTTCTTGAAACTAAGTAGTAAAAATTGATTATTTGATGAACAGTCAAGACCTTCGGCAAGTGCCCACCTCCCAGAAGAAAATGCCTCGCAACGGGCGTGCATGATCACCAATCTTTTTTTTTCTGATATATATATATATATATATATATATATATATATATATATATATATATATATAAGAAACCGGCGTTTATTACGTGCTTGTGGATGCCATCTTTGTGCGGGATTCACAATACGCTGTGTCCAGATGTAGCTTAGAGTGTGGTATATGTAGAAACTTCAGCTACCTCAACGGTTAAACAATTATCATGTGTGCTTTTAAATGAAAAAAAAAAGGAGATAGTTTCCTAGCTACCGAAAAATTCCTCCACCAGGGCTCCATCCCGGGACCAAAGCTTCTCCGATGTGGTCCCTCCACAAGTTCAACTGACCAGGAAGCTATCCGATTCACATCCTAAACTTAGATCAAATCAGTCTGCCTACAATCATGTAACTGCGGTAAGTGGTAAGCTTGGACCAGAAAAAAAGCGTCAAAATGCTTTTTTTGTGATGGTTTGCCATGACCGGTGAACCATCCCGATGTGCTTACTTCTAAATACTTGAGGACAGCTTCTGGGTACTGTGTTGCCCTTCGGGTACAGTTGACCAAAAAGGGAGTGTAGACTGCAACGCGGTTGTAGATGAAGTCATCCTTGCGCAGCACAATGGAATCGTGGTAGCGACTGCAGCGCAGCTTCTGGTAATCGAGCTGTGGCACGTCCAAGCCTGCCAGTCCGTAGGAACCAAAATTTCTGACGACCCTGTCTCGGTCGTCGTCAAGCATCCAATCGGTGAAACTGCAAACAAGGTACAATCGAAAAGAAAAACTTGCGCTTCGCCTTCAAAAGCATAACGCAATAACGTATTCAAGAATTTTTACTGGACCTACAGCTGCGAGAAAACATGTACGGACCATGGTAGGGCGTGCCAATATTGTTTTCTAAGCCATCTAGGCACGAGCACTTCGTCGTTGAGTGCTTAGCTTTGACGGGATTGATGTCCAGAAAATAAGCCTAACGACACTCGTCAGAGAAATGCCCTCGACCACTCTCAGTCTGCAATAAGTGCATCAGAGGGAACTGTGGCGCTTGTGGCCGTTGGAGCTTCAACGCATGGCGCCTCAGCGAGCATGAGAATGATGGGTAGTACACGGATTTGTCTGAACTTCATTTTTTTCGTCTCCGTTTGGCTTTAAGTGGCTTGCTCCCTTTTCGCTTTGTCGTAAGATGAAGTCCAGGAAACGCTTAGTAGTGCGACTTAATCGCCTTGACCGTTTTAGGCTCACCAGTTCAAATCAAGTCCAGAAGTTCAAAAGGATGAATTCTTTCATTCAAAGCGAATGTCAGAGCACAGCGATAAAGTAAAAGCCAGAAGTGCGTTCGAAGCGACAAGCCCAAAACTGGCAAATCTGCCTACTACCCATCATTCCCATGGTTGCTCAACCACCGCAGCACCAATGTTCCCTCTAGTAAATTCTGCGGATAACAATCTTCTTGTCCCTATGTCTTGTTGCCTTGTCCCTATGCCTTGTCCCTATGCGGCGCTTTCGGTAAATGTCTTGTCCTTATGTGGCGCTCTCGGTAAACGTGTACGGACTCCAATGGCTCGTATGCTTCTTCCCACAGGTGTACAGTTACTAAGGGCCCACTATGGCAAAATTCTCCCTTTTTCAAAATGGCGAACTACCCACTACTCTTCCCGAAGGTATGCGAACCTGTGCAGCAGCACAGTTTTTATTGGGTGGGCAGGTTTAAACCCCCGGCTAGTTACGTAATTCTCTTGTTCTTACTTTTGACACGAAATACTACAGGCGTCAAGGAAACTCAGCCCATTATGTGACATTCTCATAACTTGTTTCACTCCAAAGCAGTTTCAAGCACGCTGAAACACCTGCTTGCCATGAAGCAGGCCTGGCTTCGATTCTCACTCGGGCCGACAATATTTATTATGTATTTATTTGCGTCTGACAAACGCTTTCGATCACAGACAACACTCACTTTTCACTCACAACCTACGACGCCGACACCGAAGTTCAGGTGACAGGAGCTCTTTGACGCTTCAACGAGCCGAGCACTCTAACGAGCTGATGAATGTAAGTATGCAGAAGTTGCCGTTCATATTTCTTCATTGGAAAAATCATCAAATCTAATAACGGGTTCTGTTGGCAACTCTTCAGCCGCGCACGGGGAATATGCAGTTGTCATGAAATATTGATTGATATGTGGGGTTTAACGTCCCAAGATCATAATATGATTATGAGAGATGCCGTAGTGGAGGGCTCCGAAACTTTGGACCACCTGGGGTTCTTTAACGTGCACCCTGTCATGAAATATTGATTGATATGTGGGGTTTAACGTCCCAAGATCACCATATGATTATGAGAGATGCCGTAGTGGAGGGCTCCGAAACTTTGGACCACCTGGGGTTCTTTAACGTGCCCCCAAATCTAAGCACACGGGCCTACATTTCCGCCTCCATCGGAAATGCAGCCGCCGCTGCCGAGATTCGAACCCGCGACCTGTGGGTCAGCAGCCGAGTACCTTAGCCACTAGACCACCATGTCATGCAATATTTCACAGCTGCCAATTACTAATGTACTATAGTGGCTATCAATAGAATTAGATGACTCATATTGCATCGACTAAAAACGTTCTTGTATGTGTTGGTGTACCTTTCATAGGACTTCTCACCAAGAGACTCACATTAATTTCGCGCGGAAGTTTTTTTCATTTCATTACATACAAGTGTTCACGCAGATAATTTCACAGGTACAGAACGGTTGTTCTCTCTCACGCATTTTTTCGTGATATATGCGCTTATGTACAGGCTTCAAAGGCTCCTAGCCAGAGTTTTAATATTATGTTGGCGTTCCTTACGGCTCTACGTAATGCATGGAGCTCCTTTTTACTTAGAGTACATCACTTTATTTTCCTGTGTTTTGCTTAATGCTTTAACAAGGTAAGAATGCTTGAAGAACTTGACAAGTCACGAAGCTGGAGAGAATATTGTATTTCGAAAGCTGCAGACAGCTTTCCGAAATGCCCATTCTGAGAACTTCTATCTTTGTACCTCTCATAAACAAATTATTCCGACAGACAATTAAGGTGCTTAATGCCCAGAGACAATATTTGTACTTTCTTAACCGTGTTGTAATTATTCTCACTAAGAGAAAAACAAATCGGTGGACGAAAATTTACCCTCTCTAAAGTTTATGGCCTTCGAAACAGCTGCGGCATCATGGGTACGCACGTTGTAGGTTATAATGTCACCGCCGAAAAGTATATCCAACGCACAATTTAATTCTTTTCGCTTCATCTGGAAATAATCACAATACAGTTTATTAAACCCAAATATTTGCCGCTGTGTTTTCCTTGACCTAAATGCCTGCCGGTGTCACGAGCTTATGACACGAAGAACTAGCCCCTCGGACAACATCCTTACTTTCGTACTTAGTGTCCACTGAGTATTCATGCCTTTCGCTCACTTCACATGCCTGCGATGTACATAACATACAAGAAAAGATGACACTCGCCTTACTGTCCCCTTAGGGAATTGCCTAAAGAACCGTGAAGCCATTTTACTCACGCCTGAAGCCTCGACGTCATGAAGTGGACGTACGATTTCATGAATTCGCCAGCGTCGTCCTTCAGTCCCACGAAGGCACCGATAATCTCCAACCAGGCCCCACGGAACGCCCTCTGGGTCAGTTCGTAGCAGACGCCATGCAGTGCATCCTGGTTGGGACGTTCGTCACTGCCGTGGCCGGCGAGCCGGTAGTGGTACCTAAGCACGTCCGAAGCAACAAGCGCCAAAGAGTAGAGAGGCCCGACCCTTTTGTTCGAGTCCCCCAGCGCAGCGGCCAGGTGATCGCATGTCCCCTACAAAGCACGGTCGTGGAATGGTATGCGGGTAAATGACATTTCACAACGGGTCTAACACATTTTATTTACTTTACTTGATTACAAGATACTGGAGGCCCAACTTTGGCCATAGTAGAAGGGACATAATGGAACTCGAAGAGTCTGTACATTGACTACATAAAAAAATACCGGTTAAGAAGTGCCATGATTGAGTGGCATAATGAGCTATTTCTCGACGAAAATATACGGCCATTCCCGGCATTTTTGTATAAATCAAATTTATAAAAATGAATCGAAAAATCACTCTTGGCATTCTATTTCATGTGCGAAAATAAAAGTGCGCGAGTGCTTGCAATAACAGCGGCTGAATCAGAGATGAAATGAGCCGGCCGTCTCCGTCACACGAAGGGCATAGGCGAGAACGTCGCCTCGCATGTGAGGCCTGCCATCTATGGCTTCTTCAGCAGAGAGGAAATGTCCCGCCCACCTTCTGCGAACATTAATCGAAGGAGCACGGTCCGAAAGCGGCTCGCATACCCTTCAATGCGCTGTGCTCCGATCACTTGGGCCGCATTGAAATGAAAAACAAGTTTAGTTTCCTGGAGTCGCTGTATTCCCTTGCACCAGTGGTTTGTAGAGTTCAGCAAGGTCGTATCTGAAATGGTTGCTCGCGAGTCTTACTTGGTATGCCACTGCAAATAAATGCTATCACATTCGTTGGTAGCCTTACATCGTACGTCATTACAATTTCTTGCTATCACATTCATCACTTTGCCCTTGTGACCAAAAATTTACTTCTTGTGTGGCTTTATTATGTTCAACAGCCGTTTTCATAATAGAAGACAAAGAGTAATCTCTTTCTCTCTCTCTCAGAAATTTCCCGTGCCATGAAAATGGCCTGTATCTCAACAGATAAAAGTTCAAACTTTGCTGTTCTGAAAGAAGCACAGGTTCGTATTTTTCTAGAAACAATGACAGCGTGTTTCGGAGTGCAAAGAAGCTGCTGCGTTACTTGGCTCTTTTTATACTGGAGGATTTTGCATCCCAAAGTGACAAAGTTGCTTTATATGGTCGGGAAGGGCTCTTTTTCTTTGAATAGTTGGTTGTTTATTCTTCATTAAATTTTGTTTTCTTTTTTATTTAGTAAACGTACACGCTATATATATTTTAGTGCTCATGCCTTAAACGACGACACGTGCACCGTCGTATTCGCTGTGAGCTTCTGCGTGTCACCCGGCACCGACTGCAGGGCCCTGAGCCACGAGACTCCATCACGGAAGATGTCGCAAGCCAGGTTTCCCAGGGGGACTTTTTGGTCGATGGTGTCTCGTTGGTCATCGTTGTCGCTGGACTCGGTCATCCTGGCGATATCCAGCTCGATCACGCGCGTCACTGTTGAATTCGTGGCGGCGTTCGCGTCGACCACCCGAAGTACGTCCGCCAGATAGGAGGCAGAGCGGTCTCGAACGTCCACAACGACGCTGCCGGCGACGCGATACATGAACGCCCACCCTCTCTCAATAGACCAAGTGGGCGGGGCTTCCAGGTGCTCGATGACGTCGATGCGACAGAAGCTGTGCAGCCGAAAGCGGATTGACAAGTCGACCAGGGCGTTCAGTATGGCCTGCTTGTCCGCTGTCTCGAGCCACGTCTTGAAGGTTATGTTCAGATACTGCAGAAAAACAAACAAATAAGATTCGACTAACTGGACGTAGTGGGCAATGATGAAACAGCGAAGCTGTAGTGGACCTGTACGTGTTTTACTGTCAACGCAATGTTTGCGTTCAGGCCATGAAAGAACAAGAAGTCGACTAGGGCGTTCAGTATGGCCTGCTCGTCGCGAGTCTCTAGCCAGATCTTGAAAATTATTTTAAGAAGTCGACCACGGCGTTCAGTATGGCCCGCTACAATGAAGCTGTAGAAGCCCTTATTGAACCTTCGCTTGGGCAACAAACTTAGCTGGTAAATAAAAATAGATTAACTTGAAGTGGGGTTTAACGAAGTGGCAAGGAAATGGAATGAAATGGGTGAATGAACCATTAATATTTTTCTTCAAAAACTCATCGACACATCTGTATTGTGTATTTAACTGTTAAAAACTATCAACTTTTCTATCCTAGTATCAAATTTAACATTTGCGTTTCTATGACTACCACTGATAACTAGTTGCATTTGTAAAGCAGTTAGTTCTTTTCATTATTTTGCTTTATTTCCACTTTATCATTCTTTTACAGCTTGTATGTCATTTTTCAGTAGTATTACTATTATCATATCTATTGATTGTGTTGTTATTGTTAATCAGGCTTATGCGTTCACATTTTTTTTTCTATTTTTCTGTAATCTTCCCCCTAATGTGGCCAGAGTAGGCGGTCCCCTGTCAGTTTCTCTGAAACTGTTGGACCTCCTGCTTGAATACTCTAACCACGTAACTGAACTGAATGATTTAATAAACATGAATCGGGAGATGGGACGAGAATAGATAGGGCTGAGTGGTGAGAGTCGTGAGCAGTGGTACCTATCAATTTCCGATCTACGAGTGCACTCGAATATGAAAGCCCCGAAGAAGAAGAATTTAGAACTTGGAGAACGCTTGAGCTAGTGTAGAACGCTATAGCCTGATCAGACGCCGCCCAAATCGCTTTCAATGGTGCCTCAAAGAAAGCAGTTTTCCCGTAAAAAAATTGGTCGTTTCGAGCTATCATAGAATTCCCACTTCAAGCATACAGTTGTGAAGTGCCCGTTACGCCACAATTCTTTGTGTTGCGGATTCGCGAAGTACACTCGCTACGCGTCCGTAAGGTGGCGCAAGTGTGTGAACGTTTTATAATGATTGACAGCTTTAGGCCACCTACACGTTGCGCCACCGGCATGTTTTGACGCCTGGTGCAGTTCTATGATTCTACCACGCATCAAGACATTTGTCAGAGTTCTTTTTTTTTCCGGAGGGGGAGGGGGGACGCTTTCAAGCACTAACGTAGCTACTAAATTCTACTACGATGCGGAACCAACTCGCCGAAAAAGCCACTTTTTGAAGTGACACTCTATAGCAGGGACATATTAGAGAATTTTAGTACTGCGGAATGGTGCTACGTACGCATTACGCAAGCGCCTTGCGTTACATGGCGTCGTTTGCCACTAATCGGCTTTTAGTACGCCGTAGTACCCGCGTACGTAACGAGCGTGAAGCGTGTTGCGTCATCTGGTAGATCAAAATAGAAGCACGTGTTGTTAACAGCCAATGTGAGCCAATCCAAGTGTTATGGCCAGATTATGGCCATATTTTAAGCCACAGAGCCAGTCGGTGCCAGCCAGCCACAGAGCCAGCCAGCCACCATATCGGTGCTTTCCTTCGATGCCGCCATTTTGCAAAACGAAGTCTCGCGCTGTCGCGAACTTGTTCGAGAGCGGCGCGATCAGCTCATACGTACGCACGCACGCATCTCATGCGTGCGTACGTAGCGGCTGCGTAAGTAACGCGATACGTGCGCGTTGCGGTCTGCGCATGCGCACTACGCAGAACGTGGCGTCCTTACGTACGCAACGCCGCCACGTACGCAGCGTACGCAGTACTAAAACTCTCTATTGTTCGAGCAAACGTTCGTTCATCGGAAAAAGTTCTTCGACCTTATCAGGAAGCAATGACGTTAGGCAAAGACGAGCAATCATGCAACGTAATTCGAGAGTTGGAAGTGACAAGGCGTGTTTCGGAGCAGTTAATTTTAATGTATACGGTGAGTATTGAAATTATGTAAAACACGCAAAGTAGTTTGGTACAGCTTTGTACAAAGTGGTTTTGTACCTGTAAGATACGGGTAAAATGGGTGCCAAATAAATTATGGGTATCCGACCTTCGGTTCCACTAATGTCATATATGCCCGCTTTTTGATGTCGAGGGTTGCGAATTTAATACTGCGACTTGGTAACCAAGTGTGCGTGATGGCTCGTAAAACTGTTTGGATATTTGAAACTTACGGTAATGATTGTGTTTAAGGCATTCGTAAGCACTTGCAAGTGTCGGCTGAGCTGATGGCGTGCCACTTTGTGTGTCGTTTACGGCTAACCAAAGTGTTTTCGCGCGAATGAGATTAGCACACATCGCGATAAGTTTGGTGCCACGAGCCACGGTTCGTACCATGATCATCACCACCATCATCATCATCATCATCATCAGCCTGACTACGTCCACTGCAGGACAAAAGCCTCTCCAATGTTTCGCCAGTCAACTCAGTCCTGTTCTTGCTGCTGCCACCTTATAGCTGCAAATTTATTTCCTAACTTTCTGTCTCTCCCTAACCCGCTTGCCTTCTTTGGGAATCTAGTCACAGACCCTTAATGACCAGCGGTTATCCTGCCTGCGTGCTATATGCCCGGCCCATGTGCATTTCCTCTTTTTGCTTACAACTATACATATAATATCCTTAACACCGGTTTGTTCTCTGATCCACTCTGCTCTCTTCTTGTCTGTTAAGATTACGCCTATCATTTTCCTTTCCAACGCTCGCTGCATCGTCCTCAATTTAAGCTGAATCCTCTGTGTAAGTCTCCATGTTTCTGCTCCATAGCTGTGTACCGGCAAGATGCAACTGTTCTATACCTTCCCCTTGAGGGATAGTGGCAATCTACCAGTCAATATTTGAGAGTGCTTGCCAAATCTGCTGCACCCCATTCTTATTCTTTTAGTTACTTGAGTCTCGTGGTTCAGCTCCGCGAGTATTACCTGTCCTAAGTAGACGTACCATTATACCATGATATACTTCATAAATCATACATGATGATGTCCTCTCAGTTATGAATAGTTTTATAAAGAACGTAGACTTCGGTGAAAGGGAACAATTTTGATGTTACGTTGGAGAGATGGTCATTGATATAGATTGCAGAATGCAATGGGGATAACCTTGCACTTTGAGCAATGCCTGATGTTACGCTAGTGAATAGAAAGAATGTTATTGGCGGTAGTGAATTGAACGAGACCTTCAAGTGTTTCAACCGACAGATTAGATTTGGCAGATAGCTGAAGAAGTCAGCTTATTGAGTTAGTTTTATGATACACCTGGTCGAATGCCTTTCGAAAAATTCAGTAAAACTGCATATGTAATGAAGTTTGTCCACGTAAAACGGTACATTGTGCGTCAATTCTTCCACTCGAGTTTCGCAAGAACGTTTCTTTAGCGAAAGTCATGACTTTAGAGGTAGAAAAAGTTAATCGATGCGAAATATTTTTTCATCAAAGCCCACTGTAAAGAATCAGCTTTAAAAATTTGCAAAAAATTTACCTCAAACAAGGGAGCCACAACTTCTTTGACGGTGGGACTTTTGTCGAAAAATTCGAAGCAGGAACCGTAATACCTGAGACGTAGGGAAAAAACAAGGGTCAGTATTGGCATAGAATAAACAGTTCTTAAACAGATAGAAGTCGGAAGATAATATATACCGGAAGTCTTGTCTACAACGGAAGTCTCACCATTTCAAGCCTTTTCATAGTGCACCTAGTGTCATCCGCAACTGTTATCATAGCATGGCATACGAAACCGGAGATTCTTTTGCTAATAATCATCGTGTTTAATTTTGCGTTCACGTGTATATTGACGTTGAAACACAACGTTTAAAAAAATGCTTCTGTTATACGTATTAGCGCACAATATATAGTCTAGACTAGCTGGAGCCACAGGAATGTTCGGTTTCATTTGTTGCGTTGAGCCAATCAAAGCACACAGCCACTGGTGTCACTGTCACCTGACCACACGTCACTTCCGATGCCGAAATCGCGGTTGTGCATTGCTGTGGCCATCGTCATTCTCAATATTGTTAGTTGAGCCTTGAATGCATTCTTTGGCGTGTTACGCAAGGGGGAGAAGGGGTATACGTATAAAGGAGGAACGTTCAAAGATGCATGAATGAGCTAAAAACTAATACTTAGGAGCCCTCATGAGACGGAATTCAAAGCTGGTCAAATACGCAACGCCCATAAACCTGGGAACGCAATCGATAGAGAACCCCACCGTGGTGGTCTAGTGACTGAGGTGCTCGTCTGCAGACCCGCAGGTCGCGGGATCAAACCCCGGCTGCGGCGGCTGCATTTCCGATGGAGGCGAAAATGCTGTAGGCCCGTGCGCTCAGATTTAGGTGCACGTTAAAGAACCCCAGGTCGTCAAAATTTCCGGAGCTCTCCACTACGACGTCTCTCATAATCATATGGCGGTTTTGGGACGTCAACCCCACATATCAATCAACCAATCGATCAATAAAGAAAAGGCATATGAAGCAGTCAAAGCACAATGTGGTTTTCTTATGTCAAGAAAAAAAACTCAGTTTCTAATGCATTCACGGGACATGAATTGAAGCCTGAAGCCACCTTCTTTAAGGCGAAATCCTTTGATGTCTCATTTGTTGAGCACCTTTGCGCGATAAATACGTCCCAAACTATACGCCGGCTTATACCATTGCTTACGCGTTATCGACCAACGTCCCGCATTGACGGAGTGAACGAGCGATGAAAAAAATATCACGTGATGGCATCACCATATGAAGTCATCATGATATCCCAGATCTCCCATAATGTGTGACGCCCCCACCTCATCAAGGCATCATGGGCTGATGTCACCAAATTATATGACATTCTCCCTTGCATAGAGTTTCCTACAACACTTACTAGAGAGAACTCTGGCGCCAGTGTCTATGGAAGCTGCAGCGCACGGCGCTTCAGTGAGCGTGGGAATGATCGTTAGTACACGTATTTGTCTAATCTTCGTATGTATGCCTCCGTGTACGCTCGTGCGGCTTGGAGCTGCTTTCTCATGAAACGAAAATCGGCAAATGTCCGGTTGTTGCGCTTCACCACATTATGCTTCTAGGCTTACCATTTTAAATCGGATCACGAAGTTCAAAAGGGTTCATTCTTTCCATCGAACAAAAACCGTAACACTCAAATAAACGAAGCCACAATTGCGATTTGAGGCCCGCAAGCACGAAGACTAGGCAAATATGTCTACTACCCATCATTCCCATGGTCACTGAATGATCCCAGCGCCAGAGCCCTTGCTAGTTAATTTTAGGAAACTCTGTGCCTAGTTGTATGACTCACTTAGCACGTGGTGCCAGTGTGACTGACGGACGGACGGACGGACGGACGGACAGACAGACAGACAGACAGACAGACAGACAGACAGACGGACGGACGGACGGACGGACAGACAGACAGACAGACAGACAGACGGACAGACGGACGGACAGACGGATGGACAGACAGGCGGACGGACGGACGGACGGACGGACAGACAGACAGACAGACAGACAGACAGACAGACAGACAGACAGACAGACAGGCAGGCAGACAGACAGACAGACAGACAGACAGACAGACAGACAGACAGACAGACAGACAGACAGACAGACAGACAGACAGACAGACAGACAGACAGACGGACGGACGGATGGATGGATGGACGGATGGTTGAAAGCAATAACGAACGAACTTATGGAAGCATGGACGGACGGACGCTTCACCCCACTCATCATCATTCACTCCGTGGATATGATGTGATTTTCGCTGCACCACTCATGTTGACGCTGCCGATGCTGATAATCAACTTTCGTGTTTGATGAGGCATATAAGGCTGTCGCCTCAATTCTTTAATTCACCTTAATTCATTTCTAGCCTTTTTACTTGCGTAACAATATTGCTGCATCCCAGAGTAACAACAGGAAGGGTGACGATTGTGTTGTGTTGCAGAGTCCGTTCAGTGGTAGACAGTTTCCAGCCAGTACCACTCCTGTTTGTATATGCGTTTGTACTTGTATTTGCATCACGTGTTTGTAGTCGGGCTCGTATGTACCAGCGAGCATCATGTGAATCTATCTGAAGGCATTGCGTTTCACTGCAGTGTCACAGTCTGCAAGAACAGAGCAAGTACACAAACCTGGATATGTATTTCAGGGCGCCTGCTACCAGGTTACTGTCGCTCCTAGCACCGCCGTCGCTAAAGACATTGCGCAGGATACGGCTGTAGTTACGCGCCACGTCTTCCATGAAGCTCGAAGGATTGGACGTCCTGGTCACCCAGTAGCCGCAAGCGTGCCTGTACAGGTCGTCACACGGCTTGATCGACAGGTCCTCGAAACCTTCCATGATGTGCACGACCTGCGACAGTCAATACAGTCTTTAGTTTAGTCGAAAGCCTAAAGTGCCTCGTTAAGTGCGAAATCGACAATCAACGTCTTCGAGAATCGGCGAGACCTGCTGGCGATTCGCGCGAACTGGCCATGCTTCACCAGACCCGCAGCGGCGTCAACAAATTATAGTGCAAAAAAAGTAATAAACGTCGGTAAAAAGTCACGTGATGCGCATACGCTTTATCGTTAGAGCCACTGTCTCGCCCACGCACGCTTGACCATATCACATTGTTGTGTGACATTGTGCAAGGCCACAGTTTCATTTGAGCTCCAATTTATTTGCCATTTCACTAGGCGTGCCACGTGCTCATCACTGCCACGTGCCCATCAATTAATACTGTTCATTTTCAGTTGAGAAGCACAGACTACTAGTCGAGTTGGCAAGCCATCTTAATGATGTAGCGCCAAAAAGCAAAGATAGTATACAAAAAGAATAAAATCATTCACTTGACAAGGAAATTCCGAATCTGCAAGATCGACACCTCCAACAACCTTTAACATCTAGTCGCCTATTTTATGTTTACCACACGTCTTATCTCGTCTTTTTCTGTCTATACATTTCAAGTTCTCGCAATAAAGTTCTGTCGGAAGACAGCATCTGTATTGTGTGGTGTCATCTGTGTCCCGTTTCTACGGGGTTTGCAACAACTATTAAAAAAAGCAAGTTTTTTTTAAAAGCAAGTTTTTTGCCCCGCCGCGGTGGTCTAGTGGCTAAGGTACTCGGCTGCTGACCCGCAGGTCGCGGGTTCGATTCCCGGCTGCGGCGGCTGCATTTCCGATGGAGGCGGAAATGTTGTAGGCCCGTGTACTCAGATTTGGGTGAACGTTAAAGAACCCCAGGTGGTCGAAATTTCGGGAGCCCTCCACTACGGCGTCTCTCATAATCAAATGGTGGTTTTGGGACGTTAAACCCCACAAATCAATCAATCAATCAAAAAAAGCAAGTTTGCAGAAACATGCTCACCTCGTGACATGCGGCTGACTCGCAGGCGAGCTTCTCGGCGGGAAACTTGGACTGCAGGACAAACAGCCACAAGATGATCACGACAATCACGATGCATACGACGGTGCAGGCGAGGAACATCAGCATGCGCTTGATCTTGGTGCGACGTTCTCCTGCGTCTGATCGCAAACGAATTGTGAACGGCTGGTTTTCTCACTCTCCATAGAGAGCGAACAGATGAGAAAGCATTAGGCACGACAGCCCAAAATACAAAAGTGTCCCTTAAGGTACTGGATTCACGAAAGGAAACAGGGTAATAGAAGGCCAAGTAATGCACAGGCTTTCGTTTGCACCATCTTCAGTTCGGTTCACATAGACGCAATTCGGACTTGACGTGTAGATAAGAGCCACACTATCTGTTGAGACCATGTTTGTCATTGCACGACGTGTTTATCTCGAGCAGTGGCGTATACCAGTAATTATACAAAAAAAACATTGATGTTGCGTTTGAATCTGTGAACAACACCTGAGCCCACCGTAGAAGGATGGCACTGTGTAGTTCCGAGCAAGTTTCGGTGCTTTCAAACGAAGTTCCCTGAAGTGTCCCTCACACCGATCTAGTGGACACTTTGTGTTTGTTTCGTTTCGCGAAACCTCGTGAACGATGGTCGGCGGCTAGGACTTCGGACGCTGGAGACATTAGAACCCCTTTAAGGTGTCTACATCAAAGTACGCCGTAGACGGTTTGTAGGGCATAGTTTCGGTGCTTCCGAATGAATTGTCTTTAGGTGTTCCTCACACCTATGTAGTGCACATTTCGTGGTTGTCTTGTTTCGAGTAAGTGTTACATAATTGAGGTTACCGTCTGGGGCTTCAGGAGCTGGAGGGGCAGGAGCGGCCTTATCTTCGCTTGCCTTCTCCTCTTTTGCAATCTCTTCCTGGCTGACCTCCTCTGCGATAAAACGTGAAATAAACAAAGAAGATTCACCCATTCAGGCCATGCAAAGACGAGGTTATATAGACCTCGACAAAAAATTGAAAGCGTTATGTTTTGCTTGGTAAAGGAGGCGGACAATGATGATGTTTTTATAAATCTCTCGATATCGTCTAGGCAAATCACGCGTAGATCAGGCAGTTGGGACATATCAGCTATCAAGTACCAACTACACTGCCTTTGAAATCACCTGTAGACGTATTTTTAACGATGTTTTATCATATTGTATTATGTCTTTATTAAACGTTGGACTTCTGTATGTGTCAAAGAATTCAACGTGCGGCCTTTTCTTCAAAAAGAAAAGTGTTAACTGTCATGCCAACAGTCTGAAGGAAAAGACATTCCATTGTTCTACTTGACAATGTGCAGCACTGTAGGTGTTCTTTTTTTTTCTGAACTCTAAACAATGTAGAAAAACCGTACTCACTTTCGTCATCGTCTTCATCTGACAGTTTCTTGGAGATCGTACTTATATCGGCCACTAAACAAATAAAAAGTACGAATTATTCGTTGATGAGATTGCATGCAGCTCGTGTTAAAGTCGCTGCATGAAATATGTACAGGAGAAAAAAAATGAAAATTTTTTTGTCTCGATGCAGTATTGCAAAAGCTCTCTGATTAACTTTTCTAAAAGCAGTCAGTTCTGCTAGCTGAAATACTAAACAGCTCGTAATAGAAATACCGAAAATAAGCAGACAAAGAAGACTTGGAAACTTTCATGCAATCTCAAAGACAGGTAAAGGGAGGAGGCCACAGAAAGGGCTGTGTGCCGAGACCTTTAGAAAACTTTGTTTATGATGTTACTACGCTCTACGAGCATGTCCTCTGAAATGAGCGTAAGAACGTGGAGCAAATGCCCACATTCTTAGTTGCGCGATGCGAATAAAAAGATCTATGTATCATTATGGAAGACGTACCCAAAGGTGAGTGTTAGAGTCAACCAAGCCTCATGTGCAACACCCCCTCCACTTATCACTAGCCTCTATGTATACTCGGATGTGTTGCTGAATAAATGCTTTCCATTCCTTGCTACTCGTCTGGCTTACAGTCAGAACATCTGCGAACAGTGGAAACTGCTGAAGCATTCGCTACCCTCTTTATAGCGGAAAGAAAGTTGGCATGTTAAAAACGAATTATGGAAGTAGGCAGGGAACTAAAGCTCGGGTAGCAACGAATGGCTGAAATTCACTTTCACAGACAATGACGCTCGACAGTCGTAAAGGGGTACATTGTGGGAAATAAAATTTTGTAGAAACTGCTGAAGCATTCGCTACGCTCTTATAGTGGAAAGAATGTTGAGATGTTTTTAGCGAATTACGAAAGTAAGCAAGGAACGAAAGTTGTTTGGCTAGCAACAAAGGGCTGAAATTTATTTGCACAGACAATGACGTTCGACAGTCGTAAGGGGTACATTGCGGAAAATAAAATTTTAATTATCTCTCACAACTCAGTGTCCTAGCGGAAAATATTCAGGGTACCTTCCTGAACAAAACTTCGTTAATTACCGCTCATCTCTCAGTATAACAACACGGCCTGCATTCTTTAAATAGATTTTTATCGAGTTTCGTTGCTTAGCTGAACAACACACATGGGCAAAAAATTTTTGCTAAGAGCATTCACCAAGTGTTCCTCCCAATGTTGTTTCTGTTGAGAAATTTTTTTAGCAACATAATACCCTTGATGAATTGATGAACTATTTGCAAACATGACATGATATCGACGTGCGCGAATATACAAACACATCATAAATGTTCGTGTTACCAAATGAGCTGCTTGTATAACATTATCGCACATGCTATAATATTTGAGCATGAGCTGCTCAGAAGTATACTGTGCTATATTTCAGTTACTAACGTAGATCTGATTTTCTCAAAAAAAAAAAGGTTGCAACCTTTTCGGCGTCATCCAGTCTCCGTACATCCAAAGGCTTGAGATGTTAGACAAAATAATTCTGACACAAGTAATAAAATAGGTATCAGATCTTCCTTTCCTAACTTTTTCGGTTTGCTTGTTACGTACTTATTCGCGTAAAAAGTGTATTTGATCGTTCGAGAACTTCTTGTTTCACTCGTAAACAAATTCTGCCCCACTCCGCCGTGGTGGTACTGCCCCACCGCGGTGGTCTAGGGCCTAAGGTACTCGGCTGCTGATTCACATGTCGCGGGATCAAATCACAGCTGCGGCGGCTGCATTTCCGACGGAGGCGGAAATGTTGTAGGCCAGTGTGCTTAAATTTGGGTGCACGTTAAAGAGCCCCAGGAGGTCAAAATTTCCAAAGCCCTCTACTACGGCGTCTCTCATAATTATATGGTGGTTTGGGGACATTAAACCCACTATATATATCAATAAATCAATAAATTGGCAACATACGCGCATGCGTACTCGTTCTGTAAGATAGGAGGCTCGCTTACGTGTCGATTTTCTCCTCACTGTAACAAAACAACCAAAAGAAAATTAAAAAGAAAGCTGACTTAAACGATACAGCATATAAATGCACAGTTTTAACATGTTTAGAGCACACGAAGTAACTTCAACATCCAGCCAACAACTTGTCAGAAGCTGTAACTTCGCTAAAGTAATCACACCGGGAGGCGTTTGAATAGCGGTCTTATGGATAACAGGGCATCACCGAAGGCCCACCGTTCATCGAATCTTTGCCTACATTGCAGAGTTTGCAAGTGTCACCCTTTACTTCGAGAAACAAAGGTGTTGTCCCGGCAGAGAGATAGGACAGCAAGAGAAGTTGCTCAGGCTTTTCATATTCACAAGTACGGTGACACGTATGTCGTGAGTCGTTCTATCGCATCGCACCAACTAGAGATAGATTATGTCACGGCCAACCTCTAATCTGTGGCGTCATTTCTTGCTATTTGTATATGTTTCCTTCAATGAAATTTCAGTTGCTAGTTTCCACTTGTGCGTGTGCATTCTGTGTTCTTGTCTTGTTTTTGTGCAGATTTTTCCAGTTATGTATTACCAACTCGTCCAGCGTTCCGTATTCTAAAATATTCGTGGTCTGCCAACTATTGAACCAACATTTCTGAAATGAGATATAGACACAACCAGAAATCCGTATGTATCAATCTCGGAAAGTTTAAACATGCATTGGTAGCTTGTTAGTGACAGTCAACTACGTAGTGCATAACTATTTCTAAGTTTTGATAACTTCTGGCAAATTGACAAAGGGTGAATGACTCACTCTTAGGGCATTCTAAAGAGACGCCTACCAGTGGAATTTTAAGCACCCACCGAAAGTCACTATAGCATAGAAAAAGCCTTCAAACACATTCTAGTGAACATTATTTTCCTGTGGTCGGTCTTACTCTGGTTCACGAGGTTACTGCTACTTCAGGTATAGAGTCGTTCCATCAGACACTTCTAGAAATTGAATGTAGTGAAAGAGACACTAATTCTGTTATTCCTTACTTGACATTGATGTGGCTGGTAAAGGAGGAAAAAAAGAGCGAGTTTCAAGAAACGATTCACTGTTGAACGGCAATAAATAGAAGCATAAAGAAAACCTTGTTAACAGGTGCTCATAACCTTACTCTCATAACCAAAAGCGACTGTCAGGGAAGACTCCTAAAGAATTCACCACCATTATATCCATACAACTCCCACGTTATAATACACATGGTCTTCAGGTTCATTCAAACAACATCAAGACAACTTATTGCCTTTTTAATTTCCCTGATCTGTACTGTTCTGTTAAGAACACAACGTCATAGTTATTTTGGTATGCCGTATATTGTAAAATACCGTGCCCCCTGACTTATGCAAACACACACAAGGCACACCAAGTTAAGAAAAACCAGTTCTCCAGGATAATTCAAGCAAGGTTCATACAACTTACGGCACTTCATGCTCTCTTTCATCTCTACAGTCCTATTAATAACACAACGACATAATCGTCTTGGTATGCCGTTTATGTTAGAATACCATGCCCACTCCCTTACGCACGCAAACACACGCAAGGCAGAGTATCGTTAGTGTGGGGGCACAAAGTCCTCCCCAATCTAAGTAATATTTTCTTCGTCGTAATGGTAGGTTTGCTTTGCAAGTGCAAAGAAAATGTGAACTATTTTTTGAGAAGTGGGACACTGCTTTGTACAGCCCTTTTTTTATCGGGGAGGTGGGGTCATAGTATCAGGTAAGAGCACAAAAACTGTCTTTTTCTTATAAAACACACAGCCATAAGTGCCACAGGTATATGAGGTATCACTCAGTTACATATACCCTGAGGCACGATGCTTTTCGTCATCGTCAAGGAATCGTATACATAGGTACGCATAATTTTACTGACCTATAAAAGTGGATACCTTTTTTATAGACGATAGTCTTTCTTGGGGACCTTCGACGCAAAAACTTTGGTCTGTCTGTCTGTCTGTCTGTAAATTTGTCTGTTTATCCAGTGTTACCGCGAACCGGGTACTCTAAACAGCACCAGCCGATATCCTGAACGGCCGGCCCCATCCGCAGCGCCCACCAATGTTGCTCAAGAATTAGTGTTCATGCGTGTGTGATTGTCAATTAAAAAGCTATTATTGCGCGTATCTGAGGCACCATAACAGCACGTATATATTCTGTATGTTCGTCTTTTACTAGAAAAGGCATACATAAGTAATTCTAAGGACTGTGGCGCTTATCACGCTGCGCTGATCATGCAACGCTTGCACGAAGAAGCGAGTGTTTCCAGCGCTTTGCTAAGACGACACGGTGGTGGCACCTACCCGCCGCCTTGCGCTCTACACCTTATCACCTCTGAGACTGGCGCGCACGCCTGTCTCAGGCCCACGCGCTTTGTTTAAAAAAAACATAAACTGCCAGATGGCGCTCATGTCTCACGTGTGACGTGACTTGATGCACTCGTTCGCCTTTGCTGCACGCTCGAGGTACTCTAACGCAGCGCCTCCGGAATATCATTCACCAATTTCCTTGTGCAGAACATCAAATAAAATGTTTTGTTCACTCTCTCCACACGCAAGACTATCGTCTTTCGACGACATTTGCAGATTACATGCAGATGCGAGGCCAATTTTTTTTGGCCTCGTATTATAAATTTTTTTGGCCTCGTATCTTTTTGGCCTCGTATCTATAAACACACATGCCGCTCATGTGTGTTTACGCGCCAGCGCGGTGTCTATAATGAAATACAGTAACTAAAACTATATTGTCCTTTCAGGTGCGACCTATGAAGAACTGTAGGCATATGCGTCAAATGACTCATTATTCCATGGCTCTGGATATCCCATTGGAACGAAATTGTCCTAATACAGTGCTACACGTGTTAGTCTTATTGATCTGATGTCCCTCATGTTCTGTTTCTGATGGGTAGAAATACGCCGCTATTTCATGTTCGCGTATGTTGATTCCGAGCAAAAAAAAATATACGCTTATAACACTGCCGGCGAAAAACGGCATTCTCGAAAATGCAAAATAATCATACGCAGCAATACACAGCAAAATATAGTTAAATTAATGCATTTATGGCGTATTATGTTAAATTCATCTAAATCAAAGTGTATCTCTCTCCATTTCTTGGTCACTAGCCGACACAGCTAGAAAATACAAGTTGCTTAGATAGATATATGGAAAGAACGGCAATAGAAATACAGTATGGTCAAGTGCACAGCCGAATTTTCACGACAAACGTTTCTCAAAAAACCTATCCGGCATTACTCAAATGCTTCTATAACTGTTTCCACTCCTTCAGTACCTGTGGGAATCAAGTCGGCGGCAAGTACATCATTGCTTGTCGGGGCAGGCCTGGCCTTCAGCTTCTGGGTGATATCCTTCAGTTCTGTCGACGGAACGCGTGACAGCAAAACAAGTTACAAAACTTGAAGAAATTTTTTGTTTGCATTCTAAACGAATTTCCGGAGCGCCTTAAGTGTTATCGTCCTCTAGATCAATCCTGGGACCGGTTTAAATCGAATGAGCACCTGTCATGGAACAAACTAGGCACCAAGTTAACAACGCGTGCTTCAAATGCCATGCATTTGGTGTTACCCTGAATCGTGCTGGCATAAGTTCTCCTGCGCAATTACGCAGCTGGTTCAAGAAGTAATTATTTCTACAGATACCTTATTTTATGGAAGCAGTAATTTACTGAATTTGCTAATATGCAGTGGCTGCGCTGACTAGCAAACATGCACTGATTAACTAGACTGGAATCGACTAACTGACCGACTGACCTTTATAGGACTGGCTATATATTGGGCTAAACTGAGGCTCACTAGAACAGGATAAACAAAATTACGTTGCAAAAAACTGGGCAGGTCCGCGATAGGCATATAGGCTGAACTTTGACAGCCCTCAAAATGTCATTGTTCACTATGCTAGTACTCGTTAACCTAGACTAGGCTTAACTAAAGTAAACGTGATTAGCTGTCACATGAACACCAGTTGTAATACTAGGAATCATCTCTTAACTATGAATTTTGTATATTCAACGATCTGAGGGCTGTGTATAAATAGCACACAACTACGAAGTATGCAAAATACCTTTCATTTTGGTCGCCTGATTGTCTCGTATGACTACAAGCTTTTCTAAGAACCTTTCTTAAATACAAATATTGTTTTGGGATTGACTGCAAAGATGTACAGAAAGTATATTATATAGTTGAATGAACTTCAAACTTCGAATGAAGAAAATGTACTGCGACCTACCGGGTGCTGAAAAAAAACAAAAAAAAAACGAATGTTTGCGATTATTTACAAGGGTAACAGAGACCTTCACTTGAATTTTTTTTTCTCGAACTCCACATACTCACGTGTTAGATCCAATGCTGTAGACAAAAAAAAAACAATGAATTTACCACGGGAAACTGTGCCGAAAAAAAAAGGCTAACTTCAAATGGATTTGCAACTTCTTTAGTTCTTGAACATTAAAATTCTTCATACGTTTCTGGAGAATATATACGCGTACAACAGATCGATTACAGACATCCCCCGACTACACACTTAAAGATCAAACTTTCTTATAATAGGTGACGCCAATTTAAAGTGCACACATGGACAAATATCTACGGGATGTTCACCCCTGCCCCCCCTTTCGGTTTCTCAAGCTTTATTACTTCTTTCTTCACTAACCGTTCGTGTTCCTTCCTTATTATGTCAATTGCTTTCACACTCAAGCACGCTATGGACTGCTCTAAGAGAACATTGACACATTTACTCATCACATGTCTAGCCTACTGGTAAAAACATTAGTGTAGCGGCTCCATAACAGCATTGTTTATCATAGTACTTTACTAGATAAATACCGTTATGAATAAAAATAAAATACGCATCACGTAATTTTAGGCAACCCAATTTTACACGTTGTTGTTTTTTTCATTTAAACTGTAACCTTGAAAATGCTTTTATTGAAAAAGCACAGCTTGAACATAGTTTTTTTTAGCTCTTTCCTGAGGTACCACACAAAGGTACAAGTATATTGGGCTTTTTTATTGCTTGAAAAAGCTTCTATTAGCGATTTGGAACATAAATGTGAACAATTGTTCCTAAATTCAAGAAGGAAGATTTCCAGAACTACTTCAGTTACGATGGAACGGCAGCGCTATAGAGACGTACGGGACAAGAGAGAAAACAGGACAATGGCACTGACTTACAAGCAAATGTGTTTATTCCTTCAGTAAGCACACATATACTTCACTACTATCACAACGAGAAAGAAACACACAAAAATGAAGACACAGCCAGAGAAGAGGTAATGAAGTGATCCCACGGCCATGAATTCTACCTCCTTCGGAAATAGGGAAATTCAGGGGAGGCTTACTTACTCGTCACGGCTTTTATGTATGTGATAAGCTTCTGAAAAGAAGCTCATCCCATACACAAGAACTGTTTCAAGTGCAGTTTGCCTCAATACCATAACCATATACTTTTTTCTAAGCTGGGAGAGGAGGTGGAGCATTCAACTATAATTTATGTACGTTGGTATGTACGTTTTTATGTGTGCGTGTACATATTCGCATGCGAAACCGAAATATATCTGTTCAAGGTTCGCACACGACGATATGGTGTCGCTTTGATGACAGCAAATTTGAACGGCTATAAGCTTCTTTTATTTGTTCTTTAACAAAGCTTTACCTCTGGCAAATAAAGTCTCCCACGTAACACGACATGAAAGACTCACCGACATTCTTCCGCTGCAAGACTGAAAATTGAAAAATTGTAAACAAACATTACAATAACTTTAATGGTTCAGAAAAATGTGAACAGGTCAACAGAGAAGAATCCATGAGCTGGATTCATGTCCTCCTACAAAGACGTTGTGCCAATAAGTAAAATTTTTCCTGCACTCAGGCTTATCATTCACAAATGCGTTTTTGAGAAACTACTCCACGCATCCCTATAAATTGCTTCCCTTGACAACTACTTAAAGGGACACTAATGGCAAAGGACAATTTGTGTCAGAGTGAAAGCTCAATATATGACGACGCCTAAAGAGGCTATATTAGCAGCAGCAGTGTCTTACTTACGAAGAAATTAAGCCAAATGTATCATACGTCATGCCCCACGAGTGGGACTATGGCGAAATTATCCCGATTATGTGAGATTGTACTACCACAATTATTCACAAGTAATCAAACTAGCCGCAATTAAGAAATAACTTTTTCTGCACAAATATACGTAATAAAATGCCACTTGTGTGTTTCTGTTTGCTTTGTAGAAAAGGAACCACTTGGCATTATTAGGGGAAATGGCGCGAGCGGTTCAGAAGTTCAGTTTTCGACTGGTTAGTCTGCATAGCGGTGCCGTCTGGCGGGGCCCAGCTGAACCAAGCAAGCAGAATCATGACCTCCGACATTGCAGATAATTGTTGCTACAGCGGCTTCCGCTAATTTCACCTTGCTGGTACTGCTGTCGGCGGCCGAATGGTAAAGGCGGGCCTTGCGGGGCACGGTAAAAGTGACGTCTGAAAGACCGCTTTCAAGCGCGGGTGATTTGAAGTGTGCTAACGCAATGCGGAGCATTCACACGCGGTTTCATTTCAAAATAAGCACTCGTTTAGCACAAAACTAGCACTGCGACATTTTTAACCTCTACTTCAACAATCAACATTGACTTAGTATTTGCCTTTAATGTTCATTTGACCATGTGGTTGTCTCTTCAACTCTTGGAGTGTGTCAGGCGGAGGAACGTACAAGAAAAAACGCATAAATAGCTAACATTGAAGTATTAAAATTGTGCAGCCAGAATATTAACGTTCTTTTTTTTTCACTTTTTGAAAACGTTCACTCATGAATATATGCATGTCTATACTTTAATAGGTTTGTTATGCCTATGTTTGAATAAATGTGTTAGTCGCGATTCAGCACCATTCTTGGGCATTCCTCCCTCTTTTCTCGTTTTTGTGAGCAGTCCAGGATGAAGAAAACTGGTGACGTATAGCAGCCAGCTTTGTTTTCACATTTACAGAAACTGCTGATGCCTTTCCTCAACAATTGTTTACCCATAAGCACGTGATCAATGCTTCTCCATCCTTTGTTTTTTGGGACCCTACTCTCGCCAGAGTGCTTCCCTAAAGGCTGCTATTGGCCATCTACCCGCTGCCTACCTGAGTAAGCTTTTCTTGCATAAAACTCTCCTAAGCTTCCCTAAGAATTGCTTAGAGACAACCACTCCCAGTCTTCTCGAAATGACTCTTTTCTCTAGGCCATTAGCATACGCTTACACACGAATTGGATCCCTCGGCAACCATTATTTCATACCCTAGGCAATCACTTCCTGCGCAAACAAGATATTTTTTTCACGCTACTGCATGCCTACAACAACCATGCCAAGACAGTCGCTAGGCAAGATGACTTATGGAAAGCAGTTATTTTGGCATTCCCGGAAGGCATTCAATAAAGACAAATATGGACGACAGTTATGAAGGCCATTATAGAAGGCAGATGATTCGATTCTCTAGACAATCACTTTCCTTGATTTCTCACGCAACATCCTTCGGTAAACATGTCGATGCAAATGGCTTGCATTCACAGGTACATCAGAGGAGATAAGTGCGCACATGCCGATATTTCTTAGTGCTAAAAAGAAGCATCAGAAAAAATAGGGACACCAAAGTGTAGCTCGGAATGTGAAATCATGCTCGAACTCCATACTTACAGCTCCTTCTTCTTTGTTTCAATGCTGAAAAGTTGACCAAGATGACCGACAGTACAGCGCAACCAGGAAGCTATGTATTTCACGCATGTGCTTTGCCCGAAACTCACCATCAAACGCGTTTGATGCTGAAAGCAAAAAAAAGGCACAAAGATACGCGTCAGACTCATTTTATCTTGTAACAAACTATTAGTTACAGGACAGCCTGCCAAATGAATAAAAAAGTAAACATCAATTACGCTTCGAAGTGATTCAGCAGCGAAAGGTTTTAATAGGATCAGCTTAGCTACAGTCGACGTCATTCGTTCACCAGTGATTTGTACAACCAGTGATTTGTACCAATTAGGGTGATACCCAAACGCGAAGCACATTGTTTGACATGTGGATCCCTTTTTGAATAAATAGGGTATCTAGACAAGTTTGTGCATACATTTTTTCCCTGATCCATGATTCGATGTAAGCTACCGTCAACTCTACAGCAGATACTGGCACACTTGCTTTCTACATCCTACACTTGAATCAGGTGTGCATTAACAAGCAACATGAACAGCAATGCTAAAGTTACCCGCTAAAGGTCGCAGAGACTGAACGCAGTTGGCAACCACTAAAATTATTAGTAATGCCAAGTGATTAGTCAGGCCCTTCCGATGTAAATACTCACATACATATAGGTAGGTTTTTATTAATCATTGAATAGGGAAGTATTCGGTGTTTCTGCTCATATTATTCACTACTGCACTGGGTGATTCCGTTAGAACTCGCCTGTTGTTTTGTTGTTGTTTTGTTTAAAAGTATCCGATTTATATTAAGCCTTTGTGCTTCAAAACGTTCATGAGAAACAAAATTTTAATGACCTGTCCCGTTTTTTTTTATGCACCACTCCGAAACAAAAATAAATAGAAAAAGCGAAAACCAGCAAAAGCTGAACAAGAAGGGATGTCCTGCGCTTTAAAACGTTGTTAAAAACTAATTCACATGTGTAATATTAAATATGACTAATGAAGACTTGTAAATGTTAGAAAGGCCTATAATAGCTTAAAATCTACCAGTTTTGGAAATCGGCACCCAATAGGACAAACTGGTGTGAATTCAGTATGCAGCGCTTCTTCTAGACAATTTCATGTAATGTCACCATTTCCTATATTTCTCAGTTCATTTTTCTGCGAAAACATTTACAACAGAGGACGGGCTGTTAAAATAGCGGCAGATAACTGAGATGAGAACTTGTTTTTTTTTTCTCTCTGGGAAGATTCATTTACCTGAAGTAGACCAGGCATCAGGCCAACATAAAAATTTTTTTTCCATGTCGAGCTTGGTGGCACACGTGTTATCACTCTGTTATAAAGAGAATGCTCACAGCATCCATTCATCCATCCTAAGTATAAAGCATAAAAAAATAGGTAGCTCCTGGTCAGACATGGTCCAGACGGGTACGGGGACATTCATCACGCCGCTGAGACACGGATTGCGGAATTATGTGAGTCGCGGTAGCCAGCAGGTTTCCACTTGTCTCGGAGGTCATGGTCAGACAAACGAACAGGAAGACTGATGTCACCACAAATTGGTGCCCCTTATAGCGTTTACAATTTTTCGCTAAAAAACGTTGATTGGAAGACGAACTTAAGAGGGATCTGTTCCCAAAGGCTCACTTGAAGTGAAATATTTTTGCGTGTTCCTGGTAACGACTCAGATGCGCGTTGATGCACATTCGATTCATGTCGATATAGATTTAGTGGATGTCTGGCCAATGCGAAATGCTGCACTTTCATTTTTATCCGTGTTTATTTTCCCATAGATACAAACACACGCGTCACTATACTAGCCTACCGAAATGTTGGAATGAAAAAACTTTATTCTCAATATGAAATCTGAGACAAATGTGCAAACTCAACTGACATTATAATAATGCTGCGAAGGAATCCTTCTATATATGTACTTACGATCAGCGTTGGGGCCATCTGAAAGCGAGTGTTTTGATGCAGTTTTTAACGCGATTCCCGCGACAGCCCATGCACTTCTGACACAGGCAAAAATTTAAATGCATGCAAGCCCGACTGTCGTGAGTCTTCAGATTCTTCAATGCAATCGTGTGCACAAGTCTTGCGCATTATTTTCTAGTAACGTTATGCTTTTAGTTCGTTGCCACTTGTCTACTTCGAATATTGATGCAATTTTGTAATTGTCATGTGTAGTTGACTGGACATAATATAAAATTGAAGCTTCACTGTCAAATAACGTGTGTAAATTTATCATCATATTAACTATATCTCTGCTCCTGAGATGTAATAAAATACTCGTGCAATAGATTGGACCAGTCACTGGCCACATACGTTAATCGTGCAAGCATGCAGGCTTGGTACCACTTCTCGAATGACGTTGACTGAACAAACACACTGATTGACAAAAAAAGTTGATACAAAAAAGCGTACTTTTTTTATCAATTTTGCAGATTCATAATCATCACCCCACAAAGCTGCGCCTCCTACCAAAACGGCAGATATAAGCATAGGAACCAAAAACAGGTTCACTAGATTTTGAATATATAACCTGCCCCATCGTCACGCAACGACGCAATGTAATCTGGTTGACCTTGTGTATTATAGTTTCGGATTCAACTTACCTTTTTTGGAATCCGGGGCTGTTTCACGAAATAAAGGGAAAAAATCAAAGAAAAGAATAGAATCTTGAACACTCAATTAAGGACTTAGGCTCGTAACGCGAGTTTCGTGCCTTCATATCACTGCGTTCCTGCACTGGCCGGCATTGCAGAGGTTACGTTAAAGGGATACTTGAACAAAGTAGTAGACCCCGTAAATAGCTTAGTTTAGATATAGTTCGATGAAACCGGCTGTTGGAGCAGCTGGTGTTGAATCACATACGACACTTTTTGCGCAAAAGTGAGGAGTAAATGAATACTCAGAAAAAAAGAGAAGGCAGTGAGCTCGTCCTCTGCATTACGTGCTTTTTATTGGGATTCCTTCATTTCCTACTTATGTAATAAAAGAAAGACGCCTTATGTATTTTACTTATAGTTTAAGTGCACGAATGAAATTCTTATGTTAGAAATGACGCGTCGTTGTGAACTTCGCAAGCCGATTTGAATTGGTGAGCATAAAGGGGTCAAGCTGGTGGACGGAGAACGGCTAAACCTCAGCGGAACTTTGCATTGCTACAATGCGTCTGCAGACCACTCAAGGCCACAAGAAGCTGAAAGGACGAAGCTTACGTAAATGAATGTACTATCCATCATTAACATGCTTGCCGAAGCGCCCTGCAACTCAGCCCTCATAGACACACTAGCGCCGCATTGCCCTCCTATAGTGTACTATCGGTGTCAAGTCACGGCCTCCGAGATGGCGGGCGTGTGGCGGGAACACGCCGCGCGCCCGCCATCTTGCAGGCCATGGTCAAGTCAAACGTTGGCATTCGCGATAATTGTACGCATTGTCCAGTGATCACCATGGACAGGCATGCATGTGCGCTGTGCTGCCCAACTAGTTGTGCGGGCTTGTAAGGGATGATGATTGCAGTGCGCGTACTGTACCGTTGCAAGTGCTTGCCGCTGTTCGCGTTACCCTTGACGCCGATGGTAACTCTAATGAAACTCGGAGCAAAGCGGCCTACATAGCTTGCGTACAAAATGGTGTCTCAGAGAATCTTTCTTTGTGGTTGCTTCGTCAAAACTGAATCCAGACATAAATCTCCATTCTCCTTGGTCATCTATTTACAGCGGTCTGTGGCAAGTGTTGTGGCACATAACAAGTAGGCAGGGTTCACAGGGGGGCGGCGGGAATTCGCTAACTGTAGAGTGCTATATACCACTGTGGATATTGGAAAGTTTGTTAGATATCTGTAGATTAAACTTACCTCCAGCAGCAAAAGCATCAGAAACTGCGTGCAATGTATACACAGCCGTTGCTTGTCAGTATACAGGCATTTTAAAAAGGTGATCATCACATTAACACATATTTGTGAAGAAACATCAAGTTCCCAGTGCACGTTTGGGACGCTAGTATTACTGAAACCAAATGTAAGATAACCACCATAGTATAGTCTGGTGGTTGGGTGCTCTATTGCTAACCCGAAGTTTTCAGGATCGCATACCTGCTGAATTTCTAAAGAAGGCTAAAAGTTTTCAGTGCAGTGTACTTAAAGTTACATATGCGTTAAAGAACCCCAAGTGGTCGAAATTTGCAGAGGCGCCCTTCACGCCCCTCACCATCACAACGTGGTTCCGGGGAGTTGAACCCCAACTATTATTAGTAATAAAAGTGTTTCGTTACACTTGTTAAGACGTGTTTATTTACCGCCTCGGTAGCACCATTTCATTCTTCGTGCAATCTAAATATAAGCGTAGAAACTTGGCGTGCTTCGGCTCTAACCACTTGTGGTGAAAGCGGCGAAAGAAGGGAGGGGAAAGTAATCCAAAATCTGTAATTAAAATAATGCGAAAATGACGCTTTTGGAAAAGCTTACACTTACACGTCTGTGTTTTCGCTGCTGGTGCTATTGCTGATTGAAAAAGAAACAAACGCACGAACGTAACAAAACTTATGCAAATGTTTGAGCAGACGTCCGGCCTTCGTCAGAGAACGAATGCTACATCCCTTCACACATAATAGATAGATAGATAGATAGATAGATAGATAGATAGATAGATAGATAGATAGATAGATAGATAGATAGATAGATAGATAGATAGATAGATAGATAGATAGATAGATAGATAGATAGATAGATGATAGATGATAGACAGACAGACAGACAGACAGACAGACAGACAGACAGACAGACAGACAGACAGACAGACAGACAGACAGACAGACAGACAGACAGACAGACAGACAGACAGATAGACAGATAGATAGATAGATAGATAGATAGATAGATAGATAGATAGATAGATAGATAGATAGATAGATAGATAGATAGATAGATAGATAGATAGATAGATAGATAGATAGACAGACAGACAGACAGACAGACAGACAGACAGACAGACAGACAGACAGACAGACAGACAGATAGATAGATAGATAGATAGATAGATAGATAGATAGATAGATAGATAGATAGATAGATAGATAGATAGATAGATAGATAGATAGATAGATAGATAGATAGACAGACAGACAGACAGACAGACAGACAGACAGACAGACAGACAGACAGACAGACAGACAGACAGACAGACAGATAGATAGATAGATAGATAGATAGATAGATAGATAGATAGATAGATAGATAGATAGATAGACAGACAGACAGACAGACAGACAGACAGACAGACAGACAGACAGACAGACAGACAGACAGATAGATAGATAGATAGATAGATAGATAGATAGATAGATAGATAGATAGATAGATAGATAGATAGATAGATAGATAGATAAAAGGGTGGTCGGTGTATATATGTGGGATAACTTACATATCGACCGCTTTGGTAGAGCCACTGCAAAAAGTGGAAAAAAGAATACGGTGAAGTGTGTAAACACAAACAGAGATCTTTGATATTGCCACGTTCCATTTCACAAGTTTTTGTTATCGTTCCGAAACACCACATGATTCTCGGCGCAAACCGCGCCTGCAGGTTTCGAGAAGGTTCCGGACTGTAGTAGATCATTTCGATAAGATCACGCCAACTGTGCGAACGGTACAGATTGTTCTGGAACCTACGCCACCGCCAGCGATAACGCTAGAACATTCGACGGCAAGGGTATAAATGCCGACGCGCTTCGCCGCTTGTCAGTTGTTGATCGAAGGCCGACGCTGCGTTCGCCGCTATCAGTCCGAGACTGCTATCTGTGCAAGTCTGCTGCTGTAATTAGACTTTCCCTTTACCGGGCACAGGTTCGCCCAAATAAACAGTTAAATCCCAACACGAAGTTTCCTGTCTTTGGCCACGTCACGACCCCGTGACATCTGGTGGAGGTGCTGCTTCGTTCATGTGCCGGACGCCCCCTTCAAGCCGTGAACCCAGCCCCCGTCGCGGAGAAGACACCGACGCCAACCAAGAGCAGCGAACGAGCCGCCGACAGCAAGGTCTCCCACCGGAGTACGGCCTTCTACAAGGCAAGGCGCGGAAGACCAAGACCATGACCTCGACTGCAGCGACAATGACAACCGGAGCGTCCCAGCCCGCGATCGTCATTCATCAACCCAGGGAACCACCAACGTTCCATGGCTCATCGTTTGAAGACCCGGAAACCTGGCTAGAAACATACGACCGTGTGGCCGCCCTCAACCACTGGGACAACGAAGAAAAGCTCCGTCGTGTGTACTTCTACCTGGAAAACACCGCAAGGACCTGGCTAGAGAATCGGGAGTCCACGCTCCGAACGTGTGATGTCTTCTGCGGCGCATTTCTGCAAAAGTTCGCAAGCGTCGCTCGCAAAGAGAGGGCCGCTGCTCTACTCGAGACCCGGGTTCAGCTACCAAATGAAAAGGTTGGAATTTTCACAGAGGAGATGACCCGCCCATTCCGTCACGCTGACCCAGACATGCCTGAGGAAAAGAAAGTTCGTTTCCTCATGCGAGGGGTCAAACAGGAGCTCTTCGCGGGACTAATGAGGAATCCACCGAACACCGTCCAAGAATTTGTATCCGAGGCAACCACCATCGAAAAAACGCTGGACATGCGCACCAGACAGTATAATCGTCGCCTGACTCCAGAATGCGCTGCTGCTCAAGCTAGTGACTCCGACGACCTGCGTGAAACGATCCGAGCGATCGTGCGGGAAGAGCTGCGCAAACTGTTGCCTTCGGCGCAGCCTCAAGTGGATTCGATCGCCGACATTGTGCGAGAAGAAGTCCGGCAATCGCTTCGAATTCCCGAAACACCGCCGCCCGAGCCAGAAACTATGAGCTACGCCACTGCAGTGCGCCACAACGCTCCTCCCCGTCCACGCCAAAACGCCGCCCCGTCACACTTCCGTTGCCAGACGCCACCGCCGCCACCACCCCAACCGACGTTCTACCGTTTCCCAGCGGGCCAGCGCAGTGCACCGAGGAAAACGGACGTTTGGCGTGCACCTGACAACCGCCCGCTCTGCTACCACTGCGGCGAGACCGGGCACACATACCGCCGTTGCCAGTACCGACAGATGGGACTGCGTGGCTTCGCCGTCAATGCGCCGCGTCCGCAGCCAGGAGATCGGCCACGTGACATCGCCGACTACCTGGCAGGAACTCAATGGACACCACGAAGTCCTTCCCGTTCGCCGTCGCCCAGCCGCCGCATGACACCGCACCCCCGGCAGTACTCTGGCCCAACGCGGGGCCGGTCTCCTAGCCCGTATCCGGGAAACTAAGGGCAGCAACCGATGTAGGTGCGGTTGCTGTGCGACGAACTACCGAAGATCCTCCGACGACGACGCCGACGCGACGGAGCTTTTTGAACACAACACCAACCAGGCAAAGCCCTGAAGGCAAAAGCTCACTTACCGAAGGTGGCCGGACGACGCAACATGGAAGCAGCGGAACAAGCCGACGCAGCCGTGACCCGACGCCACGCCCTAACTGTAATGCGAGACGGCGAACTAGCGACCTCGACGTTCTTATCGACGGCCACAGTGTGACTGCTCTCGTCGATACTGGAGCCGACTATTCTGTCATCAGTGAGTCGTTCGCGGCGAAGTTAAAGAAAGTTAGGACAGCTTGGAAAGGCCCTGAAATCCGCACAGCCGGAGGTCATCTCGTAACGCCTGCAGGAATCTGCACAGCGAGAGTCACCATTAACGGCCGTATTTATCCTACAGACTTCGTAGTCCTACAGCGTTGCTCGAGAGATGTCATCCTTGGCATGGACTTCTTATGCCTCCATGGTGCTGCCATCAACCTAAAAACAAGGTCGATAACGTTATCCACAGAAGAAGCACTACCGCCGCGCACGCCGTCAGGACACCATGCATTGAATGTGCTGGAAGAACAAGTCACCATTCCGCCTCGCTCAAGCGTCATTATTTCAGTCGGCGCTCCTAAATCACCTATACTGGAAGGCGTCGTTGAAGGCAGTCAGCATCTGTTGGTCACCCGAAATATTTGCGTCGCAAGAGGAATTGCAGAGCTGCGGGGAGGCAAAGCAACGGTTATGCTCACAAATTTCAGCAATGAGTACAAACATGTGAACAAAGGAACAACGGTCGCATACATCGAAGAAATTGTCGAAACCACCAGTGCTTTCGCCCTCGCCGATTCTGCGGAACCTGCTCAGAGGAACCAAGCCCCTCCCATAGCTTTCGACGTCAATCCCAGACTTCCGAACGATAAGCAAGAACAGCTCAAGGCCCTGCTCCTGCAATACGAAGATTGCTTTCGTCGTCATCGAAAATTCGGCAGACCCCAATCACGAAACATCGAATCATAACCGAAGAAAATGCCAGACCACTCCGTCAGAGTCCGTACAGGGTTTCGACGCGAGAACGTGAGGCAATGAAGAGACAAATTGATGAAATGCTGCGAGATGACATTATCCAGCCGTCCAAGAGTCCGTGGGCATCCCCCGTGGTGTTAGTGAAGAAAAAGGATGGGACCCTACGTTTCTGCGTCGATTATCGCCGCCTGAACGAAATCACAAGAAAGGACGTGTATCCTCTCCCACGAATAGACGACGCACTTGATCGGCTCCATAACGCCAAGTACTTCTCGTCAATGGACCTCAAGACTGGCTATTGGCAAATCGAAGTCGACGAAAGAGACAGAGAGAAGACGGCGTTTATAACACCGGACGGCCTCTTCGAGTTTAAGGTGATGCCCTTCGGCCTTTGCTCAGCGCCTGCAACTTTTCAACGCGTTATGGATACAGTACTGGCAGGATTGAAGTGGCAGACTTGCCTTGTGTACTTGGACGACGTCGTCGTGTTTTCCTCGAGTTTCGACGAGCATCTTCGGCGCCTTGAAGCTGTACTTCAAGCCATCAAGACGTCCGGACTCACACTGAAGCCAGAAAAGTGCAGATTTGCGTATGAGGAGCTTTTGTTTCTGGGGCACGTTATCAGCAAGTCTGGAGTTCGTCCCGATCCACGGAAAACAGCCGCCATCGCCGACTTCCCGCCGCCCACTGACAAGAAGGCCGTGCGCCGATTTCTGGGCCTGTGCGCCTATTATAGGTGGTTCGTGAAAAACTTCGCCCGCATCGCCGATCCTCTCACTAACCTTACCAAGGCCGACTCGGAGTTCAAGTGGGAAACGCCACAGGAACACGCTTTCCAGGAGCTTAAACATCGCCTCCAGACGCCTCCGTTACTAGCCCATTTCGACGAATTCGCCGAGACAGAAATACATACTGACGCAAGCAGCGTAGGTCTTGGCGCCGTTCTTGTGCAGAGGGCTGACGGACTTGAAAGGGTTATTAGTTACGCCAGCCGATCGCTATCCAAAGCAGAAGCAAATTATTCCACAACAGAAAAGGAGTGCCTCGCCATCATCTGGGCTACGTCGAAATTTCGCCCCTACCTCTACGGCAGGCCCTTCAAAGTTGTGAGCGACCACCACGCCTTGTGTTGGCTAGCCACCTTGAAGGACCCTTCAGGTCGCCTCGCACGATGGAGCCTGAGACTTCAAGAATATGACATTACTGTCATTTACAAGTCCGGCAAAAAACACTCCGACGCTGACTGTCTCTCTCGTGCACCTGTCGACCAACCGCTACCCGACGACTCGGATGACGACTACTTCTTGGGAACGATAACTACCGATGACTTCGCTGAACGACAGCGGGCCGACCCGGAACTTAAAGCCCTAATAGAATACCTCGAAGGCAGGACCGCCGAAGTCCCGAAGGTATTCAAGCGCGCACTTGCGTCGTTCTTTCTACGGAACGGTCTTCTACAAAAGAAAAACTTTTCACGGCTTCGAGCTAAGTACCTCCTTGTGGTGCCTTCAGCTCTGCGACCAGAACTCCTGCAGGCCCTGCACGACGATCCGACGGCCGGGCACCTCGGTGTTTCCCGCACGCTCGCGAGGATACAAGAAAGGTACTACTGGCCACGTCTTACCACCGACGTCACTCGTTATGTGAGGACATGCCGGGACTGTCAGCGACGCAAGACACCGCCGACAAGGCCAGCGGGACTTCTGCAGCCAATTGATCCACCTTGCCGACCTTTCCAGCAGATTGGTATGGACCTACTGGGGCCGTTCCCGACGTCGGCTTTCGGAAACAAGTGGATCGTGGTAGCTACCGACTACCTCATCCGCTACGCCGAGGCAAAAGCCCTGCCAAAAGGCAGTGCATCCGAGGTAGCTAAGTTCTTCGTCGAAAATATCGTCCTACGTCATGGCGCCCCGTAGGTCCTTATCACCGACAGAGGAATGGCATTCACTGCCGACTTAACTCAATCGATCTTGGCATACAGCAAAACAAACCACCGCCGGACGACAGCGTACCACCCACAGACCAACGGCCTCACCGAGCGGCTTAACAAGACGATCGCCGACATGCTGTCAATGTACGTCGATGTCGAACACAAGACGTGGGACGCCATTCTTCCGTATGTTACCTTCGCATACAACACGGCGGTGCAGGAGACGACGCAGATATCTCCATACAAATTGGTCTACGGAAGGAGCCCGGCAACGACGCTCGATGCCATGTTACCCAACGTCACCGACGAAGAAAACCTCGATGTGAGCGAGTACCTTCAACGCGCCGAAGAAGCCCAACAACTTGCGCGTCTCCGTATCAAGAATCAACAGACGACCGACAGCCACCGTTACAACCTTCGACGACGCTTCGTGGAATACCAGCCCGGTGAACGTGTTTGGGTGTGGACGCCGATACGCCGACGTGGACTAAGTGAAAAGCTTCTGCGACGGTACTTCGGACCGTACAAGGTGGTTCGACCTCTCGGCCCACTTGATTACGAGGTTGTCCCCAACGGCATCACGAACTCTCAACGACGCCGATCGCGACCTGAAGTCGTCCATGTCGCGCGCCTCAAGCCGTTTCATGCACGTTAACAAACTGAAACAGTGTTTTTTTGTATTATTGTTGTATTGTAATTTATTCATTGTACTTTCTTGCATTATTATTGTACCTTCGTCTTTAGTTAAAGCATCGGGACGATGCCTTTTTTCAGAGGGGGGCAATGCCACGTTCCATTTCACAAGTTATTGTTATCGTTCCGAAACACCACATGATTCTCGGCGCAAACCGCGCCTGCAGGTTTCGAGAAGGTTCCGGACTGTAGTAGATCATTTCGATAAGATCACGCCCACTGTGCGAACGGTACAGATTGTTCTGGAACCTACGCCACCGCCAGCGATAACGCTGGAACGTTCGACGGCAAGAGTATAAATGCCGACGCGCTTCGCCGCTTGTCAGTTGTTGATCGAAGGCCGACGCTGCGTTCGCCGCTATCAGTCCGAGACTGCTATCTGTGCAAGTCTGCTGCTGTAATTAGACTTTCCCTTTACCGGGCACAGGTTCGCCCAAATAAACAGTTAAATCCCAAGACGAAGTTTCCTGTCTTTGGCCACGTCACGACCCCGTGACAATATTATCCATTCTTTTAGTGGCGCGAGAAACAGACGACGCTCTTTTTTGTTTCACAAGCACTTCCGTTCGAGTATATACCTCCGGTTTTCCAAATACACGGAAAACTTCTTTTAAAAATAAAACTGAAACAAAGTCATTCTGATTCAGGCTAAAGTTATAATAGATATGATATCCGAGCATCAGTCATCTTGAATAATGTCCAATTACCTGCCACAATAGTTAATGAACATAACAGTAAATTGGAAGTGCATATGCTTTCCGTGTTATACCGATTCTAATGACGGAGGGACCAACCAAGTTTTCTGTTGTGGTTAGAAACTACGAACACATCTCATCGCAACTGCGCAACTTGAAAGAACCATGTGAAACTTAGATCCATATTAACCAACTACATGGCTGTTGTAACAATACGAAAACGAGGGCTGAACGCAGGATGATCTGCAGTTTTTGTTGTGACGTCGACGCTTTGGTTACCCTGCTTTGACACCGGCTCCACCCAGTTCACCACTTTCTCGGCGCCTGAAATCTCCCGCACTCAGAGACAACATGATGATTCATTACGAGCACCACCTGAAAAACGGCGGTGCACTTACCCTTCACTTCTGTAAGTAGACCGCGCTAACTGGCCTGTTTCTTGTTTTAAATATTTGGCAACCACCGAACCGACTTAAAAAAAGTAATGACGTTTTGACAAGTGTATAAATATTTAGGACACACCATTCGAAAACGCGTATGTCTGCGGAGAACTCCTTAATGTCACCGGGACGTAGTTATGGCTGAAATAATTTATTTATGAACCACTAACAGTGGCTTAGATTGGAGTGGTTTAAACGAATCGATGCTTACTCTTGCGCTGCTCTTTTCCCTTTTCCTTGTTTTCTTCCTGCTGTTTGTCCTTAGAACTTTCCTTCTCCTTCTGCTTCTCCTTATTCTTTCCCTTATCTTTGTCATTTTCCTTATCTTTGTCCTTATCCTTATTCCTGTCTTTATCCGTGTCCTTGTCCTTGTCCTTGTCCTTCGACGTGCTCTTTTTGCTGCTGCGGCTATCTCCCGGAGACTTCTTTCGCCCTTCCTTTCCAGATCCGGCCGCACGCATGTCTTACTGAAAAGAGAATTATAATGATCAGCCTTTATCGAAAAGAACAGAGAAAAGAAAGCGCACAGATAATTGATTCTTGTGTTTTATCACCCGACTGTTCGAGAATCACTCTTACGATGCCTTGGAAACACACACACATGCTCACTTTCCTCATGTTTCAAGCCGTGCATTACGACTTCCATCGGTTCCACGCTCAACGAATGAATCAGGAGATTCCTAATTGGCAGAAACATATTAGCGTGAAGTAAAGTCAACCACCAGAAGAAAAAGGTCGAAGACACGCTAATCCCAACTGTTTATCGGCAGGGAGAGGTTTCACATATACGCACAAGCATTCTAGCAATAAGCAGTAACGCTTATTCGAAGCTTGCTTTGGAAGCTTACCTTATCAAAAAGAACAGAGATCTTTGATTGGTTAACCATCATAAGTGAACCTCTGGTCGACCCCGAATTTATATTTGCAATCTACCACCTCTGGTGTGCACGTTGTGGTTCGTTCGTTTATGCGCATGCATTACGAAATGATGGGACCGTTGCAGCACCTGGCTTCGGCAACGCAATGAAGCACAAAGTTAACCCAAGAAACACTGCAAGGCACACGTAAGATATAGCGTGCCTAGTGCCCCTACCGGGCCTCTATACTCCGTTCCACACATAAGCTGCTATATTATGGAAGCTAGCGAGACTTCCTGCAGTATAGACGTTTCTGACAAAAAAACTGCTCCGTGTTGAATATTGTCTGTGCCTTACAAATTGACGCCGTTATAACACTGTTTATACGTGGCCAGCTCACTTAACATTCATGTGCTATCGTTCATCTGATTATTTCATTGGCAGCCCGTCGAGATTGGTGGTCGCTTAGAGACTCTTGCTCGGCTCGCGCCAGCATTTGCAACAGTGAAAGCGAACCACGAGACGCGCCGAGTTATATAGTCTGCTGGCCAAACTTCTTGCATGGATTCGCTTCCACGGCCTTCAGTTTTTTTTTAAGTAATGACTGCTCGGTTACAGTAGGTGGAGTCAGTAGCTCAAACACCTCCCCTCATCCCACATACTGGCTCTTTGATTGATTGATTGATTGATTGATTGATTGATTGATTGATTGATTGATTGATTGATTGATTGATATGTGGGGTTTAACGTCCAAATACCACCGTATGATTATGAGAGACACCGCAGTGGAGGCCTCTGGAAAGATCGACCACCTGGGGTTCTTTAACGTGGACCCAAATCTGAGCACACGGGCCTACAACATTTCCGCCTCCATCGTAAATGCAACCGCCGCAGCCAGGATTCGAACCCGCGATCTGCGGGTTGGTAGCCGAGTACCTTAGCCACTAGACCACCGCGGCAGGGCCACATCCAGGCTCTTGATAGTGCGATTGGGCAGAGAGCATAATTTGAGCAACCGCTCATCGGCAACCTTTGGAGGGAAAATCTTATGATAGAATAAAGTTCAGTGGCCCAGAGGGCAGTGAATTATTGCCAAAAGTCACTCACGTCAAGTCACTGTAACTGGACAAGCCCTAAACTTGCGTAGAAGCGAGAGAACGCCAGCAGGACGGCAGCCAAAACACCTGACACTCTTCTTCTTTTGCTGATCCCGCGTGGGTTGATGTCGACAATGATGATGAGGGTGATAGCCTATTCTCGGTGGCGCTCCCCCACAAACAAAAGACGATGGATAAAAAACCGAGCAGCGGGATGTTTAAGGTAAAAGATCTATGAAGCTTAACGAAGCTCGAAATTTAGATAAAATGTAAAGCATCAAATAAAATTGCTTCACGAGCAAGTAAGTGATCACGCTATCACCTGAGCTTTCTAAGAGAACTTATAGACAGATTCAAAACCAAGAATAATAACATATAACAGTAGACCAACACGATGATGTTTCGCTTACACAATGTGTATATGTTTCTTTAGATCCTAAATGTATGGCTTACATGGGAATTAGCCAATAAATTGGGAAAGTACGACAGAGCATTCAAAATATAGAAAGGGGATAATTTGTAATTTAGTTTAAAACGAATATTTTTTCCTCGGAATCTTTCTCGGACAGTGAAAAAGTGAGGGGTCGAGTTGATTATTTGTCAAGTTTTAAAAAGTCGATAAGCATTGTACATATTATGTTCGTGTGTGTCTCTGATCAGCAACACTGTATCCGCTATAATGAAGATTCCGACACGCATTTTAGAATTTTATCATACAGTAAAAGCGCACCCATTCATTTTAATTCTTCATCCACCACGCCATGCATACAATTTAATAACTTTACTAAAGCTACTTCATCCACCACGCCATGCATACAATATAATAACTTTACCAAAGGTAGTGGCCAAATAACTCATAACTTATTTCGTGAAAAAATATGTTAAGGCCACCCTGTCTGGAAACCTGCGTCTCAAAGTGAAATACGGCTTTTCACTGGTGACGAATCTCCAGTGCCCAAAGTGGACTCGCTCCAAATATTGGGCATGTGTATCGAGTCTAACGGCACTAACGAAGCCACACTCAGACAGATCACCGCCAAGGCGGAAAGTGCTCTCGGCCTCATCCGGAGAATCTCCAACAGACACCGGGGAATCAAGAAAGACAATCTCATCCGCATCATACATCCCTCTGTGCTCTGCGACTTTTCGAACTCGGTGGCCATGCATAATTGGCATGTTGCAGAGAGGAGTGTGCACCATTCCCTGATAAGAAAGGTCTTCAAGCACGCCCTTGGCTTGCCTGTAAACACTCGCACCGAGAACCCATTCAATCTTGATGTTCATAATACACTTGAAGAGATAATCGAGGTTCAAGAGCACTCACAGCTGCTCAGGCTTTCCGGAACGAAATCGGGCCGCAAGATACTCGATGATTTCGGCCTCAATTTTATTCACCAGTGCCCCGATTCTATGCGGATTCCCAGAGACATCAGGTCTCAACTGCACATCATACCCATTTCCTGCAATATGCACCCTGCGCACAACGTTAGTCGACGTAGGGCCAAGAGTAGAGCTTTGCTTGAGCACGTCCGTAGCAATCCCACTGATGCCAGATTTGTGGATGCTGCACCATATGTCTTACAAGAGGCATTCCCTGTTGTCATAGTCGACTCAAATTCCAGGCTGACATGCTCCACTACGGTACGCACATCGATGCCCGTGATAGCTGAACAGGTTGCGATTGCGCTGGCTATGCTAGATAGTCGCAGAGAGTCAGTTATAGTGACTCCAAGGCGGGTATCAAGGCCTACAAAACCGGGATGGTAGCCCCTCAGGCCCTCCGCATTCTTCAAAGCGTCACTTGGTTTCCAGTTCACCTGGGGTCAATTGAGGGCTCTACCTCTATCTGTAACAAGGGCATACACGAGGCTGCCCGAGGACTCACTTAGCGTGCCACCTCTGCAGTCTCTCTAATTCGCTGGGAACCCTTACTGACGTTCAACAAAATAACAAAACCATTCTATCTGTCAAGACGGGTATTCCCTTTCTGACACTCTGCCTTGTGCAGGGCGCAGAAAGTTACCCTTAGACTCGCCCAACTTTCCCTGAGCCAAACTCATTAGGACTCTCACTCACGAAAATTTTCTTCAATGGGACACAGACTCGCGAAAATGTCACTCACCCGGACTCGCACAGAATGACACTCACTGCTCGAGGTGTGCCGCACTCAGTCCAACGGAGTCGACTCGAGAGTAAGTGTATTATAGGCTGCATGCAATTCTTGTAGCCACACTTTGAAAAGTCTTTAACTGTAATATTGTCACTCAAGTACACGTGATGGACTATATAGTTCTAAAAGTTATTACAGAGAATGTCGATGAAGCCACTAGACCACCATGGCCCGGCGCGGTGGTCTCGTAGCTGAGGCACTCGGCTGCTGACCCGCAGGTCGCGAGATCAAATCCCGGCTACGGCGGCTGCATTTTCGACAGAGATGAAAATGCCATACGCCCGTCTGCTCATATTTGAGTGTGCGTTGTTGTTGTTGTTGTTGTTGTTGTTGTTGTTGTTGTTGTTGTCATTGTTGTTGTTGTTGTTGTTGTTGTCATTGTTGTTGTTGTTGTTGTTGTTGTTGTTGTTGTTTTCTTGTGCAAATAGCTCGTACCCAATGGATGGAATTGGCCGATTATAAGGTGGATTTGCCCTATACTTTCAGCATTGCGTCATTCCTACAAAACTTTTGTAATTTACAGAAGGCCAGGTGGTAAAAATTTTCGGAGTTCTGCACTATTGCGTCTCTCGTAATCACGTGGAGGTTTCGGGACGTTAAACCCCACATATCAATCAGTATCAATCTTGAGTGAGTTTGCCGAGCTATGGTGGTGACGTCCCAAATTAGAGAGAAAGGATGAAAAATTGAGAGTACGAGGGTGGCCGCGGAACCTTCCATTTCCGATTCGTATGCTAGCGGAATGTGCTCGTGCCTCCTTTCAGGTCTTTCGCTAATATTTTCCTTTTAAATTCGGTTCTTGTTTTCTGAAGAGGCTAAAGTTAAGGTGACTATTTTCTCAGTAGGCCGAAACTACATCAGCAAAAATAAAATGAACTTCTTTATTACTTGTTTTGTATAAAAAAGTAGACATGCACGTAGTGTGAAAGTGTCAATATATACGGACATAATGAGAAACGTTGAAGCCAGGATATCCAAACCAATGCAAAAACTACCAACACTCGCGAGTAGGACACGTTGTATTTGACTCTATCATGTTTGTTATGACGGCGCTCATTGTTTTCTTACAGAACTTGAGTACCAAACGAGACTGAAGTTCAGAGGCACGGCCTTCAAGCGATCATGACTTTTTCGAAAAAGAGCGTCGCATGAAACCGTGTTTCGGCAAGTTGACTTGTCTTCGTCAGGGCAACAGCGTTGCCTTGACAAAGAAAAGTTCACTCGCCAAAGCGTTGGCTTCATCAACATTCTCTGTAATAAATTTTAGAAGTATTTAGTCCATCACGTGTACTTTAGTGACGCTATTAGAAATAACAAATTCAAAAATTTTCAAATAGCGGCTATAAGAATTGCATGAGCAGGAAGGAGCCTGCAAGTACTTGACAGCACTTGAACTACACGCCGAAATTAAAAGAAAGTATAACCTAGTAATCAAGCCAACTCGTATTCAAGCACTTTTAATAAACGCATTTTCCAAACAGGAGCTTGGCGGCCACCTTCACCGATAAGTCAAGCGACACTACACTTCTGTCAATCCAGTCAGGCTCGCAGAGAACTGGGTTTACTCATATGTACAGTGTCAATTTTCATGAAAGGGAACACGGGAGTGCGTGGCTTGCGCGCTCAGGCGGCTGCTAGCAGCGCGTTCAAGTGGGAGCAAGAGCAACCACAGTGTCTTTTCGCGCCATCTCGCGGCGATCAAAACAACCATTTCTTGCTGATTAGGAACCAGCGTCAAGCTTGCAGCTGCCTGCCCCCTTGAAAGTGATTACTCGAGAGCCGGTAATCGCCTTGAAGGGAGAGGGGTTGCAATCTTGCCAGCGGTTCTACATCAGCACTGACATCTTGTTTTGCTCACCGCGAGATGTACGCTAGAAGAGAATGTGGTTGCTATCGCTCCCGCTTGAACGCGCTGCCAGCAGCCGCCATAGCACGCAGGCCACGCGTCGCCGTGTTCTCTTTCATAAAAATTGACACTGTACAGTACTGACGCAAAATGAATTCCTTCTCAAATAATGGGTCCAAATTCTTGTGCTCACCCACTGTATTCAGGAAACGGCGAAAAACATTCGCGGAACTAGAAATCTACCGGTCAGCACAACACAGAACCACGAAAAACATCTGTCGCCCCATTACGCCATCTTCGACGAATGCATGGTTGCCTTGTTCGGCGTAGCTCACAGGGGCTTCCATTCTCTGCCCGCCACAACTTGCTGTCGTTATCTTTCCCGTAGTTGACGCGCAAACCGAGCGAGATAACTGAGCGTGATCCAATTTCTGATATCGCTGAGCAAGGGAAAGAAGGAGCGTAGGCAGACGTTACGAACGTAAGTCAGTCACTCGGCCGGATTTAAAATTCGCGAAATAAGGAACAATAAAAGACATATAAACAAAAGAGAAGTTATTTACAGGAGTGTCGTTTTTTTTTATTTGTAAAAACTTTCAAAGCCAATAAATGCGAACATTCACATCAACCTCATGCACTCCGTTCAACCGGATGTTAGGATGCCCGGCAACCGCTGCGAGCGTGCATGTTCCTTGAAACTGAAAATAGCGATGAGTTTCAGGGCCCTGGTGGTAGTGCGAGGAAACAAACACATGAGATAGATGGCGGTTATCGTTGTGCACGGGACGAAAACACGCCCTTTTCACTCGATCATTTCTTTGGGTGTTGTACACGTAGAATGGGACCGGTCTGCAGCAGCGGATTGCGTGGCTGTCGACGCTGTTGTTGGCCCGGGCTTCTACCTCACGTTAGCTGCAAGCTTCACTTCATGCATAAATTATGGCACAAGAGCCTATCACGCAGTATAATCGTGCGTCGTATCACTACGGCGTCGGTCTTAACATATTTTTTGCAAAAAACGGCAGCTTGAGCGGCAGGCTGGGCACTCTAGACAAGTGTAGTTTTATCTGTACTAAAAATATGAATTCGTACTTTATGTGGCAATAAAACGTTGCTTATATGGTCGAAATATGAGGAAAAAGTGCGCACATAGGCTTTTTTTTTTCAGTTTGATCAGTATAATTACCGCAAGTTTCGCAACTATATTTATGTGAAGGTGTCCAGAGTCTGCCTTACATGCCCGGGAGTTCAATGAGCACAAAAACTTAGACGCAGTTGTACTAATACACAAGAAGCAATATTAATTTTGAACACGTAGTTTCTAAGTAGGAACTGCTGAATATGTACACGAGTTGCCTTTCAGAAATCTAATCGGACATCATCACTCACCCATTAGCGAGCACTTCGCACTCACACGCTATATAGGAGGTCAATGGATGCACTATTTATATGGTAATTCAGTGTTCAGCTCCAGGAAGTGGTCAACGCTTGATAAGATTTTTTGCCACGCAGTATTAAAGGTACTGGGCTTATGGAGCTTGACCCTCCTCCACCCTCTACATTTTTTTAATAACCAAGCTTCTTATACCAGCATCCCGTCACCGCGATCGAAGCTCCCTTTAATAATATTTTCACTACACTATTGACGACACACCGCTAACTTCTCTAAAACAGCATAAGTGCCCAGGACTAGTGATTTCTAACGATCTTAGATAGGAGGTGCATGTTATTTATGTTACATTTTCTGCCTCAAAAAGAATATTTTTCCTAAAAAGACGACTACGCTCCACACCACCTCAAACAAAACTCTTAGCCTATAAAACCTTAATACGCCCAATATTAGAACACGCCAACTTAGTCTGGTTCCCGGCAACAAAGGCTGTGTTCCAATACTCACCATAGACGGCTAAATACATAGCTAAATGAACAGTGTCAATCTTAAGTCTCATTCCATTTCTCACGTAGACGGCAAAATAGACATCTCCGAGAAGACCGCATCGTAGACAAATACGATGCCGGCTACTAAGATGGCGGCTCAGCGAATCGCTCAGATAGATCAAATCTTGCCAGAATTTCGACAGACACTTTCCCGGATGCTCAATATGGGTAACGTTTATTTGTTGTTTATTTCAGCACGAAATAAGCCAGAAATTACAACTGCTGCGTTCGTTTATTTTAGCTTTTTTTCTCTTTACGCGAGGTGGCGCATCATCGCGTGAAACCCGTCTAAATGTGTTTCATTTCTCGGACAGCATGGGCTCGGTGCTGTCTTCTAAGCAACCTTCGTAGACTGTCTACGTGCTGTCTAAGAATTGGAACACAGCCAAAGAACCTAATTAAAAAGCTAGAAGGGGTACAAAAGAACCCAGTTAGATTTACCTATAATAAATACATTTTGCCCGAATCACCCTCTGAACTGATTGAAAGAGCCGGGCTACTAACATTACGAAATCGAAACATCGACAGCTCGAGATTCATATCAACTTCAGAAACCATACAGTCACGCCATAAACATCCACTAACATTACAGGAATACCGTTTCAGCACCAACTGCTTCAAGTATTCCTTCTTTTCACAGTCAATTAGAGAGTGGAATTGATTGCTTCCTTGTCTAACTAATACTAAAGATTTGAATATTGTTTTAACTTTACTTCAAAACCACATTCGTGACACTCATTGCTGAAACGATGTTTTTTATATGCTTCTTTTCTCGCTTGTACAGTTCTTGGTTACTTTTTGAATATATCATTGTTATCAGTGGATTACGTAGTAGAATATTTTCGTGTATATCTGCCAGACACAGGTTGTGCTTTTATACTCTCCATGTATCATCACAGAATATCTGTAGTCGCGCATTTTCGCACGTGAGTGCAAGTGTATCTATTGCGTATTTGGTTGTATATGTATTTCTTGTATTTCGTCTGCCCTTCTGCAATAGTCCCCATTGGGACTGGCAGTATGTAAAAATAAATAAAATAAGTAAATAAATATAAAGGCGGCGTTCGGAGCGCGCGATTCGCCCTTTTTCTTCGTCTCAGCCTTCTCAGACTCTCTTGGCGTGTGGCGGCTGGCGTGATCGTCGTTTTCTGACAGGATCCCGCGGGATACGAAAACCGTGGGTTGCGTCCCGTGGGTACCTCGTGGTGAGTCGAGCATCGGCGAAGCTGCCTTCGCGTTACCTTGTGTTTGCAATGCTGATTGAGCGTGTCGGAATATTGTATAAGGTTGAACGCGTCAGTAGTGTACCTGCACTTGATTCGGCTGACGATGTCGTCGATTTAAAAGTGGTAGAATATATGTACCCAATGTTTTGAACCAGTCCGACCACGTCTGCTGCGTATGTGTGTTCCGAGAGCGTGGGGCCTATAGTTTCGATGCCCCATACTGGCTGCCCAACGTGGAGCTACTAGAGCATCGGACGGCAGTTTTCGCCAAAGCCGTAACTAGACGGAGTTCGAGGGGTTCTGACACACCCCGAGGTTTCTTCGTGCTTTAACTTTTGTGGCGGCAGCAATGTATTTACGTACCATTACTATAAAAATTAAAAAAATTAATCTGCAGAAAACGAAAGTAATGTACAACAACCTCGGAAAGGAGCAGCGCTTCGAGATAGGTAATAGTTCACTTGAAGTTGTAAAAGACTATGTCTACTTAGGGCAGGTAATAACCGCAGAGCCTAACCACGAGATTGAAGTAACTAGAAGAATAAGAATGGGGTGGAGCACATTCGGCAAGCACTCTCAAATTATGACAGGTAGATTGCCACTATCCCTCAAGAGGAAGGTATATAACAGATGTATCTTGCCAGTACTTAGCTACGGAGCAGAAACCTGGAGACTTACAAAGAGGGTTCAGCTTAAATTGAGGACGACGCAGCGAGCAATGGAAAGAAAAATGGCAGGTGTAACCTTGAGAGACAAGAAGAGAGCGGAGTGGAATAGGGGACAAACGGGGGTTACGGATATCATAGTTGAAATCAAGAAGAAGAAATGGACATGGGCCGGGCACGTAGCGCGTAGACAGGATAACCGCTGGTCGTTAAGGGTAACTAACTGGAATCCCAGAGAAGGGAAGTGGGTTAGGGGGAGACAGAAGGTTAGGTGGGCAGATGAGATTAAGAAGTTTGCGGGTATAAATTGGAAGCAGCAAGCACAGGACCGGGTTAACTGGCGGAACATGGGAGAGGCCTTTGTCCTGCAGTGGACGTAGTCAGGCTGATGATGATGATGATGACATCAACCACCAGTGGCTAAAGTTAGCCGTTCTGCACACAAACACCCCCGAAAGAAATTTCTGGGTACGGCTCTAACTTTTGCAGTTTGATACATTTTATTTTTATTTTTATTATTTTTTGAGCCGGGCTAGTGTAGGCCTATAAGGGTCGTCAATCGTTAGTGTCGGCGGCTCGCTCTCATGAGAGCGAGGCTATCGGTTGCTGTGGTGTTTTTGAACTTTTCAGCATCACATTAAGGACTTTTGGTTTGTGTTTCTTTTTGCTTGCAGACTTCCTTTTTTTTTTCTTAAGAGCAATACTCATAACAAGCAGACACAGGAAAACTGCAAGAAGTGTATGCTATCTCAAAGGTGAAGAAGAGAAAGACAGGAGGCTCTCTCTCTCTCTCTCTCTCTCTCTCTATTTCTATATATATATATATATATATATATATATATATATATATATATATATATATATATATATATATATATATATATATATATATATATATATATATATATATATTTCTTAACCCACCCGATTCTTGGACGATCCCCCAGGGTGGGTGTCTACATATACATCTACAGAACGAGCCATGTGTCCAGACCTTTAGAAAAGATGGCCTATAAAATTATTGTGCCCTACGAACATGTTCATTGAAATATTGATGCAAACTTGGAGCGAATGCCCCCATTCTTAGAAGCACGATGGAAATCCAGCATTCGATGCATATATATGGAAGAGTTGCCCAAAGGTGCACTTTAGAGTCGAATAAACGTCACAATATCTGCGAACGGTTACGGATGGAAGTCCTGAAGCATTCGCTACGCTATTTAACATGGAAAGGAAGGGGAAGAGATCTTACAAGCGACTTATGGCATTTGTTGGAATGAGAGAAAGTTATGCGAGCAACAAATGGCACAAATTTACTTGCACACACAATGAAGTTCGACAGTCGTATAAGAGCCATTATGCGAAAAATACAGTTTTAAATAGTTCTCCGATTGCGGTGTCCTGCTGGAAAATATTTAGGGTAACTCCTTAATGGTAAACTTCGTTAATTACAGCTCATCTCTCAGTAAAGCATTATTCTCTGAATTCTTTCAATTTAATTTTATCGAGTTTTACTGCTTAGCCAAGCAACACACTTGGGCAAAAAATAATTGCCAGCAGGTTTCGCCAAGTTTTGCTTGCAATATTGTTTTTCTACAAAAATTTTCTCATTAACAATATAAACTACTTTCCATTTGCAATATCTGTATAACCTAATGACATACCTTATCATGAACGGTGACAACGCACGAAAAAAAAACACTTGTTTTCAATTGATGAACCCTTTACTAACGTGACATGAAATCGACATATACAAATACACAGACACATCTGAAATGTTCCTGTTAGAAAATGAGCTGTATGTTCAACACTTACGTGTTCCAACATTTGGGCATGCGCTGCTGAGAAGCATGCTAGTGCTCCTCACCATACTAATGTTTTTCAGTCGTTAACGTAAAATGTTTTTCCCAAAGTGAAAGGTGGTGGCAATTTTAGTGTCATCTAGGCTAGGCTGCATACATTAAAACAGCGTGAAATGACCAACAATAATCTGACACAAGCGTCAAAATAAAGCGGATATTCCTGTCCATTTTTTTTTTTCAATTTCTTTCTTATGCGCAATATAACAAAAACGAAAGGTTCATTTAATGGTACGATGTATCACTCGCAAGCGAAGTGTTGAAGCGCATACTAATTCGAAACACCTGCGCATGTGTATATCATCATCATCATCCTCATCATCATCAGCCTGACTACGTGCACTGCAGGACAAAGGCCTCTCCCATGTACCGCCTGTTAACCCGGTCCTGTGCTTACTGCTGCCAATTTATACCCGCAAACTTCTTAATCTCATCTGCCCACCTAACCTTCTGTCTTCCCCTAACCCGCTTGCCTTCTCTGGGAATCCAGTCAGTTACCCTTAATGACCAGCGGTTATCCTGTCTACGCGCTGCATGCCCGGCCCATGTCCATTTCCTCTTCTTGATTTCAGCATGTGTATATACTGATACCGTAAAATCGAAGGCTTGCAAGCGCGTCAGTTTCCTTCTTACTGTAATGAGGCAGATTAAACAAAATTTAAAAAAAATGCTGGCTCAAACGATACATGTAAATAAACAGTTTCATGCGACTTAGAACACGCGAACTTGGTTATTTCAAAATTCAACCAAGCGCTTATCTCAAGTTGTACATAAACGAAAATATTCGTTGTCTGCCAACTGTAGGACATTGCACCAACATTCTTTTCAACAAGATACTTACACGAAGAGAACTCCGTATGTATACTATTCTCAGACAATTTAATCACGCACTGGTAGCTTCTTAGTTAATGACATTCAACTACGTGAGTTATAACTATTGGTATGGTGGCTAATGAAAAAACCCATTAACACGTGGTACGTTTTCAAGCCGACATTTCGATGAAAAGAAAAGTCCACATGTCGAAACATTGATTAGAACAGACACCCTTTGTTTACAGATTTTTTCGTCGCAAGCTTCCATACAGCCCCCCCCCCCCCTCTTTTTTTCTTTCTTTTAATTTCCCCAAATATATCACACGCACGAACTCTGAGGATCAAGCAATACGATACACCGTAGCTTATTTGGGCGCACGTTAAAGAACCCCAGGTGGTCGCAATTTCCGGAGCCCTCCACTACGACGTCTCTCATAATGATATGGTGGTTCAGGGACGTTAAACCCCATATATCAGCCCCGCCGCGGTGGTCTAGTGGCTAAGGTACTCGGCTGCTGACCCGCAGGGCGCGGGTTCGAATCCCGGCTGCGGCGGCTGCATTTCCGATGGAGGCGGAAATGTTGTAGGCCCGTGTGCTCAGATTTGGGTGCACGTTAAAGAACCCCAGGTGGTCTAAATTTCCGGAGCCCTCCACTACGGCGTCTCTCATAATCATAAACTGGTTTTGGGACGTTAAACCCCACATATCAATCAATCAAACCCCATATATCAATCAATCATATACTGTAGCTTTTCGTTGATAACATCAAAGATGCGTATTATCAACAAAAATAGTATTTCAAAGAAAGAAATGTTAAAGAAAGAAATTACACCTGATACATTAACTAAATCCTACAATTTCGAACGCACATCTTTCAGCTCATCGCCTTCGTCTTCGTAATCATCATTCGGCCCACCCGTGACCCACGCTGATCGCGAGATCACGCGCTTCTTCACAACGGTGCCCGTATCGATCCGGTCCCACCTACCTGTCTTGCTCTTTCGCCACAAGCCACCGTCTTCGTGAGGTATGTGCTACGCTATCGCTTTGAGAACAATTCGGCTGTACGTTGGGTTCCCTTTCGAGGTGAGATAAGTGTTATATACGCATTAAGAGTAACCTCAACTTCGTTTATTACCGACAGCCCACCGCAAGCCTTTCCCTGGTCTCGCCCTTCATTCCTGCTCGTGGAGAGATGGCTAGCGATCCGCCGGGTAAGTGCCTTTAAGTCCCCAGTGAAGTGTCACATTGCAGCCGTGTCACTATTGGAGAATCTATGAACGAGTTCGCATGCTTGTTGCCTTTTTTTATTTGTTCGTTGTTGTTTTTATTTGTTTCAGAAATGATAGAGGCCACAGAACCAAAGCCAGTGCTTGATGATTCAGGTGAGAAAATCTGGAAGCTCTGATATCGCTTGTTTTTGCGGGTTAACAATATACAGACCAGTAGTGACATATCTTCGCCAATGAGATAAGCAATTTTACACCCTGGTTAATTTTTTTAATTGAAGCAATACATTGTAAAAACAGAAACTCAACTGCAAACTAATGATCGATTTGCACTATGCCTATTGTCCAGTTTCTTATCGACTACCTTACCTACATACACCTGTGGAACCGTAAAACTGGATTTTAAAGGCCTCATGCCAAATGTCTTTCAAACATACGTATGCCTCAGTAAGGCACTAGCGATGGGTCCAAGTCAGAAGGTTAAAACAAGACAAGTCAATCTCATAACGGTGTATTATGAACGAGATAGCAATATCACCACTAAGTTGATTGCGAAACACCGCTGTTTCCCGCAAAATGTCTTCCTATAAAGACGGCACGGTACACTTATATAGTGATTGATTTGATTGATATTTGGGGTCTAACCACCATATGAATTGGGGTAAACCACCATATGAATATGGGAGACGCCGTAGTGGGGGGCTCGGGAAATTACAACTACCAGACCTTCCTTAACGTTCACCCAAATTTGGGCACACGGGCCTACAGCATTTTCGCCTCTGTTTAAGATGCGGCCGCCGCAGCCGGGATTTGCTCCCGCGACCTGTGGGTCAGCAGCCGAGTACCTTTACCACTTTAGACTAGCGTGGTGGGGCCACTAATATAGTGATCCCTGGAATAACAATTACTGAAGAGTTTGACAAATAAGAGCTGCTGGCCACTTCTAGTACTTGTCCCAGCAGTCATTTAACTAGAAATGGAGAATCGGTAATGGCTAAAACAACTGATCGTCTGCGTGGTCGTCTTACTGGCAACTAAGATCAGTGATTGCAACACGTCATTTGGTTAAAATAAATTAACAGTGCTATTTTTTCACTAAGAACTGTTACAGCGCACTGAAATAAACTTCAACCTTGATCAAGCAGTGAGGCACACATAGCGCGTTATATCTGGTTCACATTACGTCTTAATTATGTCTTACACGTTCTGATATGAAAGTCGTTATTTCGTGTATTTCAAGCGTTCATTCTTCGCCAGATATCTTCGCCAATGAGATAACCATTTTTACACCATGATTGATTTTTATTTTCATTGAAGCCGTATACTAGAAAATACAGAAACTCAACTGCAAACTTGTGATCGATTTACGCTATGCCTATTGTCCAGCTTCCTTTATTTATTTATTTATTATTTATTTATTACAAGTACCTACATCGCCCATTGGGCATTGTTGTAGGAGGGTTACAGTAGAAGATAGAATACAAAACAGAAAAATTAAAAGCAAATATATCATGCAATACAGTATACAGGAAAAATCAACACTTGTAGTACAGCATTAGAAAAAAGTACAAAACACAGGATTATACAACGAAGGTAGTAATTATACATATAAAAAATCAACCAAGAGAAGTACAAAGCCAACGTTAAATATATGGGTTATTGCAGCAGCTCAAAATGCTGTTTCAATGGCTGTTAGGAAATTCTTTCATTCTATTCATTCGAGGTAGTGCGCAGGAACTGCATCTTACCGCACGTGACAGAGGGATTACCATTTTCTTTCATCTACAGATACGTCAAGAAGAAGTTGCAGGGGATCGGAGAAAGATATCTCGAGTACGTAAGAAATACGCCCACTTATGCACTGTTGCAGTGTGCACCGCTGCGCATGCAGTACAAGCTTATGCACTGGTGTGCACCTTTGCAATGCTATCAGTGTACAATGCCTCACGCGTCGAGAATACCAGTCCACTCGCAGGCATTGTTTTTATTCTGGTACATCATACTGCTTGCACAGAGGCTTAAACATGAGTGTCAAGGTGTAACATAAGAAATAGGCATACGATGCTCAATTGAAATTGTGAACCGAAGCAGTAACAAATAGCGCTAAGATGAAAATGCCGCTTAGGGAAACATAAGCATGAATTGTTTCCAGTAAGTTCGAACGATAGCAAAATATGAGATTCCACCCCTCGGCAGTACAGCGCCATCTGCAATTCTATCGCTTTTAGCTAAGAACGTCTGAAACCTGTGCTGGAATAATAAAACAAATTTCCAATATTTCTAGCATTAGCATCAGGATTGTCATAGTGAGCAAAAGTCTCAGTTTGTTTTATGCCCACCGTATATTGTTAACTCATACCAGTACCATTGCCTAAAGTAGGCTAGTTTTCACTATCCGGCAATTTGAAAGTGATTACAGGCAGTTACGTCACTGAAAAAAATCAACATAACGTTTCAGGTGTTTCATGTGTGGTCTAGTTTATGTGTGAGTGTGCTTGAAATCGATCAACATCGGGTCACATACCTGCGAAGTCTGTTTTTATACCTCGCTGCGGTTGCCTAGAAAGGAATGTGTTGCGCTACAATGCTAGAGTACGTGGATTTGACACCCATTACCGGCGGCCATATACCGAAGTGGCAGATTGTGATATTACCCGTGTGCTTATATACAGTCACGCGTTAAATAGCCACAGGTGGGCAAACATTTATACCACGCTACCAGTACGTTGTGTCTCATGATCATGTCGTAGTTTGAATCATATTATGATAATTGAAGACACTAGCAGTTATAATTCGTTGTCAGCCGAAGGTTAGGAAGAGAGGTTAGGAACGCGGTTTGGTATTCCCGTTTTTGAACACATTGAGTTCGCGCAGTTCGGTCTAAATTTTGGGGGGAATCAGGTATAGACAGCTTCAAATTCGCGATTCTAGCCGCTAGCGTCGAATCCCGGAATAACCTTAAGGTCACATGCTTTGTCACTCTTCAACACCGAAGCGGACAGCGGTACGTCAAAAAGTGAAACAAATCTCTTTTTAAGGTTTCAGAAAAAAAAAGTAAGGCGCATGTACAGACTGTGTATAGTCTTGTACAGACAGTTTATAGTCTTGTGTATAGATTGTACAGACTGTGTATAGTCTTGTGCACAGCTATAAAATACTACCACCCGAATTATTCGAAATGAAGTGACGATTGTGAGAAAATCTGCGAGATGCTTGGCAAGGCTTTTCTTCCCCTCTTACGCTGGCAGGCCACGTCAGTGGACAAAACCGGAAGCCGGAAGTGGACAAAACCGGAAGTGTCTTTATAAGTAGTGAGAGGGTATGCGAGCACTGCAGTGGTCTCACGTGAACACTTTACAATAGACGTGGCCCACCTTTCCATATATATGTGCGTACGGTGCACAGATCTGGCACGCGAATAGAATATAAACCAACAACAACGCCCGTGGCACTAATAGTCTTCATTGACTTGTATTTACTTCAGCTGCCGAGAAACGACCACCATCAAGACGCAGGTCGTCGATCAAAGAAGCATCCGGTAAGTTGTGAGGCCCTTGCGGTGGTGGAAGGGCACTTCAATACAACTAAGCTGCTACGTGCGTTTATACGGAGTCATTCAACGGCGTCAAGTACGCCATCTTGCACACTCTCACATTCGCAGATTCTACTGCGCCAGTGAAGATGAGTAGACAGACACATGGGCAACCACGCTACACGCGAAACAATATGGCGGTGTCGATGAGTTCACTTAAGTCCCTGTAGGCAATATTTGTGGTAATAAGTTGTTTTTTTTTTTTCAGAGCTACAGCACTACTCAAAATATAATATTGAACTTTGCGAGAGCTTCACTGCAGTGCAAGTACGCAGTGCGATGAGGCATACCCAACTGCATTGTGGCAAAGGCAATGGAAATTTGCTCAAATACAGTAAGCGTGTGATAAGTTCTTGCGTTTTGGTGGAACCGGATCTCGTACCAGCAAATGGACAACGAGCGGACATGTGGTCCTAGCTCCGACCCAGCCTCGGCGCTCGGGTATATTTCGCAAGCTCTCTTATATCAATGTACGATAAACATTAAGCTATTTCTGTGAGGAAACGTTTTACCGTCTTGCCATTATACTGATTCTCATAATGAAGGGATCAACCATGTTTTTTTTTCTTCGCAATTTCTTGGTGTATATTGTTTTTGCTACGTCATATCCGTGACGGAATTACGTCAGCGGAACCATGGTGAGCCCCGGCATAAAACACTTTCATGTTAAATAAGATTGTTTTTATTCCTTTAAAAGCAATATTTCCTGGGGGACTTCATGGTAATGCAAATATTTCCAACACAATCCATGCGCAACCGGTCTATGAATGCTTAATATCTACTCGCAGTAAGTGCCTCACCAATGACGAAGCATTCTCGTCATTATGAAGTGCATTTAAGGCAGTGAACCTGATCACGTTTCGAACAAAATAAAAAGTCAGAGTACTTAAAAATTGAAAAGTGTGGTTTTTGTAACTTCGTAACTCTGAGCCGAGATCACAAACTAAAATCTCTTAAACGACATCCGTAAGACAAGCTGTAGTGGACAAATTTGACGCGAGTCATGAGCATGTATAAAATTTATGAAGCGTAACGTTTTATCTTTTTGCGTTTTTTTTTTCAGGAATTGAAAAGCCAAAGAGAGGTCGCAGGGGATCAGACAAAGATGTCTCTAGTAAGTCCAAGGCGCCAGTTGCCACTAAAACCCGGCACAGTGGTGCCTGAAAATTGCATTGAGATGAGGACAACATGCACTATGTTGTGCGCTAGTGCACATGTTTACAACAATTTGCATTGCAAAAGTCGTTTCACCGTGGTTATCAAGAACCGGTGCAATCAGTTTTCACAGCGTAATGAAATCAATAAGGAACTATGTCCCAGAATATAATGGGGACATTATTTGTACTCTATAGAGGTAGTATTTAAATTAACGCATAAATGTAAACTACTTAAGGTGAACGAAACAAAAACTATTCCTTCACTAACGACCATACCTAAAACACCGAGTTGTTGTTGGTCTGGCCAATAAAGCTTGCAAGGTTTTTTTTTTTTTTTGTCCATTTTGGTTCTTTCTTTTAGGCGATTATATTAGGGCGGCATCGCCTTGCCATAATAGACACTCTTGAAATATATTACATTGTCGCTCTCTTTAAGAACCCAGTTCTAACGAGGAGAGGTAAGCCAGGACAAAAAAAAAAGGCCGGCCGGGAAGAATTCCTGCAATGTTGAAAGCAAGTTAGAATCAAAGAGCAGCGGAAAACCTGAGTATTACACTATACAAGGGCAAAAAAAACATAAAAAAAATATATCCAGGGTAACGATACGTGCATCTTCGTCAGAAGTTTTCTTTCGTTTTGTTTCAGGTCGGGAAACATCGACAAAGACTGAAAAAGAACCCGAACCAGCTGAGAAAAGTGAGAAACAAGTGGCTGGCTTTTCTCACATTCTTTTCTCCAATGCTATCGATAATGTATGCACATTATCGAAGTTTTTCAATCAGTTGTGCGAATGCTGTTTTTTATTGCGTACATTGTATAACTGTATACGTTATTGTCATTGTATTAGTATACTATACAAAGTGCTTAGTGTGCTTTATATACTATGCAACCATATTTTACTGAACGAAGTGATCCCCTTAAGATGCGTTCGTACGACTTTTTCCCCACATCCACCACCATTCGCCACTCTTTAGCATGTGTGATAGTCGCGCAGTAATTATGCAGTGATTACGCTTGCCACCAATTACATTCTTTTTATATAAGAAGTAGATTGAAAGAAAATTTTTCCTGGTTCCACGCCGTTTTAAATCTTCAGAAACGGTGAAACGCTAGTTTTCCTCCGTTGCCCTTGTGATTTTCTGTGATTTTGTTCATGTTTGTGTCGGTATTTGTGATTAGGTTATTTTCCGAGCAGAGATATACGGGAAAAAATTATGTGGCAGTTGCTGCCACACCCGCCTCTTCCACACTCACTTTAGGCCCTATTAAAGCTAGAGCAGCCCTCGCTGGTTTCACTGTGAGGCTGCCCCCTTCATCCGCGACCGAGGCAGCTGCGCCATCTGTGGGGGTATCTGAGAACCGGAGCGCTACGTGCGACTCGGACACTCGCCTGTCATCATAGTAACTGTTCGAGTTTAACGTCCCAAAACCACCATATGATCAAAAGAGAGGCCGCAGTGGAGGGCTCCGGAAATATCGACCACCGGAGGTTCTTTACCAACGTGCGCCCAAATTTAAGCACACGGGCTTCGGGCACTCTCGCCTCAATCGAAAATTCGGCTGCCGCTGCCGGGATTCGATCCCGCGACCTCTGGTCAGCAGCCGAGCGCTTTTGCCACTAGCCCACCATGGCGGGTACTGCACCTACCAGGCTCAACCTAAATCTTATGTGCTGTTAAACCTTTGGTCATTACAGAAAACAAACGAAGTCGTATGATAAATTCAGGGAGAAACGTTCAATTCCCAATACTTCAATGAAAAAGCCCTACGACACTCAATTTTCCATTATAATTTCTGTTATGTTAATTAATCCTTTGCTGCTGGCATTACACGCGCCATGGCAAAATGACGGTTTCCGGAGGTGGTCGATATTAACAGCCGGCTTGTTTTGCGCTGAAATATTTGAGACGGCCCACTTTTCTTATCCCTACAGGCATAACGGACCCTCTACTTCGAGTTTTCGCTGGAAGCCACAAATCGTTGGCTGACCGTGCCATGCCCCCCTTCAACCTAATATAAATTTAGGTTCAATGCACTTTCATGGTAACCATACACGCAACATCACAAGCAGTTTTTTTTTTTTTCGTTTCGTTTCAGGTCGGGAAACACCGACGAAGACTGACAGAGACCGTGAGGGCGCGGATAAAAGCGAGAAAGAAGGTATATGGGCATTTCCAACGTTCTCTTTCTCAGAGCTGGTGATACAGGGTCAATGTGATGCCCACAGCCAGTTTTTGCAGTCATCGTCCTCTTACTTGGCATGATGAGCGCATAACTTAAAAACTGCCAAGATAGCATAGTAAGGGCATACTACCAACTGAAAGTCTGTTGGGAAGCAGTGAAATTTATGTACATACGAATAAATTTTCTTCCTACCACTTTTTTCAGCAGACTATGAAGGCTTTGGAATGGCATGGCCACTATATTTACACTGAAGTTGAATAATCCACCCATAAAAACTTCAATGCGTACAAATTTACACAAAAAACCATCATAATTGACGGGTATGTGCCACGGATATTGGGCAAATCCAATCATTCACCACTGCTCCACTAAAAATGAACAAAGCAACTGATGGGCGGTGAACACCCTTGGCTAACACCGATTAGGGTTTCTAGACTGACGTAACAAGTAACTGAGTGAAGCCTCAATGATAAACCGTCCGTATTCGACCAGTGGTAAGCGCCATGGCCACCCCCGTTCTAGCATCGCTGAAGCATCTGTACGCAGTGCTCTAGTGGGACGTATAATTAGAGAATACTGAAGAAAGGTATATAAGGGCTACCGCGGCTACAAGACGACCCCGATGCTATTGAAACCCTATCCGGGAATGACAACACGCCTTTGCATCTGTGGGAGCTGCCCTTGGATCTGTGGGAGGTGCCCTTGGATCTGTGGGAGGTGCCCTTGGATCTGTGGGAAGTGCCCTTGGATCTGTGGGAGGTGCCCTTGGATCTGTGGGAGGTGCGAAAGCTCGGTTTCAGCGCGAGTCTGTCCTGTCAATCGGACATATGTGTCGTGTCTGTGACTGTGGTTTAACGCGAACTTCTCTGCGTTGTGGAGCAGCCTAGAAACAGCCGAGCATGACCTAGCTAAAACCCAGCAACAACCTATAGGAGCAACCAGGTTAGACTTCGGAATCGTCCAGCTTTGATGGTTCGAACCATTCGTGGCTTAGGCGCACAGCTTCACCTTTTTTTTTTGTAGTTAGTTGTACAACTTTATCATAATTCAGGAGATATCTGAACCAGCACATCGTCATTGATTCTCAACAAATGTTCACTCGCTAACCTATCAGTTGTCTATGTTTAGTTTCTGATACTGCTTGCCATGCACGGGGGCTAACACCTCACAAAGCGCCTGAATATGGCTATTTGCTGGTGGCTGCCACCGAGTAGATGTGGTACAAAAATAATGCTTATTTATCTATTTACTGATGTTTCTGTGCATTACTTGTACCATTCCAGGATCAAAGGTGTCCAGGAAGAGCTCCGGGAGCACGAGTAAGTTCGATAGTTCAGATAAGTTTCGTGCCACAAATTCGTGAGTGCGTTCTGAAAAACATTTGAAAAGTAATGAAGCTCTATTCATTCTGCACGGGTGTCCTGTACGCACACTCGACTTGGCAGAAATGCGTCTCGGTGGACGCAATCGGTGGTGACTCTGAAACGCAGCATCACCTTATAAATCGGTTCGATTTTCGTTTGAGTCCGTTGACATGGGCTCGACTCCTATAGACAGGGGCTGTGTAGACTTGCTTTGCGAGCTTTTGTATACGATGAAGTTCCCAAAAGTGGTTAGCACAAAGAGCAACGTTATATATACATTTCTATAATTCTTGCCTTCACTTCACATAGAGTCAAAGGGTTCGAGGAAGAGTTCGGTTGGTAAGTGACCACGAATCGATCAGTTATATAAGCTTGAACTCAATACCGAGAGTTTTTATTCTGTTTTTTCACGACATCTGGTTTCATTTTAACACAAGGAGCGTCGAAGAAGCCGGAGCGGGAAGGTAAATTGCCATCTTGTACTGATTTTTTTGTTTAAGACCAAGTCCAATCACTCACGATAATGACTCGAATTAGTAATCAAATCTATTGAAGCATGGGCGTTGTAAGTTATTGTTTTTAATTGAACTTATGTAATTATGAAAGGCACTCAAAAGTATTCCCCACGGAAACATTTCATATAGCACTCCGATAAATCCCTAAGTGTCCGAGATTTTTACGAAAACATATGAGAAATTTATGGGCACAGTGTGATTTCCTTAAGGAAATGCTATGAGATGTATAGGAATTCAGTAATAAAACATATGTAATTGTTGTAATGGCTAGCTAACGGAACGTTTTAGGAGGCAAGACACACATTAAGAATGTAACACATCAAGGAAGACATTAAGGATATAACGGAAGCCTGAAGCGATCACAAATTATTTATTACGTGATGTCGCCTCAGCTTGCGTTTAGACAAGTGTATTTGTATTCTTGAGAACAGCTACTGCCGTGAAGCTGTCTTGACGAAAACAAGCCCGCTTGTCGGAGCTTTGACCTCAGCCATTCCCTTGTTCAGCGTTTTTTCGTCACAATGTGAGATAATGGAAGACTCGAAACGCGAACGAAAAAACATTCGTCTCCTCTAGAGAGAGAAGAGCGCTCATGCTTCGGATCGAAAATGCGATCAGATGTTCTGTGCAGCGGCGATTGGCCAATTCACGATTCTCTGTTTAGGGTATCTATTTCTGTACCTATTACTATAGGGTATCTATTTCTGTACCCAATATATTACAAATAGGTGGCACGGAGCCCTGTCAGGTGTCGGCAGGCTTATGAAAGAGGTATTTCACAACTACCCGACTGAAATGAAAGCCATAGCGAAATGCATGAGAATTCCTCTGAATGTAAGGCATGTAGTAAAGAAAATTCCATCCTGGTTTGGAGATTGGACCTGGGACCAATTCTTTCACGGGCTGGTAGCTCTATCGATTGAGCTAACCAGGAAGCAAAAAACTTGACATCATGAGGCTGTATTAGTCAACAATTCGAAGCAAATGGAGACAGTGTTGTAAATGAGTTGAATACCGCTGGGTAACTGAAGGGTTCTCCATGGATTAATGACTAAGCTAAACGAATAGACGCAGACAATTTCTTTCCTTTAGTATTCTTCTCTCCTGAATTGCTAGTGACAGTATTGGAACTCCTTTGGTGCCACATGATCTCTTTGTGACAGTTTCTTCACTATATTACAGATTCAAAGGCTTTGAAGAAAATCTCGAAGGCAGGGAGTTCCGGTAAACAGCTTTGCCTGACTTATGCTCGGAGTTTTTTCGTGTTTGATAGCGTAAAAAGGAAGTCAGTATGCAAGTTTTCCTCTCAGTTATTACAGAATGAAATTAACGTATCCGTTACATTTCCTTGTTTCTATTGAAAGATATGTGCATAATATTTTACGCTGCTTAGTGCTCTCGAAACCTCAAAGCCCCGTCTGAATGGTCGAATGGTTTTACAATATCAGAAAGCTCTGTGCTAGTTCGTAGGTATGCATGTTACAACAATACACCAAGAAGCGACAGGAGATGCATTTCGATAAATCAATACATCAAGAAGTGACAGGACGTGCAATCAAGCATACAAACGAGAAGTCAAGTCCCTATAGGCGTTCGCGGTGACTTGACCTCTCTCTAGCGGCCATGTTTGCATACGTTGTTTCCTTGGCAACAAGGCGCAATAAGTGTTCTTGCGTGATATGATGTTTTAAAACAGGTAATTTCTCTTAGGACTCCAGCATACACACGTGTGGGCGAACGGGATTATGTAAAGTGGGAGGAGGCGTTACTGTTCATTAGTGAGTGGGTGAGTCAGCGAGTTCGTGAGCGTAAATCAACTGGAACAAAGGGGAGTCTCTCTAGGACACAACAGTACTGTGCGTTACCTAAATGCGCGTACGCACATTCCCATGCTTAGAAGTGACTTTCATTTTATCCACACTCGCAGCCCCTAAGAAAAAGTCTTACCATCGGTTTTCGCTAAAACGTAAGTATAGGGACCTGTCAAGTCTCACACCTTTTGCTCGTCATTGAGCTCACTATACAATATTGAAAGCAAGTGGTCATTACTATTGCGCGTTCATTTTTACTCGTATATCGTTTTCACTTAGCGCAAAAAGATGGAGAGCCAATGGATGATGTGCCTGTTCCCCAGACTGCGAGTGCGGGTGAGTTAATTCTATAGCTGCGTATGCTCTCCTTCTATCAGCAATTCGCAATCAGGGCAAAATTATTATGTAAAACATAACTTGAACATGTTCGCTACATTCCTATTAAATCGCTCAGAACATGTACAATGAAAGTTTAAGGTTCATGTATGGAAAAAGTGCAAGAACAACAAGACAGGCATGAAGAAGACTAGACTACCATGTCGCCCGCCGCGGTTGTCTCGTGGCTATTGTACATGGCTGCTGACCCGCAGGTCGCGGGATCGAATCCCGGCTGCAGCGGCTGAGTTTCCGATGGAGGCGGAAATTCTGTAGACCCGTGTGCTCAGATATGGGCGCACGTTAAAGAACCCCAGGTGGTCGGAATTTCCGGAGCCCTCCACTACGGCGTCTCTCATAATCATATGGTGGTTTTGGGACGTTAAACTCCGCATATCAATCAACGGGACTACCATGTCGTCCCGTCTCCTGCGTGCCTGTCTGTCATGTTTTTTTGTGAATTTTTTTTCAAACATGCATTTCAACCAACTTGCCCAACTGTACTTGCTAAGATTTGTTTCCATCTGTCATATCCTCGTGGTTAAGTACAATTTTTACAGATATTGGGAGCGCTCCAGGTTTCCCGTCTTGGTTATCACGAAGAATATAGCCGATGCTATAGTCCCGTATTGCATATAAATTTTGTAGACAAACTACTGTTATAAAATGGCGCCGATCCTGTATTCTCGTATCTTCCTTGTTGAGAGACAGCCTTAGACGCCTTATTAAGTAAGAAATTGCAGCATCGGCGTCGGCGTCCCACATCGGCGTCGTCGGGAAGGAGTGATGAAAACAAAGTATTTTTTGAAATCGCCTGTCGGCGTCACCATATGACTCCATATTTTTCAGAAATTGTGATGTCATTGTGACATCACGTGATGAAACCTTACTTGGTGACGTCACATGACATCGTAGCTTGGTGAAAAGTGGTCTGATCACGGAGGCCATGCATGACCAGGTGCAGTTGTGTAGCATTGTGCAGAAATCATCGGGGTCATTCAACTCGTTTTCGAGATCTTCAAGGACTACGACGGAATTACGCGAGCTGGAAAAAAATTGCTTGTTTTTAAACTTACTACGAAGCATAATTTTACTATACTGACAACAGTGCAGCAAGAGACAAGGAATAGGAAGAAACGCAGACGAGTGCTGAGCTTCTATGTGTTTATTCTTATTCCTTATCCTTTGTTGCACTGTTGTTAGTATAATGAACCACCAACTTACCCAAAGATTTGCTCTCCTAAGCATAATTATAATTTTACATAGGTACCAAAACTGTATGACCCCCATGGCAAGATGTGTCTCCTCCCCTCTTGTGAAATTGCAAGATTTACGCCATTGCCGATGTGCTCAAGTTCAGGCGCACGTTAAAGAAGGCCGTGTGGTTTAAATTCCCAATGTCCTCCGTCTCTCGTAAACACGTTGAATTTTCGGGGTGTAAAACGCCAACAACTATTGCGCGCGTGTTCGCAGATGCCATGGATACCTTGAAGTTACGACTTATAGCTGCCGCAGTCATCGTCCTCATCGGTTGTCTCTTCATCGTGTTGACTTTCCTGGGAGTTTTCAAGAGGAGTGGTCGAGCGATCAGCTTGCCGTGCGTCGGTGAAGAATGCCACGAGGTAACGTCACAAAACTATTCGTGAACATCATTTCACCAACACAGCTACATGAGTAGAATATCTTCACATGTGTTAACAGGGGTGAATCCAGCCACTCAGCCCAAGGGGATGCGTTCACTTGAAATAAAACCACAAAGGTAGGAGGAGGGGTTGGTCCTGACTATCTTGTTTCTATCAGTTACTATCATCACAGGAATTCCATCACAGTATACATACTGTTCATTTGTGCGCCCAGTGGTACCACTCATTTGCCCTAATCTAGGTGGACGACAGGCACTGAATGGGAGGGGGGTGCTCGAAATAGGCTTTTTGGAAGGAGGGTTGATCGCCCCCTACCAACCCTGTCTGGATACGCCCTTGTATGTAACTGCGCCAAATATGAACAATGGCAGATTCCGACAGGGCACCTATACCAACCCTGTCTGGATACGCCACTTTGTGTAACTGCGCCAGACATGGACAGGCAGATTCCAACAGGGCACTTTTTTTTCTGAGTACCTTTTTTCCCATATATTTAAGTCCTAAAATGTTTTTCAATGCTTTAGGGGGGGGGGGGAGGCAAAATCGACTGAAAATTAGATTTTTCAATTTTTAAAGCACACTATTTCAGTCTTATTGACAAGTTCTTCCACGAAGCAGTGCGATTGTACGCGCAGTTGAAAGCATTTAAAAATGGCCCCAAACGCACCTGATCCCGTGGCTGCACATAAAAAAACGGCCTTTTCCTGCAACACTATATTTCGTCGGAAAAGTAACATTTTCTCTGTAACCAATGCAGCTATCGAATTCAGAACTTCTGTGACTTCTTTCTAGATAACATGCGCCCTTACTGGAACAAAGGAATTGCGTTGCCACCAAAATTGTATTTTTACGGAAGAAAGAGGAGGGGGAATAAATGAGGAAGGACAGGGATGTTAGCCAGCTCTATATTTACGGAAGTTTTGAGAAACCCTCGCAAAGTAGTAGTCACAAAACATTTATGTCTTTAACAAAAGAATGATCATGCCTACAATCGATATTTTGGTTCAGAAGAATACCCTGGTCACATGTAGTAAGCAGAAGAGATTTCATCATTTTACATGCAAACTTTTTTACACAAATGTGCCTTCAAAGTTAAAAGCAGCCGAATCATTTAGTTTTCATTGTTTTGGAATGGCTTTGCATTTTTTGCCGAACTCATCAAACACATAGTGAAATCTCCATTGAAACAACTTGCAAAATTTTGTAAAGTTTCGCTTTCAAAATGAGGAAAGTGATGAGCAGTAGTAGTTGCATGTCTGTCTGTGCGATTGGTTCCCCTTAATGGAAAGTAAATTTCATTACTTTACCGAACGTTTACTAGCCAACCGGGGAAGAAACGAAACGCTGTCCTAAAATTGTTTAACATGTTGTTGACCCAACCTCTTAATTTCAAAGCGTCTTCAGTGAATACGCAAAAATAACTTCCTACGCGCCACTAATCACCGGATTATTGGCAGTTTTTGTCTAGCACATAAGATCTACCCGAAAAAAAAAACAATAAGTCAGTATATCTGCAGTGCGACCCCGGCCTTTAGAGATAACATAATATGTAAAAGGACAGAAATGGAAATTCGTGGGATCGTATTTCTTTGTTACACAATAATGAGGACATGCACAGTGATGGCACCATTGTCTTGGTCCTTGGTATCACTGTATGTTCATTCTAAAAAAACAAGACAATCACCTTACGCTTACCATTGCATTCTTCTTTTTGATATACGCTTTAAGTTCTCAGTTCAAGCAGGTCGTAAATGCCAAGTCATTCAATGGAACGCCGTCGTTATCGAAACTCGTTAAAACGCAACAACCTATTACCGGTATGCAGGTGGTGCTCAAAGCGGACTGGCTGATGGACCGCCACATCAAGCCGTGCAGGGACTTCTACCGGCACGTGTGCCATCACTGGATCGACAAGCCGGCAAACAAGCCGCCGACCTCGTTCATGATGGACATGGCGCACAACTACACGAAAATCTGGCACCGGAAGCTCACGGAGGACCACATCAGGGGCGACTATGCGCCGTTGAAGCAGGACGCCTCACAGTTCTACCACTCCTGCCTCGTCTTCTACGAGGCGCCGCTAGACGTTGATGCTGTCACTGGGGAACTCTTCCACGTGAGATTATGCAGCTTATTGAGCTTACACTAGTCCAATTCAGTTGTGTAAGCAGAAACGAGAATTGAAGATGAAAAAAGTACGAAGCTAGCGCTAGCACATTTTTTTCTTCTTTTAAACAGAAGCGTGCCTATGTACACATGTACATTCGGTGTCATCAGAAGGAATGACGAAAGGGTTTTAAGACCTTTATAGAATTGTCCAAACAACATGCCTATGCGGACATTGAATCTGCGCATAACCATATCGTGGTTTGGTCTTGTAAAGCCCCGGATAATAGGAAAAATAATAATGTTGTTAATATTAGGGTGATTAAATGGGCGTGGCCTTTCAATCATTGAAGTCGCAGACATTCGGACACTCACCGCGCTCCTCAGTTCAAGTTCGTTTTTTGTTGCATTTTAGTTTCAGTTTCAGTTTTATTGAGCATTTTCTTCACAGAGTTGCAAAAAAGAAAACGCAAGGATAAGAGCAAAAAGCTGCTATGTTAGCAGCTTGACGAGGCTCCTACCCCTTTTCACTTGGCATTACAAAAAAATCAGCAGAGCACAAAACATGAAAAAACAATTTGACGTCGATTTTCAAAACTTCAAGAAATTAGGAAATAAAAAGAAAATGCATCAAAATTACATCAGTTTCAGTTTTACATAAGATAAGCAAACCACAAAGAGAGAAAAAGAACAAAAAAAAGAAAACAGCGTGCGTTCAATCATGAAACAATGCACACGTTGCTAAACGGCTACCAAAGTATTACAAAATGATTATACAACGTTTACAACACTGGGTATGCGAAAAGCACAAAGTTTTAATGCACAAGGGAAACACTGACAAGTGAAATGTTGCACGTTTTACTCGTAAAAAAAGCAACGAAAAAATGTCAAAGAAAGCAAACATCATAGGATGCCATGTTACACACGAGCACTATTATAGGTTGTTTCTTTTACATATAGTACTGTAGCCGGACAACTAGAAGAAGCTAGTTGAATTCCTCTTCCCCGTAGCACTGAGTCGTACCACCGATTCGCGCTGCATTGGAAGTCGCAACATTTATTTTTGAAACAATCCCCCATTCCCCCCTTACTCCATAGCACCGATGCAATGGACACTCATCAATGAGACGTTGTCATGCTGTACTTTTGGTAGCGATTACGAAGATTATGATGGTATAGATGCAATGGTTAGCGGCGCAGTAGCACTGGAGTGTGCTAGAATCTAGTAGTACTAACGATTACGATGATGATGGTGATGTCATTCTTTTTTTCAGGCTTTACAACTACCCCTGAATAAGTGGCTAAAGGAAAAGCGTCCGGAAAACTTCTTTCACGATATCATACGACTCTCCGTGGTAAACCGTTTCCACTCGCTGGTGAGCACTACGCCGATCGTGACCGACTCCGACAAGACTCTCCTCATCCGCCGAGAGTCGCCTTTCCACCTCCTCGTCAACCCCATCCACGAGCGGCACCTGGGACAGTACGCCAGGGGCGTCCTCAAAGCTATCGGCAAGAAACAGGCCAGCGACGCTATCATCGACGAAGTCCTGAAGCTGGACCTCAAGAGAGCCCGCATGGTTGTCGAGGATGGAAGAACAGAACGAAGTATTGAAGACTCCGACTGTCAACGTTTTCCGACGAGCATGTGGAGGCGGGCGCTCCGGAAGGCCCTCTCCGCGAAAGAACAAGAGGTCCACGTAGAGATAGAGGCCCCGGATATCATCTGCGAAGACTTGAACGCCGTTCTCGTTCGCACCACCACTTTGGCGCGACCTTTGTACATCTTGGCACTCCTGGCAGTTCCCGTTCTCACCTACGACTACGAGCTGTCAGGGGAACGCGACTGGGTCGCTGTGAAAGGTGCCTGCTACCGTGCCACGGGTGTTGCCTTCGAAGACGTCTGGCTGCAGCTGTTGAGCAGCTTTCTCGCCGTCAGTAACAGCGTAGAAAAGGCGGTCGACGCCTTCATGGACCTCATCAAGTTGCGCATGCGCGACCACCTCCGTGACAGGAACTGGATGAGTGAGCAAGACCGCAGCGCCACTCTCGGGAGGCTCGCGAAGGTGCGGTTGACGCGCTTCCGCGGAGCCGGGTTGACCGTGAGGGCGGTAATGTGCTACTCCGACAAGTTCAGCGTGACGGCCAACTTCACGTCGAACATGGTGGCGCTGCGCTCACGCGACGTTCAGAAGTGCCTCTTCTACCCGGAGTTCAGCGGCAGCGACGCTCGCGTAGTCCAGATCCTGGCCGGCACGGATGTCGTCGCGGACCCGGGGACCCTCACGGTGTACTTGCCGGTGTCCTTCACGATCCCACCGATGTACCACCGGCGAGTCGACAGCGACAAGTTTGTCAACACGGCTCTGATGGGCGTCCAGCTCGCGCGCAAGGTAGCTATAGCGCCTGACTTCCTTCTACAACTCGAAGCGTAATGACGACCCGATGACGTCTCGAAAGTTTCGCTGTCATTATACGCACAGAGGTTACAATATCAGGTAGTCTCTGCACATATGTCACTGACTTATGCAGCATGGTATTACCTGACGCGGAGTGCTTTCTGTTTCCGAATAACCAAGAATAAGAAGCTGCAAAGGCGCTAGCTCCAGGTGTCGGGTAGTCATGGTCGTGCGCAATAACTGGGTGGATGAGAGTGAGAAGGGGTGCCAAGTTTATCTCATGCCTTTACTCCGTCTGACCTGTCCTGTGATTTTATTGTGAAGGCTTAGGAGAAGAAAGGGGGAGGTCCACTTCACCAACCTGCGGGATTCCGAAAAACTAATTTTCCGCATGAAGAGTCTGAATACCTTAGCACTTTTTTTTTCACCAGATACTTCTGCATGCTGTAGATTTTCATCACCAACCACCACTAACTCGTTCATTTACAGGTCATGTCTCTCTTGGGCCGGAATAGCTTCAATCCACCGGCCGTGGTGGACAACGGGACGACGACACCTAGCGCCGCCAAACCCGATGGCTGGCGCCCGGGCACGCTCAACAACTACTCGGCGATCCAGAAGTGCTACGAGGGCGTCTCAGCCTCGTACCACAGGCGACTCGACGACTCGCAGTTTGACGACGCGTTCGCCGTCGTGGACGCCGTGAGGCTGGCGTACGCCGCCAAGCGCGAGTACGACGTCGACGTCGTCCGCAGGAACGAGAAACGCCTGACGGACTCGAACGCGGCGTTCTTCAAGCTCGCCTGCCTCTCGTTGTGCGCGTCTCGAGACGTCGTCCAGGACGCCAACACGCTGGACTTCGAGGCGTCCTACGCGGCTTGCCTGTTCGGCGTTTCCGCCTTGCCGCAGTTCGCCCAGGCTTTTCAATGTCGTAGCGGAGACCGCATGTGGAATTTAAACCGATGTTGTGTCGACTAGACAATAAGACCCGCCCAAAGCCCGCTTCTTTTTTTTTTCTTTCTTTTTCGAGGGCTGTCGGTGCTCTTGTGTTTTTTTTTTGTTTTAATCTAGACTTTCGGCATATAAATGTCCACTCGATTCGTTTTCTGCCTCCATATATGACCACAAAGAAAGATGAAATGTAGGTACACAGTCAGAAGCTCCCCTACAACGAACGCCATTTCAACTAAGTGGCCTATATAACGAAGTGCTTCGCAGGTCCCAAACACTTCTTTATGAAGGTGTCTTACTTTATCATTCATGGACAAGTGTTTATGGAACTCGACTGCTGACCCGAAGATCGCGGGTTCGAATCCAGACCGTGGCGGGTGTAATTTGATGAAGGCAAAAAGCTAGAGAACCATGCTTTTTTTATTTAACCCCTTATGCTTAACGAATATTGAGTGTTTAATTTTTTTTTGTTTAGACAATCATGAACACACCAGTCACTTACCCAGAAGGTAGCACACAGGGCTCGTGCTCCCCGCCCCCCGCCCATCCCTCCTTCCTCCTCAAGAAAAAAATTCTGGCTATGCCTCTGGAACATGCACAAAACTAAAAGGGCATCTTTTTCGACATTTTTATAGCTTGTATTACAGGTAATGTGAAGTGTTCAAATACGAGGATGGCATGCAGTTAAGAACAGTAGTCGTTCTTGCACTTCAAGAAATTAGTGGGGAAAATGCATATGTAATAAGGCATAAGCGCACAATCAAAGCAAGGCAGAAATAAATGCAGAGAGACGTCCCGACGAAAATAATTCTTGAGAAGGCTTGTTCGCAGGACAGCCAAAGAAACCAACCAGCTGAAAATGGGCCTAGGTTGTGTAGCAGAAAAAAAACTGATACATAATAGATATAAAGCTAAAATCTAGCTGTGTAATTGAACGTCAGCCATACATGCATATTATTTGATGTCCAATTTAATAAATACATTTATTGATATGTGGGGTTTAACGTCCCAAAAAATTCAATAAATAGGAAGGTAATAAATTTATCACCATGGCAGCGTCTTGTCATGTAGTATATATCACGTACATGACAATGGCGTCGTGCTATTCACGTCACAAGTTATAATGTTGGCCATCTACTAATGTTACGTTATGAAAACTTGGTTTACGTCAGTTGCTAAACGGCTGCGAAATCGTATATAACATACGTGACATCATTATACTTGTCATGTCCTGTAATTTGTTTGTCATACGCATATTTGGTACCTATTCCAGTATATATCAAGTGAATGAAGCGGCTGTCAAATGACAAGACCTGTGTTATGTTGCCATGACGTGCATATTATGCATGACAGGTTATGTTAAACCAGTCATTTGTGTTATGTACCCACGTCATGTACTGTCAATTTAAGTATATATTACTAACTAGATCAAGCCGCACGAGAGCTCGAAACGCTGCTTTATACTTACCGTGAGGTGCGTGACATGATTTAATGTTATAACCTGTAATTTACAATTGTCCTGTGTCACACGAGCGCGCAAAAAGGTCTTTTAAGTAAGCGGTCTTTTACGAAGTCGAAAGACTTTTAACAAAGAGGTGTCATGCCATGCGTATTTCGGTGTAAGTCAAACGGTCGTGAGGTCACGAAGACCGTGTCATGAATATTGTAACGTATACGGCATACATTCATGTTATGACCAGTCATTTATGTTCATCATACGCTCCTGTCATACCATGCCAGTTTCGGTATACAACGAGTTAATGAAGCAGCCACGAAAGCACGGTGGTGTACATTAACATATATATAGATACGCAATAATTTGCTTTGGCTTGACAAGAATTGCTCCACATTTAATAACAAAAACCTTACCCATACATGTTACGAAGAATATACACACAAGCCGCATCATCAGTAAAGAAAAACTGAGTCGTCCAGAGTGCCAGATATCAGGCCGTCATGCTCGGCTTGGCGGTCTCTACGTGGGACTAGCCGGGGGGCACGGGGTGTCTTCTGAGTTTTTTCTGGACCAGATACCGTCAGTTGATAATTATCATCCCTATAATTGCTGCACGTCGGGCTGCGCCTGCGAACGGGAATGTCCGAACCAAGATGACGCCAACAAAAAGCTGTGCTGCCATTGTTTTGGGAAAACTTGCGTATTGTGCCAATTAGCGCAATGCTTGAACGACGGCTACTGCATCCCAATATCACGAACCGATTTCACTTTTGCGACCTTTGCGTATCGATTGTGTGCGTGGCTGAAATAAGAAAAAAGCAGACGTCACAACCATTGCGCCAAACATCGCCGATCCAGTGCAACACTACTATAATGATAAATTATAATTGTTGCACGTTAGAAAAGTAAGATATGATTTGGAAAGATGCAGTATAGCGGAGAGCTGCGAAAACACGTGCCCCATATGAGGGCGACTTCATAAAAGTTAAAATAGCGGCAAAAGCAACGCGAAAAATGCATTCCTCCTCATTTTGGTAGCTTCCGAGGCATTTTATTTTCAAAACAAGTTTTGAAAAGCATATTAGGAGCTAAAGAGACCGACGAGAAAGCTTTTCTCCGTGACGAGATGACCAAGTAACTCGTTCAACGTGTATCCAGCTATGCTGACCAAAAGCCTGAAGGGAAGATGAAGCAGTAAAAATTGATAAGTAAGTACATATGTGCTAGTTTGTTATATTGAAATACTTTCTTAGTTGTCAAATCTTTGTTTACGTTCTTTGTACTTGTTCTAACAGGAGGTCCCCCGGAAAGTTTTCACCTTGGGACCTCCTCCTGTATTATATGCATTTTTTTCTATTGCATTGTAATAGAAAAGTTCAAAAAATTCAAAAAGATACGCATAATTAGGATGACGACCCCTTTATTATGATAAGCACATCAGTGCAGGGGACCGCATGAAACCAATGGTGACCAGAAAGATATGTTTTATCATCTACTCAACACAATTGTTGTGAACACAGTGCATACCCTACGGAGATAAAAATATTATGGGCCACCTTGATTTTGTGTAGCCGTGTAGCCAAAGTTGTTGTCCATTGCGGCGACGTAGTATCAAGAACGGAAACGATTAGTCCAGCGAATCCCACCTTCCTGTAAAAAAAAAAAGAGGTTTCTATGTTGTGTAGAAAGGTATGATGGTGGTGGTGTTTTTTAGAAGACCAAGCGGAAGTAGGCCTAGCGTTGTCGCAATCCGTTTTGCTGCGGCACCTCCGTTAGCTAATTGCAATAGTGCACTTCCTCGGAAAGCGCTGTTTTTGTTGTGCCAGTGAGCGAAGAAGACAGCGTTACTGTTCCTGTTGAGAGAGAGAGAGTGCAATCAGCTTAAACTATATCCCAGTGCAGATGCTCATATTGCCCCATGGCAACTCCCACGTACGTGGCCCTGTCGGGGGCGCACTAGACGGCCAGGATCTGCCTTAAAGCCCAAGCCTTCACGTTGACGGACGCTCTCGTTGTATGATCACTTGTGTGGAGTGAGAGTGCTTTCTGGTGTTTCCAGTTCACGATTCATTCTCTACGACGTCTCATTTTTGAAGCGACGGTGAAGATAGCACCTCAAGCTCTGGATGAGGCACAATAAACAGCTTATCAATTTTTAAACAACTTGCTTTCATTTGCCTCTTCGAACCATTTTATAAAAATTCAGGCATATAGCACAGAGTTGGCCAAATACTGCGCTTTCAAACTCTGCCGATGTGGCAATTCGCGCCAATCACCGAAGCCTCTCCCTCGACGGACCTCTGAACACCCGGAGAACAAGAAATAATAGCTTGGGCCAACGTTATATTGGCTCGACCAGAGTCATTAAATAGCTTTCCTGGTCCTGGCCGACTCGACTAATCCATCAAAACCATGCAGGATGCCATTAGCTTTTCTTTTTTTTTCCGCGTCGGTAAGTCGGCAATGTTAAAAATAGTACCCACCTAAGCCCCGGCGGCCGCTTGCAAAAAGGTGATGTGCACCTTGAAGAAATAGGCACTGTCACTCCGACAACGCAAGTGCTAGTGACGTCTACGGAGCAGTTCAGTGATGTGTGCAATTTATGAGCGCTTCATTGAGGGCTGTAAGCGAGGTATCTCGATACCAGCGGCGACAGTGCTGTACTAGTCAAGCAACCATTTTTCAAAAAGTACCAATCTTGAAGGCTATGCTTTTACATGTTGAAAGTAACGAAACCGAAACTGACCTAAAGTTTAGCCTTGTTCGAAAGCCCTTGCGTGTGGCATGTCAGCTTTTCAACTGTATACCTGGATACAGTTGCCTGTAAAAAAATGATAGTTTTTTCAGTAATACGGGACTTCAGCTCGTCTTTTAAAAGCTGGAGATGTGTCTTGAACGTCACCTTCACAGACTAACTTAGAGATGTATGTATTTGTCATCATCATCATTTCAGTTCTTGTTTTTGCACTTGTTCTCAGGGGCTCGCTAGATGTTTTGGTTTTGCTATTCATAGTTTTGCTCTTGGGGCGCCGACGGATGACGATCCGCAGTCGTTTTCGTCCTTGAAAAGTTGCTTCCGTTTATAGCGCTGCATGATACAAAGAAAGAAGAATGAAGGAACGCCACCGGTTACTCGTTCGCGTGAATATCTGAGCGACGGAACTCCCTAAACGAGGAAAAAAATGCCTACTACTACTTCGCGTAGCGCGCCGAGTGCGCTGCAGCCGCGCGTCCAGCCTTTCGCAACGTCGACTTGGGATGCGCTTGACAACTCCAACAGCTGACGCGGGACGACTGACTCTTCTTTGTCGCTGAGAAGGCTGGGGCCGCCGCTCTATGAGTGACCCCGGGAGCGCTAATTTGGGCCATGGTGCCAGCGAATGCGTCGGATCAGTCGCGCGATATGGCTTGCTCGTCGCCGCCTTTGACGCCGGCTGAGGGACAGCTGCGAGTGAGTACTACTCGAGTTTCGATCCAGTATGTTGCCGTTCCATGCAGTGCTGTACTTCACGAACGCGGCAAACTTCGTCGGCAACCGTGCGTCGACAGTTCATTGGAGTAATCGGAATCGCAGTTATGGACAGCGAACTTTCCTCATCTCAATTGAGCACATAGCCAAACTCGACGAAGATACTCGATCGCGATCAAAAGTGCATCATGTGGCGCCCAAGTGACGCCGGTGTCAAGCAGGTACCAATCGATCGTGAATGGTTCGTTGGTGCAAGCTGCGCTGGCTAGCCAGCCAATCACTGTACCAACAATCTGATCATGGTGAGTGCTAAGGCCATTTCAGTATCTAACTTCTAGACCGAGATTCGGCTCTCTTCCACTTGCGCAAATGAGCCAATCAGGGTAGAAAAACTTGATCGCGATCGAAAATGCGCCGGGTGACACCCACGTGATGTAGGTGCCTCGCGTCATTGGCCAGCTGCACGGGTGAGCGATGTGATCTTGAACTGGCTCGTTAGTAATCAAGATCGAAAGTGTACGCTCCTTTTGACACCTGTGGTGCTTTTTATCGTGAGCCATTTGGGATTAATTTTTTTTTAGTGCGATTGACTCCTTTCGCAATTGAGCCAATCGTATTCATCATATTTCTTCAAGGACCAACTAAAAGGTGCCAACTGATAGGCATTTGTCGCTACAATCCTGATTGTGCAAGACCAGTGTGGTCGATGGAGTGATTTGTTGGGCGTGTTTACTCGGTCTAACTGCAATATGCAACTGGAATACTTAGAACTCTTACAACTATTTCTTGCACAGACATTTATGAAAATAAAGCATAGTCAAACTGTTGCAACGCCAGCGGTTGCCGAAGTGGACGCAGAACAGCACACTCATCGTCCTTCTCTTCTGTAACGTCCCCTTGGACGAAAGCTCCGGCCTTCTCTTTCACAATCCCCCGATCTCTCCACATCAGGAAAAAAAAAATCGTGGACGTTATGGTATAAGGCGAAGAGTGTTGCAATGCAGGTTCAAGGAGACACGTGCACGTCTTCTCTCTCTTTGTTTCCTCCAGTCCTGACCTCTTCATTAGTTTCATGCGTCATAAACGCTGCTTCTGCGGTGCCATAGTCATGTACGACAGCCTTAGGGCCATGCAACAGTACGACCGAAGACGCCCAAGAACAAGTCTGCAGTATAACAAACAATACGACGGTCCACGAGAAGGAAAAAATTGGCGGATCGTTATGATTACTAAGGCGGAAGAAGTGTTGCAATGCCAGTGGTTGCCGAAGAGGACGCAGAACAGCATGTGCATGCGTCTTCTCTCTCTCTTTGTTCCCTCTCCGTCCCTTTCCCCTCTTTCAAGATATAAGTTTCAAGCGGTCAATAAACGCTGTCTTCTGCCTGGTGACACCGACTTGTTCATGTCTCCAGCGGCATCTCTGCCGCCAACGTAACCCAAACATTATTTCAACACATACCCCTATGAGTGTGCACAAAAGGTAGGGGATGCCCCACGTCTCATCCCAAAGAAGTTTTCTCGAACATCACCCTACAGTTCCAGTGTGAAAAGTCTTTTGAGGCCTTTAGTGACCGTAAAACTGCATCTGCCATGCATAACATGCGGTTTTTGCTGCCATTGGCGAATCATTTCCTCTTCCCATTATCTGCATGTTTAAATAGTACCTCAAACATGTATACCTAATGTAATGTTCAAGCACCATAAGCACTACACCTACAATGTTTGCATGCATTCCTTTTTATCACTTCAACCTATATCAATGTATTGTTCTTTGTTCATTGAACAGATCCTCTGACGAGCATGACACTCAGACGACGAAGACAACATCACAGGTATGAGTGTGTTACATGGTCAGCTGCACGTGCCTTTCTTAGTGTATGTGCACCTTATTTTTTTTAGCTTGCACGACACGCCTTTGAGAATGAAAGGAGTTTGCGCAAAAACATGTACTGTCTGATTGGTTCATACAGTACATAACTAACAAGTGCCTAAGTCGCAATCTGTTTTGGCTCAAGGATAAGTTAGTGCTTGAGTTAATTGCCTTGTAGTTGTAATGCCATCTCTCTTAACGCTTGAACTGCATATGTGCCTTCTGATACCATAGTACCGCAATACAGTAGTCCAAAAGATTAACTTTTCGGTGGAAGCGAAAACGCTGTAAACCCGGGTGCTCAGATTTGGGTGCATGTTAAGGAACTCCAGGTGGTCGAAATTTCCAGAGCCCTCAACTTCGGTATCTCTCACAATGATATGCTGGTTTCGGGACATTAAACCCCGTGTATCAATCAATCGAAATTAATTTTTTGTCAGCTCACTTAATAGTTTATTAAAGTACATATTCAGAACTTCAAGCATTAAATACATAAAAAATAATCGAGTGATAGCATAAAAGGTAACTTACAGCTTCCATGATATTACACAGACATGCAGGTAAACTACTGCTGGCTCAATGGTGTGAAATTGTGGCTCACTTTGAAAGTGCTTTCTCCGTAGTACGACTTAATTTATGGGGCGTGGTTGGGGTAATGTCCACAGCATTTCATCACATGTCACTTTAGAGCAGGAAACCTGGCAGTCTTAGAAGCGCTCAGCAAGAGGTGGCCATATTTTAGCAACAGCAGGAATAAAATTATTGGTAATGTAACAGTCGTGGATTTTGGCTGCACATGTGTGCATAGATAGATAGTTAGATAAATGTTTGTTCTGACAAGTACCATGCTTTGGACGCAACGACGGGTAGGCTTTAAGGGTATACCGATGTTAAAACGTTCTTTTGCTGGTTCTTTTTTGCATTGTTTGGAGGGCCAAGCCCTCCAAAGTCTAAAAAGTGAGCGGGTGAAAATTAAATGAGGTATGTAAAAAAGGTATTGCAGCTTGTTTTTCAAAGCTGAATGAAGTTGCTAGTGTACCTGGATGTCGCAACTCGGTATGAGCTTCTTGTCGTGTGCTCACACTAGATATTGTGACGTGACGACAACCGCTTCACTCAGTGGCTGCATTGGCGATGAATAAGAGGCCATTTTGTGTTTCTTGCCACCTGACGTCATAGCAACTAGCCATGCTGGTGTCTGAAGTCGCCAGAATTATTACTGTAGCCAATGACGCACTAAGGGATATCAGTAGTTGCATCATGCGAAAATGGACTTTAAAAGCAAAATAAAACATCTTGTCGGCATTCACTCAGCTTCACATTTGCTTGGAGCTGTCTTTCTGTACAGGTGATTTGCATGGTGGAAAAAATTCTGCTTCAAAGTTTGGCCTCAGTACCTGTCTAAGAGTTGGATTCCGAATGGCTCTTCACTCACACTCTATAAATTGCATCTGGTGAACGCAGCCTTGCTCGTGGGCCCCAGCCCTGTCATCGCGGCACTGTTTTAATTCATCTCCTCAACATCTCCATGAAACATGCTTTCGGTTCTAGTTGGTCTACTAATTGGTACTCACTTCCGGTTCTAGTTGGTCTACTAATCGGTGCTCCTACCCTTGTCAGTAAAGTCGGAGCACTGTGGCCACATGTGACCGCCAACCGAAACTCGAATGTGCAGGATGGCAAGTCACTGGCTCAACTCTTTGACGGGGGCACGCTGGTATCCCAGTCCTTTGCTCAGTCCCTTCTGCAGAGCATCCTATCGAGTGTTGAGAGTAGAGACCCTGGTGAGTACGCATGTAGCGTGCCAGTGTGTTGGAAGGTAAAGCCTTCTGCTGCCCATGTGTGGAGTGAACATGCACCCCAAATGCAAGTAGGTACCTACAAGAGAGCTTACACTGCAGTGCCACTGAGCACCTCTACGTCCTGTGCAGTAAGAAATGAAATACTCGGTAAAACCTAAGCATGATGTTAGCCCAAAGGTGACCTAAATACACCAAGATCTCAAATTAACAGTGAGTTACATTGAAAAGTTCCTTGATTTGCCTGATACTCTTTCGCTCCGCCATTCAGTATCTGCCACAGTCACTTAAGAAGTGCAAAATGCTTTAAAATGTAGTAATGTACGTGTTGTAATATTCTGCACATACACCCGTCATTGTCAGGCTTCAGTTGACAAGCGCTTCTACTCTAGGGTCATACTCGTTACATCACTGTGTAGACAATCAAATCAAATCATTTATTTCCCAGAAAGAAACAGGTACTGAAGAGGTTCACTGGCTAAAAGCTGTTTATAGACAGCTTGACGAGGCCAGTTAACCCTATACAAGGCAGGTGGGACAATGACAAAGATGTGTGTAAGAATAAAGACCATAAGCTAACATTACAATACCAAATACGGTGTAAGCAAAACATATATATTCATTACTAAGAAACATTCTGATATCAACATACACAGCAAAAAAAACAGAAAAAAAAAGAAACAGATATTTCTCGCTTCGCATCTGACTGATGTGATGTTTTCATTTTGTTGTACCTTGTGGTCTATGTATCCGACAAACATTAAAGCCACCTGAAAATAAAAGCTATGAACTTTGCAGTGCATAAGGACCTACATTGCTTGAGGTTGCCTTCTTTGTAGATTGCTAGTAAACACAGTTTTTCCACAGTTGTTAGCTCTATTTGATTTGTCACAATACTAGACTAGATAATGGTTCTGCTGCTAAACATTGGTTCTGACAAAATCTTTGTCGTCATCTTATTTATTTTGTTTTTGTTTTTAATCTTACAATCTGATTAGTGGTGGCCAATGCCTGGGCGGACACACTACTGGATGTTCTTGAACTTCTACCAAGGGCTACAATATCCCAGCAGGTGGGTCAGGCATCACTGACTCCAGGAATTAATTCAAGATTGTTTGAAAAACATGAAATTTGGGGGGGGGGGGGAAGGGGGAGAGGTGTTTTCATTTCGAGATTGATGATGAGGTGTGCCTGTGACCACAATGAAACTAGATTTATTTGCGTCTCAGTTGAACAACACATTACTTTTTCAGAAAGAAGCATCATTATTAAGGTATGCTGCATGACTTCCACGGTGCACCTTATTTTCTTAAAAACAAAGGAGCAGCAGAAATGAATATTTGTGGCAATTTCAGCTTTACATGGAAAGAACATTATACATCAATGTTCAAAGTATCCAGGTTAGCTGTGTGAAGGGCAGAAGGATCACTGTCTAATACAGTTCACTAAGTTGTCATATACAAACACGCATGTATCATGTCTGCAACTAAAATTGTTTGCAGGTATTGCCTGTGGCAGTGCAGAAGGGGCAGCTGACCCAGTCGCCCCTGTCTCGTCTCGTCTCGTGCCGTATGTTAGGTGCTGTGGCTGCGCTGCTGGAGCCAGCTGTGTAAGTGTTATTAAGCTCTCTCATTTTACATTGAAGACCCAGGTGCCGGAGAATTATAGTTTGGCCCGAAATTGTTTTTCAGTGAGCAATAGGCTTGGGAAGCAAACTTTCAACAAAGGGAAACGTTCAACACACCTTGACTTAAAGGGCCCTTAAATCCTCTGTGAGCTCGAAGACAAGAGAGTTGCTTCTTTCGCATCCCTCGCTACGTTCCTTGCGCTCACTACTCGCCCTCAATACCCTTCGCTGACCGACGCTCCTCCGCTTAAATGCACCTATATACCCCAAAAAGTAGACAGTGAGATGACCGCCACCATAGCTTAGTGATAGAGCATCCGACGCATCATACGAAGGTTGCAGGCTTAGGATCCTGTCGGCGGCAAGTTATCTTTTCGTCAACTTTTTCTTTTTCACTTTTATATTATAAGTTATCCTAATGCACGTCCCCTTACACTTTTCTTTGCATCTTAGGCTGTTTGTTCTCAATAATATAGTGTCTGACAAAGAAAACCATCTCTAAAGTTACTCTTCTTTCCTACATTGATTTATAGGTTTCAAAGAGATTCATGTTAATTAATTGGAACTAAATATCTATTTCTTCTAATGTCATTTATGCATTGTTCTTGTCTAAGTAGAGTAAGCCTAAAGCTGAAAACGTAGTGCAAATTTGTTTTCGGTTATGTTCATTTCGAGCTATAAAATGTTATACTTTTGATGTATCTCGCGGGAAATAGAATGTTGAACTAGTCTTGCATTCAGCGAAGTGGCTATATTCAGCAGTACACTGCAAAATAAAATTAAATAAAGATGTATTTATTAGGTAAGAAGTTCAATTCACCCAGAGCACTATGTGTCGGGCTTTATTTTAGTCGCTAGTTTACACAATTACAGTGAACACAAATGGTGTGCATAGTTGTGTACAATTTGTCTCAGAGTTTTATGACTTTTTTTTAGGTGTACTTATGTTTAGTAGCAGAATAAATGGTTGCAACTTGATTATCCTGTTGGTAATGTCTACAACACAAGCGTACAGAGGGATCTCCTGCCACTGGCCGAGTCCCTATGCCAGGATCCAGACCCGAAAGTCCGGTCCAGTGTGTGCTGTCAGCTGGGGGCTCTCACTCGGTCCGTCGGGTGAGTGCCTACTCTTACCATTATGACGGAGTTCAAGTGTCCCCCTAACCCACCCTGAGATCGAAATTTAGTTGCTGCATTGCCATTGTGCACGAATCGTCAACGAGCACGTAGCCACGAGAAATTTTCAGAATGAGGTCGTAATAGCGAAGTCACGTGTGTTCGATGATCGAAAAGAGGCACCCCCGCTTGTTCTGCACTTTCTTTCGCTAGGCTCCGTTCGTTGGCTCGTCACGCCTTCTGGCCAAGTGCACCTTTTATGAGGAAGAGTGTTGAACGTGCTTACCTGTGAGCTAACAGACAGGTTCATTTTTTTTTTGGATGACATCACCAAACGTGACAGTTCACGTCATGGCCAATGCTGGCGATCACCGAAAGGCCCGTAGAGAAAAAGGGAACTTTTTCTTCTTTTTTCGACTTCAGAGCGCAGCCGAGGCTAGTAGTGCTGTCACAATCGGCATTGTTGTTCGTGTTGGCATTATGAACTTGATACACATGTTTACTTGAAATGCTTACTTGAAACTGTGCTACACTAAAGGAATGATTTACAAAGACATGGAAGTGCAGGTTAGGATAGCAGAGAGCTTAGTAACATTGAAAATTGGGTGAGTTAGGGATAGTTCATGTTTACTTGTAAAGCAATGCATGAAGACAAGGCACAAAAGGAATGAAAAGACAGGACTAACGCTGCCGAAGTTGTCCTGTCTGTTCATTTTCTTTGCGCCTTGTCTCCATTCACTGCTTTACAAATAAGTGTAGAGCTTGTTGATGTGGTGCGATTCCTGAATTCAAAGTTCCTGTATAGACTTCTAAACTGGCATAAAATTTCCTGTATATGCATATATATAAATGCATATATGTAAATGGCATAAACTGGCATAAAAGTTCCTGTATAGACTTCTAAACTGGCATAAAATCGGAGTGACCAGAGGCGTGAAAGAGGCCATTGATATACACAGAATGAAATCTACGTCAATGATAATGGTGTAGTGATGCACGGCAGGGATTTCTCAGTGCTACATATGGTTTGCAGGCTGGGATTGACAAAGCAGTACCTAATGCCTTGCCTGCTGGAGCTGTCGGGTGACGGGGACTGTGCCGTTCGACGTGCTGCTCTGGAAGCTACCATCACCATGCTAGGCCTTTTGGATGACGGTATGCTTTCTATTCTTTTCGCTTTTAGTATACTCTCACAACCAAAGAAAAAAAATGAAAAGGTTTGCACAAGAGTGCATCGGAACTTTAATGCTGTTTTGTTAGTTTGGTGTCACACTGTTCTATTTTTTGGTTCGAAGTAAAGTTGAAGAAATTAGTAGTTAGCGTTGAATAACTTCAAAGCGACATATACCGGCAGGATGGAAGTAGTAGTGGGTGCTTATGAGAGGTGAAATATGTTATGCTTTCGAATTTGCCCTACTTGGCCCATGTAAGCTAATGGAAAAATATAATCAAGGTGAAGCTTATATGCCCACCTAACGTTGAAGTATAGTGGCCCTTCGCTGCAGTTAAACTTTTCTTAGGGGGCTACATACGACAAAATATGTCTATTAGTTCACTTCTAATGCTTTGAACATTTGGAAGCTCTTGACTCATGCAAAGTGAATTCAAATATTGTAATACACATCCGAGTATTTAAAGCACTAGATGTTTTACAAAAACCTAATATTTTTGTATTTTGGCACTTATGTTTGTTCCTAAACAAAACTATGTCATGTCCTCGTTACACTTTACCCCAATCTATCTTGTTTACATAAATATAAATATAGATGCTTGAAAAGATGCTATAAAAATCAATGACCTCATGAGTAGTTGTTGGAATTTCAAGGTAGTGTCACCGTTCACCTTCTTTTTTTGTGCACCTTTTTGTGCTTGCCAAGCATCTTCCTTGAGTATGAGAGGCATTTTTTTTTTTTTGTGCTCAAGAAAGGTAGACTCAAACTTTATTCTAACGAAGTTGCTTCTCACATGAAAATAAGTTTGTTATATCAAGAAACTTGTTATAAAAGTATATTCTTTGCCTTGTATCGATCGCAAAAGTATTCTTCATTTACTTCGTTATATCCGGGTTTGTTATACCATGGTTTCGAGTGTATTGAAAATGAATCGTTTCTCCCTCATGTCGTTTAAACTTCTGTTAAAGAGTAGTTTGTTGAGCCGGTTCTGCTACTCCTCTATATTAGTGCCATGCCGGGACAGTCTGGTGTCTCTGGTTCTTCGGTGGAAGCGAGGTTCAGGCAGCGAGTTGGCTTTTCTGGCCACACAAATCGGACCACTCTGCCATTTGCCAACAGGTGAGAAAACCTGTCGACGGTGTGAGCATGGACCCACGTCCCACAAACAAGGTAGGATGTCTCTAGTAGATGGAGATGGGAGAGCTTTTACAGAAAAAGTCAGTTTTGCCAAAAGAACCAGGCAATGAATGCGATAGCAAGATATTCGAATTTTTATGAAGCAATAAGGCTGGCATTTTTAGGAGCAATAATAATTGCAGTAAACATGCGCTTCCAGTAAACATACCAGCCAACTATCCTGATTTGCCTGAGAGACTCTTGAACTTTGACTAATTTCTCGAGAAACAGAATACACTCCTCCGAAATGAACATGTACATTAGAAAGACGCATCGGGAGTGGCGGTCATTCATTTTTGTTGTTGTTGTGGCCCCAAAGAACATGCCAAATTAATATGTGCACCAGATTTGTTCTGTCACATCGCCAACCTCTGCTTTACTGATTTGCTGTATTTCTAGGGGACCAGGTTGGTAGGTGTGCTAATCAATCTTTGGCAGTTGGTCGCTTTGGCCAAAATGAGACCAATTTGTCAGGGCCGCACACGCAAGCAATATTGCAGGAATTCTGGAGAAAAGCGGCTGGCTTGTAGAGCTGTACCAGGAGCTGTCGTCTGCTGGACTGAGCGCCTGCAACAAGAGCAGCCCGGACAAAGTGCCCACTATGCACGGCATTGGTGCCCGATGTCGCCGGATTTGTGCCCACTTTTTTCCTGTAAGGCTGATATCGAAATTGTGTTCCCCCTCTTTCTGTCGCATGCATAGAGTTACCAGAACTGCACTGATATGCAGACCAATATCTAAGCTTGGAAAAATATTCAAGCACTTGAAATATTCGAATGATTACAGTATTTTAATTTGTTTTGATGTAATTATAAGTTGTTTGAAACATTGAAGCACTCGGAATGAGTGAAAAGTAGTATATTTGACCTAATAGGAACTCCCCACTAACAAATAAAATTTTGCTGCAGCGTAGGATTGGCATACCGTGAAAGCACATATCCAGAAAAAACTCGTGCCGTTGCAAAGTTGCACATCAAGGGCAAATGTATGTATCACTTGCATGTTGCTTAAATTTAATAAATTTACATTCGTGTGATATGGACTGACACGCATTAGGTTTGCGAATTCGGCAGATGTTCTGGTGTCAATGTCGGCGTTGTCCTTAGTTCTGAGCGAAAGTTTTAAGATAGATTTGAGATAAAAATAGGAGCCAGAGGGCGTTTGCACTTTGGCTTTCCTTGTGGTGCAGTTTAGGCCTTCACCAAGAAGCGAAGTTAGGCCAGCGATTGGGAAGTGATAGTAAGAGGTGGTGGGAAGCGATAGTAGGTAGGAGGTGGTATGGACTAGAGCTGATTTCTTTGAGGAGGAACATAAACAAATTTGTAATGCAGGTTAATGGCTGTTCTATCTTTTTCAAGAATGAATGCTGGCGCATCGATGCTTGTTATGACAGAACTCTCTTAGCGACTGTTCATTGTGCAGCCTCCTGCTGTGTACTTTCAGGTGCCCTCCTTGTGAAGACAAGAGGCAAATCCTCTGGTTTTAATTTTGCTAATTCACTTTGTACATTTCCTGTCCTTCCTCTTCTCTTTTTACTTCCCGAATGCTCAGCTCCGCTGGTGGTACACGAGAAGGTAATCCAACATTCGAAAAATATTTTTGTTTTATTTTGGAAGTTTACGAAGAACTACCGACAGTGAACTACGGTTTCATGTTTATTTGCTTATAATACTCTCAAACTTCAATATAAAAAACATTGATATTGTTGCGGGTTATAAATTACAGGGGGTTTATTTAAAAACACAGACAGTGGGACTTGTAGAGACGCTCTCAGAGAAGGCCGCTGAGATTGTCGTCTTCTTCACTCTGCTGCGCTGCGCCTCTCGAGCAAATCCGCGTTCTTCGTTGTCGTCGCTATTTCGCCGCTAAATGCAGCTATGCACGCGGCATTACCCTTTCGCCAGAGTGAGCGTCGTCCCGACGCTCAACAGGTAGAGATGCGGCCATCGAGTGTTTACATCACTGAGAGTGGTAAAGTTTCATGCGGACCACGTGCACTGTCTCAGGCAGATGCTGCCGACGTTTGGAACAGGAGGAGGCGTCGGGCATGACTTCGTACGTCACGTCGCTAAGACGGCGCAGAACCTTGTAGGGTCCGAAGTATCGGCGTAGAAGTTTCTCTGAGAGGCCTCGTCGTGGTACAGGAAACCAAACCCAGACTCCTGGTTGATAAATGACGAATCGATGGTGAAGGTTGTACCGTTGGGCGTCAAGTTGCTGCTGGTTCATTATTCTGACGTGGGCAAGCTGCCTTGCTTCTTCGGCGCGCTCAGTGAAGTCTGCGGCGTCTGTCTCTGAGTCATTGCAATCGTAAGGCAGCATGGCGTCAAGCATTGTCGTAACTTCTCTGCCATGAATTAGTGCGAACGGCGTCATTTTTGTTGTTTCCTGGCACGCCGTATTATACGCGAATGTGATGTACAACAATATTTGGTCCCAATTTTTGTGTTCTACGTCGACGTACATGCAAAGCATGTCAGCGATTGTCTTGTTAAGTCTTTCTGTAAGCCCATTCGTTTGTGGGTGGTAAGCTGTCGTCATCCTATGCGCTGTGCCACTCAGCGTAAGCACAGTGCGCAAAAGCTCGGCTGTAAACGCGGTACCTTTGTCTGTTATGACGACAGCTGGAGCACCATGTCTCAGAACAATGTTCTCAATGAAAAACTGGGCCGCTTCAGCTGCAGTGCCACTCGCGATTGCCTTGGTCTCCACGTATCGGGTGAGGTAGTCCGTTGCCACTATAACCCATGTGTTGCCGCTGTCCGATGTTGTGAATGGGCCCAGCAGATTCATTCCGATTTGAGAAAACGGGGTTTCTGGCACGGGCACAGGATGTAATAGCCCAGCGGGTTTGACAGGTGGTACCTTGCGCCGCTGACAGTCAATGCATGTTCGGACATAATGTTTAACTTCTGCTACGATTCTTTGCCAGTAATATTTTTCTTTGATGCGTGTCAGTGTTCTTGTGAAACCAAGGTGGCCCGCAGTGGCTTCGTCATGGCAGGCTTGTAAAATTTCGCTGCGGAGAGCGCCAGGAACTACCAGCAGATAGCTTCTACCTGTTGATGAAAAGTTCTTTTTGTACAGAATTCCGTCCCGTAAACAGAATGAGGATAAGTTCTTCGAAAAAACTCTTGGTGCATTGGCGGCTCGTACGTTCAAGAATTCTATAAGCGAGTTGAGCTCCCGATCATCTTGTTGTTGCCGAGAAATGATAGCTGCATCAACAACTCCTAAAAAACCTGCGAAATCATCATCCTCTATAGCCGGTTATTCAATCGGTGACCTTGACAAACAGTCGGCGTCTAAGTGTTGCCTTCCGGACTTGTAAACTACGGCCATGTCGTACTCTTGGAGCCGTAAGCTCCATCGTGTTAAACGTCCAGATGGGTCTTTCATGTTGGTCAACCAACAAAGAGAGTGATGGTCGCTTACGACTTGGAAAGCGTGGCCATATAAGTACGGGCGGAACTTCGCAACTGCCCAAACGATGGCCAGACACTCCTTCTCCGTTGTTGAGTAGTTGGACTCGGCGCGTGTCAACGTTCTGCTAGCGTAGGCAACCACTCTCTCCCCACCATCTTGGGATTGGACAAGAACAGCACCTAGGCCCACATTGCTGGTGTCTGTATGGATGGCTGTTGGTGCATTCTCGTCCAAGTGAGCGAGGACAGGTGGAGTTTGTAGACGCTGTCGCAGCTCGTTGAATGAAGCTTCTTGCTCTTCACCCCATATAATTTCGATGTCTTCCCTTGTAAGGCGGGTGAGTGGAGAGGCGATGTGTGCGAAGCCTGCTATAAATCGCCGTTAGTAGGCGCAGAGACCCAGAAAACGCCTGACCGCTTTCTTATCAACAGGCCTTGCAAACTTTGGGACGGCTGCTGTTTTATCTGGGTCAGGCTTCACACCTTCGCGACTGATCATGTGTCCCAGGAACTGGAGTTCTTCGAAGCCGAAGTGGCATTTTTCCGGTTTGAGTGTGAGTCCAGCGGACTGCATGGCTTGAAGGACTGACAGTAGCCGCTTTAGATGCTCTTCAAACGTGGCCGAAAAAACGATCACGTCGTCGAGGTACACAAGGCATGTTTTCCATTTCAGGCTGGACAGAATAGTATCCATTAGTCTCTGAAACGTGGCTGGGGCTGAGCATAGACCGAAAGGGAGGACTTTTAAAGCCCGTCTGGTGTCACGAAGGCGGTCTTTTCTCGGTCACGCTCATCTACTTCTATTTGCCAGTATCCACTTTTAAGGTCCATTGACGAGAAGTAGCGCGCATGCCGTAGCCTGTGCAAAAAGTCATCGATCCGTGGTAATGGATAAACACCTTTTTTTGTAACATGGTTCAGCTTACGATAATCGATGCAGAAACGCAAACTGCCGTCTTTCTTTTTCACGAGTACCACTGGCGATGCCCAAGGACTCTTTGATGGTTGGATAACGCCATCCTCTAGCATCTTCTTGACTTGCTGCTGGATTACCTCACGTTCTTTCTGAGCGACGCGGTATGGGTTCTGTCGGATCGGTCTTGCTGTGTCTTCCGTAATTATGTGATGCTTAGTCAGAGGCGTTCGACCTACTCGTGATGTCGATGAGAAGCAGTCCTTGAACTGGTCGAGCAGCTCCATAAGACGGCATCTTTCAGTCGGTGTTAGACTCGACCGATATCAGCTGGTGGTGTATGTGGAGGTGATTGAGCTGTGGCTTCTCCTTGCATTAGAAGACAGTCGTGAGAGTAGTCGAGCTCTTCGAGGTACGTCACAGCTGTGCCTTTACCGATGTGCCAGCGCTCATTCGTGAAGTTGGTCAGAAGCACGTCTGCGCGCCCATCCACTAAGCTGACGATACCGCGAGCGATGGCGATGCCTTGGTGAAAAAGAAGGTCAGTGATGCGTTCGGCTATGGCGTCTTCATTACAGTGTACGGTGCAACACACGGAAACAAGACTACATGACAGTGGTGGCACGCAGACGTCGTCGTCGACCACACGTAACACCCTGGGTTCTTGGTCTGGATCAGTGGTCACAGACTTGTCAGCGGCGAATGTGATCACACCGTCGCGTATGTTGACCACAGCACCGTACTCTCTTAAGAAGTCCATTCCCAGTATCATAGGTTTGCAGCACTCCGGTAGGATCAGAAATGTGGCTACAAAAGCCACATTCTCAATAGTGAGTCTTGCTGTACATTTTCCCGTGGGAGTCATTATCTGGCCTCCAGCACTTCGGATATAAGGGCCCGTCCATTCCATCCTGACTTTCTTGAGTTCGTCTGCCAATCGTTCACTCATTATGGAGAAGTCTGCACCCGTATCGACTAAGGCCGTCACTTCAACGCCGTCAATCGTCACAGCGAGGTCGGCAGTCACAGTTTTCTCGGCGAAGTCTTCATCGTCGTCTCTCACGTGTTTCGGCAGCAGTGTGGGATTTTCGGCAATTCAACGGCTTGCAACCTTCCCCCCAGAGGTCCCTGCTTTCAGTTTCCCCGCCGTGGGCTGGGAGACCGACCTCTGACGGCGTCAGCAAAACTACGGCGGCTTGGTGAACCAAAGCGAGCCGGTGATGGTGACCGCGTCCGGAAGGTAGAAGAGCCTTCCCGCCTGCCAGCCTGGTCGTCGTCAATGGGGGCACGGCTTTCGTCGAACTGTCGGCGCGTAGCTGTAGGTGCACTACCGCGGTATTCAGCTCGGCGATGTGGGCAAAAACGGTACATGTGCCCTAGCTCTCCACAGTTGTAGCAGAGTGGTCGACCATCCGCAGTGCGCCATATGTCGGTCTTCCGCATATAGGGTCACCTGACAGAATCCTGCTGAGCCCAGGCTGCCACAGGATGCGGTTCGAGGTACTGCGGCGCTGGCATGGGCATGGGCCGACGAACAGCGTCTGCATAGTTGTATTCGTTCGGCTGGTATGATACTTCTGGAGCCAATGGACGACGCACAGCGTCTGCATAGGTACACGAGTTTGGACGGTGCGGTGGAGGGGAATATTGCTGAGGAGAGGCAAACGCTTGTCGAAGTTCATGGCGAACGACTTCAGCGACGGAGGCTACCGTGGACTCCTGCTGCGGGGGCGCCTGTGACTGCAATGTGTATTTTGCGTTCTCCTTCGCGATCTCCTCATGCACGATCTGTCTAATCAGGTGGCGTAGAGAAAACTCGTCGTTTTCGGTAAGTGCGGTGGCGCCTGCAGCTGCGCCGGTGGCCGGGTGATCAGACTGTCGGTACCGTTGCTGTAGCGCACGCTCTATTGCGGTGGCCTCCCTGGTGAACTCGTCCACTGTTGTCGGCGGATTGCGCATAAGACCAACAAATAGCTGCTCTTTGACGCCCCTCATGAAATGGCTTAGCTTTCGAGCCTCGGGCATGTTGGGGTCGGTGCGGTGGCACAAGCGCACCACATCCTCAGCAAACATGGCGACGCTTTCATGCAGCTGTTGGGTGCGTCCTTCAAGAAGACGTTGTGCGTTTTCGCGTCGGTCCGCGTTACCGAAGGTGTCAAGAAGCCGACGACAAAACTCCTCCCATGTCGTCAATGTTGCCTCCCGGTTTATAAACCACGTCTTCGCGCCGTCTTCTAGGGCGAAGTATACGTGGAAGAGCTTTCCATCGAGACTCCAGTAGTTCGATTTAGCTACCTGTTCGAACTGCTCAAGCCAGTCTTGCGCATCTTCGTTCGGCCGGCCATGAAATGGTTCAGGAATGCGCATATTCTGGACCGTCACCTGTGCAGGACTCCTTGCCATTTCTCGAGTAGGGGTGGTTGTCGGAAGTGTTGCTCCCTTTAAAAGGCCAAATTCTGGTTCAAGACCTTGAAGGCGACGGCTTGAGCGGTGCACAGGCGTCTCCACGCGTGGCTGTCTCGTAGGGCTGGACTCGGGGCTTCTCACAGGGGTGCTGATCATGAGGTGGTAGTACCCAGCTCCTCCACCAGTGTCGCGGGTTATAAATTACAGGGGGTTTATTTAAAAACATGGACAGTGGGACTTGTAGAGACGCTCTCAGAGAAGGCCGCTAAGATTGTCGTCTCCTTCACTCTGCTGCGCTGCGCCTCTCGAGCAAATCCGCGTTCTTCGTTGTCGTCGCTATTTCGCTGCTAAATGCAGCTATGCACGCGGCAATATAATGAACTATCAGTTATAATGAAGTAAATGAGGAAAAGTCTTGCAATACAGTGTCAGGAATGACCTATGTAATTCATTTTCGGATATAAAGAACTGATTTTGTTGAAAAATGAGACATTGTTATAGTGAGGTGTGAGTGTACTTTTTTTTTAGACACGTACATTCTGAAGTTAATCAAGCACCTCTAATGTTCATTAGTGCTAGCGATAATTACATTACTTTTCGGTGCAGTGCTTCTAGCAGCTTTGGTAATCACCATTTTCGGTAGTGCGGTAGTCACGGTGCTCGGCTGCTGACACGAAAGTCGTGGGTGTGATCCTGCGTCACGTTTCTAAGGAGGAAAAATCCTAAAGGATCGTGTACATTGTGATTTCAGTATTGAGAAGCACCAGATGGTTGAAATTTTTTGTGCCCTCCACTACTGCATGCGTCATCAGTTTATCTCGATTTTGGCACGTACAACCTCAGCCGTCATGCTTATTATCTTCGAGAAGTGATAGAAATACATAGTGATACAAGTACGGCTGCATACTTGTTGGCATGAACTTAGAGCTTCATTAGCGATTCCATGCCGTGAAATTGATATGCTAAACTTTTCAATATACATTTGGGTATTTGAAGTAAGTACTTAATCAGGAAATTCAGCACATGATAGATCTTGACTCGGAAACTCCGCCTTTTTTTGTCTATGTTTCAGGACATGATACAGTTTGTTACGGCGGAATCGTTCGAGCCCATGCTGCTGCACATGTGGCGAGGGATTGTGCACAGACCCAGACGCCTCTGTACGCTCTGCGATGGCCGGTGGGGTCAGTCAGGTATGCTCTGTGCTAGTGCCATTTACTTTTGCCATTTGAACTAACAATCAATCAGTAAGTCAAAGTCTATTTTACCACAAAAAAATCTGAAGTGCTGAAAGGGGCTCAGGTAGGTAGATGCACTCTCTTTTTATTAGGGTTCACTGAATGGAAACATGTTAACATTATAGTGATAGACTAGTGTGATCAATTATTCAGTCAATCAACCAGAGTTAATTTCACCCGAAAAATCCCGGTGGTTTTCAAGGCTCTAAGTGACTCAAGGTGGTTTGACTGGGTTTCTGAAGAACCAGTCAAGTTCTGACCTATGAGTTTTCCCGATGCTGAGTGAAATACATCAGGAGTGAAGAGCTACATGTGATTGGTTGGGTCCGTTTTAGTGGCCGCATGGCTCGTATGAACAAGATGGCCTGCTTGTGAACCAAACTCGTGAGCTAACTTGAAATTCATGACCTTAAAAAGGTTGAGTTGGTGAAGTGAAACTACTGGACATTTTTTTTTTTCTTAAGATAGCAATTATATGGACAGTCTCGGCTGGTTTTGTTATCGTCGCCGCTGCTGCTGTCATTCACGTATATACATATATACATATATATATATATATATATATATATATATATATATATATATATATATATATATATATATATATATATATATATATATATATATATATTATATATATATGGGGAAGGCTGTGCTTAGCTCCTGTTTCTGTGGAGCGAAAATCGCCTTTCTGGCCGGGCTCGTCTACGTTCACGCTCATCTCACCAGCGAACAAGGGGAAGGAAGTGCTTATGGTTGCCGCACTATCGCGGCAACAATCAGCCCACTCTTTGTTCCCCCACAGCAGATGGGAGCTTCTACGGGCTGTGCTCTTAACAAGAAAAAACGGTGTCAAAAATCAACCTGGAGCGGCTATGTTCTGTTACACCAGCCTTTTGTAGAGTTGCGTGAGATTGGATCTGAATCAGTTGACTGCCAGCCTCACTTCGTATATCAACGCCGTCACTACGCACGAGTCTTGTTGTGCTAGTCTATAGCGGCCGCGCCTGCAGGAAACTTGGTTACTTAGCAAGTGCATGTTTACTGAAATTATTATTGCTCCTCAAAATGCCAGCTTTGCTTCGTAAAACGTTCGAATATGTTACTATCGCATTCATTGCATTCGTCCTTTTGGCGGAACTGTGACTTTTTTATAATTATTTTTTGAAAAAGTTACACCATCACACTGAGCCGGGAAAACAAACCTTCGGCAAATCTATGTACTAGCCATCATTCCTATGCCAACCGAAATGCATGTATTGCCATGCACCCAAGTGCCAGATTTTGCTTTAGATTATTAAAACCAGTAGATAATGAAGCCAAGTGAAGTTAACAGGATTCTGATTGTTCTATTCTTAATGTATCACGGCATGCATGATATAGATGTGTTGTAAGGACAACTTGTTGCCAGCAGGGACTGCAATCGGTAGATCCGGAGGTTCGATACCTGCCAGTGGCAAGTTCCGCTCTACTTTCTTCACATCTGTATAATAATTATTCCGATACACTTGAAACAGCACAATTAACTCTCTTTATACTTTTTTATCTTCATTATCTTCTGGTCCTAATTATTGCTGTGTGAAAGAAAAAACGAGCCCTCCAAATTTTCTTCGTCCAATTTCCTCTTGTGTAACGTTATGAGATTCTTGCATGCAGGTGGTGAACACATTGCGAGTCCATGGCATCGTGTGTTGGCCACGGCTCTTGCTGTGCGAGATTTGCGGCCTGCTGACTGAGGGTCTCCTGGCAGAAAGTCTGTTGGACCTGGTGCAGGCCCTGTCAGCATGCCGGGACCTCTGTCAGCCTTCCTGCCGTGGCTGTGAGGGGTGCTGCACTGTGAGTGTACGAGTGCTGTTGTGCTGGCTGTGACTTCACAAGTGATTTCAGTGATAGCCGACTGCTGTCCCATTGATGGCACAGGAAAAACAACTTGTGGAGCTGGTCTCTGCCGTGGAGGCTTGCGTTGCACGAGCGGGCCTCAAGTGGCGTCGTGAAGCGGCCGTGTGGAGTGCCATAGGCTGCCTGGCCGGCCCGCTGCTTCCGACTTTCCTAGAGAGACGAATCACAGAGTGCCTGCTGCGGCGGACTCAGGCGTCTGTAAGTGTCTTTTCTATTTTTTCATCATTTTTCATTTCATGCAGTAGATGTACACTCAAACCTCATTAATAATAAAGTTTCACAAATTTGCATGCACATTAAATAACTTTAGGTGGTCAAAATTTTCAGAGCACTCCACTATGGCGTCTTATAATCATATGGTGGTTTTGGGACATTAAACCCCACATATCAGTCATCAGTTAATCAACCAAGTTGCACCCAACATAAAAACAAGTTCGTTATATCCACGAATTCGTTATAAATATATATTCCTAACACTCTATATGTTGCAAAATGTATTCATATACTTTGTTATAACCAATGTTTTGTTATATCTGGGTTTAATTTGTTGAGGTTTAAGTGTATGTAAGCGTACTGGCTGTGGTGGACAGACTACTGCTGCCAGCTCAGTGTTGGTGCAGTTGTGCATTGTTTGGCGCTAGAGCGAGCCACATCAAAACATTTGCTTATTCAGAACCTCTACCACCATGCAGTCAAGAGTAGGACAAAAGCCTGTCTAACCGAGATGAAACATATTAAAAAAAGGGATATCGACCCTGACCAAAATGATCTAAAAAAAAAATGTATTATTGTTTCAATTGTGAACAAGGCTCCCATTGGCGAGCAGAAACGTAAATAAATACAGTTATTTTCTAAATCATTTTGGTCGGAGTCCATTTCTCTTCTTTTAGTAACTTTGTAACTATCGAACCTTAGCAAATTTAGCTGAGGTTTAGCAAATTTAGCCGCCAGGCAAGTAAGAGAACATGAAAAGATTTCAGCAAGAACAAAAAATCAGGGGTTCTCTCATTTGTTTTTTTTTTCTTATTTGCTCTCTCATTTGTTTTTTTTTTTTTCTTATTTGTTCCGTGTGATCAAATTGCTCTGTTCTGTTATATTGCAACATTCACTGCAAAGGAAAGAATTCGAAATTCAAGGGCTTGCTAAATATGTTACACGCAATATTCTCCTCACAAATGTCTCGTTAACATTGAGTTTGAGGTATACGGAGTGGAGTGTAGTGGGTGCGACCTGGTGTGGACATCGCAGGGGCCGCTACCATGTCGACTAGCGGCCGTCCAGAGTTTGGTGGCTTTCCTGCGGTCTAGCGACAACGGTCGAGAGCGGCTGCTGACAGACGTCACTCGAGGTGTGTCAGTCGCTCCTTTGAAAGGCCTGTTAAAGGCACAGAGGTCTTCTCACATAAATTTCATTTTGATATTGCCATACTATTTCTTTGGTATTTTTTCATAATTAATATGTATATGTATCTACATACACTTTGTATATTGCCCCCTCACCTGTAAGGTACCTTAAATAAAAATAGAATGAAAAATATTACAACTCGTTATATAACCTCCCTTTTCTTTTTTTATTATATGCAAAAAGTGCTCTTACAGTTATGTGAAATTTCTTTACAAGTTTATATTTAATCAGGCTCGTTAGTCTGTGCTTGCCTTCCACTTGCAGTGTTTACAATAATCTGTTTTGTTAAATTTTATTCACGCTGTTTTTTTACTTGACCCCTCCTAATTGGTCATCAGTCTGCGGTTTATACTAAATAAATAAATCTTGGGTCGGGTGAAATGCCCACTTGCAGATAGAATAGACCTGGAACACCAGCATGCAAAACAGGAAGTTTGGAATACAAGTTTGTGTCATCATGAGGAGCTAACCAAAAAAAAAAAAACTAAACTTTGAAGTGGTACATAAATTTAGAAACGCAAAGAAATGTGAGCATATTTTGCTGTTGTGAACTTTGGCCAGGATATTGGCTTCTTCTATCATTTCACCCAGCCAGAGGTCTTTGTGTTGTTTGTGTTGGCTGCCACGTTTCTTGCAAGTGCTCTCTCTTAGCATATCTGTTTCACAGAAAGAGAGGCCAGACCTGCACAGGATATACAAAGGCTGATGTCTTTGCCTCGGCAGCTCATTTTTGGGGGGTCGCGCATATCTACGTCTGGGAAGCCTTCATTGAAAGGAGTTGTCAACGCTGGTGCTGTTGTGCATGCGGTTTTGCAGTCTCATGTAGCCAGCTATGTTTACATGAAAACCACTCTGTGTGACCTCACTTGGCGCTTTCAGATATCGAAACTGTGACTGAGCGCTATAAATCTGTCTGCAAATAATTAACTGTCATGCACTTGAGCAAACGAGCTTTCAAGACATGATAATTGGGTTTCAGCTATGTATAACAACAAAAAAGCCGTATATGAAACTTTTGCATCAGTGCTTTTTTAAATAATCCCGCTGGTCACTTTTTTGCGCAGATTTGGCGGAGGCAAGAAGCAGTCGCAGTCGACTCATGTTTGTGCAGCTCTGCGCACACGTCCAGGATAGCGAACTGCTGGAAAAGTGGCAGCTGGCGCAACGTCTGAGTCGTCTGGCTGGTAAGAAGTAGAATGCCTGTCGCTTGGGACGTCGTATCAGATAGGGAGAAATCGGTGACACTGTGAGAGAGTGTCACCGATTGCACCAACTTGCTGGGAAAGTTGCTGCGTAGCCTAATGAAAGGACTCATGCCACAAACAGAACAAAGAAGAAACAAAGAAGACAAGACGGGACACCAGACTCCGAACTATAGTTTATTTTCACCGCATCATCTAAATATATGCACTCAAACCTCATTATAACAAAGCTGTATTTTGTCTGAAAGTAAGTTCGTTTTATCCAAAAGTTTGTTATAAAGGTTTATTCCTTGCCCCGCCACGATGTTCTAGTGGCTAAGGTACTCGGCTGCTGACCCGCAGGTTGCAGGATCAAATCCCGGCTGTGGCGGCTGCATTTCTGATGGAGGCGGAAGTGTTGTAGGCCCGTGTACTCAGATTTGGGTGCACGTTGAAGAACCCCAGGTGGTCAAAATTTCCGGAGCCCTCCACTACGGCGTCTCTCATAATCAAATAGTGGTTTTGGGATGTTAAACCCCACAAATCAATCAATCAGGTTTATTCCTTACACTATATCTATTGCAAGATAGCTTTTGATCAGTATAGCGAGGTTTGAGTCAATATTCAAACCTCGATAACTAGCATGGATAAAACGAAATATCTTTTTTTTTTTTTCATGAAGTAAATTCTTGTGATAGATACAGTGTTAGGAATAACCTTTATAATGAATTTTCGGATTTAACAATCTTATTTTGTTGTAAGATTCAACTTTGTTATAATGAGGTTTGAGGTGTATACATCTTCAGAAATGTGCATGAGAGTGTGCAACACATGCAAATTATCACACACCACCATCACATTAAGCTGCTGTGCAGAGATAACTAAAAATAAGCATTCAGTGCCGCTCAGGGTTAGAATATTGAATGCTTGTTCTTGGATATTTCTGTGCGACAGCTTATTCTTGTGGTTTTTTGTGATCATTTAGATCGGTTGTAAACTCTGTCCGTGCACATTACTGAAAATTTGTGTTCGGCACGAATGTGTATGCTATGGACTGAGGACATTGTTATGAGAAATTTACACCTGTATGACGACTTGTTTATTTATTTATTTATTTATACTACCTAACCTTTAGACGTAATTTTACGACTTCTTTTTTGTTCTTCAAGTTCTTATGTCACCTGTGAAGCATGCTTATACGAGGCAAGAAAACTCGTGACACTCATGGCTAGATACAAAGCAACTCTCTTTAGGTCCTTGTACTTTTGCACTGTTTCGCCTCTGCTAGCCATGAACCGTTACCAACCTGCCCAGTTTTCAATCCTTTCAATCCCAGTACCAATCGTTAAAATCCTACACCTTGTCTTCTTGGTTTGCCGTTCCCATGTTGGATGAGCAGTGACCATTGGCCTTGTGTGACATAGCAACCACCACTTGATCCATTTACAACCCTCCATTGCAATTTCTGTTTTTAACTGCAGCTGATGATCCGGTGGAAAATGTACGGCGTCAAGCTAGTCGCTGCATGGAGCAACTGGAACCCGGGTTGAAAGCAGTGCCACAGTCGGCCACCTCGAAGGCACGCTCGGTTGGCACTAGCAGACTAAAGGTGCGAGAAGCTTTGCTGTGCATGAAAATGAGCCTCGTAAAACATCAGTATGCTGTAGTGCCACGATACGAAAGCATTGGTACGTTTCAGTGAGGTAGCATTTAGGCTGCATGGAGGAAAATTTTCGAACGTCAGTTTACTCTGCGATACAAATCTTCTCTATTCAGGCACAGCTCTCAGATAGTGAGAAGCTCAGTAAGTGCTGATAAGATACATATTTTGCTTTAATAATGAAGTCGATTTTGGCATCGCACGGCTACTGACATTAGCAATATCGGGATGGCAGGCTGCTGTGTCAATTCTGATGGCTTAGTGTATTTTTTTGTGGCTAGCTGTGATGATGTTAGGCACCAAAACATCAAAACATTGAAAAATTTCTGCTTGTACGTCATTAAAACACTCAAAATATATGCTTTTGCGTTACCAACGGAGCAGTAGAGCAGACTGGTCAGGGAAATGTTGCGATTTTTGCTTGAGCACATGATTAGAAGCTCGTACCGTGTTCATCAGGGTCCATTGGGGATTAAAACTAGCTCTTAAAAGTGCACGGTAATTACATCTTCAGGTTGCACTTACACTTTCCAGTACATTTTCTGAGCTGTTGAGGGCTTGGCCTTTAATTTGACGCACAAAATCGACATCTGAAAACTTTTTTGTGTCTGTAGACCTTTAAAATAATAATACGTCTTGATGCCATAGCATTAAATACCAACAGCAACGAAACTTCAGGCTCCATAAAGGGTCCTGACAGTAGCGATTTATTAAAAAAGTGTTTGCAAAATTTTTCACTTTAAATACAAGCCAATTCATCTCGAAAGATTCACAAAATTGAGCACTTTCGCTGCTGAAAGTGTCAAAAAGGTAAGGCAGCTTCGTCTGAGGAATCGCAAATAAGTTGTGGGTCCTGCAGTGGTGCACTGAAAGACTGCAGAAAGTTTTGTTCGCCAGAAAAAGAATATATGGTTGCAATAACACTAATGGTTGACATGCAGAATTTTTTCGTCATGCACATTTATCTTCATAAGCGTGAATCTTGGCAATGCAATAATTTCATGCCTGTGAACGAAGCGTATCGCATTCACCCTCCCAAGGTTCCGCCAAATGCAATTCACAGAACTGTGATGTATTTTTTTTCTGCATTGTTACTACATATCATTTTTCTCATAGTGGTATTCAGCAACCTAACCTAATACAACTTGGCAAGCACCTAAGTGAAAAGCCTACATCCTGCAGTAGTTTGCAGTCCATCCCTCTTTTCATTTCAACAGTAATGCTTCTTAACGTAGCACACTTCATCAATTGTTGGCATAAATTTTTGGATACTATGAAAATATTTGCACACTGTTTTGTGATTGGTTTCAGGCCACTGTTACAGTTATATTTCGTCTACCATGAATGTTTCAATGCCCCATTGAAAGCAAGCAGACTCCTTGGTGCTCGTTGGCCAGTCTTGGCTCTTTTATCATTAAAATTTATATATACTCAAACCTCATTATAAAGAACCCAGATATAACGAAATATTGGTTATAACAAAGTAAGTGAAAACTAGTCTCACAGTAGATATAGGGTTAGGAATAAACCTTTATAGTGAACTTGAGGATATAACAAACTTATTCTCGTGTAAGATGCAGCTGTTATAATAAGGTTTGAGTGTATCATCATTACATTGTGCATTCGGTAAAATAATCCATCCATTGTCTTTTGAGTATGGTTAATAGTTCCATGCATTCCTGCACTTCGTGTGAAATCAAATAGTAATGTGTGCTTGGTGGTCCGTGGTTACGAAATGAAGTTTTGAGAAGGGACTACTGTTGTTGTTCCATACTGTTCATTTGACACTTTGCGACTGCAGACCATGGCCCTCAGTGTACTCAAGGGTACTTCAATGGAGCACCTACCTTCTTCAAAAGTGCCCATTAGTGCACGGCGTTGGCCACCCGGTAAGTTTGCCTGCGGTCCCGTCAAGTTCATAGACCGGCAAACTCGCTTGTCAATTGACCTACTCAGACTCGAATGACCGGCCTGTACGTCCGGCTCTATAAAGCATGGCCTGAGCTGTATCCTAGTGAGTTTTAGTACGAGTGGGTCCAGCTGTAGGGAAGTTTGGGGAAGCTTGAACTTTTGTGGGCACGGCTGAATGCCGGTGGTCATGAGTCCCATGCCAGTTCAGAAGAGTGGAATTCTGGTGAAGTCGAGTCCTGGTGAGTCCAGCTTGCCTGTGTTTTTTTCAGTGCGTTCATACCTTGATATAACGAGTGTGCATATAATAAATTGACAAAGTAAATCAAGAATAGGCCTGAAACAGATGTAGCTTTAATAATGTTTGTTAACAATTAACTGTCATATCTACTGAAGTGCATTTTTGTGTAAGGCGCCACGTTGTTGTGTAAGGTGCGACTCTAATGACAGTAGCATAATGTTAGATCTTTTAAAAGGGCCATCACACCCAATTTTTTCATCGTAACGTGTGCTATGTGGGTTAATCCATGTGTGTTCACAAACAAGCTGGCAAAATTTCATTGCATTTGAGCTGGCATTTAACTCACTGACTGAACATATTTATAAACATCGATCGCCTGATAGTCTGGCAACGCTGGCACACCCATCAGCCATGATGTAACAAGTTGCTTGCTGTGCAAGCGTCTGCATCCTAGTTAATGATTACATTCTGTGCTCAGGTGCGCGTGCAATGGAACTGTTTGGGCTATCTTGAGCTTTGCCGTGAAAGTGAATCACAGGTAGTAGACTACAGCTTCATTCCACACAGCACATTGAAATCACGCATGCCTGCCTTGGCAAAGTGGTGGTCACTGGAGGCAGCCGAGTTTAATTTGCCCTCGAATATTTACTTACAGTCCTTTTTTTTTTCATATATGTTGAGGCACTATAGAACCTCTACATCTATTCCTCACTGAGAACCATAAATGTTTGAGTTACCGTGTCGCGGCCTCTTTAAACGAGCTACATTTCTTTCGCCTTCGTCTTTCCCTACTGTGACCATGACCATATCGTTCGTAATGAATAAGTAATGCTCATGTTTTTTTTAGTATTGTCAGTCCTTCCTGACATCATTCTTAGACTGTTAGCACCTTTGCAAAGGCATTGTACATAATGTATTATAGTAGCTGTTGTGTCAGGCATTTGCTAGCACCGGACAATTAAGGTGAACTTTGTGTAGCAAGCATTTACAAAACATTACAAATGACTTCTTTTCACTCGCAGCTAATGTTTTTTTTTTTGGAAACTTTCTATCACACGTCAGTTTCTCGGTGTAATTATGTCCTACTTTTTTTTTGTACCTGTGTTCAGTCATTCATATCTTAAATATGTGGTGCAGCCTAAAGATACTTTAATTAGCTCTATATAATTAGCATTACAGTAATATTGCTGTCAACGTTTAGAGCCTCATTTACTCAGAAACACCTTCCGTGCTATCTTCTCGACACAGGTCCAACAGAGAAACAAGAAAGCCGCACTTGGCCGCGCCTAAGCAAAGCTAGGTAAGCTTGATGCGTATATGAATTTTTCGTCGATACTGAAACAAGACTTAATAGTAATGTCGAGTGATAAGTAATTTGTGAATGCTAAATTCGGTGTCTTATCAACGTTCAAATTGAACACAACGGTGAGCGCAAGTGTGTTTGCTGGTGCTTGTGGGCCAGCTTCCAAGCTCCGTTACAGTTTAAATTGAACATGTTGACTCCAAGATACATCATAAATAAAGAAATTTTATGTCCAATAGACATTTGGTCATTCAAAATCATTGTGCTCTACTTCTCACCAACTGAATATGTAGGCATGGTGTGCAGTGGTCACAATAATTAGGCAGTCATTCACTAAATCAATGATAAGTCATTGAATTAATAAACCTTGACGCTAAAGTTATAAACCATGCAGAGAAAGATTCCTGTCACTGATGACCATAAGGTTTAGAATACAGTGAAGTCCACTCATAAATATTGTGGGCATTCGTTATACACTTCTTCTCATATCTGCATTTTATAATCATCATCTTCTGTCTGGGTCCCTGTCCTCATCTTCATTGGGTGTCACCACTATCATCATCGTGTGTGTGCGCGCTCTGTCTCAAACTGCCCGTTCGCTGCTAAGCCCTTGGGCTGAATAAACGCTGTCTCAACCCAGACGTCATACGTGGTGGAGGTGGATTTTCGGTCCTGGGTCCTTTCCCACCTCGCTCGACTCCCTAGAGTTCAGGCCGCCGCTCAGGCCGCCGTTTGCCCCCACTGTCCGGCAGCATGTCACAGAACGAGCCTGCCGGCGTTGTTGCCATCTCTCCCCCGCCCTCTTCAGCCGCACCTCCTGTTTACATACACAGCCACCAGCGGGATTCCCCTCTCTTCGCTGGTATTCGCGGGGAAGACGTGGAGGACTGGCTCAATAAGTTCAGTCTGCGTGAGTGTTGTTAATCGCTGGGACGATAGTGCCAAGCTCGGTTACATCTCTTTCTATTTGGCCGGTGTGGCGATGACATGGTACTTTAACCACATCATTGATATACCTGACTGGGCGACCTTCGTGCAGCAGCTCCGTCATGTTTTCGGCACACCGGACATTTGGTCCGCATTGGCGAAGAGAACCCTCGACACTCGCCAGCAACAATCCGGTGAGTGGTACACCTCATACATCGGGGGCTTTCTTGCGCTCTGTCGGCACGCCAATTCATCTATGCCGGAGTCCGACAAAGTACGCCCCATTTCAAAGCGTATAGGACCTGTTATCTTCAATGCCCTGGTTGCTCAGAACCCAGCTACCATCGCAGACGTCGTCATGACATGTTAAGGCCTCGATACGCTGGACTCGGTTCGTCTACAACCAGACGTTGGCGAACATTCTAAGAGACCGCTCCGTGACCTTATTAGAGACATAATATGTGAAGAGTTACAGAACACGGTTTCTCACCTCCTTCACCGTGTTCTCCACCGTCTACTGGAGCGGCATTACGCGACATTATTACGGAGGAACTGACATGTCTGAACGTTCCTGCTCACGTCCAGTCACCCCCGTCTCGGCCTATACGAACCTACGCGCAAGTCGCTGCCACGCCTCCCAGCGAAGTAAACATCACGTTGCCGGTACCATCGTACGCGTCAGTCGCTGCTGCTTCTCCCCTCAACTTCCTTTCGGTCCCGCCTGACCCTTCCTCTGCACACTTGACCGCAGTCTCTTCAGGTAGTCCGAATGCTTTCTACCCTCCCCCCTGGCACTCATCTCCCCGAGTTTGGTATTACTGCGGGTATCGCCGCCACGTTTCTCGTATCTGCCGCAAGCGCCGGCAAGACGAGCGTCGTGGTTGCTACATGCGTGAAAGAGATACTTCGTCCTATCAAGGTCAACGCCGTTCATCGCCCCCTTTCCAGTATCCATCTCCACCCACATCAAGTGCACCACGGAACAGCCGGAAGTCCAGACACCGTTCACCTTCACCCTTTCGCCACTCCTCCTTCCCACTTTGGCTTGCCTCATTCGCCACTGCCAGTCATTCGGAAAACTAAGTGATGCAGTTTCTGGGGAAAAAAACTGCATTCCAAATTAGGACTGATTTTCCTCCATCAGGCCCGTGCAACTTAATTTTTGTGGTAGTGGGAAGAGTGTACATGGATGCTCTGGTGGACGCAGGTGCGGCATTTTCTGTTATGCGTGTTGATTTAGGCCAACGTCTGTAGAAAGTGATGACCCCTTACGATGTAGCCACGTTGGTTGCTGCCCAGGGGTATGTCATTCGCCCTTCCGCTTTCTGTACAGCCCGTGTATTTATTGATGGTACCTGCCATCACAAACAGTTCGCCGTCCTGACTGATTGCTCTCACCAATTAATTTTAGGAGGGGATTTTCTTTCATCTGCCTCCGCGCCTATTTGCTGTGGCCAACGCGTCATCCACCTCACCGACTTGGACTGCACGTTCAACGATGACACCCAGAGGCCACTTCGTTTGACAGCTGCGGAGGATACCGAATTACCACCAGGTCAAGAGCGAATTGTAACCATTACCTCCTAAGACATCGACCATGGCGACGTCTTAATCTCACCATGCGTCGGTAAAGGCATCGTTCTCGCTTCTGGTGTGGTTCGTTTTCTTAATGGTTTCGCACCCATCACCGCCGTGAATACAACATCTGAAAAAAATTCTACTTCCTCAGAACACCATGGTGGCCTGCATGACCGATCCCGAGCCTGCATGCGTCGTTCCACTTCGTGCCGTCTCCTCCAAGGACCACCCTAGTGGGGAGCTTGCTTCTTTTTCCCCATTTGCTGCAGCCATTAGCGATGACTTGAAACCTTCACAGACGCAACAGCTGCTTGCTTTGTTAAAGAAACATGCAAGTTCTTTCGATGTTTACTCCTCGACGTTGGGCCGCACTACCACTACAACGCATCGAATCCACACTGTCAGAACAACTGTTGTACGCTGCCAATCCTACCCCGTGTCTCCTGCTGAGAGAAAAATTATCACAGAAAATGTAGCTGACAAGCTCAAACGAGTGGCAATTCGCCCCTCATCTAGCCCTTGGTCGTCGCCTGTGGTTCTGGTTCGTAAGAAAGATGGCTCCATGCGCTTTTGCGTCGATTACAAGGCCCTCAACAAGATTACTCGCAAGGATCTGTACCCAATGCCATGCATTTACGACGCCCTTAATTCTCTACAAGGCCGGAAATACTTTTCTAGCCTTGACGTGCGTTCCTGATACTGGCAAATCTCTATGCACGAAAAGGATAAAGAGAAAACGGCATTCGCACAACCCCTTCGGGCTATATGAACTCAACGTTATGCTTTTCGGGCTGTGCAATGCGCCCGCTACTTTTGAGCGCATGGTTGATACCGTGCTGCGATGCCTCAAATGGAAGACCTGCCTCTGCTACTTGGACGACATCGTTATTTTTTCGTCAACGTTTTTTCAGCACCTGCAATGTTTGTATCACGTTCTGGCGTGCCTTGTCGCCGCTGATCTCCAACTCAACACCAAAAAATGCCGTTCTGCCACAAAAGCTATCAAGGTTTTGGGCCACGCCTTGACCAAAGACGGAATTCGGCCAGATCCGGATAAAATTGCTGCATGTGCTTTCTTTCTGCGCTCGGAAAGGCCGAAGGAGTTGCGAAGTTTTCTTGGTCTTGCCTCCTATTTTCGCCGTTTTTTATGAAACTTCGCATCAATAGAGGCTCCACCGCACCAGCCTCATGCTTCCAATGTGCCCTTTCTGTGTTCGGAAGAATGTCAAACGGCATTCGACCTGTTAAAGTGTGCTCTCACGTCCGAACCTGTACTTCGCCACTTCGATGAGGCCGCACCAACCATCCTACATACGGGCGCGCTAGCGGCCGTGGTATGGGTGCCGTTCTGCTCAAACGTGACACTTCTTCACAAGAGAGAGTAGTTGCATATGCCAGTAGAGTACTAACCACGACCAAGAATAACTATGTCATAACTGAGCAGGATTGCTTGGCAGTGATCCGGTCAGTGCAAAAGTTCCGTCCCTATCTCCACAGCCGTCATTTCACGAACGTTACGGACCACCACGCCTTATGCTGGCTTTCCACGCTGAAGAACTTGTCTGTACACTTGGGTGGATTCTACGTTTACAGGAATATGACTTAGATATCATTTATAAGTCCGGTAGAAAACACCAAGACGCCGACGCCCTTTCGTGCCACTCGCTACCACATAGCCAGCTCAGCATCGGTCAACCGCAACGCCTGCGCTCACCTCAATAGACCAGCTATTCTCGTACGACAAGCGCACACTTCGCTCCTGCCAGTTGTCTGATTCGTACCGTAGGCGAAGTATAGACCAGCTCTCAGAAGCTTCCCATCCATCTAACGCACGGCATCGTCGCCAGCTTTTGTGATTTCCCAGGTGGTCGAAATTTCTAAAGCCCTCCACTACAGCGTCTCTCATAATTATATGGTGGTTTTGGGACGTTAAACCCCACATATCAATCATCAACTTTTGCAATTTAAGCTGGAAAATGAAGTTCTGTACTGTCACATCTACCACCCTGATGGTCAATGCTGGGTTCTCGTGCTACCACGCTCTTCGACTTGACGTGCTTAAAGCCTTCCATGACGACTTGACTGTCGGCCATCTTAGTTTTCAAAAAACCCACGACCGCATTCTAAGTTGCTTCTACTGGTCTGGTATTTCTACTAGCATCGTGTGCTACGTCGGTTCCTTTGTCCTATGCCAGCATTGTAAAATCCAGACATCTACACCGGCCGGGCCTTTGCAGCCAATTCCATGCCCCACAACGCCATTTTAGGTTATAGGATATCGACCTTTACGGCCCTCTTCCCGTCACATCTACTGGCAAACTATAGATAGTGACCGCCGTAGACCACCTGACAGGCTGCACGGAGACGTCTGTGTCAACTGCCTCAGCTTCGGAAGTTGCCGACTTTGTTCTGCACGCCATCATTCTGCGCCACAGCGCCCCTTATGTATCACTGAGTGACCGTGGAAGGGTGTTCCTGTCAAAAGTATTGCGCACCTCTGGAATAACACACAAGAAAGCTTCAAGCTGTCATCCTCAGACCAACGGTCTCACCGAGAGATCTCACCGTACTTTCACTGATATGGTAGCCGTCTACATCAGTTCAGACCACCAATACTGGGATACCCTTCTCCAATTTCTCACCGTTGCCTACAACACGGCCGTTCAACTGCACCACCGGATATTCGCCGTTCTACCTCATTTATGGATGTTCCCCCACTTTCTTCCTCGCCATTTCCTTTTTCAACACCGACGTCAACTGGTCTCCGTCTCCTAGTGAGGAATACAAATCAAGACTAACCAAGTGTCGCGATCGTGCTCGCATCAACACAGAAGCGCGACAGCAAGATCGAAAGGTCATTTATGATGCATCCCATCGCCTTGTATTCTTCCGACCTGGTGACGAGTAGCTCCTGTTCACACCTATTCGTACACCTGGTCAGTGTGACAAGTTTCAGCCACACTTCATTGGGCCTTACATAGTTATCGAGCTGACTTCGCCCCTTAATTATCGTGTGACCCCACTTGTCGTCCCGAAAGACCGCGGTCACTGCACCTCAGAGGTTGTGCACGTAAATCGCATGAAGCCTTTCAGGCGACATTCTCTGTCGCATTGACTTGCCACAGCCAGGTTGGCCGCTTCCATGTGGGGAGAATTAGTGTGGGCATTCATTATGTGTTTCTTCTCATATATGCATTATCATAATTATCATCATCCGTCTGGGGGTCTGTCCTCATCTTCATTGGGTGTCACCACTATCATCATCGTGAGTGTGCGCGCTCTGTCTCAGACGGCCCGTTCGCTGATGAGTCCCTTGGGCTGAATAAACGCTGTCTCAACCCAGACGTCATAATATAGTGGTTTGAATAATAAGTGGGTATATTAGCATTTGTCTGTATTGTTGTTTGTTGGTTTTATTACAAATGTGCATTAGTACGTTCACCATGACATTACAGTCTTCTCCCAACTGCCTGGCAACCCCCTGCTTGGCTTTTTTACTTAGTATAATCTATTTATAGCAGTTCATTGCCTACAACAGTAGACATTTTGTGGCATATGAATATTGTTCATAGTAGGTACAACTGTAGTGTCAAACTGCTTGAGTTAGGTTAAAGTTGTTTTAGTAAAAGTGCACATAGAATGAAGGCCATGTTAGTATTAAAAGCATGGACTCACGCCTGTACACTTCTTCGTGTTGTTTTAGGGGCAAAGCTTCTCATACTTAATTTAACCTTGTCCTGCATAATGCGTAACCAGCAGTATCAGACAAACAGACAGACAAACAAATAGGTAGACTAACAGACAGACGGACGGACGGACAGAAGGACGTACGGATAGACAGATGGACGCAGGGATGGATGTGAGCATGGACGGAAGCACGGGCGGACGGAGTGATGCACGGACGAACGCACGGAGAGTCGAATAAACGGACACATAGATGGACAGACAGACAGACAGGCAGGCGGACAGACAGACAGATGGAGGCTTTGTCTCACTCATCATCATTCACTCTGTTGATGTGCTGTGATCTTTTTTTTCTGTGTGCCTATCCGAAAGTGGACGTTTCTGTAACGATATATACAACACGGAATTGGACTTCAAATGGTTATCATTTTCTGTCTTCTGCTTCCTTTTCAAACCTGTGTGCGGGCAAGCAGAGTAGCACAGTCTCCAGGAAGGCCGACTGAAAAAAGCCCGTCACCTAGTCGCATTCCAGTTCTGGGATCTGCTTACAGGTAAGGCAAGAAAATTTTTCTGGCGTGCTGCTTGGCTGCCAATTTTAGAATAGCTGTGAGGGACAAAGAAATATTAGCATCAAACCTCAACATAACGAACCAGGATATATGGAAATGTCGGTTATGACAAACTAAATGAAAAATAGTCACGCAATATCGTGTTAGGAATAAACCGTTAAAACGAATTTTCGTATACTGTAAAGAATTTATTTCTGCATAATGTGCCGCTTCGTTGCAATGAGGTTTAAATGTATATGCTGTTTCATGTGACAGGGGGGTATAGGGAATGAACCATTTATAACTACCTGTGCAAGCATACACCGTGGGCAACTGCGAAGGTGTAACAGTAAATGTGTTGAGTTAGGGCACTGCCAATAATTAAATTTTTTCTGATTGCTTTACTTTGTTACTGCCCTATGTTTAAGCAGCTTTGTCTAAGCTGGTTGTATTGACTGTTTTGCTAGCTGTTCTGTTTTTTCATGGTGAGGTGGTGAAACTTCATCGTTTCTGTGTGTGTATTAGACGCGAAGCAGCTCTTTTACTAGCCTGTGTAACGCTGTCCCTCTTTCCACACCGCTCTGGCTATCGCTGGCGTTGTGAGGGTTAGTTAAGCCGATCACGCTCACAAATGGCTTCGCCAAAGGCGCGAGCCAGGGAAGTTGTACGCAAGCGTCGGCAGTGGAAGACCAGCAACACCGACGAGGTGCGAGTCAAGAACATCGATCGCGTTCCAGAATACAAACGGCGCGCGGGTAACACTGACAAGATGCCAACCAAAGAAGCCGAGCGCAAGCTATTCACTGCGTCACACCACCCTTGTCTTTGCGTTTCAAACATGCGTTTGCTCGAGTAACGCTACACCGAGCTTCGCTTCAAAACAGTTCTTCCAGCACTCGCGTTTCAAAGAGTTCAAACAGTTCCAGCACGCCTGTTTCAACTGGGCCAACACTGTGCCCACCGCTGCTGCTTCGCATCCCATCAGGGTTGCCTTCCAGGAGATGGTCCATAGTTTTTTTTTTTTTTTTTGCTTACACACAAGTTGTGTCTTACAAGTGTGTAATGTGTTACACACTTGTAAGTGTTGTAATGTGCATAAGTAAATAAATAACTTCATGAACACTCATTTATGTATTGATATGTATATATTAGTATTTTGTATGCATTCACAGGAACAAGAGACAGTCCATGGAGCTCGTTGGAAAACCAGTTTCAAACTGAACCAGTAAACTTGTTCAATGAGTTGTCCGGTGACAGATTTTGCAGCCAATTTCATGGGGCTGCGTTACACTACGCTCAGACTGGTTAATTGTGACTGAAGTGGACGCAACGGCAAAGACTTTTCTTCTGCACTCCTTCATGTGTCTTTCTTGATGTTTTATAAGACATGTCATTGACATACTAGTTGCGAAAGCGTTGGCACAAGATTACGTGAACACAAGATGGATAGTTGTTGGGCAAAGTTGTGTCATCGTTGTCACCTGTTGGCAAGACGGGAAGCTAGCAAGGTTGTGTTGCGGTCATAATTCACTTGTCCGCAGTTGGCCACATCCAGTATGTGACAGTTGTCATTACATGCAGTATATCACGACTAGCATTCTCTCCTTATTGAGGAGACATGTTACCGTTCTTACTTGTTTGCAAGTGTCATGTTGGCTTGTTAAGCGTGACATTGTGACAAAAGGCGAACCTGTGTTTACTGAAGAAGGCATAATGTGGTGATGTTAGTGGCTGTCGAGCTTTACGGCATGGTCACAGTCTGCACCGTTAATGCAGCCGTGGCCAACACCCCATACCAATCAGTGGTTGCTGCAAGAGCGTTTTAAGTGGTGATGTAAGTCACATAGAGTTTGAAAGGTCAATCTTTTTTCAGAGGAGTACCAAAAATTTTGACTTAACTACAATCGGTGCTCCGTTTGAATATCGCACTGGAGCAATGCTGACAGCTCTGTGAAGAAAAAAAAATTTGAAGGAAGAACCGCGCACAAATACTGTACTTTTATCGTGTGAATTCACGGATGGGGGGAAGTAGTGGGTTGTAGACACCACCGGTGGAATAGGCATCACTTCTTGTTGAAATTATTTGATTGAATTGTACATTTTATCTTGCTCTCGCAATCCTGTGATGAGATTACCAACAGTGAATTCATAATCTTAGCAACACTTTTAACTAATGACATTCACAGACTTGTTCATAGAATTTAATTTCTAAAGTACAGGCTTGTGCGAATAGTGAATTTCAGGGTCAAAGCGTATTTGAAGCGAATAGTGATTTTAGTCGAATAACTTCAAAACGAATTCGAATAGTATGTATGACATATAAAAAAAGGGAATATTTGTCATAATCTAACTAACATGCTCAATACTTCTTTTCAATTGAAATAGGGGCTCTATGCAAATGACTTTTTTTTTTCGTTGAAAGGAAGTCGAAACAACCTTGATTAGCAGTTTCGGTAGGATCCGAGTGATAACCTGCAAGATACATAACGTTTTAACATTTATTATACTTAAATCATATAAACCATCATAACAAGCTTAATAAAATGAATAATTAATTTGAGGGTAACATGTTCCTTTAAAGGGGCCCTGCAACACTTTTTCAAGTATCCATGGAGCCAGTAAACATGCTTGCCGCCTCAAAAATTTACCGCCGCAAAGTTTCTAGAATCAGTCCAGTACGAGCCGAGTTCCAAAAATTTGTCGCGTGCTGCAATTGCATTCTCCATTCTCGACCCGTCAAAAGAGCTGGAAGCTAAGTAGGGAAGAATGGCATGGGAAAAGAAAAAAAAAACATCATCAGCGCCTAGTGACCTTGAGCATTTTTTCACTCTCTTTTTTCCTCGAATACGAGGCCTTTCAGTGCGATCCTGCACGTATTTGTGGACAAGTGGCGGCCTCACGCGGCGGTCCGATAACGACGAGCGCGCCATGCTCAAATCAGCCAATGACTGTGACCAGAGCCGTATTGTCTTTCTTGGCTGTGACAAGTGATTTTTGAGCTCGTAGTGTCATTTGCCGAGGGAAGAAAGCAATTTTTAGCTTTGAAAATTCGTTGTGAATTTCAGGCAGCGTGCTGCGCTATAATACTTGCCTCGCGTGTTCTCGGTAGCCTCGACTACCGATCGGCAGCGTTTTCTGACCATGCTCAGGAAGTGTTGCAGGGCCCCTTTAAATCTGAAGGGGGGCTTTGCGGCAAAGCAAATTTCTTTTGAGTAGGTGCTTTCACGGCTTTGCACTACTACATTGCAGTGAAACCACCCTTACAGGCGGACTAATGTACATTTGTTTGTTCATTTCAAATTATTCGAAAATATTCGATAATTTAAAGTTCGAAATTGAAGCGAATTCGAATACTCACCTATTTGTTCAAGCATTCGAATATTCACATAAGCCTACTAAAGTATATTCATATGTGTGAGTGTGTGTTGTAGAACATTTCACAGAAGTTGGGAATGCTCACATGCATTGGAAATTTACTGAACTTGTGTCACGAGTGCAGCTTGATTAGAAAAGTCGAGAATTTTTTGGCACAGTGAACCCTATAGAAGGGTGACTTGACGGTCAGTGATAATTATCTGAAAATGATCACTGGAAAAGTGTTACATGTGGCTGCCTTGCCATTTGTTGACACCTAGTGAATACGCACTTCTAAGATAACGAGCAAATGCTGAGCATTACATCATGCGAAAGCGATGCTGGAAGCATGTGGAGTTTCACGAGACCTGTTTCGTTGTATTAACTCTGACATCAAACTGCAACTGAACCTGAATTTAATGATCAAAATAGGATGTACTTCAATATGTCAATAACTCAAAGTGTGCTATATGCCTGTGTGAATCTGTTCAAGAACACCTCAACCTCTCTATTTGTCTCGTTAAGTCACAAAAAACACGAATTCACTGTAGTTATCGAAAGCCATGTTACAGCCATAATATATAGCTGATGTTTCGTTTTTACCTTCAGAACATTTATAGCAGTCTGGGAGATGCTTTGAACTCTTGAAGCAGCTTGACACTCTTCTTTTTTCTCAGTAACATACATCTATATGTATGTTTCACTGTGCTGCATTTAGTTATTTCTCCTGGCAAGAGTGTCGGCAGGATTTAGTCTTGGGGGCGAAAACCCATGTTACATTGTGGCCAGGGGATAGCAGAGCACTGGTGGGCCTTTGTTGGGTTGCAAATGCTGGTTTGGCTTGAAAAGCCAAGTGCCCTTTTTACGCACCCCCCAACCGTTGCAGACACCCATGTCTCCCCATGACATTTATCACCGCATCGTATGACGGTACTACAGTAAACTTTGCTTGAACAGTTTATCGTTATTGAGTGCAAATTTCCTTCTGTGGGAGTTGTGCATATTTTGAAAGATATGTTGTCTGTTTTTAGTCCACGAAATTGCACAAGCCTTCAAATTGTGTGTCATGCTTAGTAGCATCTGCTAAAAAAGCATTGTTTTATTGGGAATATTATTGATGATTATGTAAAAGTTGATTGCAGGACGGCCCGGCTGTGGTATTTCATATACATGCACTGCAGTGCTACAGAGAATGCAAAAAAATTTTCTTTATATGGAATGTTTTGATATATTTGGGCTCAAGTGTAAAGGAAAGTCTGGTTGCTAGTACACATAAAATGTCTCACTTTCGTCAGGTCTCACATTTCGAAGTTGTCATGTTAGTTATTTCTGTAACAGAACTGCACAGAAACAACTTTCTTTGCATATTAATGATAATAACTCTGTCATATTTGCATCGTTCTGTGAAAGCCCGGTCACGTTTACTGTAGACAGCAGTTTTTGTGAGGACTGTGTGTATATGTGTTGCGTTTCGAAGAATTTTTGGATGCATTCGTTGCCTAGCAGCCAATACCCTTACTAGGGATGTTGTGGGAAATTCCATAAATGTGCTCTTATCATTCTTAATTCATTGATGTTGTTTTCTGATTTGTTCTTTTGTAAACTTTATTTTGTTCACATTTAAATCATCACTCACAACTGCTATTTTGCAGTTACGGACAGTTTTAAACATTTCACTTAGCTTTAGCTAGCAGTGATTTGTGCAGTTTCTCGAGTGTACCATTAGGACTTTTTCATTGATGATACATGGTATTGTTTGCAGGCTTGTTTCGTTTAAAGATTTTTTCCATTTCAGGGCATTCACGTGACAACTGAAGTTTTGAAGCTTTAATCAGTTCAAATAATTTCGCTTCATTTTAGGCGTGCCCTGCGACACTTCGATTCAAGCATGATAACATACGACGCATGAAAAAGCCTGTTGCAGGGATCTCACTTTTGTGCCGAACGAGATTTGCTTAGCCAACCTGGTAAAATCGACGGATTTTGCGCCAAACTGCCCATCTCAGGGTTCTGCAACCTGTCTCCCGTGGGCCGCATGTGGCTCGATGGGCAGTTTTATGCAGATCCTGGCATGACGTCAGAAATGATAAAATCGCTATACACTGTAGTTGCGGCAGTATTTAACTAACTATAATTAATGTTTTAATTAGCAGAGCCAGCTGTCGAGTCTAATGCGAGAATTTTTTACCTTCCTACGAACAGACCTATAACACCTATATACTAGGTGTTAAGACGACAACGACTGCGTTTTGGCTGCTACGCTCTGCGCCGCAGCGTGGCCAGCATGTGACGAGAAAGGAGGAGCGTTTCCATGCGGAGGAGAGCAGATCGGGGTTTGAGAGATAACCAACACTTCACGGCAGCTTTTTTTTTTCTCTCTCTCTCTTCGCACACGGCGTTGGAAGGAGAAGGTTCTCTACGTGTCAGGGACGAAAAAGGGGGAGGCGTGGCACCGGCGCGTCGCAGATCGGCGTTTGAGAGACAGGCAAAACTCCGGGGAAGTGCTGCGCCTTTCTTCCTTTTCCAACCACTACCACCACCACTCCGCGACAGCTTTTTTCTTTTTTTTTCCCTCTCTCTCCGCCGCATTATAAACAAATTTGAGAGGCCTTCATCTAAGCGCACAGTAGAGTCTCAGTGATACGAAACTGCGACAGATACAAATTCGTGAAATTCCCCAGCCAAATTCATGTGTCCATTGGGCCAAAAATCGAATGTTCCGAACACTTTTCCTAATCGCGGCATGTGATATGAACTTTGGTACTAAAATCGTCAAACAAAGGCTGATCAAGAGCAGCGTGCTCGAAGCTTCGGAAGTACGTGTGCGACCACCACACGCACTGTCTTGCGTGTGGTTGTCGTTCCCACAACTGCTTTGGATGAAACCGCGGTCGTTCGACACGATCATGTATGGCGACGACGTTACTGACAGAACTCCTGAAGTGTGTGTGCGGCCAACGTTCGACCAGTCAGAGCATCGCTGCTCTCCACAAACTCGTGGAGAAAACCGCGGCAGTTGCGACCATAGATAGCATAAAATGACTTAGTTTTGAAGGCACGTGTATTGAAGCCAAAACTACTGTTTGCCGCAAACCACTGCGCACGAAAACCGCGGTCGTAGTGATGCAATAGCGATCTACGAGCTCCGAGAGCACGTGGCTAACGCAGCGGTATGAAAAGCGCTAAAGACGTAAAAAAGGCTAGAAGCGTTTTGCCGTTCGTTTCCAAAGAATATAGTAGCGAGCAAATCCAAAGCTTTGACCCGCGCTTTCGTGGCAGCCACCTGCGCCGTCCCGTCTGTTGATGTGTGTCCCAGGAAGACATATGCTTGTTGTTGTCACGGAAGTATATTTTGCTCCTTATTTTCATGACCTGAAATTTTGGCTGGGAGCATTCGCACTTTCCCTTTTAGACTCTCACCTTAGTGGAAAACCCTACTTTCGTGTGTTGGGCCACTCCAAGCCATTATGAGACCGCAGCGCCAATGTTAGCGCTTGCGTTTGAGATTCCCCCCCCCCCCCATTGTTTTTCGTGATATCTTTGTTTATTATTTTATTTGTGCCAAAAATGGTGGATAATAATTCAGCGTGCCGATTTGACTTATGGCTGCAAAACTTGCCTATGCTTATCGCTATGGGCAAATCCATCACAGCTACAAATTTTAAAAAGTCAGTAGGTCCTTCACTACAACGTCTCTCCACTAAAAGCCCTCCACTACAATGTTTCTGATAATCTTATCGTGGCTTGGGAATGTAGACCCCCACAGATTATCATCAAAGTTTGTACAGTATTCTAAAGTGGCACACATGGTCACGAAACAATATCTGCAACATTGTGGCAATGTTATATGCAACATTGGGCAACGTTCTGTCTTACAATTGTTGCTACAGTGTTAGCAAGTTTCGGTACCACATACATAGCAGCTGCAATGTTGTTGCAGTGTCTAAGTATCGCGTTACACACCACCTTGCAACTTTTAGCTATGTGCTACCTGTGAAAGAGTGGCCTAACGTAAGGGACACCGTTATAGACGCTGTGTATGCAGTACTGAATTTCGCTGTTTCCACTTTCAAAGAAAGTTTGTGTGTAATGCCGAGGGAAAACATTTTGCCAGTTCTCTTAATACTAAGTGCCCTAGGTGTCACTGTTGCATATCCAATGCTTTAAATTTGAAACATAGAACTTCACCTGGGAATCGTAGATTGCATACTCAAGCTACAAACGTACAAGAATAAATACTTATTGGCCATTCCAAGTATTACTTCGACAATTCGAAGCATGCTACTATGAGTGTGTGTTGTGTCGGGCAGTGGACTGAACAGTGAATAGGACGCTCGTATTAACAAGCTCGAGCGTACTGTGTCAATTTAGCATTTAACATACCATACTTGTGTACACGCATTACTCCACTGTGGCGAATGATGGTGCTCTACCTCTTAGTTTTTGAATGGGGAAGAAGTTCTGTTTCAACACTCGCACATTTAGGCACACACTCACACCTCCACATAGTGAACCCGGACGTAACGAAATATCGGTTATAACGGAGTACATGAAAAACAGTCTTGCAATAGATATAGTGTTGGGAATGTACCTTTATAATGAATTGTCGGTTATAACGAACCGATTTTCGTGCAAGATGCGACTTCGTTATACCGAGCTTTGAGTGTGTGTGCTTGTCTTTTTATATTTTACAGAAGCATATAGCAGGGTATTGCAGTGAAGCTGAGGCTAAAGGAAAAGTTTCATACACTCTGCATTTACAAAATATAGCTTGCTCATCAGCATTGTGCATTTGCGACTAGTGCATGCGGGTTGCGTGTGCGAAAATACAGTACGTCAAGATGCATTTTCTCGAGGCAGCATTTTATGCACGGTGCCAGGTTGGAGTGTTTCTGCAGTCACGTGACGATTCTCAGGAACTGATTTTTTGGGTGGGTGTGTTAGTGTCTGTGCAAAATGTGGTAGCAGTGCAATAGAATGTTGGTGCTCGAATGTAGAAATACTCAGGAAGTGCCTTATTTTGTAAATGAATACAACCACTGTCGGTGCTAGCCTTGAATTATTTCAGGCATTCCTTTTTCTTGTTAGAAATGTCCACTTTTTGTAGACATGGAGAGTATTTTAGGTCTCTGTACGCATTCCTGACATTGAATAAACCATTTTTCCTGCCTTTTACCTCATTTTACATTGTACTGTCTTTGTACCAGCTGTATTTGTTGATGACAAAGTTATTGTTACTTGCTTAAAAATAAGACCAAACGGTAACTCAATACATTCAGTTACAACTTAAGAAAAAGGTCTCCCTTCAATATTTTACTTATAATTCATGACGTCAAGCACTTCTGTATTTTTCATATCGCTTTCCCATAAGAACAAGTTAGCCATTAGTTATAGATCAGAGACTTGGAACATCCTGGTTAATTTCGCTAAATGTACGTGACGTTTGGTGTTTTCAAGTCTTGCGTGGTGTGTGCTAGAGATCTGCCATTTTCACTTTTTTTTTGTTTCACTGTACTGGATACATAGAAATGTGATAAGTGCCAACCTATTGTTAGTAGCATGAAACCGCTCGGACATTTAGATGAATTTTTTAGATTGGAAATTTTCTCAGCAGAAGAGAAAATAGTCTTGGTTCTGATATCGAACCAGTCGGATCAGGACCTTGTTTGGGTTATCGCTCTACCCTTAAAGCTAACGAGGATGGCAGCATTTTGCAGCCCATGGCCTAATTAATCAACAACTCGAAGCACATGGACACAGAACATAGCAAATAATGGCAGTTTTCTCTTTCATGATTTTTCTGCCAAATTGCAGGACTATGTGGAACTCAATTTCAATAACCAGTAATATAGTAACTCGAACTTCAATGTAATGAAGCTTATTATAATGAAATATTAATTATAATGAAGTAAAGAAAAATAGTCTTGAAATAAATATAGTGTATAAATTAGTGTGTAAAGTTTTTGGCTATAACGAACTTTTTGTGTAAGATGCAGTTTTGTTATACAGTCAACTCTCGTTAATTCGAACTCGAAGGTACCTCTGAATTTCGTTTGAATTATCAAGAAGTTTGAATTATGAGAAGTTCCCAAATAGATGACTCTGGGTGAGGCAACACCACACATTATGATTAGGCATTGATTTTATCTCATTTAAAATTTTTTAAAGTGTTTTTAAGCTCTAATTGCACACAACGAATAGAAAGCAGAGGGAGGAGTAAGGTCCACAAGTTTATTGGCCATTTACTGCTGATCAGATCTTTTAATGATTTGCCAACTGCTTCTTTACTATAAGTAGGTGCCTTGGGCACAAGGCTTTCTCTACAAGTTGAGAAGCATGACGATTTACCATGCGTGTGCTTTGTTTCGAACACTTGTTTACTAGCGAAGCCTTTTTTTTTTTTTTTGAAGGCCTGAGGTGTTTATTTTTCATTTTTAGACATTCTGGATTATATAAGCAGGCAAATTTTTAAATTGTGGCGGGAAAGCAGCACATATTTTCTGGTATGAAACTGCAAAAAGTATGAAATAACCAAACAATGGTGTTCGAATTAAGAGACTTTCAAATACATTGAAAGAATAGAGGGCCAACCTAAAAGCTTAATTTTGTTTGAATTACCCGAAACTTTGAATTATCAGAGTTTGAACAATTGAGAGTCTACTGTAATAAGGTTTGAGTGTGCTTCAGAGGCAGCCAACGCAGTGCTTTTTGCAGGCAGTGTGGCAGGCGAATGAGAAAGTTGTTGCCTATTTAAATAAATAAACACCACACATTACATGCAAGGAATAAGCAGTTCACTTGTGTACATCACAATGACTTGCAGTTTTCTCTGAACAGATTGTGCTCTGATGATGCACCTCGATTAAAATTTCACTGCTCCGTCGCGAGGCATTTCTCTGAAACATTTTATAAATGTGAAATTTCTTTGAGTACTGTAAGCACTTTTGACATCTATCTGCGTATCTAACTATGTAGCCGCTTACGTCTGCGTGCTCTCGTGATCACCCCCTTAACTCAGTGAGAACCAAAACAATATGGGAGGATAAGATGGTATGATGAATCTGACGCACTGGTCAACACATGAATAATGTCTCAATCCCATCACGTACATCGTCAAACACTTCTCTCCTGACAGTGGCGAATGCCTGGGGGCGGGTATGTGCCACTGGTATACTGGTGCGTGCCACAGGTGATTGAAACTTAGCATCTACCCAGAAACGACGAGAACACACCTGGGCAATTTTAATGTGTTAACGTTAAGAAAATAAAAGTTTATCCAATCCAATCCAGCAGGAATCGAACCCAAGCATTCTGCATGGCAATCAAGCATTTTACCAGATAGCCATGCCAGGCCTCAGAGCATGCTTTTCAAATAGACCCTAATGTTTATGAAACGTCAGTTGTGGTTGCAGTGCTGGCTGATTTTATAAAGCTTATATATCTACTTTTTTTATACAGCCGTCATGTCGGGTTAACATAAATTGTAGTTGGGCGCCGTGCGCTGGATTGATTTATGTAGCTGTGTCCATGGCTGCCGTTCTCGCGAGCACCAGTGCTTGATATGAGGTTATCGCTTCTGGTATTGCCAACGCTCATGTTCCTGTTGACATCATTGCACAAGTGCAAATAACTGTTTATATAGGCACCTGCAATTGGTCAACATACGTCTGTGCGTGCCACATTTATACATATTGTTTGGTAACAACTTTATTGGAAGTCCGGCAGAGCTTTCACAGACCGGGCCTTAGGTTCCCGCATGGGGACGTCAAGACCTTGCCTGACTGCCCCTTCGCAGGCCTGCTGGACGGCCCAGAGTTGGTCACCGAGGCTGGGGCTGCAAAGGGCAGCGGCCAAACGCGGCGGAAGGGTTCCAGATTTAGCACCTTGCGGATTTCTGCCGCAGTCCCAGAGCATGTGATTTAATGTGGGAACCTCAATGTGGCATATCTTGCATATATTCGTCGGATATATATTGGGGTATTGTTGTTAAACATCAATGGGTTGGGATAGGTGTGCGTCTGCAGCTGTCATAGGGCTGCCGCTTGCATCCAGTTCAGCTTCTTGTTGGGTGGAGGAAAGGTTGAGCGGGCCAGGTACAAAGCCTTGGTAATTTCGGTATAGGTCGTCAAACGGTCTTTGGTGTTTCCCCATAGAGGACGGTCTGCGGCGCGGTTCATGAGCTCGCGAGATGGCGCGAAGGTCTCGTGTTGGGCGCGCTCTAAAGGTTGTCGCTTCTCGCTTTTCGGCAAGCGCCGCCTCCGCAGAGCATGGTCTTTCCTGCATGCGCCCTGAACAGACTCGTGGTTCCAGTAAGCACGAAAGTGACTTCGCTTGCTGCCGCGGTCGGGAAGAAGCAAGAATTGTGGCAGTTGTTCGCACTTGTCCGGTGTATACTTGTGCGTTTGTTTCGTGCGTCTTTCTATCAGTTTGAACAGCGCACTTTAAATGTCGAGCTGTGAGTTGTTAGTCCGCGCTCGTACTGCGTATGCTCATCTCAGGCGCGATTTCTGCTTGAGGTGCGCGCTGCAAGTTTCGAGGTGCTTGCGGTTTCTCGCGTGACATTGAAATTTGTTGCTGTAGCATTCATTCTTTCGCTCTTGTGGCGAAACAATGCACAATAAACCCTGAAGCCCTTGTGAACACGCGCTCAGTAACAAAATTACAACACGGTCACCTTCACATGCTTTGCATAACGTCGATTCCCAAGGTACCTGGGATCTGCCGAATTTTCTTTGCTTTCGGAGCATCTGGGAAATGCTACAATTTAGCTGATGTTGATCTGTATCGTACAGCTCCTTAGTGTGGAAACTCTACTGCTCTGCTTTCTGGAGTGATAGTGCTGTCAAGCATTTACGTAAAGCCTCATCTACTATTCCTGTGGACTGTTTTTTTCAGATTTTCCATGGCACACCCACTGCCATTAATAATAGCATAACCTCAGGCCGAACTATCGATTACTGCGGCTTCACGCACCATTTGTTAAGATGTGTTGAACAAAAACATACAAAATGGCCACTAGTTTGTCTCCAATGAAGGCATGGAACATATGTAGCCTCGGTAACATACAATATTCTGTATAAGAAGTTTGTATCATGTTACAACTTCGTGGTAGAGTACAAACAGAAACTAGCTTTTAAAAAGCATGTTATAATTAATTTTTACAGGTGCACTCATGCGTAGCAGCACATATTCCAGGTTCTTGGAAGTTTTGATGGCCAAACTTTCATTTGACACAGAAGAGGAACAACGAAAAAATTATTGTGTAGATGGATACCTCTCAACGTGCTTGCAACAAAAAGTCTCAACACAGAGCATTGTTTTTGTATGGACATAAGAGTACAGTATTTCTTTATTTTACAAAGGAGGCCAGCTGTACAAAAAGGGCCAATGTGAAAGCATCGGGATTTGAGTCGGTTCATTGTTTTTGTATGGACATAAGAGTACAGTATTTCTTTATTTTACAAAGGAGGCCAGCTGTACAAAAAGGGCCAATGTGAAAGCATCGGGATTTGAGTCGGTTCAGTGTTGTGTGGAGGGAAGTGGTCTGTACAAAGGGAGTGGAGCGAGAACAGCCTGTTTCACGTTGGCGCTGGACTTGTCGGCCGAGACTCGCCGACTGAGAGGATTCCCTGGGCCGTCAGGATCTTCCCGTGCCGGGTCTTTAGGTGCCTCTTGTACGTGTTGCGCGTCTTGAACCTGGGGCCAAGAAATAAATAATTGTGCGTTAGTTCATCATCGGCCTGACTACGAGCACCGCAGAGGAAAAACCTCTCATGTTTCGCCAGTCAACCCTGCCCCGAGCAACATGCGGCCACGTTATTTCCGCAGACTTCCTAATCTCATCAGCCTGCCCAACTTTCTACCTCCCACTTGCTCTTGCCTTCTACCGAAATTCAGTTTATTATTCTAGACGACCAGAGGTTATCTTGCCTTTGCACTCCATGCATTGCCGTTTTCTTCTTAATTTGGACTAAGACGTCCCTAACACACGCGAGTACCCTGAGCCCTTCTACTCTCTTGTCACTCAAAGATTACACGTACCATTTTTTTCTTTTCACGGCTCATTGGGACATCATAAGACCAAACTGAACATTTTTCATAAGCCTCCAGGTTTCTGTTTCTAGGTAAGTACTGGTAAGATGCAGCTGTTAAATACGGTAGTACTTTTTTCTTGAGGGATGCTGGTACACTACCATGCGTAATCTGAGAATGCGCGCCAAATGAGCTCTGCACCATTGTGTTTCGTGGTTCAGCTCCACAGTTACTACCTGTTCTTTTACTACCTGTCCTCATACTTATGCTCTCCAGTACATCCTCTAGGCCCTTAAGTTCTTGGTCTTTCATTCAGCACAAGAAAACAACAAAAATTTCGTGTCAGTATACCTAAAGCTTAAAGCACTTCCCACTGGGCCACCAATGTATGCACTCAAACCTCGATATCACGAACCTGAATATAGTGAAATATTGGTTATAACAAAGTGAATGAAGAATAGTCTTCAATAGTCTTTTTTATAATGACATTTGAGTGCGTTATTTTCTTTAGAGAGCTTTACAGAAACCTCTAAAGCACTTCTATAAAAAGCACACCCACTTTTGGTTGCAATCGGTGCACTGGTAAGGGGTCTCGCCCGTGTGCCGGCGCAAGTGCTCCTTGAAGTGGCTCGGGTGCCGGAAGTGGCGGCCACAGTCCTCGCACTCGAAGCGGCTCTTGTTGTTGTGAATCAGCATGTGGTAGTTGAGGCTGTGTTGCCGCGTGAAGGTCGCCTCGCAGATCTTGCAGTTGAAAGGCTTGATGCCTGTCAGCGAGAAGTAGCCAAAAAAGATGGGACTCGTCAATGCCGAGTGAGCGCCGAAGTTACACCAGCTGCGTATTTCCCCTGAACAGGTGCTTTCACAAATTAGCATCCCTCCACTACAGCGAACCACCTTTACATGTTCGATCGTTTTGAATCATTCCAAATTTTCAATAATTCAAACTTCATTCGAAGCATTATTCCTTCGAATATTTTAATCATTTGAATAGTAGCACAAGCATACACAACCCTATGTGTGATGTATGCATCACTGGAAGAAATGACAGAAAAGACGACAGCCCTTACCGGCATGGCTGCGATAGTGGTACATGAGGGTGGCCTGGGCCGTAAACACCTTGGTCTTGCAGATCTTGCACACCAAGGGACCCCGCTCGTCGCGCCGCTTGTTCCGCAGGGCCTTGATGTGCTTCAGTGCCACTTTCTGCAATAAAAGAAAAAGCACAAACGCGAGACTCTCAGCAGCCGCAAGAGATGTGGAAGACAATTGGCGACAGGTTGATCATTGGCCGCGCCTGGAACCCCCTACCCTTCAAACAAAGACAAAGTGGGCAGCACGCACCGGAAGAGCAAATCTGAGTCATGGTGGGGCTGTTGGTCTTTCAGCGAGCCCCGGCTAGTTAAATCTTAGCTATAATTAACCAGTCTTAATTAACAAAGTGGAATTATTTAGGTTTTATTGACAAACTACAGTTAATGAGGCTTAATTAGTAAAATCTGGCCACAAGAAACTTAAGCATCTTGGGTGGGCTTGCTTCGATCGCACAACTTCATCCTAATGCGCACTTATTTAGACTTAATTAGGGTCGAAGCAATTGGTATCTTCCTCAACTTGGCTTCACTAGCCGTGTTGAGAATTCCAACTAGGATTGCTTGCTTTCTGTGGCACACACCTGTTCCTGATGCTGCAAACAGGCATAATGAGAAGTTTCACAGCTCCACAGCAAAACACCCGCTTACCCTTTCGAGACTGGTCTCGGCGACCTGCACAGCAACTCCTCTCCGGCCCGGCAGTCGGGCACGGCCCTTAGCCGCGGGATGTTGCAACTGCGGCTGTTTGCTCCGCTGCTCCTCCTCTTCCTCGTCGTCATCCTCGTCTTCATCATCATCGTCATCATCTGAAGACGGGAGCATAGGGCTCAGGGTACGCCGTTTCACGTAGCCGCCCCCAGGAGTGGTGATCTCGATGATCGACGACGTGTTGGGCAGCAGCGGCACGTACACGTAGGGAAAGGCGGGTGTGGCGATCACGGACTGGCTCGGGATGACAGGGCGCCGCTCGACGCAGTCCCCGCACAGCTCTTCCAGCTCGCTGTCGGAGTCTGCGGGCATTCAAGCAATGCTCATGAGATTACACGCAAGCTGTGATGACAAGTTTTTACCAAAAAGAAAAACAACCTATCAGAACTTATAGATGATAATTATCTTACGCCAGTGTCACACGGGAGCTTCTGATTGTAACTGACGCAATTCCAGATCAGGTGCTGTTACATGGTCACGTTAACATTAAAGGGCCTTTAAACCACCTAAGGTCGAAATTCGGTTCTGGTGGAAAGTTGTGTGCGACTGTACAACGAACACAAGGACATGAGAATATTTTGAAGCCGCGCCGTAATAGCGGAGTTAGACTCGTCTGATTATTGAAATGTGGAGATTGCTTCTTTCACTTTTTTCCTTCGCTGCACTCCGTCAGTATCCTCTCCGAAAAATGCTTTGCCCTCTTACTAAGTGCACGAAGGTGCACATGTGGTCTGTGCGAGGCTGGCGGAAATGCGGAGAAGAGCGTATTCTGAGGGGAAGCGGCGCATGCGAGCAACACGACGGACAGCAAGGAGCACAGACAGCTGCTTGCAGACTAACTGGAAGTCATAGGTTCTAGCTTCACTGATCACAGCATTGTTTGCGCTACCCATCAGAGATTTAACTTCTTGGCATCACATGGAGGCCAGAAAGGCCCGCATAGGAGGAGAGCTTAGCCCACAGAGTGGCCAGACCCCTTCCCCTACCCAACTCACCCACTGCAAGCGGGCAGCCGGGCCCCCAGTAGCTGTGGTCCCGCCTGACCACGTGTGCCTCCCAGGTTTCGGTGAGGATGCGCGGTGGCTTGTCCTCCTTGACCCGTGGTGCACTGTGGAGCTTGTTGGCCACGGACGGGGCCTTGACCTTATTGCTGGGCGTCGTCAAGGACTTCACCGCTACCTACCGAAACAAATATTGAAAGGAATGCCTTATATGCCACATCAAGTGGGTACCATCGACATTGATGAGACAAGTGATAAAAATATCACATGACATCACTTAAGACCAGTATTGAACATTAAATTAGACACTGAAAAGCAATGAGTGGTGAAATGAGAATATTTAAATGTAATTACATATAGTTACATTTAAATTGACAGTAATTTATAGTAATCGGGGATGAACTGAGGCATTATTTAAAATACAACATTTAATTTCAAAATGCACAGTAATACAGCCACATTAGATTATGTCTAGTTTGAAAAGTGACCCTGCTAGTTTACTTTCGTTGCAAGAATGGGAACACCATCTGGAACATATTGAAATTATATATTTTATAGGAGTGCCCGAATACTTAAAAATTTATTAGGAGCCAATTGAAATTTAATGTTGAACTGAACAGCCACTATTGGTGAATCGGGAAGTTTTTGTAATAGTTTACAAATAGCATATCAAGAAAATTTGGTGCACTGCATAAAAATATTCAAAAGCACTTAAAGTCAAAGTGCTGGCTGGGTTCTAATATTAACTGCAGACTGCTATCTAGCCATCTACGAGTTGTGGACCCAGCCGATGCGCACGTGAACTACACTGACCTTGAGCATGGGCCGACCATTTTTGCCTTCCGGCTTCGCCAGGGACGACTTGGCTTGGCTTTTCACTCGGGCCTGACTTTTCTTGATGACTGTTTTGGGGGGAGGAGGAGTGTGCGGGGCCGTCACGGTGCCGTTTGTTCGCCGCTCTTTTTTGCTCACTGCCGGAAGCTGCTTGGGCTGGGGCCTTTTACGCTTCCGGCCGGTTCCCTCGCTTTCTACAACAAAGGGAAAAAAAACAATGGCGAGGTGCGTTTCATGCAACATACATAGTGACGAAACTGGAAATCGAACTAAGCCTGAAAATCGAACTAAGTCTGAAAGAACATTTCAGAGACACAGGGGCAGAGTGGGAAGATGCTATTAGGTTTAGTACCCTTCAAGTTTTGAAGCTTGCGCTTCCTATTTTTTACATGGGAGGGGTCTTTGTCCTGCAGTGGGCATAGTCAGGCTGATTGCGATAATGACTTTCTACACACACCTGCATTTCGTTTCTGGCTGCAAGCGTCTGGTATCTATGAAGCGCACAGAAAACGGAAGCAAGCGCATGCGTGTTCTAGTGCTGGCGCTGCAGTCTGTGACCTTTGAGACCACAAGGTCCACACTCCTTGTCACATAACATAGGGGCAGGGGGCTTGGCCAGCTGGAATTGCATATGCACAGTTGCTACTTATAGGTCTTTTTAAATGCGTATTTTGAAGGTATCGATCGGAGCGGTGAAGCAGGGCGAAGGGCAGCATTTTACTGGCGCCCAGCGTGGAGTGAACCCTGACCCCATTTGAATGCAGCGTGCGTCGAACTCCTAATCTGGCTGGCTTAGTTGCATGCAACAAATGGCTTGACCCTTTTCGAATCGTTGACGGCCCCTGCCCGACAACGCAACACAGCCACAGCGGTCCACTGTCGGGCACCGCTAGGCAGGTTATTTCGCAGTTGATTCAAGCGTGCGTTTTCCAACTACATCATGTGCCATCTGTAGAAGATAAGGCGGACTTCTACCTGAGCTTTGAGTTTTCTAGCTTCACACAGGAACAGATAGTAGACGGAAAATTTTTTCAAATCGCGAGGGGTTCACCTATAGGAGCACTTTTCACAAAAACTGGAGGGAGCGGTAATTATTAATTTTTTTTATTGCTATCGGCCTAAGCAAATGGTTCAGCTACTTTGCATTCAAGACCTCTGGTTAGTTACCAGAGATATTGGATTCCACTAATACATCACATGAATCAAGTGGCCACAGTGCCCCCCCCTCTATTTTTTTTTTTCTTTCAGATTTCACTTTCTCGCATAGTTCATTTTCACTGCTGTCCAGGGGTTTCAAAGTGATCAACTCACCTTGGAGACGCCGCTTTCGGGCCTGCAGGGGTTCCGCCATGAACGGCGGCTTGCCCTGTCGTCCAGGTGCTGCACGAGATAAAACATTTCGCGAGGGTCAAGCGACAAGCCGGCTGCTTCAGGGCGAGAGCTTCCAGCACGGAGACCAGCACTGCGCACATGCTGACCTGCAAAAGCTGTTGGTTTTATTTTTTTTTATGCAAATTCCGTGTGCCATTCAAGAAGACCTTTTTCCAAAGGGGTGACATGGCAGCATTGCTAGTTGGGCGAGTTTGAATGTGTCGTTCGTAATGGTAATGAGTCCGAACACTAGGCAAAACAACAAGTGAGAGGGTTGTGCTACTTAAATACCAATCACCATTACCATTATTTTCAAGTACCATTCCCTTTCTTATGTAGCAGCATGCTGCCTAAGTGACATTCTGGGGGCTTAATTTTCTTGCTCAAAATGAGACTCAATTTGCCAGTGTTATTGGCTTATAATCTACTAAGTGAGAAAAATAGTGTTTGTCTTTAGTGTTAGCATAGAAAGCCACACTTTTTTTGTCTCAAACAAGACATGATAGATGAAACATTCTACAATCTTGCTGATAGAGCAGGAGGCTCCCTCACCGTTAGCTTCGGCCAGGAGCTCAGCGATGTGAGACAGGAGGTGCGACTTCATCTGGCTGCGGGCCTTGTGCTCATTGCCGAAACTGGAGAAGGTCTCAGCACACGCGCTGGGCATGAGGTAGCAGCGATAGCTGAAGGTGCGCCGCATCTCGTTGCTCGTAAACTCTGAGAAACTCTCCAGGAGCACTCGGTCCGAGAGGATGCGGATTTGGTCCAACACCAGCGCGTCCGCTTGCTGCGCCGACTTGCGCGCCTAAAATAAAACGCGCGCTGTTTGTGGGTGATGTTGTGCACCAAAAGACCATCCTCTATGACAAGCGAAAAATAATGTTTGTTGTATAGACGACAACAATTACATATGTGGTCATCACGGTGCATTAAACAGCCTCAGATATATTTTTTAAAATTTCGAGTAATACAGACATTGAGTTCGGAGCGGTATCATAACTAGCAGTGCTGCACGTGGCAGCACCACGTGTTGCAGGGTGCGCTGTGCCACAAAGTAAAATAAATAATAATAAAGATACGCATTTACCCTCTTACGGCATTACAGTATCGTCAGTACTGACTGCGACGTGACCACTCGTGCCTAATAGTGTCAGCAACGAAAAGAGCCTCTTTGTTTGCTTACAGTTATGTGTGTTCGCTACTCGTCCTTCCCGCATAGCGAGGAGGAAGACTCGGCCAGGAGTGACAGTAGATGTGTAGTACAAGGAAGGAAATAACGAAACGAGCTAGGGCTGCATTTCAGTCATCAAACCTGTGCAACTCCGCTATTGGGGCACCATTTCGAAAAATCCTCATGGTCATGTTCGTTCTAGATTCCCGCACAACTGCAACACCACAACTAAATTTTGTACCACCAAAGCCCTTCAAAGAAGCACTGACTCAAAATTTTGAAGGCAGGATCACTTGTAATATAGATTAGCATGGGCCTATACATATCGAAAATAGCAGCTAACATAGCATAGAAGATATGTAAAAACATTTTTAAAGTGTATGCTGCACAACTGAGTGCCTGACAGAGCATCTCACGACATAGCCGTGAACTTGGCCAGTAACCATATACGTCATGAGTTTGTGTTTGCTGCTCTTTGCAGGTGTCTTGGTGCAACCACCACCCTGGCATATGACGTCTATTAGGCTCTCGGTAAACGATATTCTGCAGTCACCACTAAGTTTGCAGACAAGCTAGAACTCTGTATTAGCAACGAGCATTTCACCACGTTCAGTCCTGGCCATCCCCACTTTTAACGCTCTGTATTGAACGAAATAGGGGTAAACTCAGTTTCCCGAGCATTTTAGATGTTTCACGCAACATCCACATTATCGCGAAAACTTTGGACTATCAGCACACATTGCATTTATGATGGAGTTTCCTACAAAGGCAACATAGTCTAAAATTTGATGCCAGTCATTCAACGCAGTACTGACAAGAAAATTTTGCAGCTAGTTTTCCTAAAATATACAAAGGCACAGCATCTGCATTTAACAGTAAAACTTATTCGCAATTATTAACGGTAGAAATCACAAGAAATTTTTTCAGGCAAGTTGTATCCATGCATCAAATATTTGCTCCAAACAAGAAGCAAGAAATTTTCCGAATATATGTCAAAGCTATTGGGATTTGAGTGATACAAGTGAACTTGCATACAAGGCTGTACACACTATTTAGAACAAGGCTGGCATCTTGTAACAGTTCTAAAAAGGAATGAACATTTTTTTGAAAGTTGCAGGTGCCTGATCCAGTAGCCATAAGGATGTAAGCATTCTAGTTGTCCATGCAATGACTTCTCACGGCTATAGCGTATGGACAAATGTGAGATTGAGGAACTTCCAACACTTCTGCCTCGAACAGACCACTTTGTAATTAGTTTTCCGACTCTACACTACTATTCTCTTCGCCCCCCTTTATTTTTTTAATTAACAATTTCACAATATAAGTAGTCGCGAAAGCGGGTGAAAGCTATTCCGCACTTTTTCCTTCCTCCGTGCTATTCCGAGTGAACCCGACTGTGTGACGTGAGGCGGCGCTACCTGCTTCCGCCGGCGGCCATACTGGCCCGTTAGAAATTGAATAATTCGTTTTTCATGGCGTACGGCTTGACGCGCTCGCATATCGCGCCCCCGGCTGACGCGACAGAACTACGACTGCCGCCCAGGGAGATGGCGAAACAAAAATAAAAGAGAGGCCACGCACACTTGCGCGACACAGAAGACTAGGCGCGCGCGGCACAGCGTCGGAAAGCGCACGCTCCCACTTTCGTCTGCAAGACCGCGCGGCAGGAGGCACCCACCTTAGGAGCCGAGTCTTTTCCCAGCACAGCGTCGCTTTCCAGCTCCGCCGAGGCCACTTCGGCGAGCATTGTCAAAAGCGGCACAGGGCCGAAGTTCTTCTTAGACTCTTCTCCGTCCATCTCGACGTCTCCGGCGCCGTTGACGGCCTTCCGCGCAGTGCTAGGAATCATAGCGCACACCGCGCCTTGTGTGTGCGTTCTGAAACAATAAAAAAAAAACGTAACTGAGACTTGCGAAAATGTTCGCAGCACGGCCGAAACATGTCACTTTAACATGTCATGAGTTGACAGAAAACAGCGTATCCGCGCACTGACGCCGAGCGCGCAGGCAAGCGACAGCGGCACAATGCATCAGCTGGCGAGTCAGACTGCGCGACGATTGATGCAGACGCGCCATGTCTTCTGCACGAAATTTTAGGCCTAGAAACCGAGAGTCTAGGCCTAAGGCCCGCTTTGGGGGCCCCCCAACTCGAACTTGCGATTAGCGATGAAGCATTGACGATCGCTTATTTTACCAAGACTTATCGAATGTGGAGCGGCTTCGACCTTTGTGAACGTCGCTTCGGCGACGATCGCCGATGCGCTCGACACGAACGATGAAGCGCTGTGTGCGCCAGAGCAGCGCTAGCTAGCAGTCGACACACAAAAATAAACTGCGACAGGAACACCGCGCCAGAGTACAGCAAGCATGCACGACTGCAACAAACAGCTGGCCCGAGTGCTTCTTTACTCTCTTGAGCTAACGGACCGTCATACATCCCGTGCTAGCGCACTTTGGAAACATTTCTGCTAACGGCTACCCATACAAAACGACGCCATCGTCTGTCATGCTCGTCTGCTATGTTCGCGCGCGTCGTCGCAGGTCGAATTTACGCACAGCTTACGCACACCTTTGACAAGCATTGAAAGCCGCTCACCTTGGCGAAAGCCTCGGTGTTAGCGCAATCGCATATTCGTAACTCAGATAGTTACGACGACGTTATATTGGGTTTAAAACGAACGATTCCACCACACTTGTTTCTTTCCGGCGTGGTGAATTATGGGAAGGCCTTTGACAGCAGACGCTAGGTGGATGCTAGTCACTTGAAATGCTGATACGAAACCAATCAGCTGTCGCAACAAGTAAACCAAAAACGTCACTTTAGTAATATTCACAACTGCCATGAAAAATATTTTGCAATTTTTTGTCAAATTACAACAAAAAGAAATGTTAGGTTGTTTTATACTTTTTATAGTTGCAGGAACTGTTTTAACGTCTAAATAGTTTGAAACTTCGCCGAAGCGGCGCTGTCGTCTCCTTCTGCCAGTTCTCAAAATAGCCGCAAAGTGACGACACCGTGCAAGGCGGGTTCCAGTGTTGTGTGTGGACTGTGTGTGTTTCTTCATCGGGTTTTCTTGATTAGTGAATGTGCTCCTTCATCTCAAGGTGTTGCCCGTCCCGAAACGCCGAGCTAGCGGACGACCCAGTGACGGCAAGCATTCCGACGTCGCCCCAGCGGAGGATGGCGATCTGTTGACGATCCCCGGTGATGCGAGTAAGCGTTTACAAGATCGAACTTGGCCCCTCTCGTAGAAGCGCTCATTCAGTGTTTCCTGCCTATTTAGACACGCCGATAGCCCACCCACACAAACGATGCGAAATGCGTTGTCTCTCTTTTTTTTTTTTTGCTGCTCTTTACGGCGCCGATCTGTCGCCGAAGGGACGCGAAAAAACAAATAAAAACCCCGCGACGGGCTTTCTTCTGATGTAGCGGTTTAGTCGGGCGCATTATGATCGTGGTTTCGCCTTTACGGCGACGCCTTGCGATTGAGCAAAAATTCAGTCTGATGAAACGCGCCGCTAGGCTATCGCGGGATGTCGGCGAACGGAAACCTTGACCCACGTCGGAATTAAAACAGCGCGAATATGTTTCTCTTCGCGTTCCGTTTTGTCCGACTCGCAGTGTGCATGTCTGATATGGCTTGCGGAAACGTATATTCCAAGTTCCTTTTTAAGAAGTGTAAGACAGAGAACACAGCGCGCGAATGTCGCTCGTCTTCGTAACGCATCTCGGTGCCGAGTGTCCCGTACCCAAAACGCCTCGTGACACGGTCTGCAGAGCTCACAAGCTGCTGCCAGTCAACAACACCCGATGCGGTCACGATCTGACATTCGCTCGTCACGCGGGTTTCGGAGTTTTTTTGTTTTTTTTTTTTTTCTGCGCTGGTCGTAGCTCCACATGTGGTAGGTCGCGGCAATGTGTTTTTTCGCGCGTGATCGAGCTGTGAGTTAGTTACTTGATCTGTGGTTGGCTAAACGAAACTGACAATAAGCGCACGTGACAAGTGTCACAGAATGATGACATGTCAATCGATAATACATCTCGCGCGGGTGTGCAAACAGTTTTCTAGGGCCATGGTGTCATATAGTTAGACTGTATTTTCACCGCTGAAAATCCACTATGCTTGCTTTAGGTTTCGCTTGTCAATAATAATATACTTTAGATCTCTATGCCTGCTATAAATATTAAGCACGTTGTTTTGTTTAATGTATGTTGCCATTTGCATTGTGTTAGCATATCTCGGTGTTGTGTCGCATTATTATGATTACAATTCATCAGTTTGTTGTGGCGAGATCTGCAATCCTTGTGTGATTGTGGCGACTCGTGCATGTTTGTACTATGACAGCTAGTAGTGAGCTTAGTGTGTGCCACCAAAGTACAATAGTTATCTCACAGCTTTTTTTTTTAATTTTCAGTGATTTTTGCCGATATGTTAATGCTTACGGATTCGGTCTTGCAAGTACTTTATTTATCTAAGCTTTAATTTGCAACTGAAAGGAACGACTTACATTTGAAACATGGCCAGGTGTGACTTGTAAGAAGAAACTTTAGTATCAAATAATGTGATGTCAATAAATAATGTTGTGCTGCGACATTGCGAAAACTGTTAATTGCTCAGGGACAGATGTTTCACGGTCACATTTCTTTCATATTCATACGTTGTTGAAAAAGTCTTGTTGCATCGAGACTTCGAGACAATGTCTACGTTGCCAGGGCTGTCGTTTCGAAACCGCATTCACCATCAAATTAAGATATTGGAAAATTTGTAATGCCACACTCTTGCACCATTTTCGATGACGCAAGGTGTAACGTTTGGAAAGCAACTTTAGTTTCAAATTAGGATGATGTCAGTAAATTCGGCCCCATCATAAGAATGCCGATGACATATTGTTCTGGCATTCAAAACCAACTTCAATTTTATTAGTTCACATGTTGGCAGACTCTATGTCCTCCTAACATCACAACTGTGTCACTGAAACCAGCTGTAGCATTTCCACACCAACCTTGCATGAAGTTATGGCAGCATCATCAAATTTTGCCGGATCGTCACGACAGACAGCGTTGATGATGTCTGGTCTGGTATATTGATGCTCACTTCATTATCAAGTCAAGATATAAGCATTTCTCTGTCATTAAATGTCAATATAACTGAGACTATTTCATGAGAGACAAAGATGTGAAAGAGTTAGGGCAGATTTAGAAATAGGCATCAGAGCTTGGAATAACTTGGAGGTGCTTTTTTTTTTCTTCAAAAAAAAAAAAACTGTTATACTAATACTTTTCTGTTACCAAATGTGACAATCATAAAAAGAACACATGTGGGGCTGAGCTGAGCTAATACATCATCATGCTTAGGTATAAGTGACAAAAAGTATCTGTACAGTAGGAATAAAAATGTGACAGTTTCATTCTCTCCACTGTCAGCATTTGACAGTTTTAATCTCTTCGTGAGCGGTCGACCGAAAAATAAAACTTGCCTCGGGTAGCCGTCTGGAGTATGTCACGGGTTGGGTGATAAGAAGTACATTGGAAGATAAACAATATACTTCAAAGGATTAAAAAAAAAAAAAGCAAGAAAATATGTAGGGCTACAAACTTGTGTGTCTTTGCTGCGGACTTCTTTTAAAATAGTGTACTGATGCAAAAATTTTCACTTGTCATTATTTTTGGCACATGAAAGTCAAAGCCCTGAAAACCCTAGGGAACTTGTTGGTAAGGTGGTAGAATGGCAACATATTTTTAAAGCTAGTTTCTGTTCCTACTGTACCCTGATGTCACGGCATCGTTCAAGTTTCTCACAATGTAAGGTACTGTAACGTTTTCATGTCTGCTCCATTGTCAATGCTCATATGACCATTTTAAAGCAAAAGCTGTTTGGGGATCACAAGGGTTGTGTTCGGCACAGAAAGATTTGAACCTGGGTCTTCTCAGTGCCAGTCTTGTATTCTACCACGGAGCCACGCTGATGCTTGAAACTTCATTGCAAACAGACCCTAGGTAGGCTTCATGTCAGCAAAGGAATGTGTTTACCTGATTGATAAAGCATTATATAACAGCAAAGAAACAACCTGGTATCACAATGGCAAATCGCAAAAAGTGGGTTGTCGAGTGCACCAACCCATTATTCCAGCCCCAGGCATAATTCCTCATTGTCATCAGGCACCAGCATTGAAAAATTGCAGAAACTTCTTTGCAAGTGTTTAACAAGTACCACGCTTCCTTGAAGATTGACAAGGTGTGGTGTAATGAATGCCTACCTGCTACACAAACACTATAATGATTTGTGGCGTGGCAGGTACTGTGCAAATTTGTTTGCTTGTAGCAGTTACCCAAAGAATGCTTAGAAAATGCTCTAGAAAGTCTGCTGTTTCAGCTTTCGCTCTGACTGTGCTGCATGTTCTGCATAGGCCTGGCGGTTTTTTGCTCATTTTGCTTCTAAACTCCTTGCGGGTTTTTTTACTCCATCTCATCTAAAACTGTGCTTGGGACAAGACACCAGAGTATAAGCAGGCAAAACAAACTGCAGTCTTGTTTTTTCTGTCTCCTTCTACTCTGGTGTCTCATCCCAAGCACAGTTTCAGTTTACGCAATGCGTCTAACCAACTATCTCCCGAACACATGCTTCTGGGCACCTGACGTGATCACAGCTGGCCGCCCTATCATGTGAAGTTGCCTAAATTGGACACTGTTGCCTGACGTCATCATGCCAGGGCCTGTTGTCAATTGGTGCGCTTTGTAAAAATCGACTTTAATGTCTGTATAAAATATCCACTCGACATTCACTGAGCTAAGACATGAAACAAACAGTGCGTGACACCGGACAGCGAGAGAATGAGCGATGAAAGTGCTGATGCTCTCTCATCATCGTGTGTCCAGTGCTGTTTGTTCATGTCTTAATCGTACCAACCAGCTTACCTAAGTTCGCTTCTGATTTTTTAAGGTTTACACACTTGCTCTGAGGCATCTCTGTATGCAGATTTGTATGCTAGACTAAACTCGGCTTCAGAAATTTAGTCTCAGTGCCTATTTAAATGTGATTCAATGTTAATAACATCACAATCGTGAGAGATTCTAGGTAAAAAGAAAAGAAGGAGAGGGTTGGGACAAAGTTGAGAAGACAGTAATTGTATTTTCTCTGTAACATTATCCCTCTTTATCTTCTTCTGGGCTAAATGTTTTTGTTCATTGTCAGTTCCCACACATAGAGTGTGCAACAGAGCCTGTTGATGGGTGTCCGATTTGTGCAGGCCACCTTTGTAAAAGTATTCACTCGAATTTGGCGCCAACTAAGAGTTGGGCTGGTATGCACCTGACAGTGAAAAGCATTTGGGTGTAGTTGTTTATACACCAAACAATTTTTTCTGATGGAATATGAGTATGTTGCTACTGTGATGCTACTGTCGAGAATGCCACCTGTCAGTTGAATCAAGCAACCGCGAATATTCTATTCATGTATTTCAGTATAGCCTAATTGATACATTTTTGTTCATAGAATTTTTCTTGTGCAAAAATGTTCCAAAAGCCTGGTTAGTTTCTCATGCCATCATTATCAAGTGAGCTGCTCAATGATTTAGCAAATCTGGACTTTACATCTTCTCATATAGATCCTTTCTTACCTCCATTTTCAAAAACGAATTAACAAGGTTCTTTTGCATTCATTTATATGTTTGAATGCTCATTCATGTTACGTTCGTAACCATAGGACCCTGTCACTTTTGTCACATCTCAATTCAGCAAACCTCTGTAACCCGTCACTGCGTAGAAAAAAGGGGGCAGCTCTTGTGTTCTGCGCAACAGTAGACAGCACTGCACCGCTTTTATTTGCCTGAATGTTAGCTGGCCTCGTTATGTGAGTTTTAAATAAGAGGGTGGTTCAAAGCTGCCCATCCATTAAAACGGCTCTGCCATGATTCTTCATTCCTAAGCCACTGCATGAACTGAATATAAAGCTACATAAAGAACACCTATGTAGATGCACGGCTATGTAGGTGCATAGCTACGTGCACCAATGCAGGAACGCAGCCACGTAGTGTAAAGCTATGTAGTACATAGCTACGTGCACAGCTATGTAGGTGAGGTGCACAGCACAGCTGCATAGGTTCACACTTATGTGACCTGTGTTGGTACACAACCATGTAGTACACAGCTACATGCACCAGTGTAGGTACACAGCCACGTAGTGCACAGGTGCGCAGCTGCATAGTGTTGCGACAGTGAAGACAGAGGGCGTATTTGAAGAAGCTCAGAAAGTAGCAGCGGGTCGGTTTTTGTATTTACCGTGCGCCAGACAGTTTCTTGTCTTTCTCACTGTTGCTTTGTGCGTAAAAGCATGCAGATGTTCGTATGCACTGTCGTCCTTCGTCTTTCTCCCAGGACGCACGTGACATTTGCCTCCCTCCCAAAATGGCATCGTCCCGATGCGCAGCCAAGGCGCTCTACTTATAAAAACGCACATATCCACTGGCACCCACAGGACTAGCAAGAGTTAGCTGGACAAGTAGGGTTTCATCCGGATGACATGCACAATCTCGGGTGAGCGTTTCGGCGACTGGAACTGCAATCGCCGTCGGGAATAACTTCGTAGTTGATGTCGTTTAATCGTCAGGTGACTCGATATGGGCCGAAGTATCGTCGTAATAGCTTCCTTGAAAGTTCGCATCGACGTATTGGAATCCCGACCCATACCTTCTCGCCTGGTGTGCATGTTACCAATTTATGTCTTAGGTCGCACCGTTTCGCATCTTTGTGTTGCTGGTGACAAATACGCACGCGGGCTAGCTGTCGGGCTTCTTCGGCGCGCTGTCCAAATTCTTCAGCGACAGAATGAGTGTCATCACACTCATGCAGCAGCATAGCGTCCAACGTTGCAGTGACTTCGCGCCCGTGTATTAAACTAAACGTCGTCATTCTGGTAGTTTCCTGCCGGGCGGTATTATAGGCGAAGGTCAGGTAAGGCAAGATTTCATCCCAGTTTTTGTGTTCTCTGTCGACATACATGCAGAGCATGTCTGCGAGGGTGTTATTAAGGCACTGTATTAGTCCGTTTGTTTGTGGATGGTACGCCGTTGTTCTCTGGTGAGCTGTATCGCTGAGCCTGAGAACAGACTCCAAAATTTCTGCCATGAACGCAGTTCCTCTATCGGTTATGAAAACTGTTGGAGCAATGTGGCAAAGGACGACGTTTTCTATGAAGAAATGAGCCGCTTCTACTGCTGTGGCCCTCGGCACGGCTTAGTCTTTGTGTAGCAAGACAAGTAATCGGTGGCGACAATGATCCATTTGTTCCCTGTGGTAGAAGTTGGGAATGGTCCCAGGAAATCCTATTCCGATTTGTGTGAATGGCTTTGCTGGTACTTAGACGGAATGTAGTAAACCTGCCGGCTTGCCAGGGGGTGCTTTTGCGTCTTTGGCAGTCGGCACAGGTTTGGACGTGATGTTTCACAGCAGCAGGTAGGTTTGGCCAGTATAGTAACTCTTTTGCAGTCTGGACAATGTTAGAGTGTAGCCGAAATGACCGTAGGTGACTTCATGGCAGGCTTCCAGAATTTCATTTTCGCAGTGATGCAGGGATGACGAGCAAGTATGGGCTGCCGGTGGGAGAAAAGTTTTTCTTGTATAGGACGTCGTTCCTTAAACAAAAAGATGGCAGTCCTCTGGCAAAAACTTGTGGCACGTTTTCACGGCGTCCTTCTAAGAAGTCGATAAGCGGAAGCAGGCCGGGTCACTGCGCTGCTCTTGTGAAATAGTGGCCGCATTGACGACTCTTAAGAATGCGGCGTTCCATAGACTCGTCAATAATAGAGGCAGGCTCGACGGGTGACCGTGAGAGACAGTCTGCGCCGGTGTGCTTCTTCCCTGATTTATAAATTATGGTCATATCAAACTCTTGAAGCCGAAGGCTTCAGCATGCTAAATGGCCAGATGGGCCTTTCAAGTTAGTGAGCCAGCAAAATGAGTTGTGATCGCTGACGAACCTTGAATGAGCTGGCCGTACAGCGATCGAAATTTGAGAATCATCCAGACCACGGCGAGGCACTCTTTCTCGGTAGTCTAGTAGTTCTCTTTCCTGCGAGAGAGTGCTTTGCTGGCATAGGCTATCACTTCCTCGAAGTTATCTTGCCATTGTATCAGTACGGCGCCCAGACCTACATTGCTTGTGTCGGTGTGAAGTGCTGTTGGCGCTTCCTGGTCGAAGTGCGCAAGAACCGGAGGTGTTCGGTGGCATTGGCATAATTCGTTGAATGCAGTTTGTTCCTTTTCGCCCCAAAGAAAGGGGACATCCTCTCGTGTGAGCCGTTTCAAAGGCGCCACAATAGACGGAAAGTCGCCAATGAATCGTCAGTAATAAGCGCATAGTCCTAAAAAGCGTCTTACTGCTCTTTTGTCATGCAGTGCGGGAAACTTTGCGACAGCGTTGATTTTGCCCGGGTCAGGTCGAACACCTTCATGGCTGACCACGTGACCTAAGAAGCAAAGTTTGCTAAAACCAAAATGGCACTTCTCTGGTTTTAAAGTCAGGCCAGCCAAACGTATAGCTTGTAGAACTACGAATAAACGACTTAGGCATTCCTCAAATGTAGCTGAGAAGACAATAGCATCGTCTAGATCGACCAAGCATGTCTGCCACTTCAGTCCTGATAGCACGATGTCAAACGTTGAACAGTGGCTGGCGCTGAGCATAACCCGAATGAAAGAAATTGAATTCATAAAGACCGTCGTCACGTAGGCAGTTTTCTCATGGTCTTTCTCATCGATCTCTATTTGCCAATAGCCACTTCGCAGGTCCATCGATGAGAAATATCGTGCATGCCGCAGCCAATCAAGAGAGCCATCTATGTGTGAGAGTAGGTAGACGTGTGTCTTTGTGACTTGGTTTAACTTGTGGTAATCTATACAGAAACGCAAGCCGCCATTTTTTTTTACCAATACCAGGAGGGATGCCCAGGGACTTTTGAAAAGCTGTATTAGGTCATCTTGGAGCATCTTCTGAACTTGCTTTTGGATCTCCTCGCATTCTTTGGAGCTACATCATATGCGTGGTGCCGGATTGGTCTCATATTTTCTTCAACAATGATTCGGTGCCGGGTTAGTGGTGTTTGTTTGACCTTCGACGTGCACGAAAAACAATTTTGGAACTGCTGTATCAGCTCTAGTATGCGCTGTTTATCCGAGGGTGACAGGGTAGAGCAAATTGTCGACAGAAAAAGGTGTCGAGGCTGGGACGGTCGCATCATCCGGTAGCAAAGCGAAAGCAATCTCTGGCTTGGTCCACATCGTCGTAGTCGGCGATTGCGGTGCCCTTCTGGATGTGACGGCGCTCGTTGCTGAAGTTGGGGAGGAGCACTTCTGCCCGCCCCTCAGTTAGTGCCAGAATGCCTCTCGCTATGGAAACACCTTGTGTGAGCAATAGTGTGACTATTCGCTTCGCTATCACCTCGTCACGGCACCGCCATTCAATAACACTGACACAAGGCAGCAAGATCTCGGCGGGAGCATCACATCATCAACTACACGTAAACGTTGCAGTTGCTGTTGCTCAGTGGGTGCGGCAACGTAAAGATGGGCGAGAAAGGTGACGATACGTTCTAGAATGTTGATAATAGCACCGTACTCTTGCAGAAAATCCATACCCATAATTGGCTCTTTACAACAGTCCGGTAAAACGACAAAAGTGGCGACAAAGCTCGAATCACCGATTACGAGCCGAGTGGATGCATTTACTGGTTGGCGTCATTAGCTATCCACCAGCACTACTTACACTCGGCCAACTTCACGGCATCTTGACCTTCTCAAGGCGGTCGGCGAGCTCTTGTCGCATAATAGAGAAGTCAGCGCCAGTGTCAACCAGTGCTGTTACGTAGTGTCCGTCTATAATAACGCTAAGGTCGGCATGTACAATTCATCAGCATTAGTACCCGTAGTTGTCGTCGTCTTTGTCATCACATTCGTCATGTCGTCTTTGTGTAGAGGCAAGAGGGTCCTTTTGGCGTCTCGGCGATTGGCAACCTTCCTTGCCCTTGGAGGTCGCGGCAGTTAGTTTCTCTGGCACGGGCTTGGGGAGTGGTTTCTGACGGCGTCAGCGTAACTTTAGCGATTCGGGGAAGTGTGACCTCGTGCAGGTGAGGGAGACCACCAGCGACGACATAGTGAAAAAGCTTGGTTGATTGGCAGGTGATCAGCACCATGATCATGATGGTCTCCAAAATAAAATGAAGCGGGACGAGAAAAGTATCCAAACCGGGCTTCTCGATGACAGCAGTAGCGCGAGATGTGGCCTGGTTCGCCGCAGTGAAAACAAAGGGGTCAACGGTCGACAATGCGCCACAAGTCGGTCCGGCGCACTAGCGCACAGGTTCCCGCTGCCACCAAGGCAAGGTAAGCGGCTGTGGCTGAAAGGGTGCTTCTTCTGGTGCAGGCACATGACGACAGACAGCATCAGCATAGGTCAACGGACGTGGTTCAGGTGGTGACGCCGCTGATCAAAAGGTTTGCCGTAGTTCGTGGTGCACGATTTCTGCTACAGAAGCAACTGGAGGCTTGGTCGACGGAAGGCCGAGGGCCCGCAGTTCTTCGCGCAGGATTTGCCTTATCATTTGCCGTAGAGAGCTTTCGGAAACAACAGCGTTTTGAGCGGTGGCACCAACAGGCGTTTGTTCGGGCGAGCGGTCAAAGTGGCGGCATCGTTGCCGGAGTGCCCGCTCAATGACAGTCGCCTCTTTGATAAATTCATCCACTGTTGTTGGCAGATTTCGTACAAGGCCGGGGAAAAGCGGTTCCTTAACTCCTCACGTCGGGTCACAAACTTTCCTTGCCTCGAGCATGTCACGGTCAGCGTGGTGAAATAGACGGGCCATATCTTCGGCAAACATGGCGACACTTTCGTTCAGTTTTTGCACGCGGGCTTCAATCATCTGTTGTGCGAGATGCTGTCGGCCCGCACTTAGGAACGTCTCCAGAAGCTTTTGGCGGAAATTGTCCCAGGTTTGGAAAGTAGGCTCCCTGTTCTCGTACCATGTGTGAGCGCTATTTTCCATTGCGAAGTAGGCACGGCCAAGTTTCTCTTGTGCACTCCAGCGATTTACAACAGCGGTCCGCTCGAACTGGTCGAGCAAATCTTCAACATCCTCATACACTTCTCCACGGAAAACTTCAGGAACACGAGGAGGCTCAAAGGTTACCTGGGAAGGAAAGAGTCGGCTGGGTAGGAGGAAGATTTGCAGTCGTTGAAGGGGTCGCCATGTTGGTAAGAGGAGATGCAGTCAAGAGCCTGTGTACCGATTCAGCCTAGTACACTGGCTGAATCGGTGTACTCGAGTTGTAACAAGATGTCGAGGCTCCGGACTAGGTGTACGGTCCCGAACAACGCTTTCCTGCATCAGGTGGCAGACCCCAGCACCTCCACCTGTGTTGCGACGTTAAGACAGAGGTCGTATTTGAAGAAGCTGAGAAAGCAGCAGCGGGTCAATCTTTTTTATTTACCGCGCGCCAGAGAGTTCCTCGTCTTTCTCATTGCTTCCTGCATAAAAGCGTGCAGATGCGCACATGCACGGTCACCTTCGTCTTTCTTGCAGGACGCACGTGATAATAGGTTCACAGCTATGTGACCTGTCTTGGTACACAGCCACATAGTGCACAGCTACGTGCACTAGTGTAGGTACACAGCCTCGTAGTGCAAAGACATGCAGGTGCACAGCTACGTGCACCATGTAGGTACACAGCCACATAGTGCACAGCTGTGTAGGTGCACAGCTGAATAGGTTCACAGTTATGTGACAAGTTTTGATACATAGCCTTGTAGTGCACAGCTACGTGCACTAATGTAGGTACACAGCACGTAGTACAAAGCTATGCATGTGCATAGCTACATGCACCTATGTAGGTACACAGCCATGTAGTGCACAGCTGCATAAATGCTCAACTACGCAGGTGCACAGCTGCAGAGGTTCACAGTTATGTGACCTGTGTTGGTACACAGCCACATAGGGCGAAGCTATGCAGGTGCATACCTACGTGCACCTATGTAGGTACACAGTCACGTAGTGCACAGCTGCATAGGTTCACAGTTATGTGACCTGTGTTATACACAGCCATGTAGTGCACAGCTACATGTACCAATGAAGGTATGCAGCCATGTAGTGCAAAACTATGTAGATGCATAGCTACTTGCACCTATGAAGGTACACGGCCAGGTAGTGCACAGCTGCATAAGTGCACTGGTTTGTAGGTGCATATGTTGCTTTACAGATGCATAGCGGGTAGTTTAACGCTACTTGAAATTTCGTGATATGCTCCGCTGCGGTGGTGTAGTGGCCAAGGTACTCAGCTGCAGACCCGCAGGTCCTGAGATCGAATCCCAGCTGTGGCGGCTGCATTTTTGATGGAGGTGAAAATGCTATAGGCCCGTGTACTCTGATTTGGGTGCATGTTAAAGAACCCCACATAGTTGAAATTTTTGGAGCCCTTCACTATGGTGTCTTTCATAATCATATGGTGGTTCTGGGATGGTAAATCCCACATATCAATCAATCACTTTGGTTATATGGTGCATAGCTTCTGGAACCTTGGTGCAAATATGGACATTTGCACTGGTTGGAAGACTGCAAGACAGGACAGTATCTCTTCTGTTTCTCTATGCCTATGCGAAATTCTGTTTTTGCACCTGAACATTCCTCAAAGCATAGTGAGTGGTTAGTTACTTCTCAAAACGATTAATTATAGCTGTGTGGGCATTTCAGAACTGTACTTTCAGTAGGCACCTTAGGAGAGTTTGCAGTGGCTACTGTCACATGCATGAACGTTTCTCTCTCACGGCAGTAGAGGTGTCTGTTAGAAGTGAAGCAGGGCAAGTAAATGACCTGATAACGCTATCGTGTTCCACTCCTAAAGGCGATGCTTCAGCGCAACTCCCGTGGTTTTCTGACTTCCTTGTATCTCACTGTGCCTTCTTCTCCGTGGCATGCAGGTTTCAGCAAACAGCCAGTCGCGGCATGAGTTCGGTCTGGAAGCGACTGCAAAGGGTCAACAAGCATGCAGCCAAGTTCCAACTGGTGGCCTCCTTTCGAGAGCTGGTGGTCACCGGTAGCAGAAAATGGTACGTGTGTGCTACCGATTTCAAGTGCTTAGGCGAGACAAGTATTTGAGAATTTTTTTTTTTTTTTCACTCAGTTGAGCAGCGTTTTAGAAACTTCAGATATGAATCAGGGAAAGCAGAACTTATGATAACTGCTATGAACATGGGGACAGCAAGGTTAATCGTGTAACACTTATACTGTCATATTATGGTGGCAGGAATATCTATGTCCTTTTTTGTGAGCATTTGTCCCGTTAACATATAGGACAGCCATTCTTGTTCTTGTGTTCTCGTACCTATGTGCCTGAGTCACTCAACACAAGATGGACGATGTTAGGAGCGTCCCCTTTGAATCTGGGGGGGACTCCTCTAGGTGCTATGTTGTTTGTGCGAAGAAGTGGTCACCTCTGAAGTTCCTGCTCATTTCAGTTGGGATCATTACTGTAATGGAATGAAATAAAAAACTTTATTTTAATGGAATGAAAAAACTTTATTTAATCATTACTGTAAAAAAAGTTTTTGTTATGTGTGGATGGACAGATGGATGTATGAGGCTGTATGTACCCTTTTGATTGGATGACAACTTGCATTATCTATCTTCCTACATGCTTGCGTCACCTGGCGTATAAAAATGACCGCAGTGCCATCACTGACCTGTTGTCGTGGTTGTCATACCTGTCGAGTGCAAGGTTGTTTGGCGACACACGTGAATACTTTTTTTACCTTGCAAAAGTGCCTTTATTTGTGTTGCTTGTAGTTCTTACTCGCCATTGCTGTGTTGACTTCTTGGATAAGTCATCTGGCTATCCACAAAATGCAGCTGCTTGCGTGATTCTGTTGCTGTGTTGAGTGCGATGCTGGTGCATATATAGCCCATTGGTGTCATGATTGTCGGTTGTGCGGTCCACGGGTGTCAAGTTGAATCTTACGGAATGCGGTGTTCCATGGTTTGCTGCTGTAATGGAGGCTGGACAGTATGATACTGCTACATTGGGGTACAAGAACCAGCTGCTTTATTTTTTAGGGCTCGCACACTTGCTTCATTTGTGCTGATTACTTCGTTTTGACATTAGCACTTGCTCCGCTGTGGTGGTCTAGTAGCTAAGGTACTCGGCTGCTGACCCGCAGGTCGCGGGATTGAATCCTGGCTGCGTCGACTGCATTTTCGATGGAGGTGAAAATGATGTATGCCCGCATGCTCAGATTTGGGTGCACATTAAAGAACCCCAGGCGGTGGAAATTTCCGAAGCCCTCCACTACAGCGTCTCTCATAATCATATGGTGGTTTTGGGGCGTTGAATCCCACATATAAATCAGTCGACATCAGTGCTTCTCCACTACATGCGCCTTTCATAGAGAGATTTCTCTTTTGCATTTAGATAATGATTTATTTGTGTGTCTGAGACTGGTCCTGATCTGGTATACTCTTTCATTCTTCACAGGCAGCCACATAAGTTACTTGTCATATGGACACGGAGGGGACGCCGGGTGGCCACCCAGGTATGAGACAGCACAAATGTCTGTCGTCCATGCTTTCGCAGATCATTGTCAACCTGAAGGGGTTGGTTCATGCCCGCCCCAGGGAATCTGAATGCCCAACTGAAGCTAGGAGCAGTAACCGGGTTAAAAATCGAGCAAATGCGTTAACCTAAAATGGGAAAAATTGATGCCACTGTGATGACATACCACTGCCAACATACATAAATCATGGCCATAAATTGAATGTGCAACCAATTTTTGTGTGTTCAGCATAGGAAGTGAATGCAAAAATTATATTTATGCAAAGTAAAAATGTAATGGGTGTTCATGCTTTTTTTTTTAGTAAGAAAAACACTGCCTTGGTTCTGAAAGATGAAACCGGCATAGTTTACTTTCTCGGCATACATAGTTGCTTAATAACTTAATGTCAGTGTTGCGCATTTTCAGACAATATTACTGTCCATGAAGAACCATGTCGTTTTCATTATGGCCCATAGGTTCAGGTTAAAATACACAATAAATAGAACGTGGAAATGTGAAAAGACTTCAAAAGCTGAATATTTCACAGGAATCGAACCCAGGACCTTTAATATAGTTCAAAGATATGTTAAAGTAAAGAATGAGAAAATTTATTCAATTTCAATTACATTGCAAAAGCTCTGCCCCTTTTTGTGGCGCTTGCTTTAGGATAGTTAACCAATTTCCTTTTCAGCTCCACAGAACCTGAATACCGGAGCTTTCTTGCCACTGCATGCAATGTGTGCATGAAGACAAGGGCTGCGAATCAATTCTCTCGTCACTTCCAATGCAGGCGAGGTCGTGGGAGCCCACTATCCGCGATCCGTATCAAGGGCGTGTCGCCTGGCCCGTGCCGGAAAATGTGGAGGTGTCCGTCACGCTGTTCCGCGATCCAAACAGCAACGTCTTTGAGGACAAGGAATGGAGCTTTGTCATCGAAGATGTGCGTGGTGACGTGAATCATTCCTCTTTTGTGTGTTGCACCTAGTGTAACAGTAGGTTAATAGTATGGTTATCCATTGTGATTAGCTGACTGACCCATTGTGATTAGATGACTCTTCAATGACATGATTATGCCCTGTGGTCTAGTGTTATAGAAACCCCATTACACTGTATCACAATGTAAAGCTCTGGTTAAATGGCATAAGCAACTGTTAATCTTAGAAGATGACTGTGCTGGGAAAAAGGGTCGCATGTGGGGTCTGGCCAGTGCTTGAAATAGGCTAGCCAAGCAAGACTGCAAGAATTTTTTTGAGCTGCGAGGATGCAATGCTGCAATAAATGTGGAAATGTGCTTTTTGTTGCATCGTTACTGTGCAGAAAATCTTTCAAAGGGTCACCCTTGGAGAATCTAGAGCACTTGAAAGAAAAGGTGTACATTACATTTTCTTCAGCTACATTAAGGATAAAGAATAGCAGCAATGCCTGCTGCACAAGGCTTCAGTGAAGGCCTTCAAAGTTGTACTGTTTTGTAAAGGGTGCTCTAGCATTTTTGTTGTAATAATCAACTTTCAAATGTGTCAGGCTGTTTTAGCCTTGGCTCTCTTTATTCTCAATGGAAAGCATTCGCTTTTGTTGGTAATAGAACCACTGTTATAGTTTATCGTTGAGTAAAACACAGTGAAGGTGCAGTAAAACACCAACTCAAGGTTACGATCCTGAGAATGTGAGATTGGTATGGAATTATGAACTGAACATCACACGTAAGAGACTAGGACACAGAATAGGAACAGTGCTGTCTATGCTTGGGCAAGTATTCTAATACTTTGAGTATTTGAACTTGCTTTAATTTGAATTGAAAATATTGAAACTTTGAAAGTGTTTGAAATGAATAAGTAAATGTATATTAGTTCGTTTATAATCACCATAAAGGTGATTTCAGTTAAGTGGACGGGTGCTGAGCTGTGAAAGCAGCTTTTCAAACCTGTACTTTGCGTATAATGTTCTGCAAAGGTCGCTTCGCTGTAATGAAGAATTGTTAAGCCGTGAACAGACCTGTTTATTGAAAGTTTGCATTTTAGCGAAGCTTCAATTCAAGGTTAAATGAACATATGAGCCTCACATCGATTAATTTTGATGCTTTGAAGCTTCTTATACCAGCTTATGTGCTTAAGTATAACAAATAATAAAACTTAACATATTTTGCAGGTTATCACTTCTATTTTACCAAAAGTCAAATCCTGGTTCTGTTCAATGTTGTTTTTACATCCTTTGAACCAAATGAGTGGGGATTACACAGGCCTCGTTTTAATAATATATATATATATATATATATATATATATATATATATATATATATATATATATATATATATATATATATATAAGGGAAAGAAGTGTATACCTAAGGGCTCGTTTTTCCGTGTTTTTAACACAATAATAATGAGATATAACAGACAGTAATGCCAAGGAATGTACAGGGGAAGTTATTAACATTAATGGAATGTAAATAAGAAGAAAGAAAAGTGGATGAAAAAATTACCAACTGTAAGCAGGAATCGAACCTACGACCTTCGAATTACGCGTTCGATGCTCGAACGCGTAATTCGAAGGTCGTAGGTTCGATTCCTGCTTACAGTTGGTAATTTTTTTCATCCACTTTCTTTCTTCTTATTTACATTCCATTAATGTTAATAACTTCCCCTGTACATTCCTTGGCATTATATGTGCACGTTAGTTTAGTCATGAAAAATATGCCCATTTTTCTTTATAACTTCATGTACACTATTCGAATTTGATTCAAAATTATTCAACCAAACTTACTGTTCGCTGCAAACCTAAAATTCACTATTCACACAAACCTAGTGCTGTCACGTGTTTACACTCTGCGTATCTGTCATTTAAATGCACTGTTTGATTTGTAATTCTCAGGGTTCCTTGCAGGGGACATTACATGTAGGATGTAATAGAGAAGTGTAACAAGAACTGAAATGGTTCTCGCGTAAATTAGTTTCCTCAAAGACAGGTGCACAATACATGAGCATTGTGACTGGAAAAGTCACAATTCTTTGAGACTGGAAAAGTGATTGCAGACTAGCTTTGTTTATCTGATCACGAATGTGACTTGTCGGCGCTCCCGCAGATCTCGGCTCAGGGCAAGCGGCGGCACATAGCGGTCGGCGTGATCAACGTGGCCAAGTTTGCACGTCCCGAGCCAACACAGACGGAGGTGATGCTGCACTTGCGGCCGCTGACGCCAAAGTGCAGCGCGGCGCACTTGCAGCTCATGTTGTCGTGCAGTCTGCTGCGCGAAGGAAAGGCCACGTACGTCTTCTCACCGCTTCTGCTTGCAGTCAAACCTCCTCAATGATCTGAAATATTGGATAGAAAGAAGTGTGGGATATAAGAAATTGCTTGCATAGAACGAAACACTAGGTATTGCGAATCACTGGATATAATGAATTCCCAGGATGCAGAAAACTACTATAGACTCTCAGTGAATTGAAATCTCTTAAAAGAGATTACTGCTTAAATGCTGCCATTAACTTGGTTGGAGTCGTACTTGAATTCTTCGCCCTTGTTCATCTCTGTGTAAACAGAACATACTTTGCTGGTCTACTCAGGTTTCGATTTATGGAAGTCTTCTGTAAAAACAAAAAAAACTGTCCCACCAGTGTTACAGATTTTTGCTTATAACGAGTTTGTGCATGTACCGCATTCACTCGATCCTAGTAACACATGACATCTTGAGTTCTTTAAAAGCACACTCTTCTTCATGTGAAATGACCCAAAGTAAACTTGTGAGAAGTTTAGTTGATCAGCTTAACTTTCGGAGTATAATGAATGAGTGTGGTTATGTGGTTAAGTTGGTTAGTGTACATTAGTTAGTGCTGTGTGAACACGTAAGTGCCGAAAGAAATGTCCTGCAGTAAGCTAGGAAAGCAAAGAGCAATGCACACGAGCTCTCTTTGCTTTAGTTGTCCTCAAACCTTATTATACAAAAGTTGCATATTATGTGAAAATAAGTTCATTATATCTAGAAATTTGTTATAAAGATTGATACCTATCACTGTATCGATTGCAAGACTATTATTAATTTACCTACTCATAGGCAATACTTTGGTATATCCGGGAACGCTAGCTTGAGGGGTAAGTGTGCTTCACTTTGTCGCTTTTCTTTCAGCATTTACGTGCGTGCACTGCAAACATTTTTAAATTGACATAGCATTTCTTCTTTGTGCTTCAATTATTGTTGTAACCTTGTATGGTCGTGCGCAGAGATGAGGACATGCAGAGCATAGCGAGCCTGCTGAGCGCAGCACCCCTGGCGGCACCGGACTATGCCAACCTCGAGGACTTCGAAGAGGAAGCGTCCCCGCAGGCCTCGGCGCAGCTCTCGAGGCTGGCTGCCGACTGCTCGAGTCTCCTGAGCGCCGGCGACAGTAGTCCCGCGCCCTCCCCTGTCAACACGGAGAACGACCTCGGTGGGCAACCCCTTCCTGGCTTTTTTTTTTTTTTTTTTTCACGAGAAAAAAAACTGGAATTTTAAAGTTCTAGCAGCTGGAGGTATTCACAAAGTGTGATATTGCATAGTCAGTTAAGACCACAGAGCAAGATAAAAGAGGAGTGCCTACTCCACCACCGCCCTACGCATTCTCTCAGGACGAAGCGTACAATGCAGACACAGCAGCCTAACCGATTCTTTTGCGCTCCCATCCATTCCTCTTGGCGGTTTTGCTCATGCTTTCTTCTTCCCGGCGCCAATGGCAACGTGTAGCGCCTTCTGTTTAGGCGCATAGAAATCATTCAGTGCCGAGGCTGATGAGTGCATGCGCTGGTCGTGGAGACTTGTGATGGCATAGGCGGGGAGCGACACCCGGAAAGCAGATGACAAAATGGGTGGGCAAGTGGACGCAGCAACGTGTCTAAGCATGGCCGTGCACCGTCACTGTAGCAACGACAGAGAGAGGACTGAGAGAACCTCCGTTCGTGGCTCTGCTTGAGGACGGCCTGTCTCCTCTGCCACTTTGCTCCAGAACGGTGGGAACACGAACACAATCCGAATGGAGGCAGCTTAGTCTCGCATCTTGCTTTTATCAACATTCGTTCTTTTATTGAAGCAACAGTTTTCACAAATTACATATATCGCTTTGAATAATTATCGCAGTCACATATTACTGTGTAGTACGCTGAATCATTCCTTGTGGTACATCACTTCCACCATGTTGGGGCCCGTGAAGTGACGGGCAAGCGGTATTTAGTCTGACATGTCACTTTTTGTGGGGGCGCGTAATGTTGCAAACGTTGGCAGATGAATCGTGAGCGCCCATTGCATGCATTTCTCTTGCTTGCTTGAAATGCTCAACTCTTGTGAGGGACTCTAAGGTGTTGAGACAGATGGGAAATTGATTTTGTGCTATTAGCTCCCGTTAATATGAAGCTAAAAAACTCTCCTGCTCTTTTAGTGGTCTGCTCATTTGCTCCTGTGAGGCCCTTCTCAACCATGGCAAAAAAAAAGAGACTCGGGAGTGGGTTTATTCGACGATGGACACTTACTTCACTTACTGTGCTAGTGAATAAAAGAAGAGACTGTGTTGAGCAAATGGAGCGGGAGAAAGGACAATTGCGTGGCTATGCTAAATTATTGGCGCCTTTGTGTTGTCATAAACCATCTTTTTTTTTTCCTGTCCTTGACATGTCTTTCTTCGAAAATTTGAACTTTTGTAAAAATTTATCATGCCTACGTTTGTGATATTGGGGGCCTAGAACTATGTTCTGCCTGCCCACTTTCGGCACCTAAAATTCAACAGCCTCTAGTGATTACTGCTCACAAGTGCAGCTCACTCTATAGTGTTTGTCTACTCCAAAGCTCTGTAGAGGCACCCAGTGACTAGAAGCGCATCTGATCGAACGCTGCACTTAATTCATGTCAGCTATTTGCCTATAGCATGCCACCTGCTGTTTGACAGCAAACAACAGGGGCCGGCATCACTTAAGTGAGTGAAAACTGGTCTCTGCATGAAGAAAGGACACATGAGAAAAGAGTTACTTCGCGCTCCGCTCTCTTACAGCACAGCGACAACATTTGGCTTATGTGTCTGCTATCCACAGGATGTGTGTTTTGACCAAGCCTGAGTGATGGTTCGTGGACTCTCTTAAGAGCAGCACGTTCCTTTTGCTCTTCTTTGTAGACCTGTCTCTGCGGAGCCCATCCGCTGCAGTGATGGTCGTCCAACCACCGCCTCCGCCTCCTGAGCCTCCTGAAACCGACATAAACCTGAGCAAACAAGCTGAAGCCATGGCCGAAAGCTGGGAAGCACCATCGGTGAGTCAGACTTGTCCAGTTGCTGCAGTTGCCTGCCTTGGTAGCATAGCTACTGTGGGGTTTTCACTTCCAAGCATGAAAGTGCAGGTTTTGTTGTGGGCCAAGGCAGCCATGTTTCAATGAATGGTAATGCAGAAATGCCAATGTTCCTTACTTACATGAAAGATAAAAAAGTATTCGTATGAAAATTTCCTGTGGCCGTTCTTGTACCTCAAGTTAAAGACCAAGCCCTGAAGAGCCTAGAAAGTGTGCTGGTTAGCGTTATTGCACCTAGAAAAATTATTGATGACATGTTTTTAAAAGCTACCCTCTGTCCTTACTGCACTTGCGACAAGTCATGTGCTTGCGTTAAATATAGAGACATTTCTATGGCTGCTCTGTTTCATGGTTATCTTGGCGACACAAAAGCGGCCATTTTATATTTTCTGGTACCTCACAACATTGTAAAAAGCTGTAATGGCATGTGAAGTCACCAGAAATGGTACAGTAGCATGGTGACATACTAGTGTCACTTTAGTACCAAAATAAAATATACCGGCTTTTACAGAACACCGCGCTTGCTCAGAGGCAACTATGTATACAGGATACCTGTGTGATGGAGTAAACTCAGCTCCGAAAATAAGTATCAGTACCCATAAGAAAAGCGAGGGATGGTCAAAACTAATCCAGAGGGTTACGCTATGGCGTGCCTTATGGAATCCTGATTATAGTCTGCAGAACCACAGAAGTGATTCTATAGATAAAGAAAGTTTAATGGTTGTGGAAGGTGTGAACGTGCGACACTGTCAGGAATTTATGCAGAAAGAAAAAAAATGAGGAGGCCCTTAAGCTTTGCCATTAAAAGTTGAACGCGACAGGGATATTCTGTTCCTAGTGTGCACTTCAAACATTTAGATTATGAAATTTTTTCAAGTTGCTATGCACTCACTACATGACCTTAAGGGTGCAGTAATGTGTGTGCCTTTTGTAATAGGTTACTGGCTTTAAACCATGAAGTCATTGTGATAATCCCATTTTCCGGGGTGCGATGACAATGTACGCTTGTACCACACATTGTTACGACAATATTTAATGTATTGTGAAGTATGTATACGGGGTGCGTGTTCGTAAAGCATGAAAGTTGCTTTCACTGCAATTCCAAGCAGAGGAAGTTACTTTCACTGTATTCACAAGCAGAGGCACAGCTGTGTGGTAGAACACCCACTTGCCACGCAAATGACCCAGGTCCGATCTCCACTCAGACCCAGAATTTTTATTATTTATTTTATTTGCATCTTTCTCGATTTTTCGGTCGCGCAAAGATGCAGGATTTTTCGCTCTCAACCAATCGCGCTGCCACTGACGCCAGAATTTACGCGCAATGAGCTCTTTAACGCTATTGGATTAAAATAAATGTAGGTAGTACTTCGGCTGCCATCTTGTGACAATACAGGTTACCATGTACGACAAGCTTCACATGCGGACTCCTGGCGATGTCTTTTGATGGTGAGCAACAACAAGAGTAACTTGAGCTGGTAGTCTGTGCAAAGAAGTTTCAGTGACCTGCAAAGTTGGAGACGAATTCATTGCTGAAAATGTCTCTGTGGTTTGAAAACGGTGTGTTGCTTGCAATTATGTGCTCCTTTAATTCGGTTGCCGCCTCTGTAAAACTTAACTAATTTAGGCTTTTATGTGTGTGAATAATTGAAAATTTTATACGTTATATCAGCTAGTGTGCTTAAGGGGGGAGGCTACCATCGGATACCAACTTTTTTGTTTATTGAGATATCTTAATGAAATTTTCAGGATAGACTTATAGCAAAAGCATTAGAAGAACTACAAAATTTCATCAAGTTATGTTCACTGGTTTTCAAGTTACAGCAGAATATCAGGGTAGTGCACATGGTTCTCTTATTCCAGGCCTGGAGAACTTTCAGAAGGTGCTGGAACTGTGAAATTAACTATGATGATTCCCAGATTGATACTCCAGGGGGTAACAGAGCCCTTTTTTGAATTTCCTTGCTGAAAAGTTTTAGCAGACCATCAAACTTTGTGTTCGTGATTAGGATTTTATCAATCAAATTTTGATTAAATATAATAAATAACACACACAATATATTGAAAAAATGGGCTTGTCACCCCCTCAGAAATTTATTCATGTACATAATAAAAAAAGACTTATGGAAATCCAATGAGTGGTTCCAGAGATATGGCTGGAATAAGCAGCCTCACTAGCCAAAAAAGTCATTTTGAGAAAACGACGTTTGAAAGTTTTGAGCACATAGGCAGTTCTAAAATGAACCTGCAGCGTAACTGGAGGTGTCCTTTGGCACTCTCTTTCTTTGCCGCCTTTCCATCTTCTCTAGGGATCGCTTCTTAGCCTTTTTCAAGCGCAGAGAATCTTTCTCGGCTGCCCGTTGAATGGCCAGGTGGCCAGGTGTTAGCCCCACTGATGAAGCTAGCTCTTGGGTGGCCCTGTAGCAGCCAGCATTGCATCTTAGCACTGCATCATGCAGTGCTGTCTCCACAGCAATCAGTGACGCATGCTGCTCTTTGGGCATGAGGGACCACAGCACAGAGCGAAAGGACTCTGATGCATTCTGCGTCTTTGCTCCCAAGCAGCGTTGCAGAAGAGAAGCCTGTGAGAGCCTCTCATAAATGGGTAGAAGTGCATCTGCAACATAGTGTGGCAGCTTGTACGAATGCTTCGGAGGTGGAACACCGGTAATCTTGCTGGCATCGTGACGACACCACGAGTCTGCACCCTCTGGGCGCAAGTCGTGGTGCGGCTTCTCATCCGTCGACGTCACATGGTGGTATGATGCCATCACTGCCCGCCGCATTGCAGCCACATCATCGGAATTGTTCCGTAGGGCCCAGCCATAATAATCTGTCAACTTGTCGATGAGGGCCTTTGTCAGCCTGCCCTTCCCTCCCAAAGCCTTGTCACTTTTCTGCACAAGGTTGCGAAGTGCAGTCCCCATCCTCTTCTGAACGTGGTTCAGGCATTCCTCTTTTGAAATGGGGACCAGTCCATAAACATTTTCTTGTACAAGGGCAGAAAAGGTGGCACTATCTCCATCAGACACGAGCGTTGTGTAACGGAGGTTGTGCTTCGACAGTGAGCGTGAAAAAAGGATGATAGCTGCCTCAACCTCCATTCTCCCTGATTTAGAGACGGTGTTTTTCTGGCACACATGATTCTCCAGCCAGCATGCATAGTCTGCGTCTCCAGGCTTTGGCCCTACTTGGCAACCAAGGCACTGATTAGACAGAACAACGGCGTCCAAGATAAGGCCCGTATGGTATTCGATAATTGCCCCGACTCCAATATGTGATGTGTGCCCACGCTTGTGCCATGTTCCATCATAACAAACTGTTATATCCCTGGTGAAATATTGATCCATTTCTTTGTAAGTGGCTTTTACAGCAGAAGCAGATTCTGCATAGAAATTTTCTATGCATTGTGTCTGCGGTTCCCTGAATTTCTTCAGGTGCTTCTGAAAGGTCTTGTGATGGAGGCCACGATGGGACACGTTCATCGCTGCCCAAAAGTCGTTGAGAGCTGTTTGTCTCTTGCCTATTTGTTTTGTTGCCATAATGGCTTTTACATTCACATCAAAGGCCTTTGTGTCATCCTGACGAGATGAACTCCATGAGCTTGAAACTACTCCACAATGCAAGCATACTAGCTCAAGCTTTGCAGCATGTCCAAGTTGGGTGCCTCCTCGTACCTTCATCCCGATCGCGGTGCACCGGTGGCACGGGGTCCGAGATAGCAGGTCGTCTAGGGCATCCATTTGCACAAGGAAAAATTTTTCGCCTTCACTTGTAGCGGTGGCAACTTCATGATCGCGCTCCATTGCCTGAAATTTCCGCTCCGTCGCTGGCATAGCGCCAAGTTCTCTTTGCACAGCAGCGCGTTGTTGATCCGCCGCCTCTTTCTCCTCGCACGTCAGGAAACTTGTTCGCAAATGCACAGTTGACGACGCGATCGCACTCGAGGCCGATGAAAGAGAAGATGCGGAAGCCACTGTCAATGAGCACGAGACACCAGGTGCATTTGTAACGACAAATTCTTGCACCGGCGGAGCAGGAGTCCCGTTGCTAGGCGCGTCGATGCGACCACTCTCTTGCGTAGATGAAGCAGAAGCTGCCCCACAGGTACCGTCAGTGCGATCACCGTCGGCGAGCGGAGAGCCTCGCCGCGCGGACAAGCTTCATAGCTCGCTTCCTTGCACCGAACGATTGTAGCGTCTTCTTTTTCGTTGGGCGCATCGTGAGCGAACACAACAACGGTCTCGTATAGACGGTTGAAGATCGTTTCGAAGACAGTTGAAACGTGGAGAGTATGCGCACGGCTGCAACGATACACGGAAGCGAGCGGAACACAAAGACGCCGGACGGAGGAGCAGCAGACGAGCGGCCGCATCGGCCGCATTATGCGCAAGAGCGCTACGTCATCGCGCGCAGCAGCCAATGGCAGTCGCGGGCTCCCCCGCGTCCTTGGGGAGCGCGCGCTTCGCCCAATTCCAGCTGCGCGCCTCAGCCGCGGGAAACTTGAAAGCTCTCGCGAGCCCTCCAATCATGAGCGGCTTGCTCCTCTCCTGCGCTGCCGCCGGCGACACAGGTGGCGGGGAAAGAAAGAGCAAGAATTCACAAACAAAACAACACCAAAATGGCGGCGCTCCGTTGAGCGGTCGAGAAACTGCGATCACGCCAAGTTGGGGTAATTTTAGCGCTCGCGCACCGCTCGAGGGCCGCCGCGGCATGTTCTAAACTTTTATTTCAAATGGTTTCGCGACGAATTAGACGTTGATATTTACAGAAAAGGTAGTTTATGATACATACTGCCCGAATATGTGGTTTGCCAAAAATCGACTTTTTCGCGATTTTTCGGTTTTCAAAGGCCACGTCCCCCCTTAAAATTCACTTTTTGAGTCCAGTAGTCACTATCATAAGTAGTAGTATAGATATTTTTCATTGTTAATAAATATTTTTAATGTGAACTTAATGCAAGTATGCACTAAGCTGGTGCGAAATGAGTACAAGTTTTTTTACTGTGTGCATAATATAGTCATCATCCTCATCCTCAGGATATCACCAGTTATTGGCTTTTCGGAGAATGGTACATGTCACACATGTGGAACTAGCGAAGTGGCTAGCCTGTTAAAAATCCCATGAATTACTGATTGACAACTTTTGGCGGGTACCGTATTTACTCGTATAATCCTCGCACTTTTTTTGACAGAAAACTGATGCAAAGTTGGGCGGTGCAAAAATTATGCGGGGAAAACATTTCACGAAAACGTACAGAGCGTTCCGCTAGTCGTGGCCGCAAGTCGGTATTCTCACAGCAGCAACTAACAGCAAGCTTTGAGAAGTGCTAATTAAGAGTTACCTCAACAATAAAGCACAGGTTGACTACAAGGCAAGATTTATTTGAGACACAAAAAGTGCAAGCAATTAGTTGAGAATTAAAATACCATACGCAAAGCTTGTGGGCGTTGCAGGCGTAACGGTAGTGTTCGTCACTTAACAGGAGTCCGAAAAAGGTAAGTGAAAGACGTCAGTATTGAGTTGATGGCCGTTTAACAGAATCGTCTGCAGTTTCCTTCTGAAGAAGTAAAGTTTACCATCAATGGTAGGCACACGGAAGGCCCAATACTTAGGCACACGGAAGGCCCAATACTTCTTTATAGCTTTCAGCTGCCGTAACCAGTAGCGAACACAAAACTCGTCTACTTCGAAGGGCCTACCGGCGGCCCTGTTGCCGTTGTTTAGTGCATGATCCATCACTTTCAACTTGAAAGCAGCCGTGTAGCTTCCGTATCGCCCCATAGCGTAACAATATTACAGACACAACATACAAATCACACCACAACACGCAATTGCCACTTTGGCTTGGATTCAACTGGATTGAATCTTGGTGAAATAATAGTACGCTCTATGCTTAGGAGATGGCGCCAGACGGTGCATGCTATCATCATCAGTGGCTGGAAAGAGCAGACGACATTTTTGCAACAATTTTCGGGGGTGCGATGATTACTCGAGGAAAAAAAAAGAAATCGTATTTTTGTCGGGCGATGTGGGGGGTGCGAGGATTACACGAGTAAATACAATGAGTGTGTTCGAACTAGCCGAACAACAAGTTTTACGAAATTCTGTTCTTTAGTGCCAAAGTGGTCAGAAAATTCTATTTCATGACTGGTGCTGATCATTGATGTGGTTGCTTGTCTAACAGTCGTCTAAAACTGACTATGTTGTCAGTGACATTCCAAGCGGCACATGCTGTACACCGCATTCACTTCGGCACCTGTCACTCTAGATTGAAATTCGTTTCCCTCAAAAGGAAGAATGCGGGATGTTTCGTTTGACAATGGCTGCTTTGACTCCATGCAGACGTTTCGCATCTTTTCAGGTACATTTGCCATTAAACGATCTGCGTGATATGCTTGTTTGTTGTTTGTGTTGCGTATAGCAGTGGGGGGGTGGGACAGTTTTAAACTGGTTTGACTGGTGCACTTCGCCATTCCGCACAACAGGAGCCAGGTGAGGACTTGCTGACGTGGAGCCAGCGCATGACCGAAGGCTACGAGGGGGTCAGGGTGACCAACCTGACCACCTCCTGGCGAAACGGCATGGCCTTCTGCGCTCTCATACACAGCTACCGCCCTGAGCTCATCGACATGGACTCCCTGTCACCCCACGACATCTCGGGCAACTGCAAGAAGGCAGGTCTTCCCCTATTGCATAATCGCTGCTTATCCTGGCGGTCTGTGTCACCTCAAGACTGTGTAAGCTTCTTATGCCTGATGTGCCATCACTTGATTCAAATGATGGGCCTATACAGTTCATGGGGGCATGGATGCGGCGGACATGCGGGGATATTAACGTCCTCAAAAGTTATCGGATTGTCTACTTTCTTTACCCTTTGTTAGTACTGCGACTTAATTTAAAAACTTGTAGTTATGACCCCCATATCATTGCTTTGTCATAATCACTTGTTGTCCTTCATACGGTTGTGTGTAACTAACAAAAAGATGGGACCATTGATACTCTCTCTTTGCTTCAATCTTTGCGTCTAATGTAAGGCGTCTGATGATCAAAGCCGTCTTCGCTGGCAAGATCTGTGACGGGCCTAATCTCGCTTCACAACAGAAGGACTTCGATGCGAAGGTCTTGGGGTGGCATGCAGGCGTTTGAGGCGGCGGCGTCTCTGGGAGTTTCTCGGCTCCTGGATCCGGCCGACATGGTTCTCCTGACGGTGCCGGACAAGCTCGTTGTGGCCACGTACTTGCACCAGCTGCGACAACAGCTCAATGCACCCCCCGAGCTGCAGCGACCCCTGCACGACGCGCCGCGGCCGTCTCCGATCTCTTTCACGGCCAGCGACGAGGCCGCGTCGACGCCTGCAGAAGCAATAACAAACTTCGTACGCACCTCTACGTAAGTCTACCACGAGTAGTTGTATTCCTGATGGTCCAAAAGTTGATAGGTGTGAGCTATGCTCAATGGCAACCTAAAAAAATGTCGGCTCCACCCGAAGCCATCTCTGTCCCTTCCACAGAGAATTGGCATAAAGGCTTCTCACAATAGCGCTCCCTCATTTTCATGATGTCAAATATTTTACGCCGTGTTATCACTTGCTGTCAACTGTTTCAGACGATTTACATTCCTAAATACCATTCAGGCACAAATTATAATGCACTGTCTCTGAATGCATCAAATTTGCATGGCGTGATTCCAAGGCACTCATTATTACATTCCAGGAAAGTAAGTGAAGAAGTGTATTTTGTGTGAGATATAGCAACTAATGTTAATCAGCATGTAACTAAGAATTTCATTATTTTGCCATAAGTCAGCTTCAATCCTTGCATAAGAAGAATCAAATATTAGGCCCTAAATGCACGCACAATTCATTTTGTAGCTGTATATGTTTCGTGCAGAGAAAAAAAATATTTGACCTTAGTCCTGAAACTGCGCCACGTTGAACAGTCGCCAAACATGGCAGCGTCTCCAGTGAAATTATCCTCTGCAGTAATACACCGCACAGTGAAGTAAATTTGTCAGCTACTTGTTCACTCAGGAAGCCTGTGCAAATGTGCACACTCTGTTTCAAGCCATTTGAACAAAGACGTGGTGCGTGGTGCCTCTGACGTTTAGGTGTACAATAGTACACACGACCACTGAAGGAGATATAAACACTATCTGAGTTGCTAGTATTCAGTCGTATACTTCTTGTGGGATTCGAAAATCGCTGCTCAGCCAAGCAGAATGTTTTACTTAGTATCGAAAAACTTTAAATGATCAATCTGCATGGTATTTACATTAGCTGAGAAAAAGTACTTAGGGTTTGAGGGGAAACCAGCTGGCACAGTCGTATTTCACATGTGAAGGACTGGTGGGCTGCAGTTTTGTAGATGGAGCTTAAGATCTCTCAAGCTGGAATTCACTCCAAGGCTCACTGTAAAGTTTGGAATGAATGGCATTGTGTCCAAGAAATATTTTCGTGTTTGATAGCCCTCATATTGTTGCAGCTATATATGTGTGGCCTTAACTATTGTTGGTTCACGAGAAATTGACGCTTCACTTGAAGCTGAGAGATACTGCAGTAACTGCGCATCAGATTACATAACAGTTACGCATGTCACATCCAGGGTTTTGTGAATATTCAAAATTTTGAATCTGAATATTTCATAAGTGAAAGATATTCAATTCGATAGATCCATATTCAAATTATTCTAAACATTTGGCCTTGGGCGAATGTGGTGCTAAACAGGCGAACGTTCTGACGTATAACTTATGCCTCAATATAACGAAGTAAATGAAAAATATTCTCCAACAGACACAGTGTTAGGAATATGCTCTTATAATAAATTTTCAGATATAACCAACTTATTTTCATGTAAGATGCAACTTTGTTGTAATGAGCTTTGAGTGCATTTTAATTTTGGAACAACTAACGACTTATGAATGCTACACATTCTCATTTTGTTTAGCAAAACATTGCTAATGCATTTTAGTGCACTTCTATGCTATGGCATACTGCCAGTCATTGCATGGCTATGCTGTGTTACCGGCAATAAGCTATGTTTTACGGCAGTCTTTGAGAAATATGCTTGATGCATGCATTGCCTTAGGACTCAGCTTCAGCCTTTTGTCCCACACGGCCAGTTACAGGAGTAGTTTCCCTCAGAAGCCTGTGCAGTACCTTTATTCAATAACTTTATTTGGCAGCATGCATTGTGCCTTTGGGTTTCGTGAATAGATGCAATAAAATAACCCTTGAGCATATTACAAAAACGATGTTTAGATGCACATACACAGGTATGCCTGTAAAATGCAGACTATGGTTACTATTTACTTTGGGACTAATTTTATGCTTTCAAATGTGCAATGTTCTTTGAGGACATAGTGCTCACTACTCCAAGAGTGATATTTTTACTCCTTTAAAAATGTCGGTTTAAGGTAGATAGGGCTTTGAAGAAGATGAAAGACAACATGCCTGTATAAATGTGTCCGAATCCTGCTGTTTTCCAGAAAAAACAAAAGATTTTCGGGCCGCTCACTCGACATCGTCGTCCTTCCCTTTTCTTTTCATTTTCTTCACATTATATCTGCTGTTATGTAGTGTAAAGGATGTTGTGTTATGATTTTATGTGGTGTAAAGCTGTGATATGTAAAGGATGTGGTATGCCCTTCAAATGAGCATCACTCTACATGGATTTTCTCGTCTCCCAAACAGCATTCGTCATAGGTCCTAAATGCCTTTTCATTTATACTGTGCACGCAACACTTATCGGCTGTAAATTTGACGAACTTTATTTTGCATAATGTAGTGTTGTTGATAAGAAAGGAACAAGTGCAGTGTTTTTGATAAAGGAAATGCTTGCCAGACGAACAAAAATCGGTTTAATTGGAGTCCAAAAAATATGCCAAAAAGTCACAAACACTTTTTTTTTACGTGCATACTTTGCACTTACAAGCAGCAACAGTCAACCTAGGCACCTTTCTTGTTTTTCTCGCAGGCCTGTAAGTAATGCCAGCAATGTGCCTTCTTCCCCTATGCCGGCAGACACCCTCCCCACCGAAGAGCACCTAAACAAACAAGGCTCGAACGAAAGAATACCAAACAAACGCCGGCCGTCAACGGAAGGAAGTCCAAACAGAGAAGGCTCCGCGGAACAAAGTTTAAGCAGGCAATCTTCGACGGAGGAAAGCTCAACAGGACGAGAGTCGAGGGAAAGAAGTGTAATAAAGAAGCAAGGGTCGGCGGAGAAGGTCGTAAACAGGCAGGAGTCGGCCGAGAGGAACTTAAAGACGCAGGACTCCGCGGAGAATAACGCGAGCAGGCGAGGCTCGACAGAGAGAGGCTTAAGCAAGCGGAACTCGTCCGAGAGGAGCCTTAGTCGGCAAAGTTCGACAGAGAAGAGTTTAATGGAACAGTCGTGGACCGAGAGGATCCTTAAAATAAAGATTCCTGTGGGTGACAAGTCAATCGGGAAGGATTCGCCAAAGGAATGCGAGTGCCAAGACAAGTCCCACTCCAAAGGAAGGTGCACAGATGGGGCCGCCGTTGATGACGCGGCAGCAGCTGATGAACCCTTTCGACTCGGATGAAGAGGACACTGAGAAGACAGGTGAGAAAGAAAACAAAACGGCTTCCAAGGACTTGCATGAGTATTGCAAGTTGGTTTGTTTGTAATGCAGTAAATTTGTTTAAAACACTCGATACATCGATAACCAGTCGCAGCATAACTACACCGCTTAAGCGTTGATTGTTGGGAGTGCCTAATTGCTTAATGTTGGTTGTTGATACGTGTCATTGATTGTTTTTTTTTCTTTTGGTACTAGAGTGATGGAACTGGACTCTGTCGTTTTTAGCAGGCAGTGCTATGTAGGTTGAAGAGACGTACGTGAATGCTAGAATTTGTGAGCAACAAGTAGTGCCTCGCATATAAAGAGAGATGTGGACATGGATCGTGTTATTCTCTGTATCGTTGTGTCATGCTTTTATGACATGAAATAATAATGGCGTAAGTAATTCATGGTAAATGTTACCAATTCTTAGCCCCTTTGTGACAGCATAAGCGAAGTGACAACTCCGTAACCAGTGGTCATGCGTTGACATCAAGCAGCCAGAGTTGTTATGTCATGTACATGAAATGTCTTGCACATAAAAATGAACTGCGCTGTAAAAGGCACGGATAGAGACTTTCATGACTGCAGTACATTTGAACTTATAAGTGACAAACGCCGATGTCACAAGTTGTCGATATAACAAACCTAATAGAAAATTGTCTTTTTACTTTTGTATTGTCAAAAATGTATGTTTAATTTTTATCGAAAAAATATATTTATGTCTTGTGACAAGTTCTGACTGGCAGGATAGCATGACAGTAGCAACAGAATGTACGTAACGATATAAGGGAAAATTGTGTGGGCCGTCGTCGATCTGACAGCTGTTGAAAAGCGTCACATAACACAGTGATACCTTCTTGCATTCAATTTCATTTGCCTTTAATGTCTGGCCGTGTGCATTGATGATAGCGTTTCTTCCTTTCGGATGACGTAAACCGCACCGTATCGTGAAGGCGTGGAGACGCAAGAAACTGTACCTGAGAAGACGGAGACGCGCGTGCCCTGTCGAGTGCTGGACCTGTCGCCGACGAGGCAACCCTCGCCTCCGGACGCCCTCGTGTCACCGCTCATCGATCCCAAGAAGGCAAGTGTCACTGTGAGTGAGCCTCGCTGATGTGCGATTTCCTATTCCTGTTCTTGAAAAGCGGCCACGATTCGTTCGCAATTGGGCAAGGGGCACCACATTGTAGAACGGGGGTCGCAAACTCACCTCGAAATAGCAGGCCACAGTCACAACATTTGGTCACTCAAGGGCCGCGACAAGGAAGCAGGTGGGAGCTGGGGGGTGGAGGGTGCCCGATTTTACGGACGTTTTCGTGGTCCCTTGAGGGTCCGTTAATCGGACGCTGACTGTATATCGAGCAACGGAGACCTAGTAACGTTGAACGCCATGGCAGTCTGTGCAGCGGAGCAAACAGGGTACAAAAAAATATCTAATCATGGCGAAAACGACACATGTGTAAACACCCGAGAAAATGGAAAAAAAGAACAAACTCTCTGCTGGCAAAAGCATGCGTAACACTCCATAAAAAACTAATTAATGGCATTGACATGGCAGCGCTAAACCCAGGTATCGAACCTCCTTTTGATCAAGGGCACAGGCGGTTTACTCGTGCTCTTTTACCCCTCCCTTTCAGTGTAAAGTGCCGCCATCATCTCTGTAGTGCATTTGTCCCGATAGCCAAACAAATAGGTGGTTTCCTCTGCCATAGGCTGGCATCCACACTCCCTACAATGAGCTGGCAAGCGCAAACCACCTGAAGTCATTGATGAGGTTAAGCGTTCCCTTGGTCTCACATTCATGCACCGCCTGGTTTGTCTTATACGATTCCCCCCGCATGACAATGGGCTCCTTATATGCAACATGATTTACATTGAACATATCTATTTTTTTCTCTTGTCCGATGGGCTAGGGGCTCCATGGTATCAATATGTTTCTTTAATTATTCTTTCCTCAGCCATAATTATTCTTTCCTCGTGCCGTTGGCAGAGGACACCACTTGTTTGTTTGGTCATGCTGCTGTAGTAAAATGCGTGAACTGCATTACCGCTTCTGTAAATGCATGTGACCTTGTTTTGTTGTGCGCTACAATATTGGCGTTACATTTAGGGCAAATGCCAGGTACAATTTTGAAAGGACAAAGCTTTGCTTTCTCAGGTTCTTGCTTACTGACCCACAAAATGAACGATTCCAATGGGAATCGCTGGGCTATCTCAGAATATGTGTGGTGCAGCTGAGACAAGGAAGAAAAATTGTCTTAAGGAGCATAATTTATCAATTAAGGAGGGTGTGAGCCCACACCTCTGTGGTGTGGGTACACGCCCGTGGTGCTTCGTGTGGCTGCGCACCACTGTTTGTAGAAACTCGTGTAATAGGCAGGAGCAAGCAAACGACTTGTGAAGTACTTAAGGCATATTGCATGCAAAAGAAGGCGGACGGATGTGTCAGTGTCTCTTCCATCTCTTTGTACAAGAGCCAATACGTGTTTTTAGATAGCGGCTGTGTGGTAGTTCACTTGTTATGCTATGCAGCAGTTAGCTTGCGCTGCTCTGCTCCCTTCGGGTGCATATTGCAAAACATATGTCTTTGCTTGGTGTGCGGAAAATAAACTAGTTGAAAGTCTAGCACCCTATTGGGTCTTTTCTTGTTTTCTTCTTCCTCGTCTCAGTTCCACCACAGACATTTCATTAAGCTATGCACCAAGTCATCCAACGTTACACTCTGCTAAAGGATATTTCTTCCACAGTGGGCCCATTTATATCCACTCTGCTAAAGGAATCACTGAGAGTATCAATAATTGGGAAAGAAAACAAAACGAAGATGCAACTTTTATCAAATTAGACTAAACAACAACTAACGAAAGCTCAAAGACCCATGTCTTTACTAAACTTTCAGAAACACTTTTGATGAGGACGGTGCTTAACCACTACCCTCTCTGCATGCAGAGGCCGTCTAGTAGGCTCGTCGAACTGCAGGAGCGGGCACGCAAGCTCCTGGAAGAAGCCCGCCAGCCACCGGCCGGCCGCGAGGTCAGCCCGGGCTCACTCGAAGAGCGGCAGCACCAAGAGCAGCTGCGAGAGCGGGCACGGCGCATAATCGCTCAGGCCCGACAGGGGCACCACAACAACAACAACAACGTCAGCGAGCCCGGCACTCCCGTCACGCCCAGCGCCCAGACTGCGAACGGACTCAAGGAGTCCGCCGAGGACGGGGCCAGTCGGGATGACCTGAAGGCCGAGCAGACCGCTTCGTGGAGCGTACGACTCTCCGAGGGTGTGTGCTACTGACCTTTGTTCACGAAGTATTGGCTTATCCAGCTTGATGTTTCCTGTACTCTAAATCTTTCCAAATTTTTCGAGCAACACATTCTTTCCATAATTGTAGCAACGTGTGGGGTCGGACAAGTTCGTATTTTATATTTAAAACTGCTCAGCGCGAAAGTAGACACAACTACACAGAAAAGGTGAGGACATAGTCTAAGTCTGTGCTTGTCCTCGTACAAATGCCTGAGTTTGCCAGCTTTCGTGCTAAACAGTTTTAGGTTTCACGATTGTAAAGTTGGCTTTGCTGCAATGCAGTTAGCCCACCTAATAGCAGGCAGTTACTTGTACAAACTGTGGATTGAAATGCCGTTTGCGTGCCCCGTCACACAAAAATCTAGACTCAACTCTCTTGATATAAACATGCGTAATAGACAAGCCACAGTGCGTGCAACTATGACCTCCTCTCTCCTTAATCATGACTGAAGCCACCGTTGGCTGGGTTAATATGCAGCTCAGGGAATCGCACTTGTCGATTATGAAAAAGATATGTTGGTTTTTTTCTAAATGTGCGAAGGCAGTAATTTCAGGGACCCATGTGTAATCATATTGAACTTCGATATTTCCAACTATATTTTTCAACAGTATAAAGCAAATTTGTCAACAAGATGTCCTGGCTCTCCAAGAGAAGTCCCCCTGCTCATCTCCCGCTTAGCATCACTCCTGTGCACTCATCAGCGTGCAGCACCACCCTCTTTTTTTCCAAGTACTTTAACCATAAGAAACCGCAGTTTTGAGTAGTAGTGACAGTGAAAAGTAGCCTGTCACACTAACTTCGTTTTGTGTTTCATTAGTCAGATCTGTGCACGGACTTGTGATTGTGCTTCTTATTTATTAGTTTTGATACCTTTACAGTCCTAAAGGGCCCCTCACTTGGTTTGAAAATTTCGAACAGGAAAGTGCAGTGAAGATCACTCAGGGGTGTTCACATCTGCGAAATATCAAATGACTGCGTCGCTTTAAACCAATCAAAATTTCAAGCAGGGGGTCGTGCTCCCATTCTTTGAGAGAGCTGCTTTCAAACGAGAGTCCAAGTCATAAGCGCGTAAGTCCTATGATATCGACTTAATTTATAATCCCACCAGCCATGCTCCAATGCGGAACAGTCGTTTACAGCACCAAGTAAAACAGGCATCATGATACAGTGTCCTTATCGTCGTCACTGTTCTTCATAGATTATGAAGCACCAACCAAAAATAGTGATTATTGGTTGCAGTACTCGGCTGCTTACCCGAATGTCGCCGGTTCGATCCCGGCCAGGGCAGTCGCATTTAGATGGAGGCGATATGCTGGAGGTTCCATATACTGTGCTATGTCAGTACACGCGAAGCAACACAAGATGGTCAAAATTTCTGGAGCCCTCCTCTACGTCGTTCCTTAAAATTATATTATGGTGGTTTTGAGACCTGGAACTTACAGATATTACTTTTTAAAATAATGACTCATAACCAAATTATGAACAAAAGGATCACAGCATATCTATGGAGTGAATGAGAATGAGTGGGGGAAGCGTCCGTCAGTCCATCCGTGCTTCCGTCCGTCCATTTGTTCTTGCTCCTGTCTGTGCGTCCGTCCGTGCATCTATTCGTCCGTCCGTGCGTCTGTCTTTTCATCCATGGGTCTGTATGTCTGTTGGTGCATCTGTCTGTTCGTGCGCCTGTCCGCCCGTCCATGCGTCTGTCTGTCTGTCCATCTAGTGAACACTCCAAGTACCGCCATCACGTATCTTTTCATCATATAGTTATCATATACAAGTACCGCCATCCAGCAGACATTCTAAGGACTAAGCGAGAGGTGGCTACTACGACGACGACACGGGACGTGAGACTCACAGTGTAAGGAGCTTCGCCCCATAAAACCAAACCTAATCAAATCCTAAGATCATAAATCACTACTATTCCGATTGACTATCCTACTATTTGTAATACAGACTCTGCAGTGTATTACCGAAGATGTAGTGTGGAGCAAAACAGAATGAGGAGAAAAATGTAGGAGGCAGGGCTTCTGATGAAACGAGATGCATCAACTTCGGCGAATTGGACAAATGTGGGGAAGTGCGATGCTCATGGGTCTTGGCCTTGGCATGAGGCATTGTATCTCCTGGCAGCATAGCAACAGAACAGTGCGATTTTTTTGAACTCCTCCACAAACAAACTGATCAAAGAGTGTTTTTCAGGGAAGCACACCCTAGATAGCACCTTGCAACTTGTGGTATATTACCATAATTGGCAGCGCAGCCTGGTGAGGTGCCCTTGAAAAATGTGAAAGCAGTGCAAAAGATATGGACGAGTGTGAATTAGTACACAGTACAAGTAGAAGGAACAGGTGGCACTGGCACTGGAGTTGTTGCTAATGTCATTGCTATATGAATGGCACTGACGTCGTCTGAGAAGTTGGGAGCATACTGTAGTGAGCGCCTTATCAAATTATTTTGTACATCATTGCAAGAAATTTATGTGATTATCGTTAAGTTTTTTGGAGTGTACACTCAAACCTCCATATAATTAACCCGGAGATAACGAAATATTGGTTGTAACAAAGTAACTCGGAAATAGTTTTGCAATTGATACAGTTTCAGGAATGTACCTTTATAACGAGTTTTCGGATATAACAAACTTTTTTCGTGTAAGATTCAACTTTGTTGTAATGAGGTTTGAGTATTTACATTTTATACAGGTTTCATTAAATAACTATTGCAGACAAGATACAGAGTTATTGCAACGCATGCGAACATGTCAGTATTCATACGAAAGGGAAATAGCACAAGTGCTACTTTGTTGCTGGTGTAGGCTTTTTGTCATCGAATGAGTTGGCCGCAAATGTATAAAGGGCTTTTGGGGTGTCTGCGTCACGAGAGCGCAAGTGTGACATCTGCAGAGCACACAACGTGCGCACCAGCACAGCTGCCATCGTTCGCTCACTCGCACGCTCGTCTACTGTCTCTTGCACAGTTTTCGATTTTGAAGTCGTGTCCGTAGCACGCTTTTTGAAATGTTCCCGTAACGCCAGCACGAAATGCATGCTTGCTTGCTGCAACACTGCACTGGGAAAAAAATTGGTGAAGGTGGTTTGGGGACCGGGTGGAGGGAAACTGGTGATGTGCATGCTGAACTACGTGGTGGTGTGCTTCTCTAGGTAGCTCCTTGCGGCCTGCCAGGTTTCACCAGTTCCAGAAGAGGTGCATAGGCGGTGAGTAGAGAACGGTCTGCCTGCCTCCACTGCATGCACGTCCTCCGCATGTGTCTGCAAAACTACGGGCCGCATTCTGGAACAATCGGGCTTGGTGGTCTGAAGTTTTCTTCAGAGATTACTACACACAAATCTGGTGCTAGGTGCAAGTTGTGTATGTTTGGTGGTTTTAGCCAACATTCGTATGATTGTTATAGTGCAAAAACTCTTCTACATTATGAATTGGTATGCAAATCAAAATTATCTTCCTTACATTCAGCATTTGTTGTATATAAACCTTAAAGCTAACAAGTATATTTGAGGCATCTCATAGCAATACAGTCGACTGCCGATTTTTCGGACACCCGAACTTTCGAACATCTTCGCGGCACCGCCATGAGCCCCATAGAATCAATGTATAAGAAAATCTGAAATTTTGGACGCTCGAACCCCCCGGAGTCCAATTTTCCAGACTTTTTGACGCGATGGAAGGTCGGAAATCACCACAACTGCGTCACACGCAATTACGGTCGCATAAATGAGCGCACCGATCTACTGTGGTGGCATTTGTTGCTTGGACTCGTTGATCGTTAGCGGAGAAACACACACGGCCTCTGAGATTCCTAACACTGGCCGTGTTTATCGTGCAAGGGTGCTTCGCTGACAATTGAAACTATCCACCCGGAAATTTTTTGCTGCCAATAATGTTCCTTTTGCTTTAGCGCTTGTGCTCGTGCGTGCCACTCTGGCTTCCCACGCAGCGCTTTCGCGAAGCGTTTCACCACTTCGAACTATAACTAACCGTCACACACCGATTTGGTCTGGCCTCGCTGGCTACCTTGAGTGTTTACCAGCACCACCTCTGGATTACCTGAGGCACCGTCGCCTGCCGTCGCGCCGTTTTGTTTACGCAGCCCACATAGTGTTTGGCTAGCCTAGTGGGTGGTTGTGTGAGAGATGCTCTGCAACACTAAGCCTAGGTGCTTCGACGCTCGTCAGCAAACTCTTTTGTTCAGATCGTGAGGATTTCACTTGCCTGCGATGGCTTCCACTCCGTCTTCATCGTTCTCGCCGATGGCATCGAAGCGCGGAAAACAATACCGTCGATTAACGATAGAGAAGAAAGCCGCCTTTATTAAGTTAGTGAAGAGTGCCCGATCGCAGGCTGACGTGAGCAAGGAGTTCGGCATTTCCAAGCACAGTTTACGATTTCCTGAGGAACAAGGACAAGATCTTGAAAGCGGCTGAAAAACCGTCTGGTGCCCAAAAGATGAATGCAAGCCAAGGTGTTCATCCAAAGCTTGTGGACGCTCTCGTCGTGTGGCTTAATTCAATGATTGCCAAGCAGTTGCCAGTTTCGGGCTGCATCTTGAAACAGAAAGCGGAAACTCTCACGCTTCGTATGGACATCACGGATTTCAAGTTCAGTGATGGATGGCTGAGAAACTTTAAGCATCGGAATGGCCTTAAGTTCAAGAAGGTGTGTGGCGAAAGCGGCGCCGTCGACAGTGCAGTTATTGCGCAGTACCGCAGCGGAAAACTCCAGTCTTTGTTGCAGCTATTCTCTGCTGACATTTTCAACTGCGACTAAACTGGCTTGTTTTACAAGATGCTGCCAGAAAGAACACTCGCTTTTGCTGGTGATGCATGCCATGGTGGCAAGCATAGCAAAGAACGGCTGATCGTTCTTGTCGGTAGCAATATGTCTGGCAGCGAGAAACTTCCTTTGTTAGTAATGGGGAAGTCCAAGAGTTCGAGGTGTTTTAAAGGGGCAATGCTGCCAGTGTTATATGAAGCCAACAAAAAGGCATGGGTAACGCAGCAGTTGTTCGAGAGTTACGTCCTTAGGTTGGACAGGAAGTTTGAACAACGGAACAGACGTGTTCTGATCTTTGTTGACAACTGCGCTGCTCATGGTCACATTAATAACTTGAAGGCTATCCAGCTGGAATTCATGCCGCCCAACACGACTGCGATCCTCCAACCGATGGACCAAGGTGTTATCCGTAATTTGAAACTTTTTTACCGTTCACGTATACTCAACCGCATGGTGCTGTGCTCAGAAAACGGGAATGGCTACAGCGTTGACCTTTAGTCTGCTGTCAGAATGCTTGCGGACGCATGGAAGGCAGTAACACAAGACACGCTTTGTAACTGCTTTCGCCACGCGGGCTTCGTACTCGACACAGAGGCAGCAGACTTGCCTGAAGAAAGCGACAGTCTGACTGACTTGTGCCCTCTCGTGGACGATATTATCAACTACCTCCGCTCTGCTGGTGCTTCCATGCCCACAGAAATAACGTTTGAGTGGTTCGTCGATGCTGACAACGAGCTCGACTTCTGCGCAGAGCTAACCGACAACGAAATGGTCGGTCAGGTTATGGCCGATTCAGACGACTCCGATGTCGAAAAAGAGGAACTAACGCCTGCGCCACCTACTACCGCCGAATCGATGCGAGCATTGATGACGCTGTCATCGGTGTACAGCGATGACATGACCCTTGCTCAGATCGAGGCGAATGTGATCACATGCAAGCGGAACGCTGTTCAAACAAGGATCAACAAGTTTTTCAAGCCACTGCAGCTCTAACACCGGCTGCCCTGACGGCACCCTCTGTCGGCTGCATGCATTCTTTTTTAACGGCTCTTTTCAGAGCCACCCCACAGAGTCGGCTGCATGCATTCTTTTTTAACGGCTCTTTTCAGAGCCACCCCACAGAGCCACCCCACTGATGCTTTGGCAGAGTTCCGGAAGTCTGGTAATTCGACCTTGACCCTCTTGATCCGAGAAATATCAATGAAATGGTGCGTTTTTTGCTTGCACTGAGAAATATTAGCAAACTGGTGCGTTTTTTTTGCTTGCATTGAAAATTATCAGTAAACTAATGAGTTTTTTTTTCGCTTGCATTCATTTTTTCGGGCTGCCCGAATTTTCGAATGGTTTTTCGCTCCCTAGAGGGTCCGAAAAATTGGCAGTTGACTGTAACTGTGCGTCTATTGCAAAAAGTACACATAATTTCTGTGTAACTCTATGGGGTATATGTAAGTCTAATACAAGGTCAATTAAATTTCAATAAAAGCCGTGTAAGAAACATATGGAAATATGGATTGAAATGTGTACAGAGCATTCCCCTGTTCTCCGACCTTCAAGTAGATCGAAGTTGTTGCGAGGGTCATCGTGAGACGACCAGCGGTTGCATTGCCTGCAAAGTCAGTTGCATATTAGAGTGAGCTCCCTATAAAAATGTTTGCTCCCACTTTTGAGTTGAAATGATCTGCCTTATATATTCGACGTTTGTTGTGTGTACACACAGAGGCAAACAGACGTATATGGTACGTCATTTGCCCCACAGAAATAGTCATCGGCTCGCTTGCTTGCATTACCACTCTTAAAAGCTATGTACTGGCTAATTTCTTATCTGTAATGCAATGTCACGCTGAAACTAGAATGCTTTGTCACAATGAAATTGGCACGCCAATCGCGTCTAAGAAGTACCGAGGGATGGCGGTAATGCAAAGAAGCAATTGTTTTTTTTTGAGCAACAATTATTGTTAAAAGAAACATTTATTGTTGTATGGCAAATGTTCCTTTTTTGTCAGAGAGTGCATTTAGTTTTTATATCCTGATATTTTACCAGTGTCACGCTGCTCTGCATTGAGAAAATCGTTAACCAGTGATAAAGAAACCACTAAGAAACCAAAACAATTCACGTGTGATGGTGGGACTGAATTGTGATTTCGTGCGTCAAAACTTTGAAAATTTCGATATCATGATTTTTATCGAATCTACTTGAAATCGGACACCTCATTGCCTTCCCAGAGTATTTTGATGGTCAGGACATCCTGTAGGATCAGTAAACAGGAAAGCTTGAAGCTGAAAAAAGTGCTTCCTGTCAGATTGGTGGGCCAACAGCTCAGATAATGTGGCTGACGTGATTGTTCCAGAATGCACTTCTTATCATTGCATGCTGAAACACCTGCCTGAGCCAGTATCGAGAACAACAGAACGGTCACTAAACTGGAACATGGATATTGGCATCATGCACATCTTACAGCTTTCGTACGACGAAGTCGTTTATATTTACACAGCAGCCATTTGTGTACATCTTCAAGTAAGCAATGACCTGTGGCCTGCAGGAGGTGTCAGTGTTCATTGCTGCTGTACATCATCTCACGTTGGCAACATTCCAGTACACTTGAATCAAAATTAAGGGATCAAATGTGCACTCCTTCACACGCTAAGCTAGAGTGTGAGATATTGCATTTGACTCATTAAAAATATGTTGAATATGATTGTGATATTCGAGGTGTGTCTGAGTTCCTTGCCAAGTAATCGCATGATTCAGTGCCGTTGCCGTGTCCCCTCTCAGCCCAGCCACTACCGCAGTCTACCTGATTGTCACATCCTGCCTGATTTTTCTTGCCCCTACCATAGGAATCTGCATAGTATGTCAAATCTGCAGAGCGTCTTCTAGTAGACACAGAAGACTTTTCCACTGTAAGTCTGACTGGTAAGATTACTATGGTCAAGTTCAAGGCAAAAGACCAGGTGATCAATGCATTTTTTTGGTGTGTCCACATCGTCAAAATTTCATCGTGAAACAAGCAATTTTTTTGTCTCTGATGCCTAGAAGCATATTGTCGATATGTCGTTGTGGAGGTGAAACCAACCGTAAGTTATTATTTTTTCATATTGCTAGACTGTAGGTATTCTTTATGAAGCACACTACTGTCCGTTCTTAAAAGGAACGTCTAGTTACTATTTCTGTCCTGTCTAGTTACTGTTACATCATAACGAACATGAAGTTGAAATTAGTTGACTGTTCCTGTCTTCCTCTGTAAAATTTACCACGTCATAATCTGCTCATCATCATTAAATATATTCTGTATTGGCGACAGTTGAAGGAAATACCAAAGCTGTATCATTTTACTTAAATGATGTTTATTTGAATACCAGCTTTTTGTTAATTTATTTTTTAACCAAAGCCTGCCTTGTGACCGAACAGTACAATATGCAACAGACACTGGTATAAAGACTGCTGCTGTTGCAGATAAATTGAATAAATTTTATAGCGTGTAGGAATTGTCGACTTTTGATGCTATGGGAGTGTCAACTTCATGCCAGATCTATGACACAATGTGTTGTCATGTGTAATTCTCATTCTGTTCAGAGTCTATTTGTTTCTTTAGCGAATCAGTCTCCATGCCATAAATATCGAGTCTACAGCTATCTAAAATGGCCAAAAAGGCTGTACAAAAGTGACAGGAATACATAATGCCTCACTCACGTTATCGTCTAACTATTACCTTATTTGATATCTTTAGGGAAAAAGAAGGACTACAGTAAGAGAAACAGATTCCTCACGCATACTAGCTTTTAGCTATGCTCTATTATTTAAACGTCTACCTTCGGCTTTTGCTTTGTCTTGTCAAAGTCCTCATTTCTCGCATTAACACTATGCCTCGAAGCAGATGCGACCTTGTGTTTCTATTCTTAGTTTGATGACAAGGGCATTAAATCAACCGATCACAATGTGTGATGGTTGGAGGCAGTGCAAAAATGTATGCGCATGCAAGTAGTGGCACACAGTTTGTGTTGTGTTAAGGGCCCCTAAACCCCCTCTGATATTTTCCCAAACATTTCAAGTAAACAAGCGGATCGCATGCAAAATGCCGTCACGATCAACGATGCCACACGCCGCCGCAGCGCTACAGGTAGCAGGCGCGCCACAATTTCGAAAAAACAATAGTTTCTCCTTTCTGGTCCGGCCATTCCCCCCATTGACATGTGTGACATCACCAGTGAAACTCGGTGACGTTGCCACTTTCGATGCTTGCGATTGGCCGAACGACAGCGTAGGATTTCCGGTCACTCTGCAAACAGTTGTTCGCACGCATCTTGTTGTTCTTGGTCATGTTGCCGCTTGCGAATGGACATCTGCGGTTGATAACGCAACACAGGGTCCATACTGGCACGATTCGTAGGGGCACGGACTGCCGCGATAGCAACAGCGGTTAGTCAACAATCAGTGCACCCAGATGACACACACAATACAGTTTACGGCGAGGTGGGTCATCGGAGTGGCGGATCGCAACATCCGGAAGTAGACGCTGTTTCGAACAGCACGTCAGGGGTGACGTATGCCACATGACATGAGGAGACGCACTCAGCTGACTCAGCGAGGAGGAGCCAAGTGGTTTCAGAGGAGGGTATCGTAGGAAAGAAGGAAAGAAGCGATCGTCGCGTTTCCATCACCAAACGCCTCTAACTCCGCTATTACGGCACTGCTTCCAAAAATTCTCACGGCTATGTTTTCTTTGTAACTTGAGCACAACTTCCTCACCTCAACTAAATTTCAACCGCTGGGTGGTTTAGGGGCCCTTTAATTGCCACACAAGCTTCGCTATTCGCCATGTGAAGACTACTTGTTGCTTTGCTAGTAAGATACGTTTCGGTCTCAGTCTGCACTCTTATGTGGGTGATGCTTTTTTCCAGGCTCTGAGGATTCTCAACGGTCTGAGGAATTGAGTCGAGATAGTGAGGTGAGTGTGTGTACCAGCTGCAGCAGCAGTGGACTTTGCTGTGAAAGTTTAGGTGGCACTATTTTAGTAGTGTAAATGCTGTATGGCATTCAATGTGATACGCATGTGAACTTCTTGAGATGAAGTCTTTATATTTATATATATATATATATATATATATATATATATATATATATATATATATATATATATATATATATATATATATATATATATATATATATATACTCAAACTTCTCTATAACAAAGTTGCATCTTACACAAAATTAAGTATGTTATGTCTGAAAATTTGTTATAACGATGTGTCACACTACAGTCGAACTCCGCTACAACGAACGCTGCTTCAACGAAATTTCCGCCACAACGAAAAATTCACGATTCCACGTCAGCAGCCCATAGGAGCCGATGCATAAATATTGTCGCCACAACGAACACTTTTTCTTCGATCTTCCCGCTTCAACGAAATTTTACGTTGCCATTCCAGGCTCAGTTGCTTATAGCTATGCAGTGAACCCAACCTTTAACATTTCTATGCATTTTCAGAGCCTGAAAATGTGTCAAGTCTAAAATACGTGTTGGCACCACCAAAACCGCCGCTATACCGCCGCTGTTTAACAAGCATGGACGCCGCCATTGCTCGATAACGATGGCAATGAGACCATAGAGCTATGATGAGACTGCCCTGCTTTTGCCACTGGCTTATTTTGAGCCGCTGACGATCCGAAGCTGAATCTCAGTCGCTCAGTTCGTGGTGTTCTTCACACAGCTGCTGCGTGCAACTGCGGATCGATGCTTTTTCTGATTCCGATGCTTATCATTACGTTCGCGCTTGGCCAGTGTGGTAACTAATCAGAGCGCCTGTTCGTCCACATTATCAACAAAATCAGCTAGCCGTTAGTGATGAATGATAAGAATGGCATTGAATAATGCAAAAGTCGCCGCTCCACGATACCCTGCCTTCATCTCGGCGTTGTCAGATACTTTTGTGTTAATGTAACTGTTTGGTTCGTTCACGAAGGCATTTTAGGCGTGTTTCAGCATCCTTTTCACCATTGCCTCGCTATGCATGAGTGAGAAGGATGTCGTGACATTGCTGGGAAAGAATAGGAAGCAGCAGACATTTTTTGAATTTTGAGAGTAAACGTTCCTTTGTTTTGCTAGCTCAGATCAACTATATATATATATATATATATTTTTATTTCACTACAACTTTTTCGCTTCCGCGAAATTTTTTCCGTGCCCCGTCAGTTTCGTTGTAGCAGGGTTCGACTGTATATCTATTGCAGGAGTATTCATTTCCTTTATTGTAACCAATATTTCTTTATATTTAGGCTCGAGTGTGGATATATGCATTAAGCTTGTGCAAACAATATTTTATAGTTTCAAGTCAAAGTGGTAATAATTATTTCAAAAATTTCAATAGATGGTGGCCTTTCGCACTTCCAGAAACTAGGCAAAATGACCACAGCATGCATTGTCTTGTTTTGGGCAATGCAAATGAGCCATGTATTCACACCAAGTAGCCCCTATAGCAGCTTTACCTGCTTTGTTTGAATAGAATAGTTCAAATAATATCAGATTCGCACGAAACTCTGAGACTAGTGCCCAATGTTTACAAATCTTTTTTTTAAAAGTTGGTTCATTACTTCCCCAAAGGAAAACAAGTTAATGTTTGTTGTCTTCTCAATTTCAAGACCGAGTTATTCACATCTTGTGCAAACATATGAGTTCGACGTTCGTTAGAACTCCAGCTGAGCACATGATTTATCTAAAGACTCATTTTTGCACTTATGCATGCAACATAACTTTCTTTTCACTTTGCTTACATTCTCACTTTTCAGTTTTCTTTTGTTGCACATTCAGCCTATTGCAAGAAAGGGGAAGATCATGAGCAAGGACTTTGCAGGCACCTGACTTTAGTGGTTTAAAAAAATAAATATTCGAGATACACAGTGCATCTAGCAACAGAGATAAGCAACCACCAGCACTTAAAGTGCAGGAGATGAGGAGACTTGGTTACAAGGGGCTATCAGTGTGAATCGAACTTCTTTTTGGTTATAGTGTGTGCACTTCAGGCAAATTATCATTTCACTAAACTGTCGTAGCATCGCGAAGGAGAAAAATCACCCGTTTCTTCGTTGCAGCTGTCTAGTACTTCACGGCGGCGGCAGACCTACGTAGAGCTGGAGTTGGAGGCTCTGGAGCGGGAGCGGCAACGGGTAGATGCCCAGGCCGAGCGCTTCGAGCCGTACCTGCGGCAAGTTATGAAGAGTGGTGAGTAGTCGCCTTCATAATTTCCAGCACTCTCGTGTTTTTCATTTACAACATGTAAGAGCCACGTGAATCATGGTTTCTTTCACACATTTCTTTTTGTTATGCTAACAAAATATTCCAAGTCTAAACGGTCCTGCCATGCACTTTCAAGCCGAATATTATTATTCTGCACAGTGCAGCAGGAACAAGCCTGCTCACCTTGCACTTTCAAACTCTTTCCCATTACTATGAAGGCTTCTTCGCTTATGTTTCACCTCTTTTGCTACAGGCCATTGTAGGTCATTTAAACTTAACATTAGGGAAATTTAGTTCATGTAGAAACATTTCAGCATTTGCTAATTGTAGACTCACTGGTAATTTGCAAACTGATAAAGTCCAAGTCCGGTTGCTGACAACTTGAATCCAGTTGCAAACTTCTTAGTGTTTTGCACTTTACTGGTTTACTGGAGGCCTAAGCACGACCGGCCGGCAAGGTGGCACCACCTGGCCATACAGAGCTCAACAGGATGAACACAGCAATTGTTGCAGACTCTAAAGTTACTGTTGCTACTGCACAGAACGCAGCTATTTGTTGCTACTCTGTTTGTGGTACAAACTTGCAACCGGGATCTAATCACAAACATGTTGGTTTTTCAAACCTTTCTTATGGGAACTACTGGTCGAACGCTTTGGAACTTTCAATCATTGCAGTTAGACGAATGCCAAAGCATGTCGATACAAGTGTCCAGTTTCCAGGTATTATGCCAATGTTATTACAGGCGCTAGAATGGAGGACGTGCCAAGACTCTTCAGTTTAGCGTGCCACCCTCATTTGCCTCCTTGACAAATCAGATGTGTAGGGTCCCGACCCATCAGTCGTAGATAATTTAATGTAAGAAATGTAGCTATTCTAACTTCAACATTTGTTTTGGCATTTACTTTTTTTAACCCATTCTGTGCATTCTAAAAACTTCATACTTTTCGTGCTAAATTATGGAAGGTTAATGTAATTCTTTACAAACCACTTGTTCTTCTTAAAATTATATGGAAGTCATACAGACTTACTGAAATACTATATGAAACGTTTCAATTGGGTTCATGCTGTGAATATCGCAAGGCTACTTCAAAAGCTTCTTGCGAGATGCTTGTTGAAAGTAGTTCATGTGATTGATCTTTGTGTGCAGGTGACCAGGAAGAAGAGGACCGCTGTATGCAAAAGTGGTTTGCCCTGGTCAACGAAAAGAATGCACTAATCCGACGGCAAATGCAACTTAATTTACTGTGAGTCTCTTCTTTAAATGTTATATTGTGAGCCATGCTGAAAGGGTTCCTAAACTGCCCAGAGGTCGTAGTTGAGTTCCTTCTTGCATTTGTGCACAAGCCCGCAGCAGATGTTGTCTCGAGAATTTTTCAAAGTGGAGCCCTAATATCAGAGTTACGCTTGTTTGTTAATTGGAATGCAGCTGCAGCTCGTTTTGCTCTTTCCTTCGTTATGCACCGTTCACATGCGCCCTCCCCCTGGTTCAGCATTCCTCCTCTCTATGCAAGGAAGATAAGCATGGAGTGTGTAAGCCTGCCAGTAGACAACCACTCTTTCTGCTGCCGACGTGGCCTGGTTCTCCTGGTGACCTCGTGGCCATTCCGGGTATAATTGATTGATTGATATGTGGGGTTTAATGTCCCAAAACCATCATATGATTTTGAGAGACACCATAGTTGAGGGCTCCGTAAATTTCAACCATCTGGGGTTCTTTAACGTGCACCCAAATTGCAGCACACGGGTCTACAGCATTTTCCCCTTCATCGAAAATGCAGCCGCCGCAGCTGCGATTCGATACCGCGACCTGCGGGTCAGCAGTGGAGTACCTTAGCCACTAGACCACCGCGGCGAGGCAGTGCTGGGGATACACTCGGTCCTCATTATAACGAAGCTGCATCTTACACAAAAATGTTTTTTATAACCAAAAATGTGTTATTAAGGTATATTCCTAACACTATATCAATTACCCGACCATTATTTACTTACTTCGTTATAGCTGATATTTTGTTACATCTGGGTTCGTTATATTGAGGTTTCAGTGTACTGAAAGGCCTCGAAAGGGGCATGCGACTTTGTGTATGGGTGTGTGTGCGTTGTGTGACACACTAGCGCTGCTGCATTTAGCACTATTCTCAAACGACACTCTGAAATAAATCTATTCGTTCACTAGAAATGTTAAAATAAAATTTCGTAGGTGGTTCTAGGGCCACTTAAAGCCACTGCGATAACAAGCCCACCAGGCTGTTAGTCTAAGGGTCTTAAGAGACACTTAGCTGTAACTGTTCTCTTCAAAAAATTAAGGTTTCGCTGTGTTGCCATGAAATTTCTGCAATTAACTACAGGCCCACAATTGCGGGAAAAGATTATTAGTGGAGACTACCACATGCCTCCACTAAAGGTCTTGAACTAAAATTTTTTGGCAGCAGCTAACTGTGCATGTTTGCACTTAAACATGCAAGCTTGAAAGATTGCATAATGTATGCCTTCAAAATCTGGATCGAGCTCTGATATTGTGATAGGTTACACTTCTACAAGAAGTTTCTTCTTTGAAGCTTTTCCTGTTGTTGTACGGGCCTCAGAGATGTGTGCTAGGCTGCCATTTCAACTCTCGGTAATTATGCTGGTCACAAGCATTTGTTCATGTCATCCTGCCTGAAACTGCTTGTTCATGATCTCACAAATTACGCAAAAAAGTAAAGAACAGGAAGGAGGAAAAAAGTGGGATGAAGCTGCATGATAATATCGGAGGCAGTAGTCATCATTCACTGTATACAAGCTAGGTGACGCTTCTAGCAAACTTCGAGTTTTCACCAATTGCATAGTAAGTATAGACCACTTATAAGGTAAGTTGCGGGAGTCGCGAATATTGGCACGATAAGCAGTACCGCACAATACCTGAGGCAGTAGTCATCAATCACTGTGTACAAGCTAGGCCGCGCTCGTAGCAAACACAGAAGTTTCACCAATTGCAAGGTAAGTATAGACCCCTTATTACATAAGTTGCGAGTATTCGCATGATAAGTGGCACAGCACAATAACCAGAGGCAGTAGTCATCAATCACTGTGTACAAGCTAGGTGGCGCTAGTAGCAAACACAGAAGTTTCACCGATCGCAAGGTGAGTATAGACTGCTTATAGCGTAAGTCGGGAATATTCGCACGATAGGCGGTACCGAACAGTAACCAGAGGCAGTAGTCACCATTCACTGTGTACAAGCTAGCTGTTGCTTCTAGCAAACTCAGAGGTTTCACCAATTGCATAGTAAGTATAGACCACTTATAACGTAAGTCGCGGGAGTCGCGAATATCTGCACGATAAGCGGTACCGCACAATAACTGGAGGCAGTAGTCATCAATCACTGTGTACAAGCTAGATGGCGTTGGTAGCAAACAAGTTTCACCAACTGCAAGGTAACTATAGACTGCTTATTACGTAAGTCGGTGTTATCGCATGATAAGCGATACCGCACAATAACCAGAGGCAGTAGTCATCAATCACTGTACAAGCTAGGTGGCGCTAGTAGCAAACACAGAAGTTTCACCGATCGCAAGGTGAGTATAGATGCTTATAGCGTAAGTCGGGAATATTCGCACGATAGGCGGTACCGAACAGTAACCAGAGGCAGTAGTCACCATTCACTGTGTACAAGCTAGCTGTTGCTTCTAGCAAACTCAGAGGTTTCACCAATTGCATAGTAAGTATAGACCACTTATAACGTAAGTCGCGGGAGTCGCGAATATCTGCACGATAAGCGGTACCGCACAATAACTGGAGGCAGTAGTCATCAATCACTGTGTACAAGCTAGATGGCGTTGGTAGCAAACAAGTTTCACCAACTGCAAGGTAACTATAGACTGCTTATTACGTAAGTCGGTGTTATCGCATGATAAGCGATACCGCACAATAACAAGAGACTGTAGTCATCAATCACTGTGTACAAGCTAGGCCGCGCTCGTAGCAAACACAGAAGTTTCACCAATTGCAAGGTAAGTATAGACTCCTTATTACATAGGTGGCAAGTATTCGAATGATAACTGGTACGGCACAATAACCAGAGGCAGTAGTCATAAATGTCTGTGTACAAGCTAGGTGGCGCTAGTAGCAAACACAGAAGTTTCACCGATCGCAAGGTGAGTATAGACTGCTTATTACATAAGCCGCGAGTATTCGCATGATGAGCAGTACAGCACAGTAACCAGAGGCAGTAGTCATCAATCACTGTGTACAAGCTAGGTGGCGCTAGTAGCAAACACAGAAGTTTCACCAATTGCAAGGTAAGGATAGACTCCTTATTACATAGGCCGCGAGTATTCGCATGATAAGTGGTACAGCACAGTAACCAGAGGCAGTAACCAATCACAGTGACAAGCTAGGTGGCGCTGGTAGCAAACACAGAAGTTTCACCATTTGCAAGGTAAGGATAGACTGCTTATTACATAAGCCGCGAGTATTCGCATGATAAGCGGTACAGCACAATAACCAGAGGCAGTAGTCATCAATCACTGTGTACAAGCTAGGTGGCACTAGTAGCAAACACAGAAGTTTCACCAATCGCAAGGTAAGTATAGGCTGCTTATAGCGTAAGTCGGGATTATCCGCATCATAGGCGGTACCCCACAGTAACCAGAGGCAGTAGTCACCATTCACTGTGTACAAGCGAAATGGCGCTAGTAGCAAACACAGAAATTTCACCAATTGCAAGGTAAGTATAGGCTGCTTGTAACGTAAGTGGCGAATGTCCGCACGATAAGCGGTACCGCACAATAACCAGAAGCAGTAGTCATCAATCACTGTGTACAAGCTAGGTGGCGCTAGTAGCAAACACAGAAGTTTCACCAATTGCAAGGTAAGTATAGAGTGCTTATAGCATAAGTCGGGAATATCCAGGCGATAAGCAGTACCGCACAATAACCAGATGCAGTAGTCATCATTCAATGTGTATAAGCTAGGTGCTGCTTCTAGCAAACTCAGAAGTTTACCAAATGCATGGTAAATGTAGACCACTTATAATGTAAGCCGCGAGAGTCTCGAATATTTGCACGATAAGCAGTACCGCACAATAACAAGAGGCAGTAGTCATCAACCACTGTGTACAAGCTAGGTGACGCTAGTAGCAAACACAGAAGTTTCACCTATTGCAAGGTAAGTATAGACTGCTTATAACGGAGGTTAGGAATATCCACACGATGAGCGGTACTGCACAATAGGCAGTAGTCGTCATTCACTGTGTACAAGCGAGGTGGCGCTGGTAGCAAACAGTGATATTTTAAGAATTTCAAGCTATGCATACACTGCTCATAGCATAAGTCGCGAAGTTGCGAATATCTGCATGATAAGTGGTACTGCACAATAACAAGAGATAGTAGTCATCAATCACTGTGTACAAGCTAGGCGGCGCTAGTAGAAAACACAGATGTTTCACCAATTGCAAAGTAAGTAAAGACTCCTTATTACATAAGTCGCGAGTATTCGCATGATAAGCGGTACCGCACAATAACCAGAGACAGTAGTCATCAATTACTGTTTACAAGCTAGGTGGCACTTGTAACGTTTCACCAATTGGCATAGTAAATATGGACTGCTTATAACGTAAGTCGAGAATATCCGCATGACAAGTGGTACCGCGCTATAACCAAAATAACTTTTTGTCAAAGGCCGCCAAACTCAACATCGAATGTGAAAAATATCGCACTCAAACACTGAACTAAACAGCGAACATGATGCAAAGTTTGCGTTCGCGGCTGGGACATCAACGACAAAAACTTGGCAAGCTTATGTAAGACCGCAGACTGGCAGCAAAGGTGAAAGTGGCGCATGAAGCCAAACGACTTTTAAATTTACAGGCTAGCTAGTAAATTCAATATCTGTAGCAAGCTCAATAACGACAGCGCATTTCCCAATAAGAAACTAGGACCATATGCAAATTCCAAGTTGGTGAGGACGGGATCACACGTGCCATATCGAGCCACGCGTGGTGGGCGCCAGTGCAAAGGCCTACCCTTCGCCTAGACAACCGCCCTCCTCCCTCACTCGGCTATCCCATGCAGCATGCTATGATCCTTCTTTACTTATTTCCTTCGCTCTTTCCTCCCTACGCACTTTGTTCGTTCTCTCTGCGTCCATTCCTCCTTCGTAACAACCTCGTCGCTCGCTCCCCAGCGGCACACCCAGCGCACCTTCTTTCAGAAGCACATTCGCTGCCACATACGTCACAATAATTTTCCACGGGCAACCACATTATAGCGGGTCTTTCATCTTGGGGGACTGCACAATAAGCGTTATTTGGGGTAAACTGGAGTCGAGAAAGACCGCATTATAACCAGTCCTGCACTCTAAGCGGTTACATTATAAATGGTCCGCGATGCTAGTTTACCTGTGTGCACCTAAGAGTTTTTTTTAACAAGCAAGCTAACAAAAACATCAATGGTACTGTCAGAGAGAGCGTCTGGTCGTTGGCACAGTAGTTTTCTTCACCGTCCCGGTTTCTCCTTCTTTGACAAGAATACGTTCCCTCGCTGAGGGAGTGGAAACCCGTTCCGTGCACCAGGAAAGAGAAATCGAGAGCACTCGTTGCAGGGATGTTCCATTCCTTCGCAAGAAACTGTTATCGACTCGTGTCTCGAAGGGACAGTAATGTCCTTGCAACTAGGCTGTCGCGCTGCCGTAGAAGAGAAAGGGTGGCTGGGCGCACGTGCTTCCCCACACTCCATGCAAATAAGCTGCACCAACGGCACCAAGAACGTTCAGAATTGGCCTGGACAAGTTGTTTTCATGGCTACGTAAAACACACGCCTCTTTGAAGACAGCATCTTTAACAGTGTCGATTTGATCATGCACCATGAATGTCATGCCAATGAAACTTGCTCTGTATGCCAAACACTTGCTTAGGTAGCTTTGGTTCTACTCCTTGTAATTTTCTTTCAGCTTGCGTTTTGTTTCACCAGCTTTACCAGAGCTCGTGTTGCATTCCAATGGCAGATTCAGAGCAGCCGATAAACTCCGCAAGTGAGCACTCGACTCTGGCATAAAGCAACGCCTCCAAAATGGCGATTGGAACACAATCAGAGCTGCCGGAGCAAGCATGGGAAGCAAGTTGTATGTAGTATTCCATCCTGCTGATTCCACTGTCGAATTCCGTTGAATTTCATGCCCTGAGACAAGCTAATTTGCCCAGCCGGCCGTGCCGTCTACCATTACTGCCAAAACGCGCGATAGCGGCAGCACCCTCAAGCGAGCGAACGTATTAGGGGTCACTCACGCAGCGGTCATACACCAGTCCCACCACCCTCACACACGCCGAGTTCTAGTCCATTTGCCGATTTCGATGGAGCAACTTTTTCCTGCTCCTCAGAGTCACACCCACTCTCAATCCACTGCGACTCTAATTTAAACACTTGACTCCTGCCCTCACTTTGCCATTGGAACACACTTCCTGAAAAAGGAACAGAAAAACTTGCTCAGGCTTCGCCATTGGAATTCAGCGTCAGTTTTCCTGCCCCAACACGCTTTATTTTTCCCTCCGAAAACTGCTTGAAAAGCCATCTGTGCCGTCCCATCACTGGTCATTCTCAAGAGCTGCATTAATCAGGCTGAAATGCTGAGTTGGTTTTATTCCATCCTCTTAACATAACCACACATTCTTCTTGTAATGGCAAGTTTGAATACTTGTGATTAGGTATACTGAAGCCCTACTACGTCATAGGGCTAGGGTTCTAGAATGTCCCAGTGGGGGCACAATTCATATACTACATTTACACTGATTTCTGAATTTTTCAAGAGCACTACTGAAAATGATGTGACATTTTAGACATCTTCAAGCATTGTTCTTTCTTTCTGGTGTAAGATATTATTTGTTGCCCTTAGTGTCCTTTTAACAGAGGCATAAGTGGAACATAAGAATGTAACGGTAAATAGAAATGAGTTTGGTCGACAGCCTGTCGTTAAGCGGTGCCGAACCAACATCTTTCTCAACATACTTGCAATGCTGTACGTATGGGCTTCGGTCGTAGCTATGTTAATAAATAACATCATGAATACCCATCTACGGAATGTGGTCAAATAAGTTTTAGAAGTTTCCATTTGCGGTCATAGCAGCAATCTTTCTGGTCATAGCAATTGTGGTCATAGTGATTCTTGTGTCTGCCAGCATCACATATAGTACATAACAATAGTCCTCATCACAATCCTTCTCGGACTGCAACAGGAAACATGTCCGCATGTCTTAATGTTGTCTTTCCTGGCTACTCGTCCAAAAAACTAGCAAAAGCAATTAAAATCCACATACAGGAATGTTGCGCCTCAAGTAGATAAAATGCTCACATCAATAAATGTTAAATGGCAATTTATGCTAAGGATCCTTTGGAGGATAGCATGTTGTGGTTCTTTGTGTACAGTGATGAGGTAATGACTGAGTGTGATGTGACAACAGGCAATAGGTGCTCACTCTTTGAAGGCTAAATTTCCTTCATTTTGCTTTTTCTTATTGTGAGTAACAGATCTATGTTACATAATTGTGCTTGAAAAACTGGTTGTGCAGTCAATTATCATGTTGTCTAGGAGCTATGATATCTCATTTTTGTCAATTTGTTTTAAGTCTTGAACATATAGAAGTCATGCGTGTGTGCATTCGGTACAGGGCAAACACATGAAGTGAGGCTAAGGCTGTCAAGTGAATACATCGTTAGTTCTAATGTTTTCTTTTTTCATACCCTTATTACATTTGACTCACCAAAATAATAAACAAAATTTTATTGGTCACATAGTGTTCTTCATACCATACCAAACATTGTAATCGAGTCAACGGAAGTCCACTCATAGAACTATATAACGGTAACAAAGCCTACCTAACGATGTGGTCAGTTAACACCAGTGATTACCGTTGAGAACATTGCGTGTAGGCCAACTCTGTGTATGCCAACTGCAACGTGATTGGTTGCACACAGCTTAGCAGTACAAGAAGTTTGTAGTTCTAGATGTAAAAAAATGTAGCGCGAAAATGTAAATAGAACTGCAGATTGGTTGTCCTTTTTTTCTTCGAGTTTCAGACATACATACAACTATTTTCTGAGGTATCTAAGTAAAGAGGCTGTTAACCTTGTCTACTGTTTCTTGGGGATTTGTATACAGTAACAAATCAAGTAAATGCTTGCCAATGTGGAGCGTTGAGACGACAAAAGACTGGTTGTGGTGCGATCCTACCGTAAAAAACCGCACTATAGGTCGGTACCGCAATATAGGACGGACCCACAAAACTTCGGAATCGGAAAATAAAGAAAGTGAAAACAGCGCAAAGTATCGCGGCACCACCCTTACCTTGATAAAAACACGCAACTAGCAACGCAACTAGCTGCACTGTGGTAACATTCATTTTTATGTGGTAACATTCATTTTTATTTAGACACTGTTCAATGCTAGGAGGTCACGAAGTTACTCGGACTCATCCGAACTCGAGTCGGATGATGTTTGTTTTTCACTAGCGATGTCCCAGAGTGCATCGTCCTCTGTGCCGTCTAACGCGTTGCTGATGCAGCATTTGCGGAAGGATTTGCGAACCATCTCTTCCGGGAGGGATTTCCAGGCTGACGACACCCAGCCACAAACGGTTGCGAGCGGTGGACGCCGTAGGCGGCCAGCGGGGGTCTTGGGATTGTCTCCCAGCATCCACTCACTGTAGAGCTCGCGCACGCGACCTTTTAAACGGCTTGTTCAGCACAACGTCCAGTGGCTGGAGTATAGATGTCAGTCCCCCGGGGATGACAACAAGATCCGTCTTGCCATCGGACAGCGATCGCTTCACATCGGCCGTGAGGTGACCGCGATAAGAGTCGAGCACCAGCATGCTCGGTCGTTGAAAAGGGCACCGGGTCGCCGGTTCCACACGAGCCGGATCCATTCAAGCATGAGGGATTCGTTCATGAACCCCTTCTCGCTTGCCCTCACGATCACATCCCGAGGGAAGTCCTCCTTCGGTAGCGTTTTCCTTTTAAAAATAATATAAGGAGGCAGCTTCTTTCCGTCTGCTGTACACGCGAGCATCACGGTAAACCGCGAATGCTCGTTGCCCGTTGTCAATAGCTTCACTTGCTTCGCTGCTTTCTCGGTCACAGTCGTGTTCGATGGCATATCGAACCAGACCGGAGTTTCGTCAGCGTTGCCCATGTGGCCCATCATGTAGCAACGCTGTCGACGAAGCTCGATGACGAAGCGCTGATACTCCACAAGCTTGTGCTCGAACTCTGCGGGTAGTTTTTGGCACACTGAAGTACGCCGCCGCAGAACAAGGCCCTTCCGCTTCATGAATCGGCGCACCCACGATGGCGAGCCCTTGAATTGCGCCCTCGTGAGCCCCGAGTCGCGCGCAATCTCGAGCGCTTTCACGCGGATGCACTCCGTTGTCACGGGTAGCGACCTTGCGCGCAGCTCCCGTACGAACTCGACGAGTGCCGTTTCCAGTTCGGGGTGAACTGCAGTCCGTCCACGAAACGACGTTTTCTTCTGGTTGCTGCAACTTATGATGCGCTGTTTCTGGCTCCTCCAGTATCGGATGCTCTTCTCCGTCGGGCCGAATTCTCGTTGTGCCGCCAGGTTGCCGTGGGCTTCCGCATATTCGATGACTTTTTTCTTGAAGCACATCGTGAACTGACGTCGGCTGCCACTCATATTGAAGGAGATAGCCTCAGATGGGGATAATGAAACAGCGCAAAACCACCGCAGCCACCCTTGCTTCGCAATCGGGACAAACAAAACGCAAAATGGGCGTCGCGGCCGCCCAACGATGCTGTTGCTGATGCTCACGATGGCAATGGAGCCTACCGACTTTTGTCAACCCATTGTTGCAAGACTTCCATAAGTTTTCTGCCAATGACCGGTATATAAGACGGGGGTCGACTTTTCATCGCGTCTCTTTGAAAAAAAATTCGACCTATATTCCGGTTTTTACGGTAAGCACATTCAGCACCGCTCAGTTGAAACATAGTGCTCTGATATAATTTATGGCCTAGTGGCTTTTTAGATTGAGAGAGCTGCCCAGCTTTTGCTAACACAAAAATATTTTCTCACTGTTTTATGCTAGAAATGTTTTATCCTGCTCCTATGATTCTGCGATGCCAAGTAAAAAATTTAAAAGTTACAGTTTTCCCAAGCAATATTAATTGTAGTGAATATGCGCTCGCTGAGTAGCCCAACTTTTCTGCGGCGCGCGCGGCCACAGTGGATGACAACAACAAGGCCCGTGCGTAGTGACGGCGTTGGTATACGAAGTGATGCTGCCAGCCAACTCATTTAAATCCGATCTCACGCAACTCTACAAAAGGCTAGTGTAAGAGAACACGGCCGCTCCAGGTAGACTTTCAGCACCGTTTTGTGTGTGTGTGTTGAGAGCGCAGCCCGTAGAAGCTCCCGACTGCTGCGGGGGCACAAGGCGCGCGCTGATCCTTGCCGCGATAGCGCGGCTACCTAAGGCGCCCCCCTACCCTCCCCACTGTTCGCTGGAGAGATAAGCACGCGCGTAGACGAGCCCGGCCGGAAAGGTGATGTTCACTCCGCAGAAAGAGGTGGCTAGCGCATCCTTCCCCATATATGTCCATATAATTGCTTCGTAATAAATATAATCTTAGTGGGATTAGCAGTTGTACCCTCTATCATCTTTCAAAGGGGGTGTGAGTAGAATCCATACATCCTACATCTCTTTGTTTGTCTGTATATTCAGGTATCCAGCTCGCTATTCGTGGGTATCTCTGTGTGTCCTTATATGTGCATAGTCACTGCAGTCCTTCATACATGGAACTGCTATATGTTTCACTTCCTTTCTGTCAATCTCGATGTTTTCTCAGAAAGTATTAATCTATCTATCTATCTATCTATCTATCTATCTATCTATTTTGTACGCATGACTGTAAGAACAAGGAAGGAGACACACGGTCAGTAAAGCCTTGGTCGCATTGAACTGAAACTCGCTTTTTTCTTTCCTTGCCTTTTTGATGACCTCTCCCTCTACTTATCTACGAGGACGAGACGAGCGAGGCACCTGTGGCTATCCAGTACATCCTTCAATGCACTGAACTGCCCTTTGCTTCGAATACTTTCCGCCCTCCATTTTCATGCTCTTGTATACCGCAGCGGGCTGCAACCTGCGTCCCGCTGCACCCCTTTTTAAATGTCTCGTCGATCGCCGCGCCACGTGGCGGTGGACACCTCGCACGGCTGCTGCTCTGATGGCTTCACAGCTGTGTGAATCCGACCGAAAGATTGGAGGTTGCGGAGAGTGAGAGGGTGGCGCGTCTATTTTGTTTTTCACGCCGGGACTAATGACCCGTCTTGCCGAGGGATGCGCACAGGCCGCCCGCCAGGGGACGCTCGCGCTTTTGACGCTCGAGAAGCGAATTTGGATGGGGGGGCGGCCCCTGATTATGATCGATGATCGGGCCGTCGCGCGTTTAAAAACCGGCCGCTGTGCAGATACGACGAGTCGGGGAAGGCGATGCACGCTGTAGCTTGTTCGAATTGAAAATGCCACCGCCGGGGTGCCAATGAAGAAGGACGAGGAGATTGAAAAAAAACTTGATATTGCCGGTCGCTTTGTTATTGATATTTCTGTGCGTGAGAGAGAAAGAGAGTTAAACGAAGTCGTTTTGAAGCCTTTAGCGCATACCTATCTAAATGCTTCGTTTGTTTCGTAAGTTGATTTTTTTTTTCGAGGAACTCAATTCTTTTTTCAAGATGATGGCGACAGTTGCGGGCCGCGGAACATACATTCTGCCAAATAGTAAAGCAAGGACTGTTTGATGGATTAGTTGGGTTGTATCTAACAAACAAAAGAACCAATTCATGTCCTAAATACTGCATTTTAGGTAATGACGAAAATGCTATCCATGCCTTCCTTGGCTGAGTTGCAAAAATTGATTGATATGTGAGGTTTAACGTCCCAAAACCACTATATGATTATGAGAGACGCCGTAGTGGAGGGCTCCGGAAATTTAGACCACCTGGGGTTCTTTAACGTGCACCCAAATCTGAGCACACGGGCCTACAACATTTCCGCCTCCATCGGCGAGTTGCAAAAAGAATTTGTTGTATAGCACCATTAATTTTGTACGTATATACAAGAAGCAGTCACGTGTATATCGCTGCACATACGTAGCACCTGGATCATGCGAAATATTCATATCTATATTAAACGCTTATCTCACGTCCACGCGTTTCATTCGCACCAGCGCCGCGTCATTATAGTGGTTTATCTGTTTTCGGGCACACTGGCGGTTCAGCCCAGTGTTGCTGGAAAACTTCGGGGCTGCTGCTGTTCATGCATTTAGTCACGTTTTTGTGGATCTTAGGCTGTAGCCGTATAACAGAAGTGAATATCTTGGGCGTGTGTTGAAACGGCGAGATTTCAGAGTACTGCTGTTTTATTATATAGACCTTTTTTAACTGAGAGGGGAATTCTCGCCTTTTCGGGAGCACGAGAGCTGACGTCATTGCATCGGAACAGCATTTTTTTTTTGGGGGGGTCGCGCATGTAAGCAACAGCCCAGAGGGCGTTACTGCGGCGCCCAGCTAGCCTTCGCTTAAAAGGTTCTATAGTGCACAGTCGCGGCCACGTCTGGGTCGAGGGTTGCGAGCAGCTGGTTTCAACTCTGCGGAAAGGTCGACACCTTGTGGCAGTTTCCGGGTCTGACATGGTGTTAGGAGCATGGGCGGCCTAGTAGTCGGGCTGACCACGTCAGATCGGCTGCTCACGTGCGAGGAGATAGGCGATTCGAACTGACGTCATTTCGTGCAGCCGCCACGTTGTAGAACCAACACGGTGTGGACCACGTAGACGTCATTCAGCGCGTCTCGTACACGGGCCGATAACGTTTCGGTCTCGTCAATACGACGTTTAGCCTAAGCAGGGAACGTACGGCGTCGGAGTTTTTGTAGCTGCCATGTTGTGTCGCCTATGCGTTAAGGAGTTTCAAACGCCACGTCACGTAAACGCTGTATCATTACCGCGTTGTTCAAGCAACGAGGACAGTAATATTCTTGCAGTTTATTACACGTGTACGTGCCCCCCCCCCCCCACACGCTACGCATTCACGCGTTATGTACCTACAGGATTCAACATCTAAATGAAATATATCAAGCTAGACACTGGCGTGAATAATTGCATGCGGAGGATCGAGCGCCGAAAACCCCACTAATGCATTCGTGCCTTGAAGTGATAGCACCGAGGCACACAGGAAGGTGACAGTGCGTGAGCGTCGAATGGTCTACCAACGTGTTATCGACCGCGGAAATTGAGGACGAAGGACCATCACCGCGGCGTTATGCGGAAAGCTTTTTAGGGGCGAAGCTTCTTAAGGCGTAGGCAAGTCCCGCGTTGTAGTAGCCACCGCTAGTTCGCAGAGCGCTCACTGTATGGCGCTTTGACGCTCGCACAGATACTTCACTACTTAAAGGGGAAAAAAAATAAATCTAGTTGGTGGTTCACTAAGTATTACGGCTAGGTGGCGTTAGCCGCCGCCCGATCTAAAAGGTACAGCCACATCAATCCATCCATCCAGCTAGTACTCAGATCGTTCACTAGATGGTGCTGCGGCGCTCGCCCCACTCCGATGCGTGCTCACGTGTGATAGGAGACCGCGTTCGCCCTTGCGTTAAAAGGACACCAAAGACAAATATAAGGTCGACGTTTATTGTTGGAATAGCGGTCCAGAAACCTCGTAGTGGTACTTTTGTGCCAAAGAAGCGCGTATTTTGAAGTAAAATGACGTTTTAGTGGTCCGCGCCAGGTTAGCGCACTTACAATTACCCGCCTCAGGCTGAACGCCTCGCGTTACTGTTGCCGTGCACAATATTACCCGGCTTGTGTTCTCGTGTACTTACCTTAACCCATATATGTCCAAATTCAGCAAAATTAACGAAACTAGTTTATTTCCCCAAAACGATTGCTCCTTTGACCTCAGAAAAAAAAGAACAATGCTTTCATTTTTAAAAAACTCAATGATTTCGGAGTCGTCCTGTATGTAGGACACCTATGTTTATACACCGTGAACAAAAAAAAACATTAGCGCCAATCACTGTCATACGAAAGTTACTACACACCCAATAACTAACGAACAATTGAGAAAAAAATAGCAGCATCGAGAACAATCTGACTCTATGTTATATTTTTTTTTCGCGGCATGGCGCTCAGCTACATGCACGTGACATAGCCATTTTGTGACTGCAAGCACGTAGCTGTTTGTAACCCAGCGATCACCTAGACTTACGTGTGACGAGGACAGGGCATCATAAACACATCTTAAGTGACGCTACCAAAACATTCGAGTAACACTGAAAACTTTCACCGTCCTACGTGTAGGACACTGCGCTTATATGGGTTAATTTCTCGATAAGTAGGGCACGGCTGTTCATACTATTGTTGTTTTAGACGTTGTCATACATAGATATTTGACTCTCACGTAAATTGTTATTCGGCTTTATAGTGTCCCTTCAAAATGCGTTCGTTCTTGACGCGCTTCCTGTTTCTCCGGCTCCGAGTATGAGTGACAAGGTGGCGGAGCGGAGGGTTCGGAAAACGGCTGCAGCTCGTGCTCGCCGTTTTTTGCTTGATGATTGACTGGGCACGGTTTACGGACTTCACGGTTTACGGACGTATACCTCCGGAGCTTCGCCCACTTATCATCACTTGCTCCGCGGATATGCTGCGATTTTTGTACAGTCGAGCCCATTTATTTATTTATTCATTTATTTATATATTTATTTATTTATAATACCTCAAGGGCCCCAGTCAAGGGGTGTTACATGAGGGGGTAGACAGTTCACAAACAGATGATTTGTTCGATGGCTTCTTTGGTCCGCGCCAGGTTAGCGCACTTACAATTACCGCCTCAGGCAGAAGGCCTCACGTTACTGTTGCCGTGCACAATTTTACCCGGCTTTATTCTCGTGTACTTACCTTAACCCATATATGTCCAAATTCAGCAAAAGAGACAAATGGGTATTAGACACACCAGTGTGCCTACGGGAAAATACAGGTTGATAAGAAAATGCATGTGAGGTACCCTGCTTATAAGAGACATCTCATATGAGAGACAGGAATTGCTGTCCAGAGCTGGCCACTTATAAAGGGGTTTAACTGTATATATTTTTTGGGTATAGTAAGAAGGGACCCGTTCGAGTACGCGATATTGTTGCGCTAACGAACCGGAAATACCATAGGAAACTAGTATAATGTGCAGATACCGATGTGGGGCACAGCCAGAGTGTATAGATTGGTCGTCGCCAGACCGCGTCGTTGCTTTCGTGCGTTCGTCTCCCCGCCGTAATGCACTGTACACAAGACCGATTCCAGAATTACAGTGGGAGATTGCAAGGGAGCAAGTCACCTTTAGTAGCCACCCTGTTTTAAGGAAATACCCGCCGTGGCGGTCCAGTGATTATGTTGTTCCGACTGCTGACCGGAAGGACGCGGGATTGATGAATCCCGTCCGCGACGGCTGCATTTTTTTTTTTTTTTGACGGGGCCGAAATGCTAAATGCCCGTACGCTTGGATTTAGGTGCGCGTTAAAGAAGCCGCGGGGGTAACAACTTTCGGAGCCCGCCACAACGGCGTCTCGTAATCACAGCGTTGTTTTGGGGCGGAAAAGCACTACAGTTTTAGGCCTCTCGTGTCGTACCACTAGTGATCAATCACCTAATACTCGTGTGCGTCGGCAAAGGGGGGGGGGGGGGTGTTTGCAAAAAGGTCACTAACCCCCCCCCCTTGCCGCGGTACCAGCCCCGCCCAAGCCTCACCATGACTCCCCTTATCAACCGCTATTCAACACGGGCTTGCAGCACCACCCACACCTCCCCCCACCCTTTTTCACACACACACACACACACAGACACACACACACACACACACACACACACACACGCGCGCGCGCGCACGCACGCGCACACACACACGCACACACACACACACACACACACACAAAATCCTGCTGACACTCATACTAGTACTCTTGCTCTTCACCATTCCTTGCTTTCTTTCTCTAGAAGGGGAGAAGGGTATTCTTGGCACTAGAACAAGAACACCCTTCTCTAGAGGGGGAGAAGGGTGTTCTTGGCACTGCCCTTCCACTGTTGTGGAAGGGCAGTGCCAAGAACAAGTACAAAGAACGAGATGATGACATGCGCCGTACTGAAGGTGAGAGAGGGGGTTTCGCTCTGCTTTTTTTTTTCACCTTTATTTCCGCGTCCTTTTAATATAGGGTAGCAAACCGAACGTTTCACTTCTGGTAGACCTCCCTGTCATTCCTTCATTTATATCACTCTCTCGTCCCCCGAGTTGAGCGAATCACAGAAGTGCCTAACGAAAGAGAGCTTTAGCCCAACAGCCGCATCTCGGCAGATTCACCTGAGAATTTCGCCGTAGGCGATATCCAACCTCGACTTTTAGACATGACGATAGTTATAGCGCGAGAACAAAACGACGACACAGAGACAAGGACACGAAAGACACGAGCGCTTTCGTGTCCTTCTTTCGTGTCCTTTTTGTCTTTCGTGTCCTTCTTGTCTCTGTGTCGTCGTTTTGTTCTCGCGCTATGACTATCGTCATGCCATACCAACTAGCCCAAGCTGCCACACTCCTCTTTTAGGCTTTTCTGTGACCGCACCTTGCGTGCATGTCGGACTTTTCCTCGAGCGCTGGCCCTTCCCCATGACTCACCGCCGCTTGTGGCGTGTTCCGTGCCGCCGAGTTCAAGGTCGTGGACTGCTGGCCACCCGCTGGCCATGCATTCCGGTAGATTAGAAGCGGGCGTGCGAAGGCATGATGGGCCTGAAATTTAAGAGAATAAACATAAAGAAAAAAAGGTGGTGTGTGTGTGTGGGGGGGGGGGGTGTTCTGCACTAATCCCATCAGGCGTTGCTTTGACACGTTGCCTAGTCGTGTATTGTGCGAGCCTGGGTTGTTTGTGTTCCGCGCGCTACAGTTTAGAAATGGTCGTTTATTATATCTACGAACTATACCGCAGGTCGATGTCAGTGGGAAACCGAGAAGCTGCTGTTGTTAGAAGGCTGTTAATGCGAAACAATTAATTGGTTGACATAGGCAAAGCGAATTTCGAAAACTGTGATGTTCGTGTCACCGTCATAAGTTTCTTATTATTACAAAAAAATCAAGGTCGAAGTTTCATTTTTGAACTTTCCGCCGAAATTTTCTGCTGAATTTTCCGCTGTTTTTTATATTAGACACAAATTGTATGTATTTCAATATATGTTAATAGTGCTGAAAACGCCTTTGTATTTATCGCTAAGATAAAGCTTGGTTTGAATATTTAACCGATATTTTTTTCGCTTGTTGTAGTGTACCTCGTTTGTTTTTAATTTGTATGTATAATCTTGGAATATTTCTATGTACTGTTTCGCTGTACCGGCCCGAGGTGCCTCACGTAGAGTGGGCCAAGTCAGGAGAAGCCATCTCCTTCGTGTGCATTTTGTGAAAATGCCCAAATAAATAAGTAAATAGATAAATAAATAAATTAAAAATCTCCGCGCATGACGTCACTAATTTTATGGCAAGCCCGTTCAGGAGCCCTAGAGGCGCGGGCTCCCTCTGAAATTGACATGGATGAAGTGTTTTTGCCGAAAATAAATAATAAAATAGCAAAATACCCCCACCCCCTTCCAAAAAAAAATCTGGCTACGGGCCCGTTCTACAGCGTGTTTTTCGTATCTCGAAAGCGAAGTTTTATTGTTTTATAGAAGAATTAGCTTTGACCTAAGCATGCTGTGAATCGAACACATTAGTCTGCTCTAAACCGTCACCTACACATTCATGTATCGGGCTTAAGCTAGCGAAGTCTGTACAGCATAATTAACTGTGTTGGACACGCAGATGAGGTCATTAGATTGAGCGAACTTGATTGGCTGGCTCATCTCTGCAAATTTTACTTGGCTTGATATAGCTACCCATGTCAACTACATTCTCACTTTGCCACGGAAGAAGATACAGTCACCGTGTGACCACGTTTCTACATCTATGTGCACCCCCGCCTCCTTTTTTATTGTTTGAGCGAGATCCTTAGATGCCTTACCATACACTTAAAGGTGACCGTTGGCGACAGCTCGAGTGCTGCGAAATATCTTCACTTGACGTCACAGGACGGTGAAACTTGTGACGTTGTCGTGACGTCACGCAAAACGTCGACCACCTGAAATAATCGCTTGGTCGTATGTGTGCTCTTACCCTGGGTGCAGAAAGAGTGTGGTTGCAGTATCAATAAAATCAACGGAGCACGAAAATAGAATAATGTAGCTTTCGCCTTGGAGTCGCATTCGACAAATGGCCCACCTTGTGACCATTTTTTTTTCTTTCTTAATTGTTTAATGTCTATCACTCGACGCAGAACATTGGAATGACATAAGAGCGCTGTTGCACTGTGTGTTTAGAAAAAGTTGTTAACGATTTAGAGTACTTCGTACTCTACTATGGGAGAGCTGAAGGCCGTCCTGAGACTACTGCATTGTTGACTGTGCGTTTAAAAAAAAGTGTTTAACGATTTAGAGTACTTCGTACTCTACTATGGGAGAGCATAGTGCCGTCCCGAGACCTGAGATAAATTATCCTACACTATGGATTAGCTACCAAGCAACCCATTTGGTTGCTTTGATTGACTGTGGGTGATAAATTGAACTAGAAAGATGAGAGGTTCGGCATCTTCGTTCCGTGTTTAATTTATAGTGACCGCTGCGCGGCATGCGTCATCAGGTTTGGCACGCCGGCTCTGGCCTTTTATAGCCGCGTCGAGGGGCTCCTGTTTCTCTTTCTTTTCATCTTCCTCTCTCTTTCCCTCTTCGTCATTCGTTTCTTTTTTTATCAATCGTTCATTTCTCGCTATTTCTCTTTCTTTTGTCGACCTTTTATGTTTTCAATTACCCAGTCCGAAGGCGGGTGGCACCATACATCAACGAAGTGTCGCGGTTTGGACAGGTACATTATTGAGGAGGCCGTTCGCGCGGACGGTGCGGGTACGTATATAGACGAGAGAGACCAGTGTTGAGGGTCTATAGCAGCGTCGTCGTCGCCGCGTCCATGGCATAGACGGCATCCACGCGAGACGACCTTCGAAGAAGCAAGAATTGAAATGTGAACGAAAAAAAAAAGAACATACCGAAAGCTTTAAGGAACACGGCGGTATGTGAAAAGAATGTACGAATGCATTCCGTGTGGTTGAGAGATGTCCCCTTTTTGAGGAACGCGAGACGGTCGTTATAGCTCAGTCCAAAGCTGTCCACGCGACGCGGTGGTTTGGATAGTTACGTCTAAAGTTGCTCGTTCGAAGAAGTCGATCGATACTTCCGAATGCAGTTAGTGTGTGTGTGTGATCTGTGTCAGTGTGACATACGCATCGAAATTCCAGAGAAACAATAGTGCAATCAGTGTGCGAATAATAAATTTGTGGTTGTTTTTTTAAAGCCAGCCGATACAAATAGCCGATAATGTCAGTAGAGCGAAAGCGTCCTATACACGTCGTAGAAAATCTGAACCGCGCATGTATGAAAGAATTAGCACTTTAGGGAAAGCTGCATTCTGACGCTGTTTTCCGACGACGCTAGTGCAGCGTTAGTTCTTACGCGCCCTGTTCCAGGCTTGCCTCATCAAAGGAATCTCTCAAAACACCGCATGTTTCGTGCCTTCCCAGGCTTCACGTTGGGGGAGCTGTGACACCCTTCCCTACTTGCTCCGCCCCTCTCCTGATTTTTAGGGGCGAAGCACGTTAAAAACCGCGCAATGTCCCTCCCTTCATAAACCGCCGCCCGGCGTCTATTTATTCCCAGGTGTTTTGGTTCCTACAGCAGATGTAGGAACCAAAACACCTGGGAACAACAAAAAGGCTATCAAAAGGCAGCTAACCAGAACGACCAAAATGAAAGGCCGGAACACCGGACACACGCTGAAATTTAACCATACATTAATAAAAACGTATAACAAGACAAAAGACTAACAAGAACGCAATAAAATGCTGTTAACCAGAACGAAATAGGCCGTGAGTCATGACCGGATGCACACTGCTTCGTACCCCATCGTGCGCATTCACTTCGTTGATATGCGTGGATTTTCTCTTCTTTCTTTCCATTGCTCCCGATTACGTGAAGTGCGCGTTGAAGGAATGCCATGCTGCAGGGCATGGCGACACTCGTAATCCAGTGTGTTTTAGTATCTTTCCCTAAGACACATTCTCCGCGAAGATCGATGTTCACCTTGGGATTCTTTATGCCGGAAAAGGTGTCTCACAAAACGAAAATAACACGGTTCACGTCAGCCTTAAGGTATGTGCAACAGTGGACGACATAAAAAAAAAACTCGCCTTCTCTAATGAGGGCCTGTGAAGATGAGACCGAAAAAAAAAGGATAGTCGACTCCCTAATGACCGACGCGCGTATTCGAACATGCATACTGGGAGAGGTCGTCGTTCGCGCATTTTACAAGGATACAAAAGCGAGAAAAGATATAAACACGGGAGCTGAAGAAACAGTGGCTCTCCTAATGAACGCAAAACGTCGCCTCTAGGCTAACAAGTCACTGGCAGCTGCTGTGCGGGCCCCGAAAAAAAGTGTCAGGTCGAGCGCCCCTTCCCTTTCCGTGCACCTCGAAATCCTGCCCTCTGGTGTTGACCTTCGGCGCGCGCGTGGGCTTCGACCGCCGCCCCCTCTGGCGGCACTGCCTGCGTAAGTGGCGTGTGTGTGGGCATGACGTTGTTTGTGTAAGGCAGAGCGGAGCGGATTTGGATTACAGTCGCAGTAACAGTATACCGTAGCGTGCCTTGCTGACGAGTGGACGACGTTTGCGCACTGCTTTCCTAGTCTCTTCCCCTTTCCCTCCCTCCTGAACCTCCTCCCCAACCTTTCCCTGCTCTCTCCCTTGGGACTTCGCCGTCGCTTGGGGCGCGGAACTGTCGTGCTGCGCGGTAGCCGAAACGTCGGCGTCGTGTGAACATGCGTGTGCATGTGTGCGCGCGTCGTCGTCGCCGCGTCCATGGCATAGACGGCATCCACGCGAGACGACCTTCGAAGAAGCAAGAATTGAAATGTGAACGAAAAAAAAAAAGAACATACCGAAAGCTTTAAGGAACACGGCGGTATGTGAAAGAATGTACGAATGCATTCCGTGTGGTGAGAGATGTCCCCTTTTTGAGGAACGCGAGACGGTCGTTATAGCTCAGTCCAAAGCTGTCCACGCGACGCGGTGGTTTGGATAGTTACGTCTAAAGTTGCTCGTTCGAAGAAGTCGATCGATACTTCCGAATGCAGTTAGTGTGTGTGTGTGATCTGTGTCAGTGTGACATACGCATCGAAATTCCAGAGAAACAATAGTGCAATCAGTGTGCGAATAATAAATTTGTGGTTGTTTTTTTAAGCCAGCCGATACAAATAGCCGATAATGTCAGTAGAGCGAAAGCGTCCTATACACGTCGTAGAAAATCTGAACCGCGCATGTATGAAAGAATTAGCACTTTAGGGAAAGCTGCATTCCGACGCTGTTTCCCGACGACGCTAGTGCAGCGTTAGTCCTTACGTGCCCTGTTCCAGGCTTGCCTCATCAAAGGAATCTCTCAAAACACCGCATGTTTCGCGCCTTCCCAGGCTTCACGTTGGGGGAGCTGAGACATCCTTCCCTACTTGCTCCGCCCCTTCTCCCGATTTTTAGGGGCGAAGCACCTTAAAAACCGCACAATGTCCCTCCCTTCATAAACCGCCGCCGGCGTCTATTTATTCCCAGGTGTTTTGGTTCCTACAGCAGATGTAGGAACCGAAACACCTGGGAACAACAAAAAGGCTATCAAAAGGCAGCTAACCAGAACGACCAAAATGAAAGGCCGGAACACCGGACACACGCTGAAATTTAACCATACATTAATAAAAACGTATAACAAGACAAAAGACTAACAAGAACGCAATAAAATGCTGTTAACCAGAACGAAATAGGCCGTGAGTCATGACCGGATGCACACTGCTTCGTACCCCATCGTGCGCATTCACTTCGTTGATATGCGTGGATTTTTCTCTTCTTTCTTTCCATTGCTCCCGATTACGTGAAGTGCGCGTTGAAGGAATGCCATGCTGCAGGGCATGGCGACACTCGTAATCCAGTGTGTTTTAGTATCTTTCCCTAAGACACATTCTCCGCGAAGATCGATGTTCACCTTGGGATTCTTTATGCCGGAAAAGGTGTCTCACAAAACGAAAATAAACACGTTCACGTCAGCCTTAAGGTATGTTGCAACAGTGGACGACATAAAAAAAAAAACTCGCCTTCTCTAATGAGGGCCTGTGAAGATGAGACCGAAAAAAAAAGGATAGTCGACTCCCTAATGACCGACGCGCGTATTCGAACATGCATACTGGGAGAGGTCGTCGTTCGCGCATTTTACAAGGATACAAAAGCGAGAAAAGATATAAACACGGGAGCTGAAGAAACAGTGGCTCTCCTAATGAACGCAAAACGTCGCCTCTAGGCTAACAAGTCACTGGCAGCTGCTGTGCGGGCCCCGAAAAAAAGTGTCAGGTCGAGCGCCCCTTCCCTTTCCGTGCACCTCGAAATCCTGCCCTCTGGTGTTGACCTTCGGCGCGCGCGTGGGCTTCGACCGCCGCCCCCTCTGGCGGCACTGCCTGCGTAAGTGGCGTGTGTGTGGGCATGACGTTGTTTGTGTAAGGCAGAGCGGAGCGGATTTGGATTACAGTCGCAGTAACAGTATACCGTAGCGTGCCTGGCTGACGAGTGAACGACGTTTGCGCACTGCTTTCCTAGTCTCTTCCCCTTTCCCTCCCTGTTGAACCTCCTCCCCAACCTTTCCCTGCTCTCTCCCTTGGGACTTCGCCGTCGCTTGGGACGCGGAACTGTCGTGCTGCGCGGTAGCCGAAACGTCGGCGTCGTGTGAACATGCGTGTGCATGTGTGCGCGCGTGTTTTGTGTGTCTACGTATGGGCGCTGTCTGTATACGTGTTCACATACGAGCGTCTGTCAGTCAATTTTTGGATGCGAAATTTGTTTGGGCTTGAAAATCATTTCGGACAAGCGTGTACTTCCTAGAAAGCATTCCGGGAGCTTTGTGCAACGTGGTGTTTTGGGCACGACGATGATTACTTCTCACCGAATCCAACTGTTGTATTCTTTCGTACGCTACCGGCACTGGCTATTACTGGCTAACTGCATGGTTAGCGTTGACTATTCTCTGTTATTGCAGCATCGTTCTCTTCGTTCAAGCTATGTGCAGCGGTTAAGATGTTTTAGGGGCGAAGCTCCTTATAGCGTGGCTTGTGCGTCCCTCGTAGTACGTATCCACCAGTGGCACATACCCGAAATAGCGGTCCTTACGATTTTGACCTCCAAGGTGGTTCCGGTGAAAGATTTCTTCTGTGCGTTGTTGAACAATAAAAGATAGTGCTCAATGCACATGTTAATGGCTGCCAAGGGGGAATGAGAGACAGGAGCATTCGGCCTTTAGGTAACGCGCACGCTGCGATCCCCATTAGCAGCTATTGACATGTACATTGAGCACGATCTGACAAGAAAGGGTTGCTACGTTATACTCACTGGGGTGTAACCTCCTTGGTTTTAGAAAGGTTTAGCGAGCGTTGGGCCGCATAGCCATGAATACAGTGAACTAGTATATACCATGAACTCGAGGTGGTTAAAAGGTGGAAAGTAAACCCGAAGCGCAAGCAGTAAGAAAGTGTGCATGTGCCACCTCCCGTTTAGTCTTTGAAATGTCCGCTGGATGGCGGTGCTTCTATATGGAGAATATATGATGAAAAGATGCGAGATGGTGGTACTTGGAGTGCTGAATAGATGGACGAACAGACACACAGACAGATGCATGGATGGACGCATGAACGGACGCAGGCGCGGATGCATGAACGAACGCAGGGACGGGCGCACGAACAGACGCACGCACGGATGGGTGGATGGACGCATGAACGGTTACACAGACGTACGCAGGAACGGACGGAAGCAAGAACGAACGGACGGACGAATGCTTCGCCCCACTCCCCATCATTCACTCCGTGGATATGCTGCCATTTTTTTATCTAGCTTAATTACCAAATCATCAGATTAGGACAGTTTCATAAATTGCAGATATTTTATGTGTCGCAGGTCTAAAGTGACAGCTCTCTTTGAGCAGCAACTTATGTGCGTGTGTGTGTAGTTACCACATTAGGTTACTTCACATATGAGCCATCTCATATGTGGCTTCCACATATGCACACCGAGTGACGTTTTTGACAAACAAACCCCAGGGAGAGTTCGCTGAGATAATTATAAGCTCGCATCCTCGCTTAGCGCTAACTGACATGCCAAAAAGTGTCACTGAAGCAGGTCTTGCTGCAACCTTGTCGCATTCGCCATGACGTCATTCATCTCTAATTGGTCGGTTGCGGTGATACGGCGTCTTTCATTGTCTCGAAAACATCAAGTAGCGGAACTCGAGAGAGTTCAGATTTCTCAACGTTCGCAATGAATAGAATATTGCGTTGCCGGAATCGTCAAGTCGGGATCCAGTGGCTAGTCTTTCGTAGCACGTTTGGCTCCAGGGTGGACGGCTGGTGCTGTTCTGGACATTGTCGAATTCCGCCATGTGGTCGAACTCTGTCATCGCTCAACGCTGATTGGCTCGGAGAATAGCTACAGCCTTCGCGATTGGCTTAAAACGTCGCGATTACGAAACTTGACTAGGTGGCAGAACTTCGCAGCATCCAGGATACAGCAGCCACGGTGGTATAGTTTGTATAAAGCTCGACTGCTGAATCTAAAGTTTCGGCATCGAACCTCGGCCGCGGCGGCCTCATTTTCGATGAAGTGAAATGCGTAAGATCTGTGTACATTGAGGAGGTCGAATTTTCCGGAGAGGAGGTCGAATTTTCCGAAGACGTCCACTATGGCGTCTTTCATAATCGTATGGTGGTAGCTTTGGGGCGTGTTGGTCCAGTAGTAATTGATCTCAGCAAAAGGGACACTTTGGCTGGTTAGTTTGCGTTCATATAAGTTAGCTCATTGGCTACACACATGCATGAGGACAGGGTTATTTGCCTGAGCATTGCCTCTTGCATGTGTTTTTTCCTCCTTCGTCCGCCATCTTTCGCCAATTCTGTATTGTTACTCGTAGACCAGTGCAGGTCTTGTCCCTGTTCGTTTCAGTCAGTCGGCGCACTTTCTTATAGAGTCCATTAGTGTGTTGTCCCGACCGAGTGTGCAGGTATAGCCACCCCGAGCTCGAAAATAAATCTAAAACGGAACTTTCTGTTGTTGTTTTTTCCCCCTCCCTTCAATTTTGCCCGCGTTCCAGGGAGAAGGAACAGGACTTGGAGAGGCGCTTCGAGATGCTGAACGAAGAACTCCGGGCCGTGCTTCAGCTCCAAGGCGAGTCTCTCCTTTATGTTTCTTTTCTTTGCATTATATTTTTTGTGTCTGGGCTAGCGTACGTGGCGCCATTGCTATAAGCCGCTTATGGCCTCCGCTGCCGGGACCCACGGCTGAATCAATGGGCCCTGTAGCGGGCTCTCTATGGGGAAAATAAGGAAATACATATACACGTAGTGTACCGTTAGAAACGGGAACTGGGAAAGGTTGAGAAAGAGAGGAGAGCGTTGGGTGGCCTGACCGGCTTGTAGCGAGTGAGCTCCCCTGGCGTAGCTCGCTAATGGAACGTCGTTGCTGGCTCCTCTGAAAGCGTTTCTTTTGTATCGCGTGCTTATTATTATTCTTTTTTTTTCTTTCCAACGTTGACTGCGCAGACTGGCAGAAGACGGACGCCCAGCGTAGCCGGGAAGCCCTTCTGCTCGAGGAGCTGGTGGCCCTGGTCGACAAGCGGGACGAGCTGGTGCAACACTTGGATTCCCAGGAAAAGGCGTACGTGTAGATGAAGGAATGGCGTGTTTTTCGCGTGCTGATGTCGCATTTGGTTGATTCCTAGATGTATGGTTTGGATATCAAATGTCGTGACCGGTCGCCAAGCCGGGAGGCGTGGCTGTTTTCACCATTCCCGCCTCTTTTTTTTTTTGTGTGTGTGTGTGTGTGTGTGTGTGTGTGTGTGTGTGCGCGTGCGTGTGTTTAATGGTTAGGACATCAGACCACCACAAACGAGAAACTGAGCCTGTCGTTCAAATATTTATAGGTTTACGTACGTGTTGTCAAATCAGGTTATTGGGGCCCACTCGTTGCGAAATGAAAAAAAAAATTGCCCCCTTCCCCTTACACCTTCCACTCGCTATAGTGTGCGCAAAATCTGAACATGCGTCTCGAAAGCGGCCTTTAACCACCTCGGCTTACCCTCCTAGGCGTCACTCATCCATGGCCTTGTTCAGGCGCCCTTTTATCTGTGGCTCCCAGCTCCACAAAAAAACCTGCAATGGTGGTGTCGATCGCAATGCCGTAGCATTGAAGAAATTACACTAGCTCCCCTCAAAATTGGCAGTCTTGGTTTCGTTTTCGAGTAACTTAAGAAAATTCGGGAGGTCGATTGAGACCAGCAGGACTGAGAGGGTTACAAAATCATGACGCTTATTTTTCGACTATAATCTGCGTTATGTACGTTAATCGTTTCGCGTTCACAAGCGCGCCGTCAAAGTTTTAGAGCATTCGGTCCCGTACCTAAATTTCAATTGGACATTTTTATGAAGACACGAGTGATTGTTCAGTCGGGAAACACTGGCGCCCTCGCGAGGCGGGATATAACAGGCTGCTTGCTGGCTGTGCGAACGTCTGCACTGCGTGGAACGATTTTGTTAAGAGGTCAGCGGCTCGCGCGGTCGAGCTGTTTCGGCCTTCTTTGGTTTAGCATTGAAGTTAAAAGATTTGTAGTGACTGAAACTAGTAGAAGATGATGGCTCCGTTTAAACTCTGGTAGAAGGTGACTTCGCACCAGCAATCGCTAGTGACTGGGGATTAAATTGTGTCCAATGTTGACTGTCCGCTATTACAGCACTATTTACTATCATTCAACCGATTTAGTTTTATACCAGTTTTGTTTTGCTACGTGAACTCACGTTCTGTAACAGGTTACAGCCACTGTAGTTGCAGTGCAGTGACTAGAAAGGAAGTACAACAAAGACTTCCTGTTGTAGTAGTGACAGTGATGGTTGCGGATGTAGATGCGGCGATAATAGCTGCAGTAGGGGTTCGAGCGCGAGCTGGTGTAGACAGTTGACGCCGTAAGAATCTGTGTATACAATTTTGTTCCCGCGTTTTACACAGTGTTAGCGTTTTCTTGACTGGCGTGTGTTTACTACATGTCAATCTCCGTTTCTTATCCCATCCCGCCTTCCCGTCTGTTTTTTACCACGTGTGCAGCATCGAGGAGGACGAGATGATGGCATTGGCCACCAGGCGGCAGCGGCTTCCGCCAGAGCGCAACAACTGCAAACTACAGTGACCTCCGGTGACGAGAAACAACGAGATGGAACGAAGGAGAGGAAGGATAGACGCGATGCTTCGCAGCAGCAACTTGCCTCCCGTTATTTGTGTTTTTTCTTTTCGTCCGCCAGGCGGCGGCGCACCAGACAACAATAAACCGTCAGCAGCCAATTAGAAAGGGGCGTGAAACCCGAGACCCTCCTGGCGGCGGGGCCGCCTTTCCTTGCCGCGTTCGTGGCGTTAATTGGGAAGGCGGAGGAGTGGGGAGGGTGTGCGCGCACCGTCCGCGGGCTGTAGCGACACGCTGTAGACGCCGTGGCCTACTCTTCTGCGGTGGCATGCCTCGCATCTGTTGGATGACGCCCTCCCTCTCCCTCCGCTGTGTTTAGCCGCGACATCGTTGGAGGGCGCTGCATGCCGGCGCGCGCGGGAATTCGTCGCTGCGAGGAACCGTGCAGTGAAGAAAAAACGCTGCGTAGTGTCGCCGAGTATGGCGGACTCGGTGAGCCGGTGGTGGATCGCTGTAGCGCGATGAAAAGTTGTGCCGGATTTTGATGCAGATCGCTTTCGAACTGTGTGGCGGTAGTCCAATTGCGTTGTGTGACTGAAAACAACAAGAAAAAAAATCTGAGAAATTGTGGTTGTATGAAGAAGCAACTGCTGTGTAATGTTGGATACAACCTTTGAAGTCTGCAACATTCTTTCCTCAAATGTGGATGCATTGTAAGCCTGCGCCAATGTGTGGGCCGTTCAGGCTGACGTCATCTGCTAGACGGGCAGTTACCCTGCATTTAGAACATTGCGTAGTGCGTGATCGGGATTATTTTCTTGGTCGCCGAAGGTATCGGCTGCCGCGATTCGGGCACCTTGGTAAGGCCTGTTCAAGCTGATGAACGTCACGTCAGACTGGTGTCATAGGTCTCGTACAGGTGGCGCCGCCGTCGCATTATGATTTTCATAAGTCACGTGTTTTTGTAAAGCTGATTGGGCTCTTGTTGAAGATAATCGGCCCTTGTTGAAGATAATCAAGATATGATTTTCTCACGTGTCGGGGACGCGTCAGTCGTAGGTGTCATTACAAATGAATGGGCTGATTGGCCTTATACATTGCTCATTACTCTTCCCTGTTGTCGCGAGCTGTATTCTATCGCATTTCTTGTTCGGTGCTAGGCCGTTGACCCTGAGGCCGCGTGCTTGATTCTGGCCTTGGCTGTCTCATTGTGATCGAAGTGAAATTATGAAAGTCCGTTTATTGAGATTTAGAAACATGTTAAAAAACACCGGTCTTCAAAATCTCTGGAGGTCTGCAATACGGCGTGCTTTGGAATCATACCGGCGTTTCGGCTCGTAAAACACCAGAGATGAATTGACGCCTCAGTCATAGTAGGGTTGATCACAAGATAATGTGATCATGGGCGGAATGGTATTTTGCTACGACTATGCGCACGCATTGCTGTCATAAACCTTCACCACTTTTTTGGTGCTGTAATTGATTGTTTTCTTTGTTTACATTTAGTCGACAAAAAAAAGATTTTGTTCTCTATAACAAAAAGTTTCGTATAACTAACACATGTGCATAACTGACTGAATTGGTGACATCGACTAACCACAGGCGGAACAAAGTCGCGACAACCTACTTGACCAAAACAAACCGAGAACCTGACCAAAGCTACTCGGTGATTTGATTTCATTTGTTCATACCCTCAAGGCCCGAGTGTGTTACAAAGGGAAGTGACTACACTGAAAAGTACTAGGAATACAAATATGACATGCAAAAAAATGCATAATACAAATCGCGTCATGTTTGTGTAATGTTAGCTTGTATACAATGACTGATGTATTACTTTAAATTCTTAGCTAATGTTTCGAGAAAACGAACAATAACGTAAAAAAGGGTCCATTCGATCCATGAAGGAGATTCCAGTTCACTGTTCGAGGGAGCAATCGTGAAACGTATGTATGGGAAGTATTTAACTGAATACGATAATGATGCAGTAATAAGTGATCGCAACATACGTGAATAGTGCACCATTTTTAGTGTTTTTCTACTCTGGTGGTGCGGAGATATTCCCACACTTACTAACGTAATCGTGGGAGGCGTGACCCGCCGGGCGGGCCCCAGTAAGCCTGCTGGATACCCTAAATAGGGCCTGCCGAGCCGCTGTTGCCAGTGGAGCCTCAGAAGAGGGGCCCCACACGCAGTGAACCAATTTTTTAAAATAAATGTTGGCTCTCTCTCTTTCGTGGAGATGTAAGTGGTGTTGAAGTCATCGACCATGACCGCCAGTGACGTAAATCCAGAAAAATGTCTGAGGGGACGCACACCTTGATAAGCTGGTCTAGAAGGCGTCCCAAGTTGTTAAGGTACAGTCTCTGTTCACGAACCAGATCATAGCGCCGTCATCCAACGCGAAGTACACAAAGTGCAGCTTGTCATTTGTGCCCCAGTTATCGAAGGGTGCAGTCCTCTCGTGCTACTCAAGCCACGTTTCTGGGTCCTCGCATGATGATCCCTGCAAGATGATTCCTTTGCCGCGGCAATATGATTGCGGGCTATGGCGCATCGGCTCTCATTGTTGTCGCAGTCAAGGTCGTGGCCTTGGTCTTCCTAGTTTTGTCGGGTAGAGAGGGGCCCATACTACGGTGGTACACCTTGTTGCCTTGGATTAACTCGCTGGTCGTGGTTAGCGTCTTGGTGGCCGTTTAGTTTTTCTTTTGTAAGTACGTTTTATTTTTAGTTACTTAAAAATGTTTTTCAACTAAATAAAATAGGCCCTCAGCAGCTAAATGTTATAAGTGCACTTAGGTATAGGCTCTAGCTTATTTCTCTAGCTGATATATCATTCAGGTTAAACTGTCACATGATGTTTATTTCGTTTTGTATCTCAACACAGGACGTTCATTTTGTTTCGTATTTGAGCACACTACGTTCATTTTTTTTTTCGTGTCTGAATACATGACGTTCATTTTGTTTTGTATCTCATCACAAAAGCTTCGTTTTCTTTCGGATGTCTGCTTTTTCGCCCAAGTTTATTCCATAACACGCACTGCGCATCTGAAGTGTTTGTAGAAACTTGCGCGTAGCATCAGCATAGTATTGGGCAACGTTACGACGCACCTGCCAAAGGCACGCAACTTCGTCGCTTTGTTTTTTTTTTTTTCCAGATGCGCCAAGTGTTGCGTAAGGGTGCATCGATACCTACTAGCGTGCTGGTGGGTGAAGGACGCCCGCAAATCGGCATAAACGACGAAAAAAAAAAGCTTCGTAACAAAACATCTTATATGCAAATAAAGAAACATTCACTAATTGATGCTTCAAATCATTAGTTTATAAGCAGCCGTGGAGCCTATCGGCAATTTTCGACGCTAGATGATGTCGAAAAGTAGCCGATTTGATTGATTGATTGATATGTGGGGTTTAACGTCCCAAAACCACCATATGATTATGAGAGACGCCGGAAAAGTAGCCGGTTTGGCGCAAGTTGGCCAGCGACGGCGACTTTTTGGGTACGTAATATGCATGCAGTATGAAATGGCATAATGCATACACATAGTTTCATGGACAAGTTAGCAAATCATAATTTTAAGGCAACGTGGTTATTAGAGTAAAAGAAAGAAGATTCGATGTCCTATGGATAAAATACTAAAATATAAATAGAGCGTATCCCATAAACAAGAAGATTACACCAAAAACCTGCTGTCCTACTGGAACCTGCTAATGGAACGTGTTGTCTTGTCGAAATGCCAGGCAGGAAACGATAATTCGAAAATCACAAATTAGACGCAGTGAATGTCGAGCAAATCGATTTCTCTTTTGTCATTCGATTGGTTGTCAACTTCTAGGGTAAACGTTCCTGTTTTACTGATCGGCATTACGCACCGAAACGAATTGCCTTTCTTTTTTTTTTTTCAATTACGTCCTGCGCACCAGTCAATCAAATTCACCCGGTGAGGACAACTTAAACGAGAAAGTGGATATGCACAGCTCGGCCGACGACTTCGTAAATGCACTCGGTTAATCTTCTGAGCTGGTGCGGACGCGGCGACATCTGCTCGACTTGTTTGCTGCTCCGCGGTTTGCCGTAATATCTGTGCAGTGTGGTCCTTGGTTAATCAGGGCAGAGCGGTATCGCGATAGTGTATTAGACCGGTGTTCACAAACCAACATTATCCATCTCACCTTTTCCTCATCGTGCAGTGCCTTTGGTATTTTTGATTAGGGAAATAGGCCGGTATTCGCAAACCAATTTTTCACTTATTCTTTAGCTTGTTGCCATTTTCGTACCGTTATAACGCATGTAGACTGTGAAGAAAGGCGACAAAAACAGGAGATAAAAACAGGGTTGGTTTGTAAATACAGGCGTTCGAGGTACTTCGAGCATCTGTGTTTCAATTTATTCAATTCGGGCCTTCCAGATACGCTGGTGCATAAGGCCGGAAGCCTTGGAGTAAGCATAGGGACGGCTTTAAGCTCTCCCATAGTAGAGTACCGAGTACTCTAAATCGTGAACCACTTATTCTAAACACACTCCAGTATCTATGTTTCTATTTCAAGATAAGAGGGTAAAATGTATCTATCTCAGCGACTAAGGATTTTTATAATGTAGTAGTGTCCATTGCATGGATACATGGTTTCTTATTTTCTTTTTGTGAAAAATGAGGTGACGTGTTTCTAATTGTTGTAAGTAATGACTAGAGATATATGCTTGCAAATTTCACTGCGCTGCAACATTATTCACAGTATTATGCTGAACTTCATTAATGTTCTTGCGGAGCATCAGTATTACCGAAACACAAATGTATTCTCGCATATTTATCGTGGTACCTGTAGCAGGATACTATTTGTCTTTTTTTTTTTTTTTGCGAAAGCATCCCCGATATATTCCGTAACGCCAGACAAATATATCTTAGCATCTGTATTTCAAACTTCCCAGCAAATGTACTTCAATATCTGCATTTCGGAACACTTTTCGAACATTCACTGCCCAGTCCTAGGTTCGATGAACGGTAGATGGTGGTTCGGAATAGGATAAATAAGCCTACGAAGGAGCATGAAGCAGAGTCATGAAGGCCTTACAAACATGGCGCACGTGTTTGAGGAGTGCTGCTCAACTACTCTCTGTACGTTTCCTTTCTCTCTTTCGTTCACTGTTTCCATTGTGCACGTGAATACGAGGGGTAGCTGCGAAACATGCTCAGCGAGTAGCAATACGTTCTTGAATACTGTGCGAAGGCACCATGTGTACGCTGATGTCATCTCTCTCTCACTTTAAATAACAGGTTGCGGGAGTGGCTGCACTGTAGTATGTCACTTTCCCCTACTTTCTTTTTCATCCTTTTCATGGGGTCAAGAAGGGGACTCGCCGAACACGTTGTGAAAACAAATACGATTGGAAAGATAGCTTCAAGCTTTATTACGGTTGTTGGCCCGATGTAGATAGATAGATAGATAGATAGATAGATAGATAGATAGATAGATAGATAGATAGATAGATAGATAGATAGATAGATAGATAGATAGATAGATAGATAGATAGATAGATAGATAGATAGATAGATAGATAGATAGATAAATAGATAGATAGATAGATAGAAACAACCTGCCAAAGCAACTAAACATCCGCTTACCAATTTCTTCTGCGGCACTTTCGCTGCGCAAATGTGTTTTTCGCTGTCATCTGCCACGTGATGACACGGCTGCTGGGAGCGCGGGGAAACACACTGTTTATGCTGTCTTTTTACACCTCCCACTCGTTTTGCGGTGGCGATGGGGCCGACGCCCACCCAGCCGCTAGCGTTCGGACACGCTGCACGCTTTTACCGAGGAAAAAAAAAAACTCCGCGGCGTGGCGCGCGCGCGCGCCTGTGTGTGCGTGGGGCAGTATTCTAACGCGTCGGTCGGAATGGGGCGCAATTAGCGGCGCTGAGGCGGTGACGCGGGGCCCGCCCCGTTTTTCCGCCACCGGCGCGGGCATGCCGTTTCTCTCTCTCCCATCGCGGCTTCCATCCGGGCAACACTGGGCAAGGCTTCCCTCTCCACGTCCGCCATTCTTCTCCCAATCCATCCATCAACGGCGTGCGCGTGCCGCGGCGCGTCGCCGTCGTCGGCGGCAACGCAACCGCATTCCAGCAGCCATTGTGGCGGCGCGGACAGTGATGAAGCGGCGGCGGCGGCTCCTCGTCGTCTTCTTCTTCCTTCTCCGGCAAAAAAAAAAAAAAGAACCTCGCGCGAAGAGTCATCCGTCAGCGTTCTAATCCACACCCCCTCCTTCAGCCTCCACCCACCCAAGCCCGCAGCCATACGATCGATGCTAGCCTCGCCACCGCGTTGGTTGCCGCCGCCGCCGCTCGATGGCTTTCCCTTTTGGTCGCCGCCATGCAAATGGCCGACGTCGGAGCTCCGGAGCGGGCGTCTTGATGAGAACAAGAAAAAAAAAAAGACTCGAGGCCGGAACCACGGGTGCGCCGTGATACTCGACAGGTGACGGATCTAACTGAAGTTCGCGAGGCCGCTGGCGCGCCACGACAAGGCAATAGCGCGAATCCAACGCAAGAAAATGTGGGACTCCTGTTCTTGCGTTCAGTGAGAATCATTAAACCCAAAAACATTGAAAATGAGCTGCATTGCTCCGAAGAAACGCACTTCACGAAATGACCCGAAAGTTTTCAGTTGTTTATTCGCATAGAATTCAATTCAATTGTCAAGTATTTACCTGGGTGTGTAATATTCTAGAGGAGCTCCCAGACTAAAGGCTGCGAAAACGAGCTTGACAGAACTTAGAAGACCATTAACGTGGCATTATGCGTATGTTTTAGCATAGCAATGTTCAGAAAAAGTCACATAATAATACGGAATGGTACATTATCACACTTTTTGTTAAAATATACACGTCAAAATACAGGTAGCAAAAAAAACATCTATTTAATTCACTTAGAACCTAGCTATCCGCGTTCCCCCCTTCCCCGGTGAAAAAGAAATCAATACACGAAGATGACACGGTGTCGTGTCTGTAGGTCTTTGTCATCCAGTCTTGAGCACTGTTTTAGCCTTCTTCTTCCATGCACCAACCAGTCCAATCAAGCACTGTTCAACATTGATATATATCGCACTTGTTAACAATTCTCACATTTTTTAAATAACATTTTACTTGTTGACAGAAAAAAGACTACTTAATGGCAAGAACTTTTGATAACCGTTAAGCTTTGTCTTTTAGAGTTGAACCCGATAGCGATGTCCAGTCCTTACTGCGTACTTCAAATACTTCAGTCAATGATATATGAATTTTATCTCCTTCGGAAGGAGGGTATTTGAGAGGTTCACTGATGCCCTTGCCGTTCTTGAGAATGTGATAAGCTTCTGAAATTAGACATGTGCGTTGGTCATGGTATTTTGAAGGGAAAGTGATATCTCTATAAAATATGGGTGGCAACTGAATTTGTTTCAATGAAGAGATAATTGACAATTAGTAGCTTGATTTGGAACGTTGTTCGAATGCTCGCGCATGCAGTCATTAGCGCACCGACCCGTTTGACCAATGCAGTAACGCCCATGAGACTGTATTCATACTGTATTCACAGTATATACAGTATTCAAGAATTAAACTGGACGTATAGTCGTGTTAACTTCCCTACTTTGCTTACATTCGTTCTCTTTGTGGCTTAGTCTACATTCTTTAAAATGAAACTGATGCATAAATGATAAACACTAATCATGAGACAACATTATCATGACTGTAACGATGTCACAATGAAGATAGTGGATTGAAGACTGTGTCGCTGCGGCAACACTGCAGTTTCAAGCAAAAAAAAAAAATGGCCGTCAGCTTGTGATCAATCTATCCTCGGTAATCGTTTAATGCCTTGGGCTGCATGCATCTTGGTAATTCGCTTAATAAGACAAGAAACATCGCTCCTATTTGTTTTAACGTTTCATTTCTTTGGCGTGGTTTCGACGCGGCTTACAATTCGAAAAATGTCTGGTGTTTGTAATATTCACAATTCGGTTCGTATACCAAGTGGAATAGTGCTCCATTGGATATTTAAAATACCCCCAAATCTGTTCTGTTCTGTTTTAACTGTTTTGCTGTGGAGAGGTTGAGGTGCCTATTGCCTCGGCTACTCCATATCACAAAGTTCTGCAGCGAAAAATAAAATAATAATACAGAACGGTACCAAAAATTAACAATACGGAAAAGACAAAAAACACATAATAGCACACTGAAACCAGTTCAAATAACATGCCAATACACAGTTTTCTTCACGCAGTTCACACAGTCATAAACTACTTACACGCACACCTTACTAATCTAATGTCAGTATATACATGACCATATTTTACATAATACCCATCTCTGGCTGTCAGTCATAGGCGCTTGTCCAGTCCGGTCTCCACCAAAAAGTCTGTCAGGAAGATTAATGCCTTTTTTTGGAGATGCATCTCAGGCCATGGTCCAAGTAGTTTCTTTATTGTGAGGGGCCGTCTGTCCAAACTTGCTAATTTGTTCTTTAATTTTTCTTTTTCATTCGCGTATTTAACGCACTCCAAAAGAATATGGCGAACATTTTCTTCTGCATGACCACAATGGCATTCCGGTGAGTTGGATCGATGTATCTTGTGCAGGAAGCTGTTTGTGTATGCTACTTCCAATCTAAGTCGGTGGATCAATGTCTCTAGGTGTCGTGGGAGGTCTGTCGCTATGGAAAATTTTCTGTGTGGATCAACTTCATAAAGTACCGTTTCCTTTGATTTAGGGCTCTCAAACCACTTCTCCATCGAACAATGGTTAGCTCCTTGCGATATAAAATGTCGAATATCCGCCCCAGACATAGGGATTGTGCAATTCCGTCCTTCCTTCAATGCTTTCTTCGCGAGACTATCGGCATCTTCATTTCCCTTTATTCCAATGTGACTGAGTATCCATTGGAATACGATGTTGTGACCCTGCGATGAGGCATGTTCCACAGTTTCTGCGATACATTGTGCTACTTCACCATTTTTGTAAGGTGATCTCACATTTCTGATTAGCTGAAGAACAGGTTTGCTATCAGTGCATATCACCCATTTTCGTGGCTCGGGACTCTCGCAGATAAGCTTAACTGCTTCAAAGATAGCCACCAATTCTGCTGTCGTCGATGAAGATTTGTGCGATAATTTGTACATCTTCTTTTCCTGAATTTCGGGTATAAAGACCGCACAGGCTGACGCTTCTTCTGTGCATGATCCGTCTGTATATATCTTCGTTTTTTCATTATGCATTACATGAAGCTCATGAAGTACCAACTGTGCCACTACTAGAGGTGCCATGTCTGCTTTCTTCTCTATGCCGTCTATTTCACGAATAACGTTGAGAAGTGGCAGCGTCCAAGGTGGTTTTGAAGGTTTTCATTGTTTAAATTCTGGTACTACTGCTTGAAATGATCATATAGTATCCTGTAGTCTCGTTGCCGTCCTTTGTGTTAGTGCACCAGATAAAAAATGACTTTCATGTTGCGTGAAAATTCTAAATAAATTTCGAGATGTTTCTTTAGTTCGGAGTACTGCCAAAGGTGGCTCTAGAGCCTCCGCATACACTAAAGCACTGGAAGTTGACCGTGGCAAACACAGACATACCCTCAAGCTCCTTGCCAATAACAAGTGAAGTCTCCTTTCGGTGGAGGCTGGGAGTCCATGCAGCAGAGGCAGTGAGTAAGTTACGATGGGGCGTATCCAGGCAACATGTAGGGCTAATAACGACTCTGTATAATACCACCCCATTTGGCCCCGCAGAGATGCCGGAGGATTCGAGTGGCCTGATTCACTTTTTGTTCCAGGGACTGGACATGAGGCGACCATGTTAGTCTCCGGTCTAAAATTACTCCCAAGAATTTATGAGTTTTAACCATTGAATAGGCTGATTTTGCAAAATAATCTGGAAATTTCCAGGTCTTTTTAATGTAAACGGAAGTATGGCTGTTTTAGCCAGACTCAGTGTCATACCCCTTTTTTTTAGAAAATGGTCTACATAATCCAATCCTCCTTGTATAGTTTGTTGTACATCCAAAAACGATGGACCAGACGTCCATATACTTATATCATCAGCATATACTGAACATCGGATGTTAGGTGGAAGATTATACGGGAGCTGCGCCATGACTGCATTAAAGAGAGTAGGGCTTAGTACGCTGCCTTGTGGCACTCCTTGGTTGACGACATGTTCTGACGTTGGGCCCTCCTGCGTAACTACAAAAATTTTCCGGTGCTTCAGGAAGTCAGCGATCCAACGCAGTATCTTGCCCTTGAATCCCTGTAACGCCAGACCTCCCAGAACGTGAACGTGACTCACTGTGTCGTATGCTCGGTGGACATCAAGAAATACAGCGACAGTGATGTTTCCTTGCGTTCGTTGGTTTTCCACATCTGTGACCAAATCCAGAATGCAGTCCATTGTGCATCTACCTCTTCTGAAGCCGGTTATGCTTTCTGGTAGTAGTTTTTTTATGTCTTGCCACCATAAAATTCGTTCATTGATCATTTTTTCCATCATTTTTGAAAAACAACTTGTCAAACTAACCGGCCTAAACGAGTCCAGCTGCAAAGGGCTCTTCCCTGGCTTTAGCAACGGTACTACTTTTGATATCTTCCAACTTTCAGGAACTTTTTCTTCTTGCCAACTTTTATTATAGATGTCCAACAGGTTTAATTTTCCTTTTTTGCACAAGTTAGCAAGAGCAGCGTATGTAACTCCATCTGTTCCTGGTGAACTTGTTCGTTTTACTAAAGACAGCACATATTGGAGCTCCTCTGGTGTGAAGCTGTCATCCAGATCTGATGAACTGATCGCAGAGAACTTTGTTACAACCGCCGAAGCTGATTCTGCTGAGGATTTATATTCGCTAGCTTTGGCGGTCTCTCCATTTTTCAGTATAAGATCGCAAAATTCTTCGGCAATCACACGTTCGCTAACTCCTCGAGACAGCGCTAGAGCATGTAGTGGTCTCGAGTGGACTACTGGCTGTCGGAGGGCGCGTACCATGTTCCACAGTTGAGGCGCCGAGGTAAATTGAGAAACTCCCGCACGTATGCAACGAGTGCCTCCAAAGCTGGCTTTTCTGCTGTAGGAGTACTTGTGAGGAGAAGCCCACCTTCTGCTACATGTGGCATATGCCGCATTTTACGAGAACCTAAACGAAATTGTGTGTGTGTTAACTTGGTTCACAGACAGCAAGAAATAATTTTATAAGCATTTGAACGCACCTTTCGTGCACCAACTCGGCACTAACGAGGCATGCTCGCCGTTATACATCACATCCATGTCAAAAGTGTTTTATCAAAACTCCTTTTATCAAAATTGATCATGTGTTATCTACGGCATGCACCTGCGGTCGCGATGACGGGAACTTCGCACGCATGTCAACTTATCCTATTTACCCGAGAGGCTTCTGAACTTCAATAGATAGATCAAATAGTCTACCAACCGACCGATCAATCAGCTGATCAATCGATCAGCTCGAGACTAAAACAGGAGCCGCATAACAAAGTCGCGATGCCGTTACAAGTTTGCAAAACATTGAGATTGCAGTCAGTAACCCATGAAAGTACAAAAAGAAATATCCAACGAGTAATACATGGTGCCAAGTATAGCACATAACGTTAGGTAAACAATCAATTAACAACTTAGAAGAACCCGTTTAGAGCAATCCTCCCGACAGTGTGAGCGCGCCGATAGACCTCCCGATAAGTAGCAAGTTTGCCAGGTGAAATAGTGCTTTGCGTAAGACTCATGCCCAAAGTCTTTGTTATCTGCTAGCTAAAGAAAACCTGGCGGACGCTCGAGCTTCGCCTTCAGGAACAGAACACGCGATAGAGTAATGAGGTATCGAGCGCATCCCCTTCTCAACTGCAAGCCACGCTTCGGTTCTCAGTGGATGCTTCAACTTCCTCGTAAGGGAATTAACGCCTGTGAACGTAACATTGACGCCTTCAAACCATAGAGTTTCCCAAAATAAACTAGAGGGCACTCTGGCACTGCGATCGTTCAGCGACCATGGGAATGATGGGTAGTACACACATTTGCCTATAGTCTTCGTACTTGCGGGCGGCGAATCATACTTGCGGCTTCGTTTATTGCTGTGTTTCGGTTTCGTTTTGAAAGAAAGAACGAACCCTTTTGAACTTGGAGACTTGATTCGAAATGGTAAGCTTAAAAGAATAAGGTTGTGAAGCGCAAACGGTGAACATTTAATAATTTATGTTTTCGTGAAAAAACATATCCAAGCCACACTAATAACACACACGGAGCCAGAAGCAGGCCAGAAGTACGAAAATTAGACAAATGTGTGTACTACCCATCATTCCCATGCTTGCTGAAGCGCCGTGTGTTGCAGCTCCCATAGACACTAGCGCCAGAGTTCCCTCTAGTGTATATTAAGAAACTCTATGTTTCAAACTACTCTAGAATGGAGTAATACTGAAAGACGAGCTAGTAGGTACGTATATATCGTAATAACTTTTCTGCAGCGCAGACTGACACACGGACGATGGTGCGATTAGCTCCGGACATTGCATTCACGACGGCGCGCATTGGCAGCGGGTGACGGCGTCGTCGTATAAGTTCTTCCTTGCTTAATAAAGCCTTCAGTTGATAGCAGCGCTGGTGTCGTTCCCTCTGTTTGTACGTATGTCAGTCGGCGCTAGAAAAAATATATAACTATTTTTTAATGCCTACTGCAAATACGGTTATTGCGGGCCCGCTGTGTCATAATTCTTCCTTCTGCGATGCTGTGAAGGGCCCTCTACGTGTCCGTAAGGCAACCCGAAAAACCTACGCAGCGGCCCATTTAGTTGATCGTCGGCCGAAGTGGTGTCAATACGGTTGATTGGGCGGGTTGGTGGTACGTGACTGTTTTGAAATGAGAGCGCACCTACTTAGACGCCGACAGAAAGACAGAGACGAGTGCTTACTACTCACTGAAAATTCATTCGGAAAACTATTAAATATATACTGACAGATGAAACAGTGTCATGGCACATACGATAAGACCGAATCACGGACCAAAATGACAGAACCGATGAAAGATCTGTGTACGTGAGCCCCACCCTACGAACGCTTACTGTGTCGCTGTCGTTATATATCATCTGTCCGTGTATATTTAATAGTTTTCCGAATGAATCTTCAGTTGGTAGTAAGCGCTCGTCCCTGTCTTTCTGTCCGCGTCTGAGCAGTGCGCTCCAATTTGAGAACGAAGTGGTGTATAGTGGTGAGGACGCTCGACAGGCGACCCGAAAATCGTGGCTTCGATCCTGGCCCGCGGCAGTCGCATTTTGATGGAGGTGAAACGGTAGGTGCACTTGTATACTGATCGATGTGAGTGCTCGTTAATGAATGCCACATAGTCCACATTTCCCGAGCCCTCCACTACGGCTTCTCTCATCCTTTTCGGACGTTAAAACCTAGTTACTAGTATTATCACCTTGTTGGCGCTTTTTGTTGCTGATGGTGATTAAATATGTCTAAACGCTTTGTAATGGGTGGACCCTTAAGATACCCACTCGGGGGGTGTTTTGAAGCTTGGAAAGACAGGCAACTGGGCAAGTCGGCATGAATTCATGAATTACTATTCAACTGGGCAAGTCGGCATGAATTACTATTCAAATGACACCGCAAGGTAAAACGAATGCACACGAAAAAGGGGACACGAAACACGAGCGCCAACTATCAACTCAATTTTTATTCGCATGCGCAGAACATAAACATATACCTACGCGCGGCTTCACACAGATAACACACCCTTACATAAACGTATAAAAGCCGGTAGACAACTCCTTGCTAGCTGTATTTCGTGCCGACCGGTTGTGCCCCACGCGATCTCCGACGACAGCGCAGCTCTGGCCGACTGGGCCCGCCCTACGCCATCTCCTGACGCCGACAAGAGCTCTCGCCGAGTGGTGCCCCGTCCTCGGACGCCTGCGACCGTGTCCATCTTTCTTATCTTCTCCTTACTTCTGTCGTTCGCTGTCCCTGCGTCTCGTTCTCTCCTTTCTCTATATTCAGCTCTTTACCTTTTAATCCTTCCTTTAACCCCACCCCTCGTGAGCTACTGTTGAGGTGTCCTCCCTCTGTGAGACAGTTACGGGGCTTCACTTTTCTTTTCTTTTCATTTAAAATCACTCACACTCGCAACTCGAGAGGTTATCGAGGCTTGGCACACACAATAAGAAAAAAACCCATTTATTAGTATCATCACTTTGTTGGTGCTTTTGTTGCTTATGGTGATTAAATATGTCTAAACGCTTTGTAGTGGGTGGACCCTTAAGATGCCCACTCGGGGGGTGTTTTGAAGCTTGGAAAGACTGGCAACTGGGCAAGTCGGCATGAATTGATGCTACTCAAGTGGCACCACAAGGTAAGACGAATGCACACGAAAAAGGCACCACGAAACACGAGCGCATCAACTTCCCGTCTGTATATAGCCTTGCAAGATGCAGAAATCTTGTACTTGAATGGGAAGAGATTTCGTAGTTTTTTGTTTTTTTTATTGACTGCTCACACCGGCAGTCAAACGTTTATTTACGGTTTCGTTAGCTGTGTGAAGCCGTGCGTACGTATATATTTATGTTCTGCGCATGAGAATAAAAGTTCATTTGAGAATCGGAGTTAGTGTTTCGTGTGCCAGTTTTTTGTGTGCATTCGTCTCACCTGGTGATGCGGTTTCAGAAGTATGTGTTTTAAAGCGCAGAATTGTGCCCGGCGTGATTGTTGTACGCTTTTACCGTGCAATTTTACGTGCGTTTAGGAGACTACTTTCATAACGTGACATTCATTTAATTTTTATTAACAGTTTCGAGCAATAGCGTCGCTCTGAAGTGGAACACCTGATTGCCAAGATGACGGCCTCGGTTCAATTGTCACTTAAGCTGGGGATTTTTATAATTTATTTAATTTGAATCTTTCACAATTTTTTGGTCACGGACACGATGATTTTTCAGTGACAACCACTGACGCAGACAGCAATGCTGACGCCGGAACTTCCGGGGAATGAACTTCAGAGGAACACTACAGGCGAAAAATTTACGTCAAAGTGAAAGATGAATGTTTGACAACGTTTAAAACAGCGTCTTTATTATCATCAGCAGTGCTCTACTTGTTGACAAATTAGAGTAAATCTATGGCACCATACGTGCCACGAGCTGGAAATTCAGAAATAATTCCAATAACGCTCAAAGGGCCTGACTAAACCATTGAGGAAGGAAGCTATACTGATGAAAGGCCGTTACGTCATGTTTTGTAAAGCCGGAAGTAGAGAAGGGTAAAGGACTCCTTCTCGCGATTGTGGTTACGATACGGCGGCTCGCGCATGCGCAACAGGCGCCAGCGAGAGGGAGGCGAGCGGAGCGAGTCGATATCGAACGCGCTATGCGGCACCAACCACCGTCATCTGATAAACAAACTCGAAAAGCGAAACGCTCGTGCTGATTATGAGCAAACTTGTTGCGATACTCGCTCGTGGAATGCCTGTGTCCCATACGCAGCCTCATGACGGCTCACTCTGGGAATCTACAACACACTGGCGGCTTTGCACTTCGTGTTTTAATCCGCTGAATGCAAGAGAGCAACTGCGCGAATCGGCCGGATAATCGCCACGACGGGGCTATTTTCTTCTGCAAATACGGTAAGTTCTGGGTACAGCACATAATGTAGCAGCGAAATGTTATTTAGTTTATCTTGCTATTTAGCCAAATGAAGCACCTCCGAATCGTTCTTTGCCATGTGTGTCACGATACGTGCGCAGTAGCAGCGTGGGTAGGCCGACTGCGACCACGTCGAGAAAAACTTTGTCAAAGATGAGGTTACCTCGTCCAAAGGGTAAACAAGAAGCGACAATTTAAACAATAAATCACCTTAACTGTTTCATGCATGTTTTTTTTTTTTTTTTGACTCGGCGAGCTCCGATGAGAACAGTAGGTCACGTACTGCTTTTCGATAGTTGTGCACGTCGCACACTACAATGGCGACGGTCACAACTCGTACTAAGAGCCTTAGACGCTGTCCTTCTTGTCTAGGAATTCTAGGCTTCCTTCGCTGAGGCATGCAACGGAACAGTGCCGAAAGCAAAACAGCGAGGCTGTGGCGCCAACCATTCTCGAAGAAGCGGAAGTGAGCTTCGAAAATGGGCCGCTTTCAACCTCAAACGAAATGAGTTAAACTCGACACCACGCAGAATACCCCTCACTGTAGGCTTCTAACACATTACATCGTCTATGAAGTGCAAGAGCTGCATAAAAAATGCACATTCATAACTCCAGCCGGCTATCAACAATGCGGTCATACGAGTGGTGATGCAGACGACACGAGACGCCAGCGTGCCGACCTATTCCCACAACCCCCCTGGAAAATCACGTGACTTCCGGCACACTTTTCGTTCTGCAGCTCGCTTTGCGAGGGCCTCTCCTTGGCTTTCCTTTCCGCATAGACCAAACTGAAGCACTTGTAATCAAAACAGTTGCAATAAATAAAGAACCTTCCGTGCATATTACAGCACGTAATAAAATGCTGCTTCTCCTTTTATGTTTAAATTGTGGGGAAAATAACCGCCCTGCGTTACCATGAGTGGCTCAAAAGTTCTAGTGTCCATAGAACTAATACACAGACTTTAGAGGAAATGCTTGGCCGGAAAAGCTATAACAACCAGAGCGCTGACATCTTGAAACGTTGTGACAGATGCATTACAGTACTTTGAAAAAGCACTAAAATATTTTGGCAGTAGACATTATGAACAAGCCTATTCACGCGTAATGAACAAACGTAAATTGTGTGATACGCTTATATCAACTACATTTAGGTAAAAACAATGGCAATTTACGCAATTCATTGCGCTCAAAAAGGAGCGCTTGCAGCTTTGCAGGATTGTTTACAAGATGGCGCCACCATTCTTTTGAGAACGACCGTGCAACCGTCGGTCGATTGCGCCGGCTTGCTTGGAGTTGCTCCTTGTTTCCTCGTCAGCCTGTTTTTTTTTGTTGTTGTTGTTGTTGTTGTTGTTGTTGTTGTTGTTAGAGCCAATAACTCGTCTTTATGAGACAGAACCTTACTGCGACGCAAAAGAGAGCCATGAAGCCACAAAAATGCCAGGAGTTACTGCAGCATTCAGTGGTTAGTGCGAGTAGGTGTTGCACGAAAGCTGGCAATCTTTCCATCATGGCGGAACCCGGGTGGTTAAAGCTTTTATGCATGGGGCTTATGGGGAGTTTTTTCTCAAGGGCCTCTATAAAAACTCTATGCCGTTACCGCCTGGTTACACTGGATAGGTGGTGCCATCTAGCGTGGCCCACTTGAACCAGGCAAGAACAAAATTGCTATTGCAGAAACATTGTGCATTCTGCTTCTGGTGTGAATGCCTCGCAGCGACGTAACTACCAATGAGTTAATTATTCAATCACTTTTCTCAAAATTCTAGGCAAATACAAACGTCTCTAGGACTGTGGTTGCGCAAAGCATCCCATATTTCACAAGATACATCGCAAGATTGTCATAGTACTGGTGATTCTGGCACATAATCTATAAAAAGAGTCAAACATAAAACCGATATGCAAGCGCTAATTTTCAAATAATTGTGAATGTCAGTTACTTCGAATTTCTCCAAGTAAAAGACCAAAAAAAAGATAGCCTCACCGCGGTGATCTGGTAGCTAATGTACTCGGCTGGTCTAGTAGTTAAGGAACCCGGCTACGGTGGCTGTATTTTCGATGGAGGTGAAAATGCTGTAGGCACGTGTGCTCAGATATGGGTGTACATCAGAGAATCCCAAGCGGTAGAAACTTCCGAAGCCCTCCACTACAGCATCTTTCATAATCATGTGGTGGTTTCGGGGCGTTAAACACTACATATAAATCAATCAAAATAAAAGATAAGCAATCACTTAATACTGTGACCACGTGCGCATCACATGAGCGTTTGTTATTATCTGCTGCCAAGAAAACCTAATCTGTTGACAATGAAAGACGCGAACTGGCACAATTATCATCGCTGTGCGGTTTTCAATCCTCCTCAATGGCGGGTGCACTACTAGATAAATAAGTATTTATTTGGCATCAATTAATAAAAGCATAACTTGTTGATTTTTTATTTGCCTTGCCTGAATAATTTTGCTCTAAAGGTATGTAATTTTTGTGTTTGTGTGTCTGGCCGTATGCTATTGAAGGCAGACACCACATGTGAGCACGTGTAAGCATCAAAATGAGGTAAAGATATACAATTACAAAGGCAGTTTTTCTTAGTATTATCTTGGTGCATCTTTTTTTTTTCTCCCAACCTGTTTCTCGCTTCATGAAAAGAAACGGGCAAATCAGAATAATCCTTATGGCGAAATTCAACATTTCGTAACTACCGAAAAGGATTAAGGCCGCGTTTTTTGCACATATGAATGCCGAAGTGGGCTGTGATGTAAAGTATGCGTGCGCAACTCCCGACGCATGCTGGTCAGTGTCACCAAATGTTAAGATCAAGGACGGAAGAGAATGAGAGAGAGATGGCCTTGTTCGAAGAGCGCGTTCTCACGGTTTAATTTTTCCAACATTTTTCTTTTTCATGTTTCCTTTTGATGTCAAGCTGAGTTTCAAAACATTACGCAAGCCAGAAAGCAACACAAGCAAAAAGCAGTATAGCCCGTTAACTCTGTTTTTTTTTTATAATGCAATGTTCTAATCTAAAAAGCTTGTAAGCTATGCGCGTGCCTCGTAGCTTCAGTGTCGACTAGAAATTTAATTTTTTTTCGTACTCAGAAACTGTGCCTCGGAAACTTGGATATACGAAGAAAAACTGGAAAAACAAAAATAACGATTTTGTGATGTACAGACAACACTACATTAGTTGAGGAAGCGTACATTTGAAAACCCCCATTACGAAAAGAAGCGAAGGAAAAAGTTGCTTTCTTTACACGCGCGAAGATAATGAAGTGAGAAAGTCAGTACTCTAAGGGCGCCTTGTGACACTTCGTGCACCAACAATTATACACACGTTCGGTTTTTTTTTTTTTTGCCGTCAGATTTCTAGATGGCGAATTGATTACATAGGCAACTCGTTCAGAACTACATCGGTGCAAGGAACTTGCACCAGCAAAGATTGATTTCGCTTGGTTTCGGGAACAACACTTCCGTACTTGCGTGGTTCATCTTGGGACCGCCAGAGGGCAATACCTATCCGACGTCTCAAGTCAGCGAGGAGGCGCTGCTCAAGTTTACGGCTATGGTAACCCGGCAACTAACATAATAAGATTAGCCCTGGCACGCACTTTTTGAGAACTACATACACTTCCAAGCGAACAGATATTTTGGTCCTAAAAGACAAATCATTCCTGGTTGTCATTTTGATGCACAGATAAGTAGGATCAGTACACAGCGAGCACAAGTGCATGTATGTATTGCCTAATTTTATGTGAGCGACGTCATCATACCCTGCCTTATCGCCATATGACGTCATCGTACTTCCTCTGGGATCACATATTCCTATTGAAAAAACGTCCACCAAAGTAATGGTGAATTATGGTGCTGGAAATATTGGTGGCATATGGTGGATGGTGGCACATGCTGGATGATGGAGTGCCGGCAATGCTGGAGCGCAGAACGGCGTCAGAACCACCTTGACGAGTTGCCACTAAAAAAATGAAAAGAATGATCGTATAGAAAACGATTAAAAAAACATACGTAAAAGAACGAGACCACGAGGATTCAAACGTGCAACACTAGGATTTTCACCTGAACACGCTAATCACTGCGCCATGCCGATTTGTGGGAAGTTCGTTGTTAAGTTGCAGGTGAATTTACGATGTGACTGTTCATCTTCAGTTTTGTTTGTTGCTTACTCAAGATATACGGGACCTGCACCTGCTACTAAAACTGGCACATTCATTAAACACGAACAACTGCTGCCTAAAACGATTTCCACTGTGATAATGGCAACAGCACTATGTTTTTCTTACAATTCACAACCACAAGAAAAAAAAAAAACAAGTGGACTGAGGAGCAGGTACAGTTTACTGGCGATTACTGTCAAATTCATTATCTGTTTCTTGCTCGTACTAAAGGGCGACATCTGCTCAGGCTTTATGACGCCTCTAGGCTCATTTGATAGATACGCCCACACAAGTGATAGAGTAATGCGATGTTTTTTTCGCGCAACGTACAGCGCAATCGTGCCAGCGCAGTGCTGTAGCGTTATCGTTTGCAAAAGCTACTAACAGCTTGGCCAAAACGAATGCAGCGCGCAGGAAACATTGTGCTATCATATCGGTTCAGTGAGCATGCGATTGGAGAGGTCTGTGTTATCGAATAAAAGCCAGAAAAGTGCCGGCGAGTGCGACCGGTGGCAGTCGATGACGGGAGGTGTATACGCTGCTGGAAGTGCTGGCACCATGTCGCATCGATGTTTGCCGCTTCTTCCGCGGACACTGTACGCTACGAAAAATGATTCATTTAGGTGAAATGATGCCACGGCTGTGCTATACTGTGGTTCTTACTCATCGCAATTGTGTATTCTGAAACCCAGAAGCGCCGATAACACATGTACGGGCTCGGTCGGTCGGCCTAACTTTTGGTGGAAATCATGGTCGTCCAGTGGGCCAGGGCCGTCGCCGAGGACTTCAGAAGATGTTCCTCGAACGACATGTCCCTGGCAGCCTAGCGCCGGCCACAGCAACAACCGTTGGGCAAATAAAGTTTATTCGACTCAACTCGTCTCGACGTATGTCGAAGGTAGAAGTTTATTCATTTTAGCGTCACACGCACTTTGTTAACTTAAAAGTGCGGCTCAAGTAATCGGGTCTGCGAGAATTTCTAGCTTGGCGACATCAAGCGACCGCTCTATTCTGGTCTACCATTGAAAGGGGTAATTGCGAACTTGAGCTCATTTATTTCTCGACAACAGCGTGGTTATGTAACACATTTACTGTCGCTGTTCACGGTCTCGGACACCTCTAGTTGTCTAAACATCACAACAAATCACCACATCACGCATATCAAACTGACGTATACGTGCACGAAATGTGAACATTCACGGCCACATTTTACGCTCCGCAAAATTGAAGCGTTGTTGACACCACAGGAAAAAAAAAAAACGTGCTAGAAACCGTAATGAGCGGCATGGTTTCTTTCGACCGGAAACCTATTTCTCGGCGCGTTTCAGAGTGAAACACTATAACTGAGTGATTTCACGTACTGCCATCGGCCTTTTCATCATGCCACCATCATCCACCAAGCTTCCATCATACCATCGTCATCCAGCTTGTTAACCAAGCCATCCACCAGACACGTTTTGAATGGACACCATCAGCCGACATTTTCCACAGTCGCCATCATTGGCTTGCCAGCACCATCACCATCTGCCACCAGTTTTTCCACTCTCACCGTCATCAGCTATTATGACCACTACAGCTTCCACCATAACCACTATCGTTTCCACCATATCCACTATAATTTCCACCATATCCAGTTTGATGTGTGGGGTTTAACGTCCCAAAACCACCATATGATTATGAGAGACGCCGTAGTGGAGGGCTCCGGAAATTTCGACCACTTGGGGTTCTTTAACGTGCACCCAATGCTGTCCACCATATCTAGTATTATTTCCACCATATGCACCAACGATACCATCATCCACCAACCCAGGATTTTCAATGGAGATTACCGTATAACGTGAGCGAAAGCTCACACTGATTGACCAACCTTATATTATCAAATATAATATGCTATATTTTTGAAACTCGTGGTGAACGTAACTTACTACGTGTGTAGGATTCGTGCAACTAGCGCACGCTGCATTCTTGCAACTTAAAAACGAGATGTTGAACACGTGGCCCACACATGGTTTCACACATCTAAGATGCTTCTGGAATAGACAGTGGTGCGCAACACGGCAATTAGAAGTTACTTATACCAGATTGCTTTGTAGAATTCCACAACTAAATTATTAGTTACGTAAAGTTGGTCTAAAGGCGTCACTTTTATGTCAGCTTTGCGAAAAAGTGGAAACGATAGATCATTTCTTTTTATTTTGTTGCCGATATTCTTATCCGCGGAAAAGATACCTGGTAGCTCCACTTGAAAAATTGGAATTGGAATTAAATGTGCTAGGAATTTTATCGTTTGACAACATTAAATTAGGTTATAGCCACATGGACGTCTGGTCTGTGGTATTTGACTACATAATCTAAACAAAGCAATTGCCATGTCAGAGTGCCTTTTTTATATATATCGTTCGTTATGGATCAACCATTACCTCTGTCTCAAATCACATCTGGATAGCCTGCAACAATCTTTGCTCAGATATACGCCTTTTCGATTTTTAGCTTTTTAGCTTCTTTCTCTCTCTCTCTCCTCTCTCTCTCTCTCTCTCTATATATATATATATATATATATATATATATATATATATATATATATATATATATATATATATATATATATATATATATATATATATATATATATATATCGCCGAACGACCAAACGACCAATTACGGGGAAACCCCTTTCTTTAGGCACGCCGTCCCGGACCCTCCCGGCACCGCGGCGACAATCTTGGGTGGCCCGACACACGCCAAGAACTGAACAGCACGTGATATGAACCGTAGGTGGATGTAGACGGACAGTTGGCTTCGTTCTCATTGTTGACAGTGGTTCTTCCTCTTTTTTACTTTCTTTCTTTTCTTTTTTTTTGTCTTTTTTCTCTTTTTTTTCCTTCTTCCCGTTCCCTCTCACTCTCGCAAACGTCTTTCAAGGCGAGAGGGACGCGGCAGCAAGGAAGTTCATGTCAGTACAACTCATCCCCTGATGAAGGGAGGTCCCCTCCCGAAACTGTTGGGAAATAAATATATTTATCCTTGTTGACAATGCTCCCGTTGTGCCATATCCCATACCTTCACGAAGACTAACTGGCCCATTGAATTATTACTCCCACTATATATATATATATATATATATATATATATATATATATATATATATATATATATATATATATTTATATATATATATATATATATATATATATATATCAGTCTGAAATATGGTTTTACAAGCCATAAGCCTTCTACTTAAAGATCCTACCACCCGGTTCTTCGCCGATCCCCTTTGTGCGTGTGTCCCAGAATAACAAGGATCATCATCATCATCATTATCATCATCATAACGTGGATTGTCCCATATATATTCAATATTTTCACAATAAGCATGTGCATGAGCTACACATGCATGACCGGTCTAAAACATTGTTTCTGCGTGACATCCAATGGGGTCACCATATGCTGAAGCGCATAGCGTTGAAACGAAACCAGTATTTCAGAATTGGTGGGCAGATTTCTTTTGTTTTGGAGATCGGAATCGTAATATTGTTGGATGGAATCCTGGCCCCCAAGTATTAATCAGAAATGACCCACACGTTAGGCATAGAAAAGGTTTTCTTTCAATGGTAACGTTGGCTGACAATGTGTACAAAGTCTCCCCCCTCTTTCCTTCTTTCCTGACCCGGTCCTTGCAGGACCAAATTCTGTTATGTCTGCGGCCCTCTGCCTGAAAATAGTTGAATAATCCTTTTATAAAGTATCTCAGAAAATCTGGAGGGGACCCTAAACATCTAACAATACCGGTGTCACCCATGCAGGAACTTTCAAACGCAATCAGAGCCGACTCGTATTATACTCGCTCCAGATCAATGGCTGCTACAAGGTCACTTTTAATCTCGATCAGGCCTGATCGGGCTCAAGACGATCGAGATCTGCGCATCGTGATGGGGTTTTGTGGCCGCGATTTTGCTAACGTCTGCCCCAGACTCGATCCAGATTGGATTGTACCGTGAAGCAGCGACAAAGGCGCCATCGTGATCAGGTTGTCCGTTCCGCATCAGCCCTGATCGTCATTAAAAGTGCTTGTGTAGTGACACTAGCATTACACGTCTGGCAATGACACTCGAACATCGGTTTTCGTGTGCCCTTGCGACTTCGTGTTTTGCGCGCTGCCCGAGTGAGTCTCGGGGTCCACGTAGAAAGAATCTCGTGGTTGAGACCTGCTCCACCAGGTAGCGCAACAATCCCAACTTCTTCCGAACCTTCAGTGAACTCAAGCAAATCATTTTTGTGAATTTTTATGAAATCTAATGAGCCCTTTGGGAAAGGTATTCTCCGGTACCATGCGTATGCATATAATTGTCAGCTTGCACCAGGACCAGTGATCCCGGACCAGTTTGCCGAAGAGGATTTCAGCATCAGTGACCTCGTCGAAAGACTCACGTTGTTGAGATCTTCTCCTGCAAATATTACATTGCTAAGCTGCTCACCATCTTTCAGCGAACTCCATTTATTAAATTTTGTTAATTAACCCGATATTGATTATTCCTTACCTTGAGTAAACTTATGCTCCGTTATCATGTGAAATATTTTGTATGCATGCATAAAGAATAAGAATACCAGTTTGTGAAGGCAGATCACAGAGCTAGGCCACACAGAATGGATCGCGTCGTTGAAGTCTGCTCCGCCAGGTGGCCAAACAATACCAGCTGCTCAAGTCTTTGAATAAAAAGAAGCGAAACAGAGAAGCTATCGAGTTGGTATTGATCCATAACAACGTAACTGTAGCGCGAAAAAACACGCACAAGAAAGGGTACACCAAAAGTGCTGGTACACCAAAAACTGAAAGCTTTATTGCTTGAAACGAAAATATATAACACTTACACTATATGTGCCAAACAAAATCCCACGCTTGTGCATCGTGGGCAAAACAAAAGGCACTAATACAAACCAAGAACTCACCTCCTGCAACCCCCTCCCCGCAAGTCTGCCCCCTTTTCATGAGTAGCGCGACTTCCTTTTCCGATAAGGCCAAAGAAGGATTGCTAACGCATATGGGAGCCATCGGGTTAATGTAGTAGGCCTCGTCCAGTTATCGTGTCATGCGATCGCGGTGTCTAAACAATATCTCTGTGGCAGAGAACTGCGCTTCACACTGGCACTCAGCGCAGTGCTTGGACAGGTGCCTAAAGGGTCTTCCCTACAAGGAAGACTGATGCTCCCTAAAACGAATGTTTAAACGTCGGCCTGTCTGGCTCACGTAACACGACCACACGACAGAGGGATGCAATAGATGACGTTGGCCCTACACGACACGTATCTAACCTTGCGGGTAATGAAGCAACCGCACGTCCCGACCTGGTAAAGCTTGTCGTTAACCTTTGAACATAGTCAACCTAGCTTGTTATTAGCAGAAAAAAAAACTACCTTTAAGTCAAACCACTGGGTGGTTTTCTTAAGCTGATGTGAGAGCGCGTGCACATATGGTGTAACAGCTAGTTTATCATTATGAGTCATGTTCTGACCGCGTGCATCAATACCTTTTATCTGTTTGACAAGGCACGTACGTATCACAAGTGGTGCGTATCACCGAGACAGGGAAGGCAATAAACACAGTCAATTAGATTTTCATTATTTATCCTGACAGTTATATTGCTTTGATCTCAAGTGAGTATATTCTCCGACATCATGTTCAATTTACGCATGAAGCAAAGGTGGGCGCACGATTGATTGATTTGTGGGGTTTAACGTCCCAAAACCACTCTATGATTATGAGAGACGCCGTAGTGGAGGGCTCCGGAAATTTAGACCACCTGGGGTTCTTTAACGTGCACCCAAATCTGAGTACACGGGCCTACAACATTTCCGCCTCCATCGGAAATGCAGCCGCCGCAGCCGGGATTCGAACCCGCGCCCTGCGGGTCAGCAGCCGAGTACCTTAGCCACTAGACCACCGCGGCGGGGCAAGGTGGGCGCACGAGGAGGACAGGAAGGTGGAAGGGGCCGCGGGGCCAAGTCCGCCCCCTTACGTCTACTCAGTTATGGCCACGCATGATTTTGAAATTCTTGGCGGCTGAGGGCCACAGACGTTTCAATGGAATGACTGTTTACTTCTCATATTTATTTTAGGAAAACCAGGAACCAGAGACAGATTGTTACGGGAATTCGCCTAAATCATAACGCAGGGGTAATCGGCGTCCGGGCCCCTATGTGTTCACGCTGGGCGAGGGGGACACCCCTTGAAAGTATCCCTTCTTGACATTTAGCTTTAGAACACAATACATTCAACTTACTCAACAATTTAGTAAATGTGCTCGGCCGATTCAAAGAAGACTGAGTACAACAATGCGATCATTAAAGCCCACAGCTCATGCTCGTTTTGTACATTTTATTTCAAGGAATGATTTGATTCTCATGTAAATAAAGATACAAGTCATGTTTAGAAAACAAAATGGCCGCCAGGGTTTGATATGTGTCACCCCTTGAGATTTTTCTGGATTTACGCCGCTGGTTAAAGCCACATCATCGCTTCAGTTTCTTTTTTTTTCTTTTCATTTATTCTGAAGCTTGCTTCTCATAGGCCTGACAAACGAGGGTGGAAAGGGTGTGCTTTCCGATGACGCTCTGGCTGCATCCCCTTAATGCGAAAGCCTGTACACTACAAGTGCCATAATAATAATATTATTAATAATATGTGTGGTTTCTCATCCCAAAAACCACGATGTGATTTTTTTTTGAGGGACGCCCTAGTGGAAGGCACCAGAGAAGTACACGGGCCTCCACCTAAATGCGACTGCCGCGGCCGGGATTCGAACACACGACCATTGGGTTTCCAGCTACCGAGGCGGACTTGCATCAAGTGTAACTCTCAGCTTGAACAAGAACCCTCGATTATTATTCCTTTAAGTGATTTTTTGCATATATTCTGTAAGTCGATGAAGGAAGATGGAGAGGAGAAAAAAGAAGGACAGGCAGCAATCTTTTCTTTTTTATACCCTTCCCTATCTCAATAAATCTTCATATTATTTCATAAAATCTCTCAATCCTTTGCCAGTCCCACCACAATGGTTTTGCGCCACATCTAATAGGTGGACAAGAACATGGTGGACGCACGTTCGATTAACAATATCATGCTGGGGGAAGGCATGAGAAGATAGGGATGCAGTCGGAACCATAAAAAAAAAACATGAACTGAAAGTGATCAACCGGATATGCTCAGAACACAAACAAGATTGTCACTGGGTGCTCGTGCCATTAATAAATCCTTGGAACGAGGTCATCATGTAAGCCGCAAAGCTGTTCGGTTTATCTGCAAAGGAGCTCAGCACAGTGTCACGCAAGAGAACCAGATGAAGAGTAAAACACAGGCTGTAAACGAGTCAGCTCTCGGCGGTAATGAATGCTTGCCGCTAATTCGCTTGCGCTGTGGGATAATCAGATTGTGGGGCGCAGATTATCGGTTAGGTTGATCGCTACGCACACCTACGAGTAATTCCGGCTTCAACACGCGGGCGGCGACGATGCGTAACTACGTTGACATCACTGTTGCTGTTTTGAGCACAAATAAGGATTACTATGGCACACTATTGTGGCAAAATAACTGTGTGACATACATACATACATTATGATTTTTTTATGGCAGTATGACCTGGAGGAGTAGAAGATTCGACAAGTTTGTTTTGCTTCACGACGAAGTATAGCACAGCGCGCAGATGTGTATAAAAAAAACCCTCAAAGTAGAAAACAATTCTGGTAATGGAGACCCTGCTTCTATGATAATAGCATTGATTGATTAGTTTGCGGGGTTTAACGTCCCAAAACCACCGTATGAATATGAGAGACGCCATAGTGGAGGGCTCCGGAAATTTCGACCACCTGCCATGGGGTTCCTTAACGTGCACCCAAATCACGGGCCTACAACATTTCCGCATCCATCGCAAGCCGCCACAGCCGGGATTCGATACCGTGACCTGCGGGTTAGCAGCCGAGCACCATCCATGATAATAGCAGAATCTTTTGGTAGTAACAAATATGAAGGGAATTCGGTGATGCAAATGAAATCTAGTCGTACGTACATTCGTTAGGAGCGAATTGAATTTTAATGCTGTTCTGGTGCTTAAAAATGCAAAGTTAGGAAATAAAAATGGGCGCGGCAAAGGTAGGACATTGAGCTTTCTTTGCGCCGACTACTTCTGCTTTAAGTGATCAACTTGTAGCTTCACTGACCAAAAAAAAAAAAAAAAGAGTACCTGAATGCAAAACGCTCGGAAAACTTTAGGTTCGCAAATCATGTTTTTGTACACATTGTAACAATACTCTCATTGATAATGACTAGTGAAGAGCTCTTGTTAATTAGTAACTGCTGATGAATTAGTCACACGTGTGCTATAGGAGCTACTCTCCCGTGACCGCAGTGGACGTCTCGTGTCGTGACAACGCATATCACTAACAGCGTCGCCGGCCTGACGCTCGTATGAACGCGTCCCCTAACCGTATACCCTAACCTGAACGGGCAGGGTGACTTGCATTGGGACACAAGCGCTTAATAACAAGAGCCAAGAAAAATCCGAGTCATTAATGGCGAAATTATGTGGCAGATCACGCCATTCCACAATTAGTCGATTGCCCCAGCTTGAAGGAAGGTGCAGTAGCAGCTGCGTAGGGTCGTGCCAACGCCATCTTCGGCACCAAGCAGGCTGTATACGCTTCCTCTGTTTTTATACTCGACAAGGCGGTTCAGACACGACAACACGCCGAAAATCGGAGCCGATTCGCACGTAATCTCTTCTTTTCTCTCGCCCCGCTCAAACGCGACAATGGCGACAACGGTTCGGGAACCCCCACTCAACACTACACCGCCAAACACGAGACGAAAGAAAACACGAGACGAAAGAAAACACGAAGGGTGAAATACAGAACGTAGCGTCAAATTGTGAAGAACAAAAAAAAGATTGAGAGTTCAGGACCCTCGGGCCACCAATCTGGGCCGTCGTGGGCCCGGGCGGCGGGAAAGGCCAAAGATGGCGGACGCGCTGTTGCCAGGAAACCGAGCCGCGCAGCGCGCCCTCTACGAGGAAGTGGGGAAAGAGAGAGACGGAGCGAAGTGCGGAAAAGGCGTGCGCTTTTACCCCGGGGTAGGAATCGATCGAGACCAGATGTGCCGCGCCTTGACAGAGAGTGAGTGAGAGAGGAGAGAGAGAAGGAAGGAATGAAGGCTTCTAGAAAGGCTGCTGCCCCTTCCGCAAATATTGACGGCCGCGGGCATTCGCGGCTGTTATTGCAAGAGAGAGGCGACGGTCCGTCCCCGGTGGCTCGGCCTTGTTTTGGCTCGGCCCGAAGTGCTCATTAGCGGCCTAGCGCCCAGAATAAACAGACAAGCGCTGTACCGCAGGAAGGAATGAAAGAAAAGCCACGCGGCCGTAGCTCTAGATGCTTACCGACCCCGGCCCCTCCACTCTATACTCTTTACTCTATACTTTAGCCCTCCTCCCGGTCTCCGGTCCGTCCTGCGTGTGGCGCATGTGGTCCTGACTGTCGCCAACGGGACGATGTTGTCGCGAGACGTGTGTCATTGTGCATGTGTGTGTAGTGATGGTCTGGGTGTGTGTAAGGGGGGAGGGGGAGCGGTACTTCGGGAGATGGAATGTTTGAACGGAAGTTGCGTGGGAGGAAGGGCTGGACCGTGTGGAATTAGGCAAATGCTGTATAGTCCCACGGCTGTTATACTGCTGCTTTCTCTGGCAGGGCCCATGAAAGAGTGTCCAGTCCAAAAACAGTAATCCGCTCCACCGCCCACCTCGCAAAAAAAAAAAAGAAATAACGTTTCCTACATTTGGGAAATGGGGAGACTCCGATGGGCAGGGAACATGTCTGGAGAAACTGTGTTAAAGGAGCACTTACATCAAACTTCACGATCGAGATGTGCCCATCATTCCATCACTTGGTGTGCATAGGTCTTCTTGGCGAAATTTGAATGGCGTATGTCGCGTCGAAGCTTTTTTATTTCGACGTCAAACAGCGCAAAAATCTAAGGAAAAAAAAACAAAGAATAGACTGCCCTGCGACGTCGACACTAGTGCTAGGTGTTGGGTGTGATACATACCACAAATACAATCCTGAGTGACGATACGCTACGATGACATCGACGATCTCTGAGTGTGTTTGGAGCTGACTCCCAGCCATGCTCTCACTAGTGGCTCTCCTTGCTGTATTGAAGCATGTGTGCGATTCATCGTGTCGCATCGACTGATTTGCGTTGTGCTCCACTGCGTGAGAGTAGGATCATTGAGAGTGACAACACGTGCCAGAATGTCAGGGAACCGCTGCGTAGCGAGAACCTGCACGTCGAAGCGCGGAAAAGGCGGGAAGTGCGTGGTGTTTCATGCCTTTCAGAGCCACGAACCTCAACGCAGCCAGTGGCTTGACTTCGTACACGTCGTTGGATAGAGGGAACTGGACGCCTGTCAACAACAGCTGCATTTGCTCCCTTCGCTTTGCGGCGAGCTGCTACAGGGTAAATCCTGTGTTGGCGAACCAGTTGGCTTTCACTGGCCGTACGAGGCCCGGCCCCTTCTCGAGGCCGGGGCTGTTCCTACCATGTGCCCTGCTGCAGCTGAAAACAGCGACTTACTCGCCAAACGTCCGCGACATCAGTTGCTTAGTTGGTGTTCCTGAGCTCCGACAGTACGGCTGGGACTGATAAATACATTGCATTTAACGCGGAGCTCGTCAAGCAAGAATCGTCGCGAATCGCGGCGATACCCAATTTCAGGTCGCTGTTCATCGTCACTTGCCAATGTTGACAGCGACGACGTCCAGGACGAAGATGTTGCGACAGAGGCACATCTACGCCTTCAGAGACACAGCTGGACTGAGTGTACGTGATATCCTAGCAGACGAAACGCCAGTGTGACGTCACCATTTTTTGTGAAAGCGGCATCAGCTGTGCAGCGGCCTCAAAGTGGTCGCGAGGTAGCGCTGCCAGCACTACAATTTGGCGGGCTTTCCACCCATAGTGAACCGCGTTAGATAGCGAATAGATTAATCAATATTACAGATACTCATTCGTCACTCAGATGCGTTTTAGGTCGCGAATCGCTACTAGGGGGTCAACTAGCTACTCGTGACGCAAAAATGTTGACATGAGCAAATTCGATGTTAGTGCTCCTTTAATCTTCTTTAAAATAGGAGATTCTAAAAGCTTGGCTACTAGCAACCATTCGCTTCGGTTTGCGGCGCCTGTTTTCAGAGGCATACGTATTGCTACCCTTTGTGCGCTATAGCGAAACATAATTCAGTGACACGCAAAGGAAACAGAGGTGCAGAATATGCACACTAAAAACAAAAACAAAAAATAGTTCTGAAGCAAAATAGAGAGGCGAGCGAGTTGGTACTGATCCATTATGGCGTGAGTATAGCTCGAAAAATACACGAACAAGAAAGGGTACATTAGAGGCGTTTACTCACAACTGGAAGCCTTAATGTTTGAACCGTAAATATATAGCACTTACGCTTGGTCCTCAACTGAATTCCGCGCATGCGCATTGTGGGTGAAACAAAAGACAATAAATCTAACCAAGAACTTACCTCCTGCACGCCCCTCCTCGACGGTCTACCCATTTTCCTTGAGTAGTGCGAATTCCTTGCCTGATAAGGCCAACGAAGGACTGCTAACGCACATAGGAGCCCTTGGGGTAAAATGGTAAGCCGTGTCTTTTTCACGCTCGACGTTTACGCCATAAACTTCTGACGATTTGGTCGCTTCTTGGGATCTCAGTAATCAGGCATTGTAGCGACGCTACATCGGCAGTTTCTTCCCAAATACCTGATCAGCAGTCTTGCCCGAGTCCCGATAGCGACCTTATGACAACGGCCGCTGTGAAAAAGAGCACACCCTAACATTTGTATAAGATCCGATTACTCAAGTAATCCTTTTTCTCAGTGTGCAACTGCGAGAACAGTTGAAATGGAGGAGACCCTGCCTGGTAGGGGCATTCTTACGTCGGAGTCCGTGTAGTCTGGTGCATCAACTTTGAGTTTCGTCGCATTGCCATAATAAATTTCAGCGGCCCCGTAAGAAGATACACATGGTCTTGATCCACTCCTGCAGGTGCCAAAACAATCAGATCCTGAAAATCTTTCCATGAGCTCGACCTATTTGGAAAACATATTGACCATGGATTTGCAGTTATCTTATGATGTGCTCTGATACCGCATATGTAGCCAATGTACAATCAGAGCTGTGAATTTGTATATTTTAGAACACTTGTTAAGCATAACCTTAAAACCACAAGCGGTCGACCGTATAGGTTTCCATGAAAGACAAAAATGTCACTCGCTGCTCATGCCACTAAAGCAGTCCCCCCCCCCCCCCTCGCCCAACATGCGCGAGAGTGACAAGCAATGCCGTTCGAATGGCTCAACCTTTTCCAGGGGCAAAGGCAGAATTTTACCTTGAGTTGAATTGGGGGCCAAGCAGGTAGATGTCGCCGGGTGTCATAGTATGCTACGGTAAAAAAAAAAAATCACAGCATATCCATGGAGTGAATGATGATGAGTGGGGTGAAGCGTCCGTTCCTCCGTTCTTCTGTACATCTATGCGTTCATCCGTCCGTGCTTCCATCCGTCCATCAGTCCGCGCTTCCATTCGTTCGTCCACCGTGTGTTCGTCCGTTCATGATACATCTCCAATACAAAGGTAAACAACTACAGTCGCTGCAATGTGTGGACATCATAGTCAGCCGCTACAAAAATAAGTGCACTCGTGAAATCATCGAAGCAGTGACCATGATTATCGAAGGGGAGAGGGGAGAAATGTGTCAGCCCACCGTCGGCCGTATCCAGAATTCATCAATGCACCGAAATTTTCACGTGGCCAAGAATGTATATATATATATATATATATATATATATATATATATATATATATATATATATATATATATATATATATATATATATATATATATATATATATATATAAGGGAAAGAGGTGTATACCTAAGGGCTTGTTTTTCCGTGTTTTGACACAATATTTATGACATCCAACAGACAATATAGCCAAGGAATGTATAGGGAAGTTATTAGAACAAATGTAATGTAAATAAGAAGAACGAAAAGTGAGGGAATAAATAACCAGCCGTGAGCAGAAATCGAACCTACGACCTTCGGATAATGCGTTCCATGCTCTTTCTTCTTATTTACATTACATTTGTTCTAATAACTTCCCCTATACAATCCTTGGCATTTTTGTCTGTTAGATGTCATATATACACACACAAACACACACACGCACGCACACACACACACACACACACACACACACACACACACACACACACACACACACACACACACACACACACACACATATATATATATATATATATATATATATATATATATATATATATATATATATATATATATAGCACAACGGGAGCGTTGTCAACGAGAATAAATATATTTATTTCCCAACAACAGTTTCGGGAGTGGTCCTCCCTTCATCAGGGGATGAGTTTTATACTGACATGAACTTCCAAACTTCATTGCTGCCGCGTCCCTCTCGCCATGAAAGATGTTTGCGAGAGTGAGAGGGAACTAAAGAAAGGAAAGAAAAAAAGGGTGAAGAAAAAAGACGAAAAAAAGAAAAAGAAAGAAAAGAAAGTAAAAAAGAGGAAGAACCACTGTCAACACTGAGAACGAAACCAACTGCCCGTGTACGTCCACATACGGTTCTTATCACATGCTGTTCAGTTCTCGACGTGTGTCGGGCCACCCAAGATTGTCGCCGCGGTGGCGGGAGGGAAATAAATATATTTATCCTTGTTGACAACGCTCTCGTTGTGCCATATCCCATACCTTCACGAAGACTAACTGGCCCATTGCATTAATACTCCCACTATATATATATATATATATATATATATATATATATATATATATATATATATATATATATATATATATATATATATATATATATATATATATATATATATATATGGTCTAACACACGACAATGCCAAGGAAAGTATAGCGGAAGTTATTAGGCCAATTGTAACGTAAATGTGAAGAAAGAAAAGTGGGTGAAAGGTTGACTTGCCGTAGGCAGGATCCGAACCTGCGGCCTTCGAATGACGCGTTCGATGCTCTACCACTGAGCTACCATGACAGCTATCCCCCCAGCCACTTTATCGGGTATCTATGTGAATTTAAACGTGGGAGTGTCGGTCAGCGCCCCTAGTAGCCATGGCAGCGAGTGTGGCACCCTCTTTATAAGCCTGTTTGGCGTCAAGTAGCACGTGAACTTATTACTAACTGGCACAGCTGACCAATAGTCTCTCGTATACAACCTAAAGGCACCAAGTCTGCCAGCGTGAGACTCTCATTAATGAATAATATTTGAAATGTGGATTTTCACAAAAAAAAAACTAGGTGCTAGACTGGCGTGGTATCCTGTCTCCTCGCCCAGCCACGGTGGTCTAGTGGCTAAGGGCCGTTCCACGCGCTACCCACACAGCCGCAACGCACGCGCCGGGACTTCTGCCGCACGCAAGCGGGCGACAAATAAGCCAATTGGCGACGCTCTTTCACCCTCCACTTGGGTGCGGCAGGTGTGACGGCACGTGCTCTGCGGCTGTGCTGTTAGTGCATGGGACAGCCCTAAGTACTCGGCTGCTGGCCCGCAGGATGCGGGCAGCTGGAGCGGCTGCATTTTCGATGGAGGCGAAAACGCTGTAGGCCCGTATGCTCAGATTTGGGTGCACGTTAAAGAAGCCATGGAGGTCGAAGTTTTCGAAGCCCTCCACTACGGCGTCTCTCATAATCATATGGTGGTTTTGGGACGTTAAGCCCCACATATCAAACAATCCTGTCTCCTCCCTTGTGTTTGCTTGTCTGAGATGCGCCAGAAATATAATAAGCTATGAATTTACAACTCGCCCGAGAAACAGCACTCCTAAAAAACCGTATAGTGTTTATAAGGCTGACCTCGAGTCGCAAAAGATGGCCCCTTGGTTAGGTTGCTGTTGAATGATGTACTTGACAGCACCTTGAAGTGCTGTGAGTTCCTGCTGCTTACGACGTCCTGGTATGATAGAATTTCTATTGCAGCAATACTTTATCTGATGGAACAGCCCCTGCTCCCGTACAGATGTTAGAATTACTAAAGCCATCGGTGTAAACATGCGTGCGCTCAAAGTAGGTTTCGTTCAACACGCGCAAAGTCAGCCGTTTCAGGGCTAGTGGTGACATGCGTGCCTTTTTAACGATTCCTGATCGCAGGTGCCAACGGATCGCAGTTTTGAAGCCAGGTGGTAATTCGTCGTGGTGTTTCGTCATAATACCGCAGAACGAAACATGGGGACTCCGGACTGTAAACACGCTGAATGATATGACGGAAGCCGTGATAATCGTCGAATGGGCAACTTCAGAATTCTGTGAAATGAAGAGTTGAACTGAAATGTACTGAAAAGAGCATGACCAGGGTACATAGCACGTAGGAAAAATTAGGAGTCACATACTTAACTTCGAGAGAAGGCAAGCGATTGAGGGGTGCCAGGAACTTACGTTAGCCGATGAGATTAAGACTCTTGGTAGATTAACGAGGTCACAGCAAGCACGGTCCTTTGCTGATAGGTGAACATTTTGTTCAATAGTTAGCGAGGTCATGCTGCTGCTGATGTTGCTGCTGATGATGATAATGATGATGATGATGATGGTGGTGGTTGTGATGATGATTATGAAGCTGGGGAGCCATTGATGCCATCGGGGTTGTTGCGCCAACCCTGCTACGCGTGGAAAACGACGACCGCACCAGCCTCCTGCTAAGCTGGCTTCCCGCAACGCTCACAGGCCCGCATGGTCAGAGCACTTGTCAGAGCTTGGCGCAATCTGTTAAATTCGGCGTATATAGGCCTTGCGTTTCAGCTGCACCACTGCACCGAGTAATCGACTAAGGGTGAGTTACATTCGGCTGACCACCTGCGTTAGGATTAGAATTGAGATTGTACATTATATCTGTAGAGTTACCTCCACAGCAGGCGCATCATACAGTTGTCATAAATATTTCAGTACCTTTTGGATTATTGTTAAGTTCCTGTTTTAAATGACTATTTTCTATTAACAGCAAGAAAAAAAAACTAGGAGAATGCCTGAACTTCGATTTCAAAAGTACAACGAGATTGCGTAGTCGGTGCCCATACGCATAGAGTTTTCAATTGCTACGCCTCTCAGTGCACACCTGCAGCATGCCACTAAGCAAGGAACGCCTGTGCGTTTAACATTGGCCGCTTGAAGCGTTCCTAGAATGGCTATTGCTAGTACAATTGTGAAGTGCCCACTACGCGGGAAAATTCTCTGTTCCGAATGGAACCACCGCACGTCCGCAAGGCAACACGTGGAAAAGCACAGCTGCACTAACTTTCTGCACGACGTTGCCGACAAGGGTAATTGAAAATGCCTGTGCGCTTTGTAATGGTGGTTATTTATAACAACCTATCGTTGCGCAATTCACGTAATTTGACTCCCGGTGCGATTATACGCTTCCGTCATGCAATACTAAATGCGTGACAGAGACTACTCGCACTGCGCGACATTTTTATTGTGTTTCTTTTTGGGGCCTGTTTGAGAAACCCAGCTTGGCTCCTCTTCCCTCTTATATATGATAGCTGACAGGCGTAATATGATGCAGAAGTTAAACTGCCTTGATAGCGATTTCACCCCGAGTCCAACGGTAGGCTCTAAATGAGCCAACCACAACATGCCAATCTAACAGCAAGCCAAAGTAAAGGAATACACCAAGCGGTTAGCATCGTTCTAATTAGTTTGTGATAAACGGAAAATACATGCCCAAAGCTTACAACCGAACACGATATCCATTACGTAGTGACACCAATAGTAACGCACTGTGGCATTCTTCGTGGTGTCTGGATCGCTTTAAAAAAGCCGTGAAGCAATTAAGGGCCCACTGAGCACTGGGTAACATCTATCAAAGCTCTTAATTGCATCCTGACACTAACGATCACGCCCTCACATGGTGCGTGCTACACGTTCTACGTTTTGGACGTGGATGCGACGGCGCTAGAGGGCGACAGGGTGGAGGGTACAACAACCACGAGCGTTCCAGCGGACGCATATTAGTAAACACTAGTCGCGACCAGCGGCGGGCGACGCGCTGTCCGGCCTTCCTGGCCAGAGAGTGAAGGAAGGTAAGGGGGGGTTACCTGCTACAGGTGCCTCGCCCGCGAAGGGGGGCCCCAGCGTAACTGGGCGCCTGGCATAAATCGCCGGCCGCCGCCAACGTGGTACGCCGCGCAAACAGCCGGCGCCCAGCGCGCAGCGGGGCGCAAGAGGAGCGAGACGCCCCGCCGCTCGAGACCGGTCCGCCTTCAAAGAGGGCCGACTCCGCGCAGCGGGAGGAAGAAGAGGCAAGCGGCGCGCGCGCGCACGACGAAGAAGACCAAGAAGTTGACGAGGGGGCTTTCCCTTTGACCGCCGCCGCGCCGCCGGGCATTGCGGCACTGGCCGATAACTCAATCGCCCCGGCGGAGGCCTAGCGGGGGCACCTGACCGGCAGAGGAGACGTGTCCCTCTTCTTTCTGCTTCTTATTCCCAAGCCTCGCGCTGCGCGCGTGTGTGTCTATGTTATGACGTGTATACCCGAGACCTCACGGGCAGACCCCCGAAAGGATAAGACAAGAGTCTCGCGCCTGGCACGGGGTGCTTTGTGGAAGAGAGTGGAGGGTCGTGGATTAAGGAAAGGGAGAGTTGAAGAAGAGCTGGGATAAGCGAGGGTTTCGGCGAGGAACGCGCGATTGATTGAGGAAGGTTTCCGCGCTGCCAAACCATCAAAGCCGAACAGTGTTGAATGCGGCTATTAACAAACCTCGGCCTTCGGCACCCGACAGCGCGAAGGCTCCGGGGAGGGGATGTACGAAGGTAAACACGGTACGCCTCTGCTCGAGTTGTGGGTGGATCGTAACTCATTGGTTGGCACGCGCCCTCGAGGGCGGACGTAGTTGTGTGCTAACTATTACTGATAGTGACGCCAGTTCCAGCGCTTGACACGTGAGTCTGTAATACCACTTGGCTGAGTGTGTAGTTATACGTGTCGAGACAGCAGCAGCAGTCCTCCTGCTGGCACGGCCTGTTCTACAGGCGTCGTCCAGCATATATCAACATAACTGTCGCCGCTCCAGGTTGGCAGCACGTTTGAAGAATGGTATAAAACAGTAATCGCGACGTCGTTTTAAACGCCAGCCAATTAGGAGCTACGACCGAGAGCCAGGTCCCAGCTCTGATATCCTCATTCAGTGATTTCGCCATCGCCACATACATGATAATCATTGTCGTCATCATCGTCATAATCATTCTCAGACTAGCTTTAGGGCGAAGGAATCTCTCACGAATCTCCGGTTTACCCTATCCTGGGCAAGCTGCATTCCATTCGTAAGAACTTCCTTAGCTTCCCCATTCCATCTAACTCTTTGCCTACCTCGAGTGCGTTCCCCCTCTCTCTGGTAACCACTCTTACAGTCCGCCTATTGTCTGTTCTACGCATTGCGAGGCCACCCTAGGTCCATTTCTTCGACTGACTACTAGAATACATGTGACCACCCGTCTGCTTCCCGACCAATGCTGCCGTCCTCCGATCTCTGAATGTTATTCACATGATATTACGTTCCATTGCACTCTGCGTGGTCCTCAGCCTTTTCTCTAGTTTCCTTGCTATTCCCCATGTTTCTGCCCCTTACGTTAGGAGTGGCAGCATGAGTGGTTGTATACTTCAGTGACATTGGCAGGTTTTCTGTCACTGTCATTTTGTTTGGTTGTTTTGTCGCCACATACGTGTGGCGACAAGACATCCATGCACAGACAGGTGTTTCACGCAAGTCATGGGCTACTCGCACATCTCCAAAAGAACTTATACGGGATAATGAACCCGCTTGTTGCAAAAATATTTTTTGAAATATAAAGTCCTAATGAGTGGTCAGCGTACTACAAAACCCCGGACCGTGAACGAGGAAAACATCATCTCTTGCGCCTGAGTCGTAACAGGCGTTGGCAGCTGTTTCGACGAAATTCACCTGAACTATTACCGAGTAGAAGAAAAACAAGATGGCTGCTAAACAAGGAAGATGGAAATATATTTCAGCGAATCCTCTGCCACGATGAAAGATTTTGAAAGGGAAACTTACACGCGACCACCCTTTTGTAGCGCTCCAATCACAAGCAAATCTCATGTGAATTTTTAGGAAGTGAAGCTTCCTTGGCGATCACATATTTGTGCTGGGCTGGGGTGGAACCGGAGACGAAAACATTTGGGTGATTGCCTCTGCCATTTGAGTTGAAGACTAGCAAAAGCATCGTAAGGGAAAATTAATCGAAAATTCGAAACACATCACTCTCCAATATTTACTTGTCTATCCACCCTCACTCCAATCAATTATTATGGTAGAATGCTTTTCCATTTATTCAGAGGTTTATTTATTTATAGATACTGCGATCTCGTACTAGATATTGGCAGGGTGGATATGCAGAAATATGTAGTACAAGCAAGCACGTACAAGTTCGTAGCGATTGCAGGTATTCTTCAAACATTTGTAAGGATTCAATGAACACTGCTAATGAATAAATAAGATTACACCAACACAAATTCGTAACATATTCGAATATCTTTCAGCCATTGCTAAAGGCTTTTGAGTGACGATTCTCATATTGAGATTATTCGTGTCTGCTTTTTGTCCTAACTATCAGAGTCTGTTACAGTTCTACAACAACACACTGTTACTGTGCTACAATAACAGCTTGCAATATCCATCGTCCATCGTAAAGGGGGGTGGTTAGAACGTGAGCAAAGTGGCGACCTGGAATGCTGAGTGATTACAGAAAAAATAAGACCCGCGGATGAAGGAGCGACACACTAAGACACTGTTGACTAACAGGTGTTGGAGACTAACAACTATAGTTGTTAGTCAGCAGTTAATTTGTGTTTTTTTTTCATTCGTGCGTCTAATTTTTGCTGCAATCACTCAACATGTAAAGGTGGATATTGCTGTGGATATGCTGGAGAGAACGTGGATGTTGTTGGGGTTCAGTTCCTCACTGAATGCACAATTAATCCGAATTAAGCTGTAAGCCGAAAAGGAGGGAATGACGAATTTATCAACCATCTTCCCCTCCCTCCGCCTTGAGATAATAGAAAAGCTATGCGGCTGCGTGTAGTTGACTACCCTGAACGGGCGCCTTAAGAGAGCGGCCGTTCAAAGCAAGAGCTGCACACAGCAAGCGTTTTCCTCGGCCATCCGGAAAAGATGCCTACCCTGTCCATCTGTCCACGTAGTTGAATCATCTCTTTCAGTCATAGTCCTTGGTACTAAACTCTACGCAGAGGCTATGGCCTTTGCGTAGAGTCTGCGAACACCTTATTCCCTGATCCACCGAGGCTTACTATCAGTGGATAGGGTGCTCGGCTGCTGATCCGAAGGTCGCAGGTTTTATCTCGGCCGCGGTGGTGAAATTTTGATGGAGGCGAAATTCTAGAGGCCCATCTACTGGGTGATACCAGTGCTCGTTAAACACCAGAAGGTCAAAATTTCCGAAGACATACACTACGACGTATCTCATAATCATATCGTGGTTTAGGAACTTAAAACCGTACATATTATTATTTGACGCAAAGGCAAAGGTTTATCACTTCCTCGGAGTGGGGACACTACATGTCCCACCATCTCCCACCCTGCCTGCTAAAATATGCATCATTAATTACGATTGGAAGGCATCCCATCATTGCGGTCAATTATGGTAAGCTAAGATGGACGAATCTTCAATAGCGTTATGGAATGTATCGATACTTTCTTGTGGACAAGAGAACAAACATCAAAATGGCAGGAGGGCTGTTTCTTAGTTTAGCTGGGATTGCACATTGTGTTTTAGGACCCGCTTGAAAAAAAAAGACACATTGAGTGGTATATTCAGGGTGAACAGAGGAAGTGGCTCAGGCAGGCTGGCCGACGTTTCGATAGGAGGACCTATCTTTGTCAAAGGCGCCTTGTCCTCCTTGGCATGTTAGTTTTAAAGGGGTTAGTAGTCACTAACCCTCTTAATACTAACATGCCAAGGATGACAAGACGCCTTTGACAAAGATAGGTCGTCACTAACCCACTTAAAACTAACATGCCGGGGATGACAAGGCACCTTTGACAAAGAGAGGTCCTCATATCGAAAGGTCAGCCAGCCTGTCTTAGGCACTTCCACTGTTCACCCTTATTATCTCACTACGTGTTTCTATCCGTCGGCTGCCATCTTGATTAAGGACACATTGAAGCATACATAAACATCAAACGAAAGCACTCCAGCAACTGAAGGTAATTTGAGCATCTTGCGTACATTTATACACGCTAACTTGAACCATGTGACGTATGGTATCGCATCATCGAGTTAAATGAAGAGCACTTTTTTTTTTTGCGGCAAAGCAACCGAGGGTGAGCTCACACATCTGGATCCTTCTTTAATTATAGCTTGTGCCTCCGTTCTCTCTCTCGGACTTCTATCTTTATGATGGCTTATTATGTGGTAATTATAAAATGCAACTGAGCAACCACAATCATTGCAGTGTATCGACAGGTTCATGTCCCTGTACTGTGTAACATTTTGTCTGTGTTTTTAGGTGATTGTTAGCTTATGTATTTTGCAGCTCAAGTCAATGTGAAGCTGCAAATAGTTTTTGATTTGATTAGCTCTAAATAAACTCTAGATAAATAAAGCTCACTGCGTCTCGCTTTACCAACTTGTAGTGGGAATCATTGAATGGCAGGAGAGGTTTTGTTTAGCTCGGCTGTGTTTGATTACATCAACGCAACTAAAAGATTACCATGCTAGTGAACCACTACCTTTTCAGATCTTTAGTTTATAATTCGTAGTTATGTCTTTCAAAAACAAAAGATGGTTTGACCACTTGCTCAGCACACATTTTTGTTTTTTGGTAGTATTATTTTAAGCTACTTTTTCAGATTGGCTTCATTTTCAGTTTAGTTTCATTTAAGTATCCTGCCGCCCGGTTCTTGGCCCATCCCCCTTTGTGGGTAAGCGCCATCCATCAAAGGTCATCAGCATCAGCATCAGCATCAGCATCGGCAATGATAGGCCGAGTAGGTATGCTTGTCGCTAAAGGTTTTTTTTTTAGGCTCAAGGAACTGCAAAGTGTTGGTAACAGCTTGGTGACTCGGGTTACAAATAGAGCGGAGTAATTTAAAAAAATGTTTATTATCACGTTTATTTTAGTGCTACTACCATAAATATCGTCTTGTAAGACAATAAAATAATCGAAACATCTAAATATATCTAAATGTTAAAAAACCATGTAGCCTGGCACGTAGGCGTCATTCTATAGCTTAGCTAAAAGCATGTTATTTAGAATTGAAGCTAGGCAGCCCTATGCAAAGACATTGTCTTTAGACTTATATTTTTCGGTTTCATTGAATGGACGTAGATCGCAAATAGAGCATAAACAGATTGAGGAACCTAGCCCACTTCATTTTGAAATCTCACTGAGCCGAAGCCATCGATACATGCACTCTTCGACAAAACTCAGCATCTGAGCCTGCGGCGACGTATATAAAAATTCTTTGACATTTATACTGGCCCATTCAATGAAACCGAAAAATATAAGTCTAAAGACAATGTCTTTGCATAGGGCTGCCTAGCTTCAATTCTAAATAACATGCTTTTAGCTAAGCTATAGAATGACGCCTACGTGCCAGGCTACATGGTTTTTAACATTTAGATATATTTAGATGTTTCGATTATTTTATTGTCTTACAAGACGATATTTATGGAAACCATGTAGCCTGGCACGTAGGCGTCATTCTATAGCTTAGCTAAAAGCATGTTATTTAGAATTGAAGCTAGGCAGCCCTATGCAAAGACATTGTCTTTAGACTTATATTTTTCGGTTTCATTGAATGGACGTAGATCGCAAATAGAGCATAAACAGATTGAGGAACCTAGCCCACTTCATTTTGAAATCTCACTGAGCCGAAGCCATCGATACATGCACTCTTCGACAAAACTCAGCATCTGAGCCTGCGGCGACGTATATAAAAATTCTTTGACATTTATACTGGCCAAGCTTTAGCTACTCATGTTCGGCTTGAGAAGATCTGTGTTTAGAAAAAAATGATTGGCGATTTAGAGCACTGTGTACTCTACTATGGGAGAGTGCTAAGATCTCCTTAATATGAGCGTCGTAGCACATATAGTGTGAAGAGAAATGCTGCTCAGCTACTACATCCGAGTTTTTCACCGCGTATGGGTTGCCAAACGAGAGAAGTCTATACGTTTACTTGAAAAAAGCTTGCCGTGCATTTTTTTCGTGTCCCATCCTCGGAAATAATATCTTAAAAGGCATTCTAATTTATGGGTTCATGACACTGGGGACAGCCTTAAGGCATGTACTCCTGCTTTCTTTAACACACTTATCTAAGCGGTTATGTTTTAGCGTGCTGCAAATAATTCTTATTTTTCTTTTTAGTTTTAGAAGCGAAACATTTTGGCACTCTTTGAGCACGGAATGAACTGCTTCAAAGGCTTTTGGATGTGGGCCTTACTGCGTTATTTGTCAATATCGTCAAAAAATACAGAATGAAAAGTGGATAGTGCGTTTGCTGAAAAGTTAAAAACTAGTAATCAACTTCAATCAAAAAAAAGAACTTCATCAGTACTAATCTGGAGGGCCAGAACTGAGGAGCACAACAAAACTTGACAAGAAACTAGAAGCTGTTATAAGGGTGGTAGAAGGGAAGATGATAGTGCCACGTTCCTTGGTAATTTTTGTTACCGCTCCCTACCTCGCGCAAATCGCGTACGGCTCACTCATTGAAACTCGTGTGTCAGCGTTACTCGCTGTGAGGCCTAAAAGACGGCTTTCAGCTCTCCCATAGTAGAGTATACCGAGTACACTCTAAATCGATAAGCATTTTTTCCTAAGCACACGGCTAACTGCCGTACGGGACGGTTGTATGCTCTCCCATAGTAGAGTACCAAGTACTCGAAATCGTTTACTACGTTTTTCACACAGAACCTTCCGCAATGATTACGCACACAACACGAAAATTACAGTTTAAATTGTTATAGAACTCAGGTGGCCGCTAGCGATAACGCTGGAATATTCGAAGGCACACGTATAAATGCCCACGCGCTTCACAGCTTGTCAGTGGATCAACGGCCGATGCTCTCTTCTCCCCTTTCAGTGCCAGTGTGTATCGCTTTAATCTCATTTTCCGTTTACCCGCCACAAGTCCGGCCAAGTTTCATTTTGGACATTCTGACCTCTCATAACGTCACGGCTACGTGACAATATAAGATGAAGCTGCAGGACATACAAGGCAGCGTACCTTAGGAAGACAGCTAGAATTGCCTGAGTCCCATATATGTAATTGAGATAAAGAGAAACGGTTAGCTGGGGATGTTGTGCAACGTGCAGAGCAGTTGACATAGCGAATGGTTAAGGAATGTCATAAGATAGGCAAAATATGGAGCGAGCTGACGTAAGACACGCATATATATATATATTTTTTTATTCATGCCACGAACGTCATAATACACAGGACAAATCGTACAGTTTTTGAATCAGTTAGCAGGCGAAACTGTAGCAATAACTGCATTAAGACCTGTTTGCGGGCATCACGAAAACAGAAGTGTCAACATACTTCTGAGACCCATTGTCAGAAATTTTTTTCTGGAAGAGGGAGGGGGAGGGTGCCTCCTTGATTTCTGTGCGAGGGGGGGGGGGCACTTTGAAATGCTCATTTTTCACTTTGTATGCCAGTTTGTATGCCATAGCGAAACATTTTTTGGAGGAGAGGGGATGGCACCGGCCTGGTTATACCACCCTTTGGCTATACACCATTGATAAATTTCATTTAAAGATTGAGGGGCACACTTGGGCGGGAAAACTGTATTCTGGTTTTGGTAGCACTCTATAAGCAAACATCATCGAACAGTGCAGACAATTGAAGAAACAAAAAACCACCGGGACTGCGTGGAACGCGCAGCAGAGTCAAAGGAAAAGCTGGAAGAGGGACCTTTCAGAGCATTTTTTGATTGATCGATTGATTGATTGATTGATTGATTTGTGGGGTTTAACGTCCCAAAACCACCATATGATTATGAGAGACGCCGTAGTGGAGGGCTCCGGAAATTTTGACCACCTGGGGTCAGAGCATTTTTTTTTTTCAACACTCTTTGGGTAACTGCTACAAGCACACTTGCAGGGTGTACCCACGACGCCATAAATCATCACAATTTTGGTGTGGTATAGGGAGGCATTCTCTATGCCATCTTTCGTCATTCTTCGCATAAGCGTGGTACCCGTTACATACTCACAAAAAATTTTGTAGACTTTTTTGTGCAGTGGCTAACAACGACGAAGGATTTTGCCTCAAGCTTTCGTAAGAGGGGGAGGGGGGTTGCAGCATACGATCATCCACTCTTGCGCAATTCACATTGTGTGACCCCTATAGTTGTTCCTCTGCTGTTCTAAAACCCTTATTGCTCATATAACGCAATTCCTTTCCCGACATCAAGCTTGCATAAGACCAGTTTGCAACGGAGTTTCTAGCACCGGCATGCGTCTATAGTAGAATACAGAGCCGGCACGCAGTGGACCTGGGTTCAAAGCATATTGCTCCTTTGTTATTTTTATGTACTTTTTTTCTTCCTTTGTGCGACCGTGGTAACGAACCTTGGGGGCGGCGGCGGACAACTACGGCACATGTGACCCTTGTTGTGATCTCACAACAGCTTTTGCTGTGAACAACTGACGACGCGAGTACTAATCACATCAGGTCTTTTTTATGCTGTCTTGTAGTGCAATCTTTGAAGATGAAGCTTTTATTTCATTAAACATATGTGTAAGGCTATGCGACCTTTTTCTGACGCACTGCTATAGCATATATGAGTGAAGAATCTATCACAATCAACCAGCCAATTCAACGGCGCTATATTTTACTCATGGTGTGTTTGTGGACTAGTGGTGCAAGTCTTCGAAGTGCGGTCTACCTAACGTCTAGCTGATGAAAACAGGACCAGCAACAATCAATAGCCTTAGAGGAACGGAGAGATCAACACTTTATTTGAACACAGCAATGTAGCAAGTGGAGGGAATTATTCCAAGGGCTCACTGATGCAGTTCAGCCGTGTTGATGGACTCCACAAGGTGTACAGTTGTCGAGCCAAGGAGATGGTAAGCTGCGCAGACAGTGTACCTGACAGGTGCAGTCGCAAGGATGGAGTAGGAAGTGCACCTTCGAAAGATGTCGCATAGGTAGACCGCAGGCCTGTTTCCGTGCACTCTTGGATCCACAGGGTGCCAGGAATAGGTCTGCGAGAACCAGAAGCAGACTGTCAAAACGACTAAAAGTAGACTGTCAGCGTTCTTTGTTGTTAGTCGGAGTTATTTCTTGTTCCTTCTCATGATATTGTCTTATTCGTACATTCTTGTTTTCGATAAAACAACAGGCTCGATTCACTGCAGTTCTGGGCTCTATTTGTGAGAAGCCAGCCACGTAGATATTTCACGCATGTTACAGGCTTTCTCTTGCATAGTCACATGCATACACGGAGCGTTAGCGTAGTCAGTGTACGGATGCGCAAACTTCTCATTGTGCATGCGTCAAGACCCCAATTAAAGTTCAATTTCATAGGAAGTGATCATCGCACGCATGAGTGGTATTTTTCGCATCCTAATTTGTGCCGATCTGCCGTCGAATTCCTGTGATCGATCTTTCTATATATTTTGCCCCTGTTTGTTGTAGGGACAGTTACAGAAGTGTGCTTCTCAATTGATCCTCTCCATATTTTATTGAGGATTGTCCAGCCTTGTGGAAAGCAGAAGGCTCGAAGTTGAACTGAAGTGATGCTTGCACTGCACTCAGGTACTGACGTTTGACGTTGAGGTGCTCAATGTAACTATGCAGCAATGAACGATGCAGTGGAAAATAATCTGAGGGATGTTAGCAGACGTCGATGGCAATATAGAATGGTAATGAAACACATGTAGACTTACATGATTCAGTTTGAAATGAGGGAAAGAACGTCGGCAAGTATGGCAGTCGGCTGGGTGACGTCAACATACCGTGAAACACTAATGACAAAGACTGTGGCGAAACGACACATATCCTTGTGGTGTATTGTGTCATTGTTTATTCATCTGCGTCGCTATTTTTTACCAGGGCAGAAGGTCAGAACAGGTGCGACGAGCAGTGGCGTCTGCTGACCATAATGAAACCCGTGAAACACTAATGACAAAGATTGTGACGAAACGACACATATCCTTGTGGTGTATTGTGTCATTGTTTATTCATCCACGTCGCTATTTTTTGCCAGGGCAGAAGTTCAGAACAGGTGCGACAAGTAGTGGCCTCCGCTGACCAGAATGAAACCATGCTAATCTTCGAAAGCTGACAAAAACGTGGCACTTTCCTAACTTTTCTTCATCTCTGTTCTCAGAGGTAACTAATGGTTCCAGAGCATAACGGAACTCGCGTCGCGAGTCCCTGCATATCGCAGCGGCGCATGACGGTGGGTATTGACGAGAAAGGCGGAGGGGGAACTCCTTCCCTGCTCATCTCTTTTAGCTCGTAGAGTTGGCGGCGCGTTGCCCCGCATGGCCGTGCCTGCGGCTGCAGCGATAGATACAACCTCGGCGACCGGCAAACGGCGGGGGTTCCGGTGGCTGGCTGCGGGCGGCGCGATATCCGGAGCTCCTCTAGACGCTATACTGTAACGCTGGAGAGCGCCTGACTCACATTAGGGCCAGCCCCCTGTTTGCACTGCGGATCGCCTACGCCACTGGCCTGTTGACTCGCCTTCACCACTCAACACGAGGGAAGGAGAGCGTGAAAGCTCAGAAGAGAGAGAGAATGAACGTAGAGAGGGGACTGGAGCTTTAAGCCGCTTGTTGCCCCGGCGACGCCGCGGCCGCCCCGAAACGTCGCTAATTTATCGAGCGCAGAGCGAGATTCCAGTGCCTCTGCAGCGACGCGGGCTTCGGCCGAAGACGTAGCCGGAAAGCAAGCCCGCAGGTTGGTTCCACGGGCAAGACGTTTTCCTCCGCTATTTCTCCTCCTTGCACAACTTTCCGCGCATCAAGATGGCGTCGTTGTCGTCCTCGGATCCATCGACAGTCTGCGTCGCCCGCCAGGGGGCTAAGCGATCGATGGTTGCTCTCCCTCGTCGGCTCGCGTGAGAGCCGCGCCATCTGTTGGACCCGCAGAGTCAGCGATGCTGTCCGCTCTGCATTAGAAGATAGGAGGGAATGGGGGCGCAAGCCAAAGGAAGTGAACCCGCAGGCCCACTCCAGAATGGGGGAGGCGGGCGGTGGGTCGCCCGCGGTAGAGTCAAGTGTGCGCATTTGCATGGCGGGGCGTCCCCTCTCCGGTTGAAGATGAGAGGTGCCAGAGAGGACCCTGTTTCTTTTTCGAGAGCTCGTGGATACCGTAGGGATAAATAGTGGGTGGGGGGGGGGGCGAAAAGGTTTTTGGGAGGAATAGTAGTGGCAGCCTCGTCCCGAAATGGGCTTCCCGTGTCGCGGCGTCTGTCGCCGCAGCTGTCCCCATTCCGACGCCGGCGGCAATGAGGGAAGGAGAAGGTAGGCGCCGTACGAAACAGTACCCCCCCCCCCCTCACCATCACACACACATCGATGCCAACTTTTGCCGCCGCGCGTGCCGGAGCTCCCGTGGCGCTAGCGCCGCTGACAGAGTAGTGGGTGGGGGCGCTAGCATCGCCGGCGTTAAGCCTGGCGCGCTGCTTGCTGCGCGCGCTGGGCTGCTGCTGCGCATTCTCGGCCATCGATTTGGAACCGCCGGGACTCTTCAGCGTCACCGTCACTTTCGCCCCCTCTTTCGCTCGCTCCACTCGTGCGCAGAGCCGCGCACGCAGCCACAATTCCTCACTCGTCGTTCCGATGTTTGCACCCGGCGGGAGGGTGACTGTGGATTGTGCAACCTTCCATGGCACCGCGGAAACCCGAATGCAGTATACATGCACCGTCGCGGGACGTGGCATAAAAGTGCTCCCGCGTGCATGCGAGATTTTGTTTATCGACAGGGCTACCGCTGGTGGCTCTCTGCCGCGGAAGCATTTCGACGCGGTCGCGCCTTTTAAATGAACTCGCTGTGCGCGTCCCCGGAAGCGAATAGCGGATGGAAGGTCTGTGGGGTTCGGCGTTCTTCTCGAGCAATCGATGTGTAGCTGGCGCGCTTTCGTGTCCGTGTTTGATATGAGGATGGTGAAGACGAGTACACACAATGCAACCACGCGTAGGCTTAGGAGGAGCAGAGGAAGAAGGGCGCTGGGAAAAGGGGGTGGGGATGCGAGTTCCCGTATGCATTACCAATATGACTTTTTCGGCAATAAAGCTATAGCATAGCGTTGCGGTCTCAGTGTGTGCAACGGACGTGCCCGCGATCCCATGGCCCGATGGGTGACTCCGATTCGTGATGAGGATGGTTGCTGTTTGTTCGGATGTAAAAAACAGAGGGGCGTGTAAGGAGTGCACGTGCCTAAGCAATCACGTACGTTTCAATCAGAACGTAACTGCTTGTGAGTGACGCTTCGATTAAGTGTAAAGTAATTTTCATCCCGAAAAAAAAAAAGGAAGACAGGAATGACACACTGTTCAACCTTGATTAGAGTATACAGCTCATGGCTGAGCGAGGTGCTACTGCCTGTAACGAAAATATTATATAAAACGCAATCGAAAATAATAAGTAAGATTTGCGCTTTCTGAAATGCTCGCGCCGATCACACTGAATGCAGTCGCAAGTGCCGATGAGAAACTTTTGTTCTCGTCAGTCGCGGCGTATACCTTTCTGCGACACCACGACAAGCTGGCCTGTCATAGAAGTTGATTTGTCTTGACACCTTTGCGCTAAACATATAGGGTCATAGAAAGATCCAGATTGACCAGTGATGTGCGCAAGGAATGATGCGCTCGTCATTGCGCATCTTCATATTTCCGTGCTTGTTTAGCGCATATTTTCAAAATGAATCCATAGCATATGTAAATATTTTGGGTTCAGCTTTCAGAGTCTAGACTATAACGCTCGATTTCCACGGCTGCTGGGCTCCCGCTGGCTTAGTGTTTCTGGCGCTACGCACTGCCAAACAAGTGGTGGAGAGTTCGATTTAGAGCCCGTACAGCCGGAATAGCTCCGCTGGAGTCGGGCTTAGAGCACTTTTTTAAAAGGCCGCTACCAAGGTGCGAATAATATTCTATACTATTGAACTGTAGTTTATGAACACTACACAGGAAAACAAGACTAAAACAAAAGGCGGCACGACCACGAGAGAACATTTATTCGTTAGTTGATGAAGAACTGTAATGAGTCTGAATCTACTTTTTATTAGTGCTGTCACATTGCCGTGGCGAAGAAGAAGAGACGAATATTGTATTGCCATATTACCGGACGTCGTGAGTAAGTACAGGAATGATGGTAATTTTTACAACAGTTAGCGGGCTAGCTTTTGTATCAAGAAACAGCCACGAGACCCGTTTGATTCGGGGACCCATGGGGGTCAAATAGATTTTCCAGGAGGCGCGACTATCGAAGAACGTTCCAGAGTGCCTTATTGAGCTTACATAATCTGGCCCACCGTAATTACGTGAGTGGGTCCCACAGGGCATTATGCTGGACGAGTCGGTTCATAGGTTGCCCATTTACAGTGCGACATGACATCACAGAAGGGAGGCACGTGTGATCATTCTGACGATGTATAAACGAAAGATTAAAGTAGCGCCATGACAATGTCGCACGCGTAGCCACTGGCGGTCATGCGGTCAAAGAGTGTAGATATCGTCGATCTGACGAGAATGGCAGCAAACCTTGTGAACCGACGCACAAAGATTGTCATGTGATAGGCAACCATCTGGACGCTCTAACAAGACAAATACAAAAGGCACATGTGATAGCAAAGTTACAGGACATGTGCGTAGATGCAACTTCTGCAGCTTTGTCAAAAAAAAAAAAACACCTTGACAGCGAAATTTGACGCATGTCTCTTTTGCTGCCGTCCCTGATGTCCCATACGTGCATGCTTCTTGTATACGCTTCTTATCGTCACCAGGGCTATAAAAAAACTTGATGGTTTCAATAAAATACCATTTGTCATTGAACGCTCCATTTGTGTATTGTGTGCGTCACTTGGTGTCGGATCACGTCGTTAATATGGAAGTTGAGGTGGTCGCTCTCGAGAGTGTCAGGATATGTGGGCAAAACTGTATTATTTTGTATTTTAATTTAAAATTTGGCCACTCTCGACAGAGTCCGGATATGTCGGCAAATCAGTAATTTTTGTATTTCAATTTGAAATTTATTGCCACAGAAATACAAAACACATATAAACAGCGATAATAGTGGGAGAAGAGCTGCATGTAGACAGCTCCATGCACTAGTCCCATCTCCCCGTACAATGACAGCAGAAACATGATAAAACTTGCACAATTGTTGCAATGTGAAGACAGATACAGCACAAACTGATAAAAATCGACAAGAAACACAGAAGCAAGCTCAGATTTCGTAACATCAGTTGAAGTAATGCGTTTTTAGAAACTTATGATTTCTTTATGTTTTTTAGTGTTGAAGGAAAGGAGTAGGAAAGTGGATTGGTTGACAAGGTTGCGATGTTCCTTATATGAGTAGTCATTTCACGTTTAAAGGAACGCAATGGTGTTAAAAACTGGCTTTTTTACACATACGCTCGCTTTTTACATTTTACTAAGACAATTGCAATTGGAAAGCCAACTTCTATTCCTTCTGAGAAGACATACATTGATCACCTTTCCTCCTAACAGGTCAGCTGATATCGAATTGCTTCAGGATTGAAGGCGTGGCGAGCTCTTTGAACCTCACTGTGTGATCATGCAATGCATCCTGAATCGGCTTACCACTGGTCCAGCTACCATGTCACGTGAGGTTTCCATCGTGTGACGCCATATAACGTGACGTAAAAATTTTGCCTGTTGGTGACGTCACGATGACTTTATAGAATGAGGTGATAGCACGTTAGTTCTTTGCGGCACTCGTGTTGAACACCGATGGCCACTATTCGCATATGATGATGCATCAAGTCTTCGCCCTCGATTGACGGTTGGTTTAGACGCCTACGCCATTATGGGGCACGCAGTATCGGGGAGGGGGGGGGGGGGGTAGACTGCGAAATATTTGCGACCACCTCAATCTGCGCACTTGAGTGTTCCTACGTTTCGCCCTAGTCGAAACACGGCCGCCGTGGACGGAAATAAACGCTGCTTGATCGAGCTTAGCATCGCAGAGACCTTAAGCCTTAATATATACCGCTGTAGATATAAAGTGGGTGCTATTGCCTTATGCTATCAATGACGCTTTGTAAGGTTGCTTGCGCGAAGCTGCACAATGATGATTCACATTGTTTATGTATAAAACCACCATCCCTTACACTGTATAAAAGTCCAGTTGGTTGAACGTTTCCTAAAAGTCTGTAAAACGCTTTTCTCTACGAACTATATTGTTTTTGTACTTGTTTTGTATAATACCTAGTACTAGGCTTCCTACAGGTGTGCAAAAGTCACCGCTATCACACATTGCCACCACCTCGCCTGAACCATTACTCCACAAACCCGTAATCAAAGGCTTGCGTAATCCAATCCCATAACGCCATCTCGTTAGCATCTCTGAACTTCAGTGTGAATCTGGGCATTTTTTTTTTCTATTTCATCGTCGCTCTTCCTCCGTCCTCCTCCGTATTACGACCTCCTCTTCATATCTCTCTGTTATTGAATAATGAAAACGACTCGATCCCCACTCGGCACAGTGGCGCAATGTTACGAGTTGGCGCTCCACTCTGTCGACAGGGGGAGCTCGCGGCGGCCGTGGCGCCGCCTGTAATCCCGATTCGTGTCCAGTTGCGCGTGCTCCCACTCGGCATTCACGTTGAGGGCGCCCTCTACTAATCACTCGAGTGGCGAGCCTCTACATCGGTGCGCCGCACTGATCGCCATGACCACTCGCCTGATTAATTGGGCGCAGCTGAGCGGAAGATCAGACGGCTCCATGATATTTCCGATAAGGAAGGTCATCCTCGACGGCCCCTGTCAGAAAGAGGGAGAAAAAAAAAACGAGGGAAGAACTGAATGTGAAAGAAAAAAAAAAAAGCAGTTGGCTTGCCTGCCTTTACGTATATATATATATATATATATATATATATATATATATATATATATATATATATATATATATATATATATATATATATATATATATATATATATATATATGTGTGTGTGTGTGTGTGTGTGTGTGTGTGTGTGTGTGTGTGTGTGTGTGTGTGTGTGTGTGTGTGTGGTGTGTGTGTGTGTGTGTGTGTAACGTAAGTAGGTATTGACTGAAGGTAGAGGCAGAAGGAAGAAGTCAGAATAGAATAAACATGGGGTATGAGCCAGGCCACGTCGCCCATTCTTCATAGCGTCACACACACACACACACACACACACATATATATATATATATATATATATATATATATATATATATATATATATATATATATATATATATATATTATATATATATATATATATATATATATAAGAAGTGTATACTTGAGATCTCGTTTTTTTCCGTGTTTGACTCAATATTATTGAGACGTAACAGCCAATATTGCCAAGGAGAGTATAGGCAAAGTTATTAGACCAAATTGTAATGTAAATGTCGAGAAAAAAGTGGGTGTAAAGATAGCTTTCGTGGGCAGGAAACGAACGATCCGGAGACCTTCGAATAACGCGTTCGATGCTCTACCACTGAGCTACCATGGCGGCTCTCCACCCACCATCTTCATTGGGTATATATGTGAATTTAAACGTGGGAGCGTCAGTCAGCGCCACCAGTAGCCATAGTGGCGAGTGTATACAGTACACTTTTTATGAGTCTGTTTGGCGTCACGTAGCACGTGAACTTATTACGAGCAGGCACTGACCAATAGTTCTCGAATACAACCTAAAGGCATCATGTCTGTTAGTGCGAGACCCTCGTTAATGAATTAGGAAAGAAGTGTATACTTAAGAGCTCGTTTTTTTTTGTGTTTGACATAATATTAATGATATCTAACAGACAATAATGCCAAAAAAAGTATAGGAGAAGTTATTAGACCGTGTTGTAATGTAAGTGCCAAGAAAAAAAAGGTGGTTGAAAAGATAACTTGTCGCGGCCAGGAACCGAACCTGAGACCTTCGAATAATCCGTTCGAATAACGCCAAACAGGCTCATAGTGTTCTACACTCGTCGCCATGGCTACTGGTGGCGCTGACCGACACTCCCACGTTTAATTTACATATATACCCAAGGAAGTGGGTGGGAGGATAACCGCCGTGGTAGCTCAGTGGTGGAGCATCGAAGGCAGTGTATATATATATATATATATATATATATATATATATATATATATATATATATATATATATATATATATATATATATATATATATATATATATATATATATATATATATATTGTTACGTGAGTAACGAGACAAAGTATTGCGAATATATTCGCAAAATATATTTGCAAGAGCGGTTGCAGCACTGGCCAGTCTGGCTCCGAGCTCGAGCAGCCAGCGAGCCTCATCTTCCTCGTCGGGCGCACACGCGCATTCGCACTATGGTTTGTGGCAGCCTACAGGTAGCATAACCCCCGTCGGCAAAGGCGCCGTCTCGGCGCATCTAGATGTCAAGATCATTGGGCGAGTGGTACTGCTTCAGGCGTGCGACGTGTACGATGTCGGTGGCCCTAGGGGTGGATGAAGACGGCGAGGCAGCAGGAGTGATTTCATAAGTGACGGGAGTCACCTCACGAAGCACTCTGTAGGGCCCTGTGTACCGAGAGAGCAGCTTGTCAGACAGGCCAACGTGCCTGGTCGGAGACCACAGCAGAACCAACGAACCGGGCGAAAAGTGCACATCGCGGTGTCGTTGGTCGTACCGACGCCGTTGGTTTGCTTGGGAGGTCAGAAGGCGAGCACGAGCGGTTTCGCGTGCGTGGGCGGCCCGGCTGATGGCGTCCAGAGCATATTGTGAAGTTGGAGCTGCTGGTAACGGAATCGTCGTATCGAGGGGTAATGTGGGTTCGCGGCCGAACAGCAAGAAAAAAGGGGAGTAACCAGCCGTGTCGTGGCGCGAAGAATTGTAGGCAAATGTCACGTATGGTAAAGCGATGTCCCAGTCAGAGTGATCTGAGGAAACGTACTTTGCAAGCATGTCAGTTAGGGTTCGGTTCAGGCGTTCTGTGAGGCCATTTGTTTGCGGATGGTACGACGTAGTGAGCTTGTGGCGTGTTGCACAAGAGCGTAGGATGTCCGCTATGACTTTCGATAGAAATGTGCGGCCTCGGTCCGTGAGCAGCTGGCGTGGAGCACCATGTTGCAAGATCACGTCGTGTAGAAGAAAATCGGCGACGTCAGTGGCGCAACTTGTTGGAAGGGCGCGTGTGATTGCGTAGCGTGTGGCGGTGAGTTTGACTGACCCGTTCATAAAGGCGAAGCCATTTGTCGACGTCGAGGCCAGGTTGCGCAGAAAATGTCCCGGGATCACGTGGTGTTTGGACGGCGACAAAGGTTGTCGGAGAAGCCGCAGATGATGAAGCGGGCGCGTTGTCACTGGAAGCCATGGCGGAAAGCTGGAGGATGCGGCCACTGCGGAGCTGCGTGGTGAGGACGGGGATCGTTCCACCTCCACCAAATATGTTACGTGAGTAACGAGACAAAGTATTGCGAATATATTCGCAAAATATATTTGCAAGAGCGGTTGCAGCACTGGCCAGTCTGGCTCCGAGCTCGAGCAGCCAGCGAGCCTCATCTTCCTCGTCGGGCGCACACGCGCATTCGCACTATGGTTTGTGGCAGCCTACAGGTAGCAATATATATATATATATATATATATATATATGGCTGACTAACCAGAGTGGTTTGGGGGCTCAAAACCTAGAAATTAAAACTTCTAAACACACACAGGTCCCCCGAAAAAGATTTCTTGCTACGCCACTGGGACAGACAGACAGACAGACAGACAGACAGACAGACAGACAGATAGATAGATAGATAGATAGATAGATAGATAGATAGATAGATAGATAGATAGATAGATAGATAGATAGATAGATAGATAGATAGATAGATAGATAGATAGTAGATAGATAGATAGATAGATAGATAGATAGATAGATAGATAGATAGATAGATAGATAGATAGATAGATAGATAGATAGATAGATAGATAGATAGATAGATAGATAGATAGATAGATAGATAGATAGATAGATAGATAGATAGATAGATAGATAGATAGATAGATAGATAGATAGATAGATAGATAGATGAAGCTTATGCAGGTTACCAGTAGACCTCTTCAATTGACAAACTGCACGAATGCGACGTACAGACGAGAAAGGGCATAAGCGGAAACAAATGCAAAAAAAAAAGCCAGGGGGTTGAAGATCAGCAGTTGCTTTCGGGAAAGATTTGGGGGGGGGGAGGGTCATAGGGATGACAGCGCGCCATCTGACAGGGACCGCAGCTCAGCAGCGTCGGGAGGACAGCGTCTGAGTGAGGTGGGTGATCGAGCCATCGTCAATGGCTTCTGGTCGGTGGCCCCTGAAAAGGACGCTTTTGCGCAGTACTTGTCGGGTCTGCGGCGAAGCACCACCGAGAGCCGCGACAGCGTGTATAGCGCGTTTGCTGTTTGCCAGCCTTCTGGGGGACGACCCCACGCTCCGGGTGCTCTTGAGGGTCTTCGGCTCGTGACGCAGTTACGTGAACCTTTTCTCCCCCTCTCCACTCGACGTCCGATGACTCTCTCGAAGCCCAGAAAGTACGACCCGTAGGACCGTTTAAGCCACCGTTCGAACCGCAGAAACTTAACAACGAATGAGAAAAAATCAAGCCAACAGAAGCGAGATGCTTAGGTCATATGGCTTGCCTACGGATCAGGTAGGGTGCGCCACTAGAGGTGCGGCACGCATAGGATGGGAAAGTTACATAGAAAATATCTGCGGTAACTTTCGTGGTAGCTTTCTGCGGTTTGAAGCCAGGATTGCAGTAATGCGGACTAAGAATTACCAAGCAAAATACGAAGTAATAGACGCACTATGCAGTGTTTAGGAGGAGGAGGAGGAGGAGGAGGAGGAGGAGGAGGAGGAGGAGGAGGGTGGCTGAAAACTTGATATTTGTCGGTAAAAGGCTTCAGTCCAGGGCAACGGGGTGACTTTTCCTAATCACTGTGGTTAGACGGGGAAGAAAAATAGACCATAAGCAAGTAGAAATAACCCAGAAGAGGTTGTCTGATCAGTGGCTGAAATCAAGGCACGAATAAAAGCTTTGTGTTTTAATACACAATAATGTCCAATGTGCTATGGCTCGGCGGCCTGAGCCGTCATTCGATCAAAAAGATGAACCACTCATTTATGCATCCATTTACCCATCCGTCCATCCATCCATCCATCCATCCATCCATCCATCCATCCATCCATCCATCCATCCATCCATCCATCCATCCGTACATCCGTACATCCGTCCGTGCGTCCATCTATCCATCCATCTAACTATCCATCCGTCCATCCGTTCGTTTGTCCGTCCATCCATTCGTTTGTCCATCCACCCATCCATCCATCCATCCATCCATCCATCCATCCATCCATCCATCCATCCATCCATCCATCCATCCATCCATCCATCCATCCGTCCGTCCGTTCGTCCGTCCATCCATCTATATTCACGAGCGTACATCCATACATTAATCCATTTAACCATCCATCCATTCATCGGTATAGAGTTGCTGTGTGCCTTTCAGGGGTGGGACTCGGTGAAAGAGTCTATTTTAAATACGGCGTTTACACTCACCGATACCGCTACGTAAGGCCTCTTGCCTTACTGATACCGCTACGTGAGGAAATACTTGAGAACAAGTGCTCGAACCAGAGTATATTTTATGCTCGGTAAAATTGGACAGTGTCTCATTCACCTAACTTCTCCTCATTCCAAATCCTTCAATAACTTATGGATAATTGAACCAGCAAAGGACGCTAAAGTTGTATGGCTGCCCGTGGTGAAGCGTTGAAGTGTAGCGGTTGCTATTTCCTTGTGACGCACGCTCGAAACGTGTATACCAGCGAACAAATCAGCGGGTAAAACGCTGCCTAGACGGCACCTTGCATTTTGTTATATGTACGCCTATATAACGCTGTGCGTCAGAAGTCGACAGAGTTACTATGGATTAGAAACTCTAGAAGTGGAATGGGGCAAAAAGGTATAGGCGGGAGTGAATATGGAAGACTCGCATTTCATCAACTGGCTTGGTTACGTAAGCATACTGAAGCTGGAAATGCTGTCGCCAGCGCATCATTCATGTCAAATCCTCAAAGTATTTCCGGGAGGAAGATACGGTGATTCGCCGTCTGCGTGGGGGTGTAACATTCACCAATGCTCACTCATTCAATATCGAAATGGCAGACAGCATAGAGTGCAATGACTGTGCTGTTGAGGAAAAAAATATTCAGCACCTCTTCTGCTACTGCCCGTGTTACACGTAAGATAAACTCCACCTCTGTACTGGTCCACATCAACTGAACGCGAGCAATTTCACCGCCGGGGACACATTGAGACCATGCTGCAGTCTCTCACAGTTCCGAAGGCAACAAAATCGCTGCTACGCTTTCTTGTGAATATCGGACTGATTCACCGTTCATGATATCTACCCGCTGAATGGCCACGTCAGCGACAACAGTGACTTTTCTCTCCTTCTATCTAACTTTCCTTCCCCTTTCCCAGTGCAGGGTAGCCTACGGGAGTCAGCCTTGATTACCCTACCAGCTTTCTCTTTTAATTCTTCTTTCCTACTCAAGGTATAGTTTGCCTGTTTAACAGTTACTCCATCAAAATGTGTCGTGGCCTTCGCGCAGCCCGAAGAGTCGAACTGATGGGATGCCATGCGAAGACAACGGATGAATCACAGCATCAATGATGATAGTACCCTCACATTCGTTGTTTTCTAACTTTAGCGTATCCGGGAGTATGCTATGCCTAGAATGTTCCGTCTTGTATTCCATTGAAGTTTACACATCTTGAGACGAAGTTTGACCTCCCAACATTTTCTTTTAAATCATGGTTGCCGCAAGATTTGGAGCTCGAGAATATAGCAGCGAGCTACAACCATATGCCGCTTTACAACGCCTTAATTTCCGTCAGGTCAGTAAATTTTTGTACCCTAAAGGGTTAATGAAGGCACTGAATGCCCATTTTGTAATTGATTTCTTACAATGTTTGCTAAAGTCAGCCTGATGAATGTTTCCATTAGCTTACAAAGTGTATAGACACAGAGTGATAAAGACTTCAGCAATTATTGTTCCATTAGATCTTTTAGTCTGCTTATGTCATAACTGATTCAATCTTTATCACTCCGGTATTTTGTTCTCTTTCACAGAGCAATACGCTGTAACCATAAATAAAAATTCGAGCATAAAAAAAGGTCGTTATTTGAAGTAAGGCATGGTCACCCAGTAGACGGCACATGCAATAATTATCCTGAAAGTTAATAGATGGATAGCACTAATGTCCCCTCTGATATGGGTTAGCAACTAGTTCCACCAAACTCCATTTTTTTTACCTTCCCTCTCCGATCGTTATCTTTCAAATACATGGCTCGTGTTAAGAAACATTCGCTCGTGGTCGCAGAAGATAATTCACATCGCGCTTCGTAGATAAAGCAAGCCCTTTTATCTCCGAATTGAAGTCGTTTAATTTCCGATGAAAAGTGAGGAACACGCGGAGATCTGGACGAGAAGGCAGCGGCAAACCTTTAATCTGCCGAGTCTAAATACCGCACACACCTCATTCGGTGAATACTGATCAGACATCGTCCGTCTCTCCACGTGGGCTCACCACGTGACGACGTATAGATCACCGGCCGCCCACAGCGAAGGGAAAGCAGTGCGGGTCACGATAGGTGGCTCATGCTTTATCGTTTAACCTCACAGGACGAGATATTTGTAATTGATAAGGGAAGAGAAAGGGGGGGGGGGGGCTAGGCATGCTTGTGCATTCACGATGTTGTGCCTTCTGCGCATGGCTTCAGTTGTTTGAACAGATCGAAAAGCCGATGGAGGGAGCTCTATATATTGTGCACCTCTTTAACTGAATCGCCTTTGTTTTCAGCACTACAAAGCAATGTTGGGAGAGATTAGGGGGTAAAAAGCTGGTTAGGACAGGTTTAGAGGGCTCTGGCCACCCATATATACGTCAACATAACGGTGATGGCAACAACAACAACGACAAAATAAAGTTTACATATACAGTGCATTGTACATAACCCAGTTGCAGGAATGCAGTAAGCTTGCACATGCCCCGAATAAGACACTCTATGAACAGCAGCATTACTGACAAAACGCCAAAACGATATCACCACTTCGTAGCGAAGCCTTGAAGCTAAAGGTAAACGAGTTCATGGCAACGATGTTACGTCAACAAACACTCTCCGTAGCTCTTTGAATGGAATTTGTGCTCATATTGCTACGTATGCATGTGCATATTGCTACCCCCTTAACTGAAAGCGGATATCGAAACATTGTTGGTACACTGAACGGGTTTGCCGGAAGGAGTCATAACTGCCAACCAGGAGTAGCATTATCGAAATCTAAGCAGTTGTGGCTTTGACAAAAGAGTAAGATCTGTACACGCCCTTCACGCAAACTTATCGACAGAGAACCCGTCTGTACAGCGTTACAAACTGCCTATATTTCTTACATTCTCATACCCCAATTCGCTCTTTGTACTGCGCCGAGCGGGCTTCATACGAATATCACACGCACGGTACAGTTATTGCAAACAAGGTTGTCGAAGCATCGACTGCATTAACAGCTGTACGGGGCTCAACTTGATCAATCGATATAATGACTGCAGTGTACTTTCACTTCTCAAATGTCGCAGTATGATAGTGCAAAAGTAGAAAGTTATAGTTAGATGAGGCGAGTATTGATTACTGCAACTGACTGCGATCAATACACCTGCCGGTAATGACCAGCTGGGATTATGCAGGCCTGATGAATTCAGGGAATATATTTCTAGAAATAGTAAATGACTAGTGTTATTATTACAGCGAAAGTTGTTACGTGACCAAAACGGCCGACCATGGAGTTGTAGTTGCGCACCGCCACAGGTGCCCGGGACCGCAAATGGCCCACAATGAGAAAAACAAAACAATCCTGGATCTCAGCGGCATTTGAACCCACGCCCCCTGTGCGGTAATCGAGTATTATACACCACATATCCACGCTGCTGACTGTATACAGATCCGCACGGTACCACACATCCACTCTTGGAAGACGCTGTACGGGCACCATGTCGGGCAAGAAATCATGCTAAGTGATATATGTATATAGCACGGGTATAAAAGTAAAAACAACCAGGCATCAAATGTGAATCGTTTAATGTGTGTGGTGTTTATAATTTCACACTCATGAAAGAGGGGTCAGCCATTAATTAATTGTCAGCAGCCAACCAACCAGCCAAGGCATCGCCCAAGATATGTAGCGAGATATAGCTCACTACTCTACTCTGCAGAACGACGAATAAAGGTATCGTGGGTGCTCCACTGGTACCCAAATTACATTCTTGACGTAGTGGCTACTTAGTATAACTGTAATTGCAACTGTACACCTCGGTAATATGATTGTTGACGTTGCTCGACGGCTACTCGAAAGTGGCGGTCACGATACTGTGAGTGGCAGTCGCATTTCAGTGTAGGTGCACAAGGGTCGGCTGTGGAGCCTGCATTTCCGATGGAGGCGGAAATGTTGTAGGCCCGTGTACTCAGATTTGGGTGCACAGTTAAGGAATCCCAGGTGGTCGAAATTTCCGGAGCCCTCCACTACGGCGTCTCTCATAATCATATGGTGGTTTTGGGACGTTAAACCCCACAAATCAATCAATCATCATCAATCTGCACAAGGGTGGCGTCAGGGGTGGGCACGGAGGGACGGAGCTTCCTGAAATTTTCCGTTGCCCCCCCCCCTCAAGAGGGAAAATAGTCACAGCACAATAGCTAAGTTTCCCACCTCCCATGCCCCCCCCCCCCCCCCACTGAAGGAGCTCATGCAGTTATCATAGGTGTGCTCCCCCTTTCCCCTCGTAAAGTAATCCTGGTGCCACCCCTGGTAGGCGAAATTCTATAGAGTCTCGTGTACCGTGCAATGCAAGCGCAGGTTACATCAAAGTTTTGGTAGCCCTCTACTACAGCACTTCTCAAAATCACACCATTGTTTTGACACTCATCACTGCGGTTGTGCGCGTGTGGCGCGAAAGAGAACGTTCCTTCTTTCTTTCCTTCTTTCTTTCTATCTCTTTATAAGAGGAATTTCAGTAGCGATACAACGCGATTTCTTATGTGCACTGAAAACTTGAGGATACGTAGCACATGCCGATAACGAATGGACGTTGACGAGCCAATTTTTTATACTTTTTTGTTTGTCGTTTTATGGACAGCATGGGAACGTAGCACATTGTTGTATAAGAAGTGATTGGCGATTACCGAGGCCTAAGATGCCGATAAGGGACAATCGTGTTTCGCGGCCTGCCACACATGTGATTCACGGCAATTGGGGGGGGAATTCGGGGACTATACAACACGCATGCTCCGTACTTTCAAGTGTCAGCGGCAAGGTATATGTCAATAAATTGATAGTGTAGCTTGCAAAGAAGACCAGTTGGCGGCTCGTTGCCACCGTTGCCGTCTACGTACTCGCTATAATTACGTGCGCCAGAAAAAGAAAAACCAACAAAAAAGATTGAGGAAGCAAGGCTGTTTTATTAGCCAAATAGCTAACTTGAATTATACACAAAAAAACATTGCAGATAAAATCGTGACAACTGTTCACGAGCCCAATAGCATACTAGTTCAAAAGCTCAGGTTGCCCAAATTGTGCAAAATTACTGCAGTGGAACAGCAGCCTTGAAAATATCGCTCTGGCAACCGTTAGGGTACAGCGTATCGTTGTTTATTGCGTGTTGCATTCAACGTCCCCAAAGGCGAGGGCATGCCAGCCGTGCGCTATAGCGAAGGCATTCGGCAGTCACGGGAGCGGCTATATACACATTATGCAAGTTACCACCGTATTCTAGAGCGTTCCTTCACTCAATGCTTCACCTTGACTTAAAAAAAAAGTCGATAGGAGCGCCGTCTCCTGGCAGACCAATTGACTGCATATCGGCAATATTCTGCAGCGATTCTCGAGAAGCGCAGCGTCGATTTCAGTCGAGCAGCGGCGCAGTGCTCCACTCAGTCAAGTGAAAGGCGGAATTCGAGTCGATGAGCGTTTCTGAATACGGGGAATTAGTCCAGCTCTGCAATGTCTCGCCAGGGAAAAGCACATAAGCAAATAAAACTGCCGAAGGCGTACGCATGAAAGCACCACGCAAAAGTAAGCGATATCTCGTTGACCCGGCAATGTGCCCAACGATACGCTAGCCCTGATAGCAGATTGCCCAACATGACAGCGGCGTTCGGGCCAGCGTACGCACGGCGAACAGCTAGCGATCAACTGCTGTCGCTGCGGCCCAGATTATTCATCGAGCACGGCAGTTCGTTTACTAAAAGTACGGTGCCGTGTCGTTCAGTGGGGCCCGTGCTTCCCACCTCCACCGAAATTTTTTGTTTCGTCGTGAAACACAAAGCGCAAAAATGACCATTCACCACCCCCTCCCCCGTCACGCGCGTCTGACAAAATTGTTCTGCTTACGCCCCCTGCCGTCGTTCTGCGGTTCCTCGCTGTTTCGCTGATGTGCGTGTGCCATCAACATGAGCTAATGCCGCCGAAGAAGGAAAGCATGTTTCTCAATACGTCCTTCCCGCCCTCAAGTCGTGCCAGTAATGACCGACAAGCCAATCGGTAAGCAAAGCTGCTCTGGAAATTAGTCGGTACGACATTTATGACTTTGCGTTCCCTGGAACTTGACGAAAAGACAAACGAAAAAGAGACCCACTCGATGACACGAGTCACGATGGGTGTGTTTTATTTATTTATTTATTTTTAATTGTGTGAGGCATAGATGTGTGCATGAGAGGGGTAGGGGGCGTGCCAGCCCCCCTTTAATTATCTCAATGGGGGGGGGGGTGGCAATTATGCAGCATACCTTGACTTAATCTGACATGGCCGGTCATTGTTTAAAGTGCAAGGTTATAGCTACGCAGCAAATTAGTATGCTACCGGAACGACATGAGGATATACTATACCGGCATATTATCGTGGGCCGTGGTGGTTTACACGTTGCGCCGGAAGACTCTAGGGCGTGGATTCGAATCCCGACATGGGTCTACGTATTTTTATGGATGTAGTATGAAACTACGCCCATGCGTTTAGTACGTATACTTGTATTTTTTAGCAGGGTAAAGAGCTACACTGAGTCCACCATTACGAAAAAAACGAGATGCTGATTGAAGCAGATGAAGTGGCTTCAAGTCCGCACTGATCTAATGGTCATTCTAGGCCTGATTAGTGGGTGGCGTAACACATAGCCCCCAATGAAGACTTGAACTAAGACAAACAAGGTACTTAGGAAATGTAAACAGCCGAGATACACGATGAGATGCATATCCACGCAAATGCTTCCACGTGCATTCGCGGGAGGTGGCTTAACTCGATAAGTGCTTGGCGCTGGGAATAGACCAGTCGCATCCATGCGAATACATATGCTTGCCATAATCTGGGTCTGTTCACCAAAATTGTTTCTTCTGTGTTTCGTGAGCCTTCTTGTGCAAGAGCTAGTTTTCTGTCTATTTTTCTTATGATTTTGATCCTTGAGGTGATGGCTGTTCTTTAGTTGTTAGATTGTGGTTTCACGAATGCGTTTGCCTGTTTCTGCTGCCTTTTGGTACAAGATAAAAGCTGGCCATTTTCTGTGAATATTCTTTAGTTTAACTTGAGCGCTCGTCTCGTCTAATATTTGTGTCTGGTCTGTTTTGCGCTCCTAGCTAAGGCCTGGCCCGGCCGTAATTTTTGTCGATGTGGCATAAAGTATACGAGGCCTGAATGACTGCGTTCAGCTCTCCCATAGCATTGATCTTCGTGGATCAGTACAAACTCGTTCAAATTCGTGTGCATCTAAGACAGGCGAATGCGTACAGGTGTTTTTAAGTATTTCTTTTTGGCCCGCGCATTTATGACACTTATTCCACGTGACGAGACTGATGAGTGACTGGAAGGATTGGTTGTCGCCGTATTTCGCGCGTGTATTTCAATGTTTCCTGTTTCATACACGGCCCACAAAAGCTTCAGTGTTACTTGAACAAGTTTAAACAACGAGAAGTGCGCAGTACCAACTAACATACAAGTAAAGAAGCACTGCAAGTTCATACAGCACAAGAAATCATTGTCATACAAGTGGGCGTGAATAATATGGTTTGGTATACCTAGTATCAAGAATCAATACTTCGGGACACATAATACCGCAGCCAGCCATGCGATTTGAGAGTGTTTTATGTTTACTGCACCAAATGTGCATGCCTGTAAATATTCGGGCGGTCGTAGAGATGATAATGTTATTTGAGACAAACAGAATGAAACGCAGGGGACGTGTCTGTGGAGTTGCAAAAGAAAAAAATTCTGAAGCCATTTTTTCAATGGGAAAAGGGAAGCATGTGATTATGAAATGTGCTAACAGTTCTTTATTTGTTTCTTTTGCTTCTGTCCCTGTTTCTTTGACTTTGTTTCTAGCCCAGGTTGAAACAAAATGGCTCTGTTTGGTTGCGGGCGAGGTGTGAGGGCGCGTCCACAACGTTGACATAGTACCCAATGACTCACGTTCCGGTGCCGGAACGCGAATTTATGTGGTCCTATCCAGGCAGGCAACGAAAAGTGAATAGTTAACACTAATAATGCAAAAATTAGCATTGTTTTTGTCAATTTTACTATGAAGTTTACTATCACGTGATCCGAAAGATTATTGCACAACCATGTTTTAGGGGCGAAGCAGCTCTTTGACTAGCCTGTGTAACGCTGTCCCTCCGCACAACGCGCCACGCACCGCAGGTGTTGGCGCGGTGACAAGTAGGTCACACCACTGTTGCGCGTTGACGTCACGCTCACTTCGCAGTGTGGGCTGACGTCACTGTTTCCCTCGCCTGCCACGTCTTGCGGCCGCGGCGCTTGCATCTGCCGCCTCGTCCTTTCACCCGCAACACCTTTCTACACCGCTGTCTCGTCACCCGGTCGCGGTAGTCTAGAGGCTAAGGTACTCTGCTGCGGACCTGGAGGTCGCGGGATTCAATGCCGGCTGCAGCGGCCGCATTTTTGATGGAGGTGAAAACGTTGTAGGCCCGTGTTCTCAGATTTCGGTGCACGTTAAAGAACCCCAGCTGGTCGAAATTTCTGGAGCACTCCACTACGGCGTCTCCCGTAATCATATGGTGGTTTTTGCATGTTACAACCCACATATCAATCAAATAAATCACGCCGACACGTCTGTTCACACGCAATAAAGCTGACATGCGCCTAACGTATACGCGTTGAAACTTGTCTGTGCGTGTAACCTACAAGACCTACGCCAGCCATCGCTTCAAACGATTCTTCCAGCGCTCACCGCAGCACCCGCGTTAGCGCCGTTCAACCCGTGACGCCACACGTGCGCAACGCTGCTGTCTCGCATCCCATCAGGGTTCCATTCGAGGAAGATGTCCGAGATTTTTTAGGCGATAATTAAAAGGCTCCAGTCAAGCTATGACCGCTGCATTTCATTAATTTCGTTAAGTGGTTTTTATGTATGATAATTGGAAAGTGTTACCTGCCTCGTTCGCCATAGGTTTTGTTTTTCATTGTATTAACACGAGAGGTCCCACATGAAGTTTGTAACCTTGACACTTCCTCCTGCACATTTGCCTGCAATGTATTAGATTTTTGACACGACTAATAAAGAACGATTGATTGAACGAGTAGTGAGTAACCTCAACAAAAGGTCTGATTGCCACATAGTAGACATGACTGTTCGCCCCATTATTCATTGGAAAACGGCGTTAAAATTGCTTGCACTCACGTCACTGAAACCGCCATGTTGGAGCACTGCATGGTAGGACGCATACGTTTGTGACGTCTCGCTATTGTTATCATTACATCAGCTTGCAGGTTATTTTGTTGTGGGCGCACAGAGGAGAATAACATTGCGGCCGCAGTCGTTATCAGATTGAAGCGTGTGTGATAACACTGCCTTCGCGTCATCAAAGCCGCCTTGATGATCAACCAGTTCATTGTGAAGCTGCGTCCATGTCGTTACGTAGCAAGCTATTTATAGAAATGCGCACGTGAATATCAAACCTTCTAGAGCCACATTGCCGGATTTTTCCCTGTACGACAATATATAGTTCACTTCACTTCACTTTATTACCTTAAAGACCCCCTTGAGGGGGTATTACATAAGGGGTGGGAAACATACAACAAATGTAATACATATTCAGCATGGGTATAAGTATGAACAGGGGTAACCGAATACAGAAATAAAATAATACATGTGCAGGATCAGTATACATATTAACAGGCGTAACACCTTGTCAAAAAAAAAAAGACAAAGTGAGAACCAGTGGCACAAAAAAGGAACAATGTAATGTATTCAAATTGAAAAGAAACGAGTGACATTTTGTGTAAATGTTGAGTGGCACATTATGGTGGCGAGATCAGTGGAAAGGTCATTCCAGTCGGAAGCTGCACTAAAGAAGGAGGAGGCGGAAAATGTCGTGGTACGGGCGCGTAGCCGGCCGACATGAAAGGAATGAGTGGTGCGGTGAGATGTGCGGGCAGGAGGACAAGATATATATAGGGCTGGAGGCAAGATATAGTATACCCGAGCTTACCGTGATAGCAATATCGAAGTGCGCGTGTGCGGATACGTATGATACCCGTACTGCTTACCGTACGCGTACGCCTTTTTAAGTGTGTTGGGTATGCGTGAACAAGAAAGATATGCTGAAACAGACACAACAGAAGTCTTCAAAGTCGTGTACGAAGTCCCATCAGAAGCACTCAACCAGCATAATTAAGCGTGCCATCGGTGTGAAACTCTGCGTGGTGCGTAATTTTGATTGGGTGTTTGGATAACACCACCATGATTACCTTGTCATGTGCATACACACATGTAGTTCACCAAAACTTAATCGTGGCCTTCAACAGACCATCGTACAATAGACTAATGGGAAAATGCAGACATGAGTAGCTGTTAGGTTCTGTTTGGCACAACGAGGAAGTTTTGTTATTTTTGGAATGTCGGAGGCATCTTCTAAACACTCCTTGAAGAACTGACACCACTAGAGAACAACTGCACTTAAACCAGAACACATAACACCTGAAAAGACAGAAGATAACAGTGTAGAAATAATCACCCCTTAATCTGAAGATAAGTCATGAAGAAAGGCATAAGCTACATGCCTAGTGTCAGACAGTTGTGCACTACTTTGTTTTTAACATACTGTTATGTGCAGAGAGAAGGGATGACACAGGAGCTGATCTCATCAAGGTAAATTATGAAGGTGCCTAAAGCGAAGCACAGCAGCCAATAAAGGGTACCTTAGCCATTCAGGGTGTCTAGCGGCTCAGGTGCCAGCACCGCACCTGCGCAAGTGTGGATGGGCGGTCGACGGCGCATATACAAATACCCGATGCCGCGCTTCATTCAGTGGCTCAGGGGCTGACACTATACTGCATTTACCACATGTATACGCACATGTTCTCGCACCAGTAATAACAAAAATATTATATAAGAGTTCAGCAGAAAGCTTTCATCCATTGATTACGTGCATGACAGTGCTACAACAAAAGCCTAATGAATGAGATGAGACAAGCATGTTTTTTTTTTCAGACAAAAATTATTACTGCCTTCAGTCAGTCACTAACAATGCCACATAAACGCTGAAGACAATGTAACAAAGATGAAATTTTCAGTTAAGTTACACGACATTACATATAAGGCATGCCGTCTGAATTATTTCCAATGTCTGGCTTCTTTAAAGCATTCTTAAATCTAAGCACACGGTTGCACGCGGTAACTCTGTTTTCAGTACAGTTTAAGTGCCGATGTGTCACTGTTTATGTGGTAGTAATATTCCTATGTAGCGATACCACGGCCAAAATAAACACAACTAAGGCTCCAAGCACGATCAATAAAATGCGGTGCTGTAATTGTGCACCTACCAACAGCACCCAAATGTATGGCCTAGAGCCTGTTTTTTTTTGTTTTTTTTTTGCTACCGAGTCTCTATAGTAACACGCTGCATTTATACACTATTTAATAGTCCTCATGTTTGGGAGGATGCCCAGAGCATTTTGTGATATGCTTGAAACAGAAAGCGACACCCACTCTGAAATTATTCTGGTGAATGGAGGGTACAACAACAATAAACGGCACTTTGGAAAGTTGCACTCGCTGACCTTATTACAACGCATAAGCATCCGAAAGATAAAATGCTCTCGTACGTCGTTATAGGCATAGGTAAAACAGTTACACTCGCACTGACATGACTGGACAAACCACACTTTGAAAATTTCCAAGACGTACGCGCACATAGGGAGCATGACGTGGCTAGCAGACGACGCACGGAGCAATCCACCAGGCGACGACTTTGCTCGATCTCGCGGCCAATAGATTTCTGTTGGACTCCAGCAGAATCTGAGCTCTGGCACAGAGCCCGACTGCTTACACTAGTCCAAGGGTACATGAACGTTTTCTCAGCAGCAGCAGCACACCAGCAACCCACAGCCAAGAACAACGGGTGCTCAGGTCTCTGGTAGACTAAAATAGATGCCTTGGCTCATATCAGAAAACCCAACGACTGAGATGCATGGCCTGTCGTCTTGCTGCTTTCCTACCTCAAGTTCTTCTTTTTTCAGTTTAATTTGCTTCCCTCTCTTCTCATGCTTCAGAACTATAGCCGTGGTTTTCTCCAAGTGGGATTTCATTTATTAATTCTTTTTGCTTCTACACGCCAGTGCCAGTTTTTTCTTCACTGTCCTCCACTGTCATATCACGCCCCAAAGTGGTGGTCTAAAGGCTAAGGTACTCGGCTGCTGAGCCGCAAATCGTGGATCGAAACCCGGCTACGGCGGCTGCATATCCGATGGAGGCGGAAACGTTGCAGGCCTAAGTGCTCAGACTTGGTTGCACGTTAAAGAACCCCAGGTGGTCGACATTTCTGGAGCCCTCCACTATACGGCGTCTCTCATAATCATATAGTGGTTTTGGGACGTGAAACCCCACATATCAATATATCAGGGTCATATCACGGCACACACTTGAATACAATACCATAACATCATTCGACACCAGACTTTCTGCACAAATCAAGTGTTCTCTTGTATAAAGAAAAAAAAATAGTAATACAGTATATTGAAAAGAAATAAAATGAAAGCATAAGATTGCATCAGTTAAATGGAATTAAATAGTCACTGAGTGAGGGTGGCTCAAGGCCGAAGTACATAGACACCTGGCTGTCGTACAGGCAAGTGCGGCAGTTGGTGAGAAGTGTAGCGACCTTATACATCCTTCCCACTCTCTGACGCGTCACTTTCAGGTTCTTGTGAAAGTCCACAAATGCGAAGTCTGCAGCCACTTTACCAAAGCCCCACTCAACAGCCTGCCGTACAGTGCTCATGCACTTGTTGAAGTGCGCCTGGTAGGGCTGCAAGCGGGCGCCTCCATAAGGCTTCAGGAGCAGAGGCTTTAATGGGTAGGCCGGGTCTCCATAAATCACGTATTTGTTACCCCTGGCTACCTTGACAATGTTTTCGTACAGCCTGGTGTCTTTCAGTATGCCTGCAACAAAACAAAAGGTGTCACAAGTTTTCTTGTGCCAGAACTTGGCTGATGCATGAGTCTCAGTGCACAGCATTAACACAAGGTTCAATGTCGACAGTGTTTTTTGTGTCCATTTGTTGCAACATGGTTTTAAAGAATGGCAGAGAATGCCATGCTGGCTCTACACCGTGTCTTCTCCTCAGACATGCTGCATACCTGCATTTGACACTATATGCCACTTAAGCTAATCTAACAACTTTCTAGCAAAATAACTGATATTTCAGCTAAAACGTGAAAAGTTGGGAAGTTCATTACACATGGCTGCAAGTGACAAAGTTTCCTTGAAGCCAGCTCCTAGAAAGGAGGTAATTTTTCACATTGTAGGATCTTGAAGCAATTTGGGCAAGTTAAATTTACCAGATCAAAATTATTGTGTTTAACTAGCATTTAAGGAACAGTATACAGTGCAATTGATTATATTATTGTGTGACAGATGTGAAAATACTACGTGTGACTTTTTTGCATGGCATGTAACAAAGAAATGCTTAGCTTGCACTGTAATCATCAGAATATTTAACTGCACTACCATAAACCCTATAAGAAAATAATAATAAAGAACTTTTTGAATGACGAACAATGGTTTCCCAGTAATGAGCGCAAGTGGAGTGAACAATGCTGATGCAAACATAGTACCTGTATGTGGCCTCTAATGTTGAGTTAATGTTGAAATCAGAACATTCACCTCCCGACTGTATTCCACAGTGGAGAAGTCTGGTTTCACGCTATTGCAAAATTTGGCTGTACTGTGAAACGAAAACTTTGGTAGCTGGAATGGCATCTTGGCTTACATTGTTTGTAGTCACTATATTTACAGATGAATTGGTTGAAAAAGATCTTGGTAGTCACTATATATACAGATGAATTGGTTGAAAAATATTATGCAAGATCAAGTAGCTTTCTTTCTCAGCAATCTGTACTTTATGCAACTGTGTGCATGATCACCCTTTGGAATGTCACTGCTCATGTGGCATCATATTTAATTGCATGAATGCAATTATTTTAAGCTGACTGTGAAGCAGTGGTCACACACACAGAAAAAATCCAGGAGTTGTACTCAGCCACATGGTCAAACATTAAGATGGCTTTTAGATGAGGAGACTTATTCATCGATATTGTTGAAAAAGATTTCTCAGAACTAACTCAAGTGAGTGGTATATTATTAGTAATTTATTCTAAATGCATGGGGAGTGGTGGCAATCGCAGCTACCTACCTACTGCGGTTGCTCGCTTCAGCGACTGTCCTAAAACTGAAACAGTGTTCTATGTGCTTGTGCCACAGAGGCTTCCTCATGCACTAACAGTGATCTTAGCCATATATATTCACAGTATAGCTGCCTGCCGTCTGCAAGTCAAAAATATGGTCTCAGTATGCTGGCATTATACTGCCCTAGACAAATAACAATAACACTACACCAAAAGCTCACTGTTCAGCTATAGGTTCTTAGCACATAAGTTATGTTCTAGGTATGTTTGCGATATGACAATTTGCCATTTGACAGCTACAAGCAGAGTTTCTGCAAAGGCAAAATCTTACTCGCAGCACTTACCAGCATCATGACGCCGTCCCCTGAATGGGCCATCTAGCTGGCAAATAATTCCATTGGCGCACATAACAGCCTGATATTTCTGGCAATGGAAGCGCTTGTGCCCAGAGTAGTGCTCCTGCTGGAGCTTAGACGGCCGACAAATTCGTCGTGCCGTGCCATCTATGAAGCCCCAGCAGTTCTTCAGTGGAGCACCTTTCTGGTGCACGGCCTAAAAAGAATAACAAAAGAACAGATGAAGCAGCTGCCAATAGCATTTATGCACAAGTACAGTTTTCAGATATAATCTTAGTAAAAAACATTCTCCTTGCTCTTTTATTTGACATGGACAGCCGAGACACACGAACAAACAACAAGCGTGACCAAACGAAATATTTTCACTTGCCTTCTAGCTGTTCTTCTCCTGGTTTTACGCTACTATCTCCACCACCCGCAGTGGAGGGCACTTTGCTTTTTACTCGTACCATAACAGAAAGCAGAGTTTCACTCTGTCTTTCAAAACTCTAAGGGGCATCAAAAGTTGAATCATTTCATGCCAGGCAGTGAATAAGCTAACTCAAAATAACAAGTGACGTTCTTGGCAGTCTAGGAGTGCACGTCACAGTGGCAGTTACAGTAACGGGTGATTGATACATAAACATGGACATTTCCTTTTTTGGACCAGGCTATCCAAAAAGGTAAACAGTGCCAAATATAACAATGATGTCTTTTAGGAGCGAAGCTCCTTAAGGCGTGGGCTGTGCGTCCCCTGTATGTAGCCACCTCTCGTGGCTACATACAGGGGACTACATACAGTGGCTACATATAGTGGCTAGCGTAGTATTACGCTAGCCACCGCCCGATCTAAAGGGTACAGCCATATCCGTCCGTCCGTCCGTCCGTCCGTCCGTCCGTCCATCCATCCGTCCGTCCGTCCGTCCGTCCGTCCGTCCAAAAGATGCAAGATGTTATAAACTAGACGGCGGTACGTGTAGTTGATTATGAAAGATGCGAGGTGTTATAAAATAGGAATGATGCCACATATGGCGCGTGTCATCGTTCGATATTATTGTTTATGATGCTTGCTGCTTTTGTGAAGCACACTTATGAGTTTACTAGAAGCATTCATATTCATAGCTTACTCAATGATAAAAGCAGACACAGCATGAGCTTGGTGCTCAAGAACAAGCTGTGCCCAGTGCGTCAGTGTTGAATCCATTACTGACAAATATTTTCACTTAACATTTCACAAAGACGCACTGCAATATGCAATATAATTGAAGGGTGAATTATGCGTGCCTCTCCTAACGTACAGTTAGACTTGTGCTCCTTGAATTAAAAGGACACTAAATGCAAATGATGTTTCATGTCACATTGAAAGGCCAACGATTAGGAGTGCTTAAAGCATAAACATTATGCACAGCAATTTAGTAACAAATATAAAGGTAAACGTAGAATGAGAAGCCAGCCAGAGTATTGGAGCTCGCTTAGACTCACTTGAAAGATATATTTTGCTCTGGGCACTTGCTCCGATTCAGACTCGCCAAAAATTTCCCCCTCGGACTCAAAATGAGTAAGTTTTTTCTCCACTGCATTCACTTGAAATCAAACTCGCCAACTTATTGCTGAGACCAACCAACACAGATGCACAGCTTGACCGGAGTCTCGATGAGCCTCAGTGTGTTGCCACATGAGTCTGCTAGCATAATATTTCCTTTCTCAGTGTCACAGCTGTTTGATGCCAATATCTCACATAATGGGTGCTCTACTTTCAATCTTGTTCTTGAAACACGTGTTAGCGGTCCGGTAATATTTGTATTACATACATGGCTCACACGGAATACCGTTTTGGATGGATCCGAACAACTTTATCAAGGATTTCCGGTGAGAGAATTCGCACAAGAGGTCATTGCACCGCATTCCTATGGTCTCATTGACTTGTTGTTTGTTGTTTTTTCGCGTGTAATTGTCTTCTTGCACAGTAGAAACAGGGTTGCAAAAGAATAAACAGGCTGCAAAAACAACACAAGCTGCCACATTTACATGTAATGTGATCGCTGGAATGTGCCCATGTTTGTCTGAGCTCAAAATTGTAGTACAGATGTATTCTCTCAGCGTGGGCGAATATGTCTCTAAACTCGCTGCGACGCGAACTGAACATTTTTAAACTTCGAGGAACGAACAGACGCATTTCAATGCATTTAACCAGCCTGAACCGAAGGTTTTCACTGCAGCGTCCTGCTGCTATGCCGTAAAATCGCCAATTTAGTAGACTCGCAATGCAACGAAATCGAAATCAGTAATTGAAATAAACGTGGCGTATTTTGTCGTTTCAACTTTCACGCCAGCTACTATGGATATTCTGCCAGTTTTCGGACATGTTACGACTTTGCTTCGTACAAAAAAAAAAGTGATATTCGCACAAAATCGATCGACTTTCATGCTTACCTGTGAAAACAGTTGCAGGTTCTGGAGGTTCATCCAGCCATGAACCGTGAGATCTGCAAGCAGGTGTCCAAAGTAATATTCGATGTGAGACATTACTTTGGACACCACACTTGAGATCACGGAGCTGTGGCGGTTGAATATCGTCTCCAGGTCGCAAAGTCGATTTGGATAAGCGAGGCGCCGCAGTGTCATACACAAAGCCTCGTGATCTGACGCTCGGACGCGCTGCGCACTCATCATTTCGCCGGGAATGAGCAGGCCAACGATCAGGTCGTCCAAATCGCCTTTGTGGAACCTCAAGGCACGATAAAAGGTGGTTCCGTCGATGGCGTCGATATCCAACACGCCGTTCTCGTGAAGGTTCCTCCGCGGCTGCGGCTGTAGCAGATCCGTAATCAGCAGATCGTCGATGTACTTCCACGGTAGATTTTTAGCCAGGAATGGATCTTGGAGCACACTCTTGGCCATATCGACGACCACTTCTTTGCGAATGCGGCTAGCCGCTGACCGTTCAACCAGAGCGGCTTAGCCAGAGAGGCTTAAAGAATTATGCGGTGGCTCCTTATAGGCTTCTGCACGCAGCCAACTTTAATGGTTTGGGTGATTATATAGCACCAAAACACTTGATAATTTTACATGTTAAAAGTTATTATATTTGCGCCGCAGCGCTGGTTAAGTTTTATTTAAAAGAAAACGAATATGTGTGCATCCATGATCATCATCATCGGCGAACGTAAACTTTTACGTACGAACGTAAAGGTTCCCGTATGTGTAGCAAAACGCTGCTAAAACTCGGGCGCCGGTAACACGGTAAACGTAAACCGGTAACACGGTAACGTAAAGAAGTATACGTACAAGCTAAAACTCCCTATTTTTCAGATTTAATGTTACTGCGGTAGCGTTGGTGTACGTTGTGTACGTACAACATGGCGGCACTCTCGGACGCCCGATTCGAAGTGATTTTGGCGTAGTTGTTGTAAGATTCACTTTGTTCGCAACAAACGACTGTTTAAAAAGGCTTCGCTTGCCTACAGTTAGCTTCGATGACCGAGTATTACGGATAAGTTGGCGTAGTTTTTGCGATAGCTTCCCATTTCGAACGCGTCTATGCCTAACTACAAGATCGATGTAAACCAATCGGCAACATAAATGTTTTCGCGTTTGGTGCGTGGTTCCTATTTATTTACTTTTATTATTACTGAAATAAACTTGTAACAATGCTTCGCGTGGTGGCATAGGCAAACACAATCGTTTACTTTTTCTTTCCACTGTTTAACTTGTTATTCATCCGATAGGTGGCGGCACCATTCCAGCTGGGGCACGTAAACCACGTAAACGCTATCCCGCTAAACTATAAGACGCTGTCCACGACGAACGTTTGCTGCCCGGTAACTCCATTCCCTTAACCCCCGCTATTACGCAAACGGTAAACTATAATTGCCTAATGCCACCATTGATGTTTGCAACTCAGTAAGAACCGTCACTTGAAAAAAACGGCCGTGAAGGAAACCTGAGTCTGGGTCATGTAAACAGCACGCTTGGTTCTAAAAGTGGAGGGGAGGGGCTGCACTTACTAAAAATTTTTGACGGCCTTTGTTGCCTTCCTTCTCCTTAATCGTTTCGAGAGTAACACCGTGTACACACACTCTGCGGTCTTTATCCGAGACTCAAGCTATTTTGCCTCGCCGTCAATCCAATCCAATCCACTGCCGGCTTTTTCTGTTCTATCGCGGGTATTACGTGCGGCTCGTAAAAAAAGAAATGAAAGCGAGGATGATCTCTTCCCCATTCATGGCACCAAGCCGCCTTTCCGTCAACCGACGTGCCGCATTATCAGGCGGTCGTAGTACGTTGGTTAAGGCGATCACGCCGAGGACTAAGACGATTAGGCGCTCTATTTTTCCTGCTTGCTCTTATTTTTTTTTTCGTTCCCGTCGATGCACAATGCAAAGAGTGCTTTGGTCTTTCGTGGAGTAAGCCGCACTCTGCCTTTTAGGCCCGCATATTTTGAGCCCACGGAATGAAACGGACAGGTTACGTAGGTTCAAAGGTTCAAAGTTCTTCCTGTAAGGGCTCTGTCCTTTGTTGAAAACGTGCTGCCCGCTTTCACCGTTGTTATTCCTCCGGTTAATCCTATATCACGTCTTTTATGCGATGAAAGATTTACTATCTGTATAGCACCTAGTGACTTGTATGCATCTTCCGAGCACTTGTGGTCAATTACTCGCTTCCGATTTTCCAAATATTTAATAAAAGTCGTGTCAAACATGGAAGTGTGTAATCGATGTTATCTTTCAAGTTTAGTTGCATTGGATACATGTGATATTGGAACGGAGCGTCAGTTGGCATAAGATAGCGTTCAGTTGACTCTCGTGATAATGTAAGTCAATTGAGTGTGGTCATGAAAAGGGCAGACGGTTTCTTCGTGAACAGCGGGGATCGTGGCGGCACCTGCTGGCACAGATCTCAACCACACTCTTCTTTACACATGGGCTCTGTGACGTACTTCGTTAACGCGAAGCAGCACAGAGTTGCACCAAGGATGGGACACACGAACGCTAAGACGCAAGTACCACTTCGGGACACCCAAGGAATAATGTCAGCTCTAAATTTTTATTAGTAATATTGATCTGCAGCAGGTGTTCATAGCCATGAGTTATAACATTTATAGCTTGCCCTAGTTGAGTGACTTGATTATAGCATCTTAGAAAACTGGGAGAATCGCCTCAATCTTGAAAATAACGTCTTGCGTACCTCTGCTAACTTTCTGTGAGGAAGTGTGATGAAATAGTGTCTCGGTGAATTCAACTTGTCTGATATTCCTTTTTCTGTTTTTATGACATAGATGAAAGAAAGAGACAGGCGAATTTTCACGTAATTCAATAATACGGCTGACATTGGATGAAGCTAATATCGCGCGCAATTCAATAATGCGGCTGACATTGGATGAAGGTAATATGTAAACTTTACTGCGGCAACTGTGGCTTCAGGACAACGCATTCCGCAGTCGGATGAGTTCCCGCGAACACACTGACAGGCGATGGACATTCAGAGAAATGAAACTTGACTTGGCCGTATTTCATCAGATGCTAAAGCATTAGGAAGTCAGTGCCATGTTCGACGCTCTCGTAACACTAGCATTTGAGGATACAATCTTCCCATGGGATCTTCCCATGTTATTGCCAAAATTCATATTACGTTGCGAGTTGAGGAAAAAGTATTCAATGACTTCAAGTTGCAATTGAAGTGATGCAGTCAACGTGGGAACTATGCACAACTACTGTGATGTCTCGGTATTATCTAAGGTGCTATAAATGTGTTAGTGTTCTGCATAAGGGGCCAGTCCAGCTGTAAACTGAAACTTTTTATCCTTTTCACACCAAACCTCATATGTACTGTACACTTGGGTACCTGCTACGAGGTTGAATAAGCTCAAACATCCAAACTCACACTTGCATAACAGACAAAGCTACAGCTTTTGTGAAGAAACAAAAATAGCTTTATGCTTTTAACGAATGTAGTTGAATAAGCTCAAACATCCAAACTCACACTTGCATAACAGACAAAGCTACAGCTTTTGTGAAGAAAGAAAAATAGCTTTATGCTTTTAACGAATGTAACCTTATACGACTTGTCTGACACGCAGTGGCTCCGACTCGACACCAATAAAATGGTCCACCGAACACACCAAGCGCATTCTGCTTAAGAACAGCAGCGTGAGGTGGGGATGTCACGTGCCGACGTTGCACGTACTAGCGTTCTTTCTATACTCCGACACGTGGCTTGCCATTCGCGGGCGTTCCTAGCGCCCCCATCATGGCGCCGGGCCCGCCGCCGTCGGTTGAAACACGATGCGCACGTGGGAAGCGAAAGCGACCGAGTTGCGTCCCGCGATGCTGGCGTTCGCCTCCTTTCTTTCGCCCATGTTCGCGGAGCCCGGCGCGTGGATTATTGAAAGGACCTTCCGGATCGGGTCACGCGAGGACAGATGTGCGTAGCGATGACGTCGCAAGGGCGGCATCGCACGCTCTGGCGCCCTCTCGCCAGGGGGCGCTCGGCGAGCCCGTTCCGTACAGGGACGAGCGCTTCCCCGGAAAGTATGGGCGTTTCTCTCGGAAGTGACACGTTCTCGAGTTACCGCCGCCTCGTGGCCGGACGGCCAATTTGACAGGGCGTGTGAGCGTGATTAAGTGTACGAGTTTCTAACGAGGTTCTTAAGTACTGAAGAAAACGCCACGTGGATGTAGTTTTTTTTATTCGGCAGTCATGTAGCGGTGTTGCTTCCAACTGCGCCGCTCAGAGAATTGGCGTTCCGGTATCGAACGAAGCCTTTGTTCCCTGAGCGCCCAATGAGGGTGCTGGTTGGGTGGAAACGGATATGGCTTGCGAATCTGTAGGCAATCAACACGTACGCCCTGGAAGTTGTTCATGTAATGCCCAAGTATAGTGCGCTCGGGGGGGTGGGGGGGGGGGGGGGTTGATACGATATTGAAACAAATAAAGCTTTTCAGGGGGATGGAACACGTGTGAAAGTACACATTACGAGTGCAACTAAGATCTGCTGGTACTCTATGCTTCTTATATTTAAGTTCCGTCCCCTGTACACGTTTATCTTTCATGTACCGTACTGCAGTTTTGACCTGTGTGCAAGGACGATAAAGAGAATTCGTTCAAGATTGAAAAAAATATTTTTGATGCATGATCGATGTGATAACAGCTGTGATAACACTCGGGCACTCCTGCGCGCACAGCTTGGACTTTGATGACGCTTTCCTGCGAAAGTGAAAACGCGCTATTCTTTGCAGAAGCAGGAACGATGTACCAGCTTGCCATAACTTGTTCGGCCATATACGGTGGTTACATCTAGACAAATTCTTTGTTTTAAAACTTCATGAAAAAGCACACATAATTCTTTGTTTTAAACTTCATGAAAAAGCGCACATAACGAACCGTCCAGAAAACAACCAAAGTAATATTAGTCATGCCACTTCAGAATAGTATTTAACGAACGTTTCACTATTGTTAAGTTATATGAAAAATGGTGGTTATGTGTTGATACCCATAGATGACGTGGACATGGCGGCGCTGTAAATGTGTTTGGGGAAGGTGTCGATGATGACTAAAAATCACTGCCGCAGCGCCCCTTCCCAGTGAATGGTGGAATGTGCGGCCCCGATGTTCAGCAGTGGGTTGAAGCTGATGTGACACTGAAGCTTCCTGCAGTTATTGGTTACATGTTCGTGCTCCTTTATGAGGTTAGATACATGTTTGGCTTGGGTTTACCGCAGTGTTGGTTTCACATGCCACACATTGTGCCTCACATGATCACGACCGTGGAGGAGTGTAATGACCGGTTAATCACAGTGGTTGTTCTTGGACAGCAGGCGGTCGCAGTCGTCGCAGCAAAAGCCAATGTGCCACTGGAGGAATTCCCACCGAAAGCGGCGTTCGCCCAGGTGAACGCACTTCCGCAATCATCACATTGACGACGCAATGCCGCGTTCTTGCAAGCGTCTGACATCATGAGCCAACTCGGCAGGGAGGTTTCAGGAGAAACTGCTGCGTGCGGGCTGACGCCACTGCTGCCACAACGTCACTCACAACGCAACCAATGGCGCGCGTGTTCGGGAACTACGTAACTGATAACAAAGCCAATGGAGAGCACCTATGACACAGCTGCCGGATGGTTTTTCACGTCTCCTAGCCATATACAGCTTTCGCTGTAAAATGCATAACATATTCAAACTATATATATGCGCCGCTGCACAACGGTGAGCTTTCGAGGGGGGAGGGGGAGGGCAGCTGTGGGTTAGCGTAATAAGACAAGACACACGCAAGTGTACCATGACACGTGTTGTTGTATATCTCTGGACTAACCATCAACCATTTATGTAATAACCATATATGTAAGAGATCTTAATTTGGGGAAAACAAGGAACGCATACTGAGGCACTTCGACATATACCCCAAGTGTGAAACATCCGGTACATATAGGGTTGACAGATTCATCATAATACCTTTTATTGCGCTATATGAGAACGAAAACTGGTCTGTTCTCAAAGTACTGTGCTTCATCAGATATTTAACCGATTTTACAACAAAACAACGCTGAGCAGTATAAATCAAACATCTTTCCAAATTCCGTGCGGGGTCGCAAATGAGGCAACCAGGAATAGCTGTCCTGGGGACCAGAAATGACATAGCTGTCACTTCTGGTCCTATGCAGTGCCTGTCTAAGATTTCAAGCAACGCGACCACGAAAACAGCCTGGACAGAACTCCTGAAAGTTGCTCCATTTAGAGGAACGGGCAGGCGCCGAGGTAGTCTGAATATAAAAAAAGAATAGTTGACGTGCTTGGAAAATGAAGGGGCTTTGTAATAGAGGCGGTGGGAGGGGGGGGGGGGGGTTGATGTTGGGCAGAGCTTAGTGACGAGCCATTTCAAGGCATACTCTCTAATATAACGTCTCCTCCCTGGTGACCAAACGACTCTATTAGGGGTGGTTAGCGAGTCGTACCGGAGGTGCACCACTCCCCTCTCGGGTTTCAAAATGAGTCTCCTCCCGCCTCCCCAGAGATTACGGGAGGACCGTTTCCACCCCTTCTTTCGAATGAAGCATACATACGTGGCCGGGGGCCCACGAAAAAGTGCTCTTTTCGATAAGCTAGTTTGCCGTGGCATTGCATTAGCGACTGTTCTTTACCGTTTGCGTTGAAAAGTCCCCGCAGCCGTTTTCCCGCCGCTAACACGCGTCCATTAGTGATTCCGGTAATAGAATACGCGCAAACACGTTTAAAGGGATAGCGAAGTTTTGACGCCGAGTGTACGTGAAGAACTCGGGGCGTTGTGGTGCCGGAGGGCTTTGCCGTCAGCAGCGCGGTCCACGACGGCGAGGCACGCCAGGGGGCGTGTTGGATGGAGACAACACACAAAGGCACCCCGGTGCTATTTGAACTGCAGATTTCTCTGGAAGTCGCCGTTCTCTATTTACGATCATTCCTATATACATATTGAGGCAGAAAAGCCTTAAATTTCTCTCTAAGTGTGAAAAAGTTGCCGTCGACGGCATTGGTGGCGGTGTGAACGCGAACAATGCGAAGTGATGTGTCCAGAGGTCGCTCATTGCTGACGTCCCCTTGCAAACGTCTTCGTGGCTTCGCTAAGCAGTGAAATTAGGAATGCAGTTGTGACGCTATCGCGACGCCACTTCAACGTCACATGATCATGTCGTCCCAGGAGAGAGAGAGAAAAAATGTTTATTGATGCAGAAAAGCTGAGAGGTCTGCATGAATCCATGCTTTCTAGTCTTCTGCTCAGCGTCATAACAGGAAGGCTCCATCCCGGAAGAAGTGCCAACCCAGTTTTGGTGCAGTAGGCTTTGGAGGGTGAGGAAAGACCTCCGCCCTTGTCTGAGGAGTAGATGCTGGCTTTCACCTTCGAGTATCTTATACGAATTATGAAGTCCTTTAAATGTTTACCTGTATATATGTCTACACTTTTCAGTTCCCCATGAAAGACTATTCATTTTTGGTCGTGGTGGTGGTGGAAAACATTCACTAAACGAGGGAGATGGACTCACGCCGGAGCCGTATACACTGGTTGTAGGCCCTATTACCGGACCCCGTTGGTCAAAGCCGCCGGTGCGGCCCTCTTGACCAAGGCCTTTTGGGCCTGAAGGTCTGAGCTACCCAACCGGGCCACCTCGCACTCTTCTTTGAAAGGGTCGGAATGAGCTTACGGAGTGCCAAAGGAAATACTCCTGGTCAAAGTATATGCGGTCTTGAAAGAGCTGTTCGCAGAATGGTTGCCGTTCTACCGTTCATCTGTCCTTGTTCAACTTGATGGCAAGCTTTTTGCGAAATAAAATGTAATACGTATAGGAGTCCATTCACAACCAGCTTCACGCCACTTTGGCAGTTTACAACCAGTCTTTCTTCTTCCTCACCGATCGCTATGGTATTCTACGATGTTGCATAAGTTTGCAATTGTTTGAAGGCGCAAGCTTTCCATGTCGTGAGACAGCGTGTCGGAATCCAATCGTGTCGGCGAAATCCGGCTATCCCTGGGTGCTTTGAGTCTATTGGAATGCACAGCTCTGGTCAAAAGTTCGCAGGCCACGCTTCTATAGGAATACATGCTATGGTGGCCTCCAAACTTTTGACGTCCCCCCCCCGTACGTATTGCAGTTTTGTGCACTGACAAAAACAGTATGGCGGGTTCTTGCGACGCCCAGTCATCAGAGAAAGTGACGTCATCAGCAAGGTTAGGAGCAAAAGTTCTTTGCACAGGGCCCCAGGTTGGGATGCCGTGGAGGCTGCGTTAGGAATAAAAATATAACTTCAATTTGTGACGTAATACAGGGACCGTACTTTGATAGTTTCCAGCGGTACACTGTGGATTTTGTGCACGGACGTTCCATTTGTAAGAAAAAATAAAATTATTGTAAGGTATGTCCGATTTTTACTTTGACATTAACTCGGACCACTAAGATTATACTTGTGTGCGGACATGGCTTACGTACATTAGGCGACATAATTTGTCAAATAGTATCTCAGCATGCAACTCATTAGATGAACAAATATTTACAATAGAAGGGTGCATGTCGGAAAGGTTTTATTTATGTAGAGCGTATATTGAATATCGTTCACCATGCATAAATTGTGCGCCTAAAGGGGCCAAGACACGACCGTGGCACTCAAGTTAGCCACTTTCTGTGAGAAAAGGCTTCATTGTGGCTATACATATGGGAAACATCGCTCACTTTCAAATCCAATTTGAAGAAGTTTTAGACAGCTCAAGCCCACCGTAGGACTGGATAGTTCGTCGAAATGCGGACTTCCGCAAAGCCAGTCACGACTCGGAAGTGCGACAGTGCTGCCCGACAGACACTCCGACCTTTCCCGTGCTTACAAGATATTCACTTCAAAACTAAGTGCTCAAATAAACGCGCCAAAATTACACCAGCTTGTTGTCAATGCACAAAGCTTAACGCACAATACAGACTGTGACAAAAATTTGGGTGCCATGGCCCCTTCAACTCTAGTACTGAAAAGTGTACAGCGTCAGAAACAGTCTCCATGCATATGTGTTGCCATGATAAACATTCAGTTGTCACTTCTCCAGGGCCCTAAATATGCCCCTATGTTATAGGGAACTGTAGGATTGAAGTTGAGCTAGTTGGAATACTTCTATCATTGATGAAGCGCTACAAAGACGCAAACACAGTGCACAGTACGTATACACTCTACAGGACCCATAGGGACATATAGAGGATGTATAGGGGACGTATATACACTATAGCGGGGCGCTTCCACTTTATATGCTGTTTTCCCTGCAATCTCCCGCTCTATGTATAGGTAATAAAGGAGGGCCTATACACATGAAGACCTGCCCATAGTCTCCGTACGAAAACCGAGCGCCCACTCTGAACAGCGCGTGGCCGGAGCTCATCCATCCACGCAAACTCCTCCCTGGGCCGGGGGTGTTCATTAATTTCTCGGGGACTTCGCCACCAGCAGTGGCGCCAGCGCGCGGCAACTATGTCGTGCACTCTGGCAGTACACGCGCGCGCTTGGGCCTATAGCGTATAAAGGCTCCGCGGGCACAAATTGGCCCGCCAGGCGAAGTGGAGGATTAAGCCGTCCCTCGGGACGGGGAAGGTTCTTTTCCAAACCCCCGTGGATGGAGGTGACGGCTTTGTGCCTTGGGGGACGCCATACCGTTCCATGCTTGTAGCGAGGCTGTGTATGAGGCATTACGAGCGTTTTGGAATGGGGATTTGATGGGCCCCGGAATGATGCGACGCGGAACAGATGTCGTCCCTCTCTTGTTCGTCATGAGGTGGCTAAGTGATACGATTCGAATACACGTGTACTGTGTGTGCACGCCAATGAATGTAATGACTTGCCGAGACAAGTTTGGCGGTCACTATATACAGAACTTAGAGACCTCACGCGCATATATATATATATATATATATATATATATATATATATATATATATATATATATATATATAGACGTAGCGAGGAAGGAAGCGCACTGGCTCCGTAGTAAAAACGGAAGAGAGAAAGCACGACGTACGACGAAACACTTTTAATAATCACATACGTTTCGGCTGGTGGGCCAGCCTTCATCAGTGTGACCTCTCTCTCTCTCTCTCTCTCTCTCTCTCTCTCTATATATATATATATATATATATATATATATATATATATATATATATATATATAGTGTGTGTGTGTGTGTGTGTGTGTGTGTGTGTGTGACGCTAGGTGGAAGACGTGGCTTAGCTCATATACGCCAGGTGTTCTCGTTCACTTCTTCCTTCGCGGGCCTCGTGATCCTACCAACCATTCTGCATTGCTTCTTAAGCCACAGGGATTACCCTTCCCCCCATAAGATGCCATTGCGTACAAACTACAACAAAATGAAGAAGATATTAAAACGGAGCACTGCACGAATTCCCAGTTTCACGTTCCAAAGGAGTTCCACAATCTTACTAAAGCTTCAAGGCCGCGAGGAGCAGTCCGGTGAATTCTACAACTCTGCAGGTAGGCCAGGTTGGCTGGTGGATTCCAGACAGTGCGTGCTGCACATGGATGCTGACAATACTGTTTGAACTCTTGTCGCATCGGTATCTGGTCTGTTGTTGGGGTCGTATTTTCGTATTTTTTGTTTTGAATGGTGCACCTTCAATGCTTATGGTTCGAATGCTTCTGGACATATTGCTGAGGCGTGATGCCTGCAGTACTTACGGTGTGCAAGGAGGGCTTGCTTGGCGTTATCCGCGGTATGGACGTCGGTGAGATCACAGGTGCAGAGATCGTCTGTGGCGACGTTCCTTCATGCGGAAACGTCCTACACCTTGAAATGCTTCTTGGGTTAAAGATTTTATTTCACGGTGTTCTTCAATTCGTGAGTGTGCTTCCGTTGAAGTCTTAATTCATCGTCGCCTTTGCTCGTTTTGCTGATGGTGCTGTGAAAATTTGGGGTTGAAAATTTTGGGTTCAAAACGTCTTTGAATGAGCATACGCTGTAGTCTCGGTGTTATTTACGAGGGGGATAGCACGCTTTGTGTCAAGGAAAACAGTAGCCGCCTTTTATGTTTCTATCGGTGAGACTTGGGCTCAATGCTGACTCCACACTGTTCTGAATTACGGTAGAGCCAACTCCTGAAGATGATATAGCTGGAAACGTGGCTTGATCTGCTTTCGATTCCGATTGGTTGTTTCTTTGCCGGAGAGCTGAGCTAAGTGTTCCTGAAGTGTGACAGCTTTCGGAATGACAGTGGCTAGACAAAGTATTTGGCCGATATTTCAGGTGGTCTGTCGCGTATGTAGTGATATCGGGGTGCTTGTGGCAATGGTGACAAGCACCTGAGAAGCTACTTCACGTAAAACCATGGGTATGGGGGCACCTATCAAACCATCCGTGCGTCATGCTTCTAGTATACGCAACACTAATTTTGACTAATTCTCACGACACTATAGTTGCTATAAATTGTGAAAGCCGGGACGAGAAATTAATACTGATAGCTGTGTACGCCCCGCCGCAAAGACGTATTGATCTAGTTCTGGATAAGCTGCGATTTCTCATTTCCTTAATGACAAGCATTAGTGCCACTATAGCCGGAGATTTCAATTCTAAGCATAGAATTTGGAGGCCGGCTGTAGGGGACGTTCGCGGCTGTAAGGTAGTTCAATTCGTGACAGTTAATGACTTAGTCGTATCGAATACCTCATATGGCCTCATTTGCGATGCTTGCCATTGGAAGGTTCTACAAATCCCTACCGTGTCTGACCACAACTACATTCTGTTGTCGTTCTCTCACGCACATACCAGCAGTGCTAAACGATTAACTAATCTAGGAAGAGCAAAAATTCTTAACAAATTGAAGTGTGATACTTGGTTCACAAAACAATGGCTCACCTGAAGCCTTTGATGTAGTTGCAGAAAAGATTTATGCCATACATTTACTCTGCCTTAAGCAAACGTTACTCACGGCGCATGAGATAGCGTAGTAAATTAGGTACTGGTTGGAGGACACCAGACTTGACTATCAAACGGGAGCGTGTTAGAGCTATGCGAAGACGAGATCAGCGAACACCCGAACCCCTCTTGCAAGACATATACCGCAAATTACACGCTTACGCATTCTACACGTACAAGGGTCAAATTAGGAAAGCGAAATCTTCATTTGATAGATAAATTTGCGACTTTCTCACGGAGAAATGTTTATGTGGTGATGTTTTCAAAGCAGCATTTCAAAAACGCCACCAGGCAACTTTTCTTTCTCCTCAATATTTGCCTAAGGGCACCCACACATCTGTAATGAAGTCCGCCCGGCTCCTACTCGATACATTGGTAGTAGTAGACAGCTATTCGCAAGACAACACGCACTACGCAATCATGCGCTACATTGTGGCTATAGCATACTTACCAGTGGAGTACTTCAGACCCTCCCTTTACAATATCTGAGATAGAGTCTGCAATTCCTACTCTGCTCCTGTACACGACGGATCAACCTATACCCGTTCATCAAAGGGTCATTTGAGTATCATCCGGAATTTTTCAATTTTATATTTATTACTACCTTAAGAATCGGACATTTCCCGTCAGCTTGGACAAAAGGAAGAGTGATATTCATACGAAGCCTGGTCGTCCGCTAAATTCGCCTAAGGCATATACACCTTTTCACAGGAGGAAAAAAAAAAAACACCGCCATGATGGGCCGCGCGCGAGAGTACAAAGGCTTAGGGCTCAGCCTTGTCAGTGCATTTTTGAGGACTCACGCCAATTTGCGCAGCCCTAAGAGGACTATGGCGGCGCCCAGGAAGGCGTTTTTGAAAAGGTCTATCGACCAATAGTCATGAACTCTGTCTTCGGCAAAGTGATCGAAAGACTCCTGAATGCTCGTCTGTAATATTTCTTGCACACTAATTATCTTCTACACAATAACCAATACGGTTTTACGCATGATAAAAGTGCTACTTTAGCACTGTACGCACTCCGAACCAAATTAGCAGTGTAAAAGACATCCAGAATTCCCACCATACTGTATCTCTTGATCTTGTCCGGGCATTCGATAGCATTTGGAATCCTGCAGTCTTAAACTTTCTGCGTAAGCGCAGGTGTCCACAAGACTTGTATACTGCCTACTCAAATTCTTTTTTGTCGAACCACACTATAGATTTTTTAACCAACGTCGCACAAAAGACAGCTCACTCAACCATTGGAAGCCCGCAGGGATCCTCTATAAGCCCACTGGCGTAGAACATGGTAATACACATCTTACTCAATCTTCCCATGCCACCCGGCGTAGACATTTAGAGGCGTATATGCGGATGATACCATCATTGTGATCGCAGATACGTCCGGGCTCCGGTTACAAGCAGAGGCTGAGCATGTCCTGGCTTTAGTGTCCAGGTGAGCACGAGAACAAGAGGCTACGGTAAGCGCTTGGTGCATCTACACGCTGCCCATCTACTCGCATGGATGGTGTTTTCCAGAAACACAATAAAAAATTAACATTCTAGGTGTGTTATTCGACCCCTCTTTAAATTTTCATGCTCATATTGATTACATTGAAGGAGAAGCTGAAGTGTCCACATGTCACTTTGTCACATTTGTTAAACGGCACCGTTCGCTAAACAGTAGGCGACTCTACCGCCAAGTGATCCTGCCGTATGTCACGTAAGCATCTTCAGTATTGTGGCCTATGTTCCCAACGAAATTCATTAGGGCGCAAGTTTTATCGGTTCAGCGAACCGTGTTAATTTCTTTAACTGGTGCATTTTACACCACACGTATACACGTTATCTCTACAAGTTGTCGCCAACGCACCTCCGTCACCACCAGAGTTGGATATCTTATGTGCAGAATTTTCCTTATTCATACTCTCAAGCAGAATTCACGATGGTGTACAAAAAAAGCAATCAAACCGGCGGACACACTGAATTCATGCAGTTCGTGGGCTCATCACCCCAGTAAAAAAATATAAATTTATTTTCACTAAAATATCTCCGTCACAAGAAGCGGTTCTTATCAAAACAAAAGGCACTCACGTATACACCAACGGCTCCCACACGTCATAAACGGCAAGAACGGCATACATTGCTTTGACCAAGGATGAAAAAATCATAACTGTCAGTAAATTTCTGATACATGACGCTTGAAGGGCATATACGCCATGGAATCATTTGCATTTCAAGATGCACTGTATATTATTCTTACCCATATTTTTGACATGCCAGCTCATATTAACACAAATTGTCTATCCCTTCTATAGTGAAACTGTCAAGTCTCACTGGTAACGACGACAGAATTCAGAACATCAAGCTGCTTCTTAACCGTATATTTCGTCAGGCAAAATTATAAAACTATCATGTACCCGGTCATGTGGGAATTTCGGGAAACGAACTGACGCAGCAGCTGCATCAGGAGAGGGATCAGGCTTCGTGCATTACGCCAAAATAGTGATTCGGCCAGTACTGACTCAGTTTCATTATATCTTGAATTCGTACTGGCACACCCATGGGCAGACTGAGGGATCTGAGACATCATTTCATTGGATACCAAGTCCGCACAAAATTACTGAGTGGTTCCCCCCTCCTAAAAGCCTAACACATTTAGTGTGTGGTCACGGACACTTTCAGTATTATTTTCATCGATTTATTACATTCACATCGGACAGGTGTATGTGTGACACACCTTGCTTGAACGAACAGCAGAATTTCAACGAATGCCCAAGCTCGGAACACAGTGCGACGGATTTACGTGTGCGCAACAGTGATACAATACTATCCACGTACTATTATGAGCTATTGACGAATAAAAAAACTCTCGTGTGTATCTATTTCAGTTAGCGACTGTGATGCGCAGCTCTGTCACTATGACATCCAGATGACGCACATTATCTACCAACACTTTTATCAAAACGACGCTTCATACTCCGAGTCACCTTCCTTCTATCGTGGTCTATCATAATATTTTAGCGTGGATGCTCTCGATTATAATCGCAGTTATGCCAACGAAGGTGGGGAAAACCCCTGTGACTGATAACGATAGCATCACTGCTACACCTTCACCGTGGCATCGCCAACGCTGGCGCGAGTTCATTTTCCCTTGCTCATTTTCCTTTGAAAAGCAATGCCACTATTTCAATCGATGCCTTATCTAAGTTGGGAGTGGCAAAAAGGCTAGTCAAGGTTTGCTCTTCCATTGCTGGTTGGAACGACCGCCTGTGGTGCGTGGCTACACTGCAGGCTCCTGGCGAACAAAGGGACTCCGACTTTTGAGAGACTAATGTTACAATCCTCATCAACGCTTACATGATCCTCCAGGAAGGACACTGGCTCGCATTCCACGTCACCGCCCTGTTTCCATTTTCCCGCATTCAACGGCAACGCATTTTAAATAAACACACCCACACACTCACACACACACGCACGCACGAAACATTTATCATTGGCGTCGTTGGTGTCGCCGTGAGTGATGTAAAAAAGTCAACGCATGATGACGTCACCTTACGAAGTCAGCATGCGAGAGATCGCATAGTTTTGAGACGTCCTTAAGATTTCATCGCATGAATTCGTCCATTTGTCACGCTTTCTAAGTGCCAATGCAAATACATGTGAGGTTCAGAGAGGTTGCAGTACCTTCGACCTAGCAGGCAGTGCAAAGCCGTGTGCAAAGACCGACAACTACCCAGGCAGTGCAAAGCCGTGTAAAAGGGACCGACAACTTCCCAGAACATGAAATGAGATGACCGCACGAATGGAAAGATCGTCCCTTACTCGAGGCGAGATTAGGCGATAGGTGGCAGCACCATCCCGCGAAAAGTGTGGATAGACGGTCGGCGCGTATACAAATACACGCAGTGGCGCTACGCTGCGTGCGGTCTGAGCCGATTGTCGGCGAAATAAATGCGTTAACTACAGTTTACTGTTAATATTTAGGCTCTTCTCTACTGAATAGGCGCACGACGCCTATGCAACGTTAACAATACCCGACAGTAAAGCGCATTCTGCCTTTCACAGGGATGCTCGCCCTGGCTGACTCTCTTCACGCTTTCGCACTAATTATCACGCCTTGTGTTCCGCCTGCTACGCATTGCTGTAGCGTGACTTCACTACTTATTTACGTCTTTGTCCTCTGCATACTACAAAAAAGAGAGAAAGAACGTAGAGAGCCCGCATATCTGTGCGATGAGCTCGGTACCACCGTTCTCACCTTACACGCCCATGAGTTTTTTTTTTTTTCTCATTCTGTTCATCATGAAATCTGGGACAGTCGATAAGTCTATAGCCAGGAAAGCTTAGTGGCTGACGGCGCTTTGCGCTACACTGCGTTTACCGCGTGTACGCACATGTTCTTGCACCCGTAAAAATATATAAATCTTATATAAGATTTCAGCAGAAAACTTTCATCGATAGATTACATATGTGAGAGGGCTACAACAAAGGCCTGGTTAATGGGACAAGCATGTTATTTTTTTAAGACAAAAAATTACCACTGCATTCCGTCGATGACTAACAATACCACACAAACTCTGAAGACAACGTAAGAAATACGAAATTTAAAGTGAAATTATGCGACATTATTATGAGGCATGCCGTATGAATTACTTTTCAACGTCTGGGCTTTTTAAAACGCTTTTAAAACTAAGCACACTGCTACGCATGGTAACTATGTTTTAAGTACAGTTTAATTACCGGTGTGTCACAGTTTATGTGATAGTAATATTTCTATTTTGTGGTACCACGGCCAGATAAACACAGCCAAGGCTCCTCGCTAGTCAATACAACTACAGAGCCGTAGTTGTACACCTTCCAACAGCGCGCAAGTGCATGACCTAGACCCAATTTTTTTTTACAGCCGAGTCACTATAAATCGCTGCCTTCACACAGCATTTATTAGTGGTCATGTTTGGGAGGATACCAAGAGCATTTTGCCATGTGCTTGGAACAGAAAGTGGGGCCCACTAGCCCCGCCTCGGTGGTCTAGTGGCTAAGGTACTCGGCTGCTGACCCGCCGGTCACAGGCTCAAATGATTGATATGTGGGGTTTAACGTCCCAAAACTACCATTTGATTATGAGAGACGCCGTAGTGGAGGGCTCCGGAAATTTTGACCACCTGGGGTTCTTTAACGTGCACCCAAATCTGAGTATACACGGGCCTACAACATTTCCGCCTCCATCGGAAATGCAGTGGTCGCAGGCTCAAATTCCGGCAGCGGTGGCTGCATTTCCGATGGAGGCGGAAAGGTTGTAGGCCTGTGTGCTCAGCTTTGGATGCACGTCAAAGAACCCCAGGTGGTGGAAATTTTCGGAGCGCCCTCCACTACGGCGTCTCTCATAATCATATGGTGGTTTTGGGACGTGAAACCCCACATATCAATCAAGCTGGACCGACTCTGAAATGATTCCGGTGAATGGAGGGTACGATGGCAATAAACAGCACTCTGAAAAATTGCACTCGCTGATTTAATTACAATGCATCAGTCGCCGAGCAAGACCAAGTGTTTTCGACGCCGTTTCAGGCATACGTTGAGACAGTTACACTCGCGCTTACATGACCGGACAAACCACACTTTGAGAACGTCCATGACGTACACGCATATAGACGATGCACGTAGGAATCCACACATCGTCACTTCAGCTAGATGCCACCAGGCGGCGACTCTGCTCGATCTCGCGGCCAATAGTGACCCAAACCAACCCTATTTTTCTCGTGAGAAGTGAATTTTTATTTTTATTTCTTCGTTGAAAATCACGGAAAATGGCCTGTGGCATCTCTGGTGGCAAAAACATAAACTATCCCGAATGTCCTATCACGTGACCATGCGTTAATGTACACGGTCAATAATGTATTGATTAGTACTCAAATATTGTTTGATTCTTTATAGCAAGAGTTGATATTTTTTTAAAGTATACGTTCAATCTTGCATTAGCAGTACGCATTAAAGTGGCCTGCTGCCTTTGCGTGACATATGCGCACTTCCGTTTTCGATTACTTGGATTGGCGACGCGGTACAATTGCAGGGAAGCTCAATAGAGCCACACCGTCTCATTGTAATGGCTTGTTATAATCAAAAAAATGTTGTAAAGAGCAGAATAAACGTGGTTAAGCGCATTGTTACAGGACATTCTACAAAATAAGAACGAAACCTTGTATAAGCTACCAGAAAGGCTACCTGCACCGATATCAATACACAGCGTTGCCAGATGAAAAGGCACTACCGTGTTCATAGCCTTTTAGATTGAAAAATACTGCTTATAAAATGACTACGATCTCTTGGGATTAACTACTGCAGCTGCAATCACTACGAAGAATAAGCTTTCTGTCGCGGAGGAAAAAAAAACGCGATCGAAAAAAGTCAGTTGTTGGTTCCTTTAAGCAGCAGAAAGCTTTCGTAGTGTAGAGGCGGAACATCGACACATCGTGTGAGAAGTTAAAGATAGCTTTCGCCTCCGAGGCGTCTTACGCGACTGCATAAGTAACTAGTGGCGTAGGCAGGGGGGGGGGGGGCAGTTGTTTAACTTTTTTTTCCAAATTAGATATGAAGCTGACGATAGTTATAGCGCGAGAACAAAACGACGACTCGGGACAAGAAGGACACGTGTCCAAGCTGCCACACTTCTAGATATGAAGCAGCTCTTTTACTAGCCTGTGTAACACTGTCCTTCCGTACACTACCACTGCGCATGCTAACGGTGTGTCTCGTGCCACATGCTGTCATCTCGTGCCGGTTCAGGAAGACACCCGCACAACCATCTCTCTTCTTCCCCTCTCTCGCCTTGCAAGGCTGACGCAAGCAACGTCCGCTGTAACAAAGCGACTGCTGGCGCTGCACAACCATTCACTGGCCACCCCGCATATGCAGGCACTGGATCGCGCGTTCGGAATTCAGTCAAGGACGTCTTTACTTAGCTTTCGCTTGATGAGCACCAGCGTCAATGTAGCTGCCAGTATAAGCGTCAGTGCCAGCTGCTTCGCATCTACACATGGTTCCCTTAAGCGGGAGACGCTCCAATTTTTTCTCTTTTTTTCATATATATACACGCACACATAAAAACGAACGCACGAGCATAAAGTCTGATCGAACCCTCTTCCCCCCTCCCCCACGAAAAATTTCTGGTTACAGTCCTGTAAAGAACTATGTGAGGTTTCAGGTTTCAATGGATATACTAAAGAATTCGTCTGTATATTTTTCGGTATGAACATTTTTGCGTAAAAATAATAAATGAATTTTAATTTCTCGACTTCATGATTCAGTGCGCCAGTCTGTGTAAGTCGAAAGCACCTCTGTTACCGTGAGTATTAAGACCCGCGCAAAGCGCTCGCACGTGCATGAAAGCAAATGAGCGTGGACGCGCAAATGCTCACCGTGAAGTTTTTGCTAAAATTGTAGGTTGCTTAAAATAATGCAGTGTGTGTTCTAAGGGACCCCGTTTTTTCAATACAGTATGTTTCAGCAAATTGCAGTTCTAACTTAACTAAAACATGCAAAAATGCTTTTAAATTCATGAGGGCACACTGACATTATTGTGCTGGAGTTCAACGTGAAGTTCAAACATGAAACAGTAAACCTGATTATGTTCTTTTGATGATTACCCTATGAAAATGAGAGTAACGACAGTAAATCTAGCACTGAAACAACGGTTTATTTGCCTTACTAACTTTATTATTCACTTTTATATTTCTTGAGAGCAGCGAGCGTCCGAAATGTAAAACAGTAGAGCAGCAGTCAAATATAACAACAGCGAGCATGACATCCTCCAGTCACATTTTACAGTAAGCTCACGTCACACGTAACACACAATGGAGTAGACGTACCGACTGCCGCGCCACTCATGGTGGAATCTAGAGTGGCGCACTGACACTGAGCGCGAAGCACGATGGAACAGCCAACTTCGTCCTTGTACACTTCATTGACTACGCCTCTCAGCACTGCACTGTGTAACAACACGTAGTGGTGTAGTGCCTCGGGACCAGTGGCGCACTGCTCGCATGTTGCAGATTAGACAGAACGGAGTACACACACCGACCGCCGCCCCACTCGTGGTGTGAACTAATCAGATGCACAACCATGGAACGGAACAGGCGCCACACTTAGTTCTTCTACAGACTACGCCTCTCAGCAGCACCAGCGGCGTTCCTGGCTCGCGTGCCGACACGGAACGCGTGCGTCGGATATTCCCGCGAGGGGGAGCCACTGCGGGGCGCGTTCTCTCGGTGTAAGCGCGCAGTGCATGCCGCGGAACTTGACGACGGGGTGCAAAGGCCCGCTGCGGCGTGCACTCGTCTCGGCTGGATTGGCAGAGGGAGTGGAGGAGAAGGGGGCGCTACAATCAGATTACACGGGCCACCGTATACGCCGCGCATCGCACGCATGCACGCCCTTAGACCGTAGCCAGGAGTGCGCCAGCGGATGAGCTCCGAGGATTATCCGCGCTATCCGCGCTTCCCAGCTTGAAGAGGAAAAAAGGCTTGCACGGTGGTGCTCCTCCTTTGTCGTGGACGCCCCAACCGCGCATTTTAACAGGACACTGACTTTTTCTTTTCTTTTGAACCGAGACCTCAGGTCTTTTCCTGGGAGTGTTTGGGGGCAGATGGCCTTTTTCTCTTCAGATGGACATGAAGGCTAGTTAACGTTCATTCTAGGCTTTGGTTGCAAAAGATTCTACAGCAAACGTTTGTACATATTCTTGTCTTATTCACAGCAACATACTACGTATTTCAAGCCGGAACCTGTAAAAGTAGCACGCAGAAAACGAGCTTCAGCTTCCAAACAAAATTATACGAAAAACTGAAACACAATAACAAGCCTATAATGTATGTGACCTTTATTGATCCATCACAAGTTCACATCATGCCGCACCAGTTGATTTCGGGAGTGTTTGCCTGCAAGGCAGTGCTCAGTCTATCGACGTGTCTATGCTTAAAGGGGCCCTGAGACACTTTTTCAAGTAACCACGTAATGAATTCGCTGGAAAAGCATATTGCCTCACGAATTCAGTGCAACGAAAATTTCAAGAGTCCGTCCAGTGCGAGCGGAGTTACAAATATTAGTCGCATGCTGCACTTGTATTCTCTCTCCTCTCGTCCGGACGAAAGCGCTGGAAGCTAAGCAAAGAGGGACGGCAGGGCGACAGAAAAACGTCACGCGCGCTTCGTGACCTTGAGCGCATTTTTTTTTTCTTCGAATGCGCGGCTTTCTCAGTGCGATCGCGCGCACGCGCGTGGACAAGTAGTGGCCCCCTGCGGCGATCTCTGTAACGAGCGAGCACACCATGTTCAAATCAGCCAATGGCTGATAGATGCGTCGTTGACGTGTGATGTTTGGACATATAACGCGATTTGTCGAGAGAATAGAAATTTTTAGCTGATTCTGATAATTTATTGTGAATTCCAGGCCACGTGCTGTGCTATAGTATTTGGCCTGCATGTTGTCGGTAGCCTTTACTACAGATCGGCAGCGCTTTCTGACTACGCTCAAAAAGTGTTGCAGAGCCTCTTTAAAGGGGTCGTGAAACGAACATTACACTTTCTTGTTCAGTTTTCCTACATCAGTAAGGATTATGCATACCGATGCCGAAATATTTCGGCACAATATCAAGTCTGTGATTAATGAGACCCGTTTGAAATTGCAATTTTTGTGGCACTCGCTAGCAACCGCGTGGCCCCATTGGCCGCTATAGGCACTAACATGTGACCTCAGTGAAACGTCAGAGTAAAAGAAGTTACAGAGTGCTATCTTCATTTAGCTCTAAATTAATAGATTTATAGGAATTCAGAAAAGAAACAAAATAACAAAGCAGCGTTTGTGCTCCGAGTTGTATGCTGTGCAATAACAGCGAATGATCTGCTCGGTGATTACATCCGGGCTCTGTCACGTGTGTATCCTTGCCTTCCCGCTGGTTGTCCTGGCTCGATTGGTGCAACAAGTGCAGCGTCCCAGCTGTCTTTCTCTCTTTGGATCAGGTTGCCTTCTACTGTGTGATCTAGATGGCTCAGTCCTCGTTATGCTAACCGTGTGCGTCGCCAGACTGTGCCGCACAACTTATGAAAGTGCAAACGACGTTCGCCTTCACAAGCTGTCCAGCGAGTCACAGCGTAGAGCAGTGTGGCGACGAACTGTCAACCATGATGGTCCCGATGGTATATGGGCACACGCACTGGCGGCTTGCGGTCCAGGCTTGCGCAAGAGGAGGTTCTACCACGTGGATACGAGTGCTGCCAGGGCGCAGGCTTCTTCGCCGTCATTGCCGCCACCGCCGCTGTCTTCCTCTGACCATCGCCGATCTCGTACTCGCGTGGGTGCGTCGGCGAATGGCTTGAAGCCCCGGAGCCGACCACGCTCTAGCAGACGACGCTGTAGTTCGGGAAGGTCGGCCATCCTAACCTCCGTGTCCGTGACCTTTACGGTGGTGATGGCGCCGTAATCGAAACAGTATGATGCTACGAACCATGGTCAACTAAGGCTCAAAAACATCGCTGCGTGTGTCGCCATGTTTTGTCGGTGACAGAGACTTTATTGGCTTTGCCTGAAGAAACGTCATCTGTACAGTTGACGGAAACGTGAGCTGCAGGGTAACCAAAATTACGCTTTCTGAGCTACTCAGTGAGCCCAGACAATCAAACTAGTCTGAATGTATAGTATTGAATGGATGGCCAGGATTCTGACCACACACGTAGTTGAACATTTTTGGAAAGCGTTTCAACATACAAACATGGAAAATGTACAGTGAATGCCTAAAGATTATTTTCTTAGAACTAGGATTCTTCAATCCGTAAGCGTTCACCTCATATATATGTTTCTTTAGCATGTATACTAGCTGCCTGCATACTCAGCAGACTGATTACTACTTGCGACGAGAAATTCAAGGGGTAGTAATTGAACTGTAAAGAGGAACATTGCCAGCCTAAATTTTTTTTGTACCTTTCACCCAAATAAATACCTATGCTATCGGCTCACGGCCGAGAACGAACCTCGTGTTTCCCCTGTTGCTTAGATTCAGAACTGCAAGCATCCGTGATTATTTACGTAACAAATTCAGCAAAACTGCACAGTGCTCTCACTGAGCTATCTGTCGGTGTTGATCAAGTTTGGGTCCCGATTCCATATCATGCACATGCTTCACTTCAAGATGAACACAACGTGACAAGCACCGTATGGCTGACGGCCGTATCAGCTGCGCTATTAATATCGAACGCCGCAACACAACGAGAGCAACATTCGTTCAGTGATCTTGGTGTGCACATATTAGTTACCTTTCATGGGTTTACACATGGGTTAAAAGCTTTCGATATGTATCAGTGACTTATTTTGTTTGAACCCGACCGTCCATCGCTTGTGCCGGCTTGGGAACTCGCAATAAACGTTGCAAACCTTACTTGTTTCCATTTTTTTTTGACAGTCGAGGCTAGTTTGGCCACCTGGTGATAATTAGATACACGAACTGCGATTTAAAAACGAGAAAAGCAAATACCCCGAGGAGTGAGCTGCGCGGTAGCGTGAATCAGTAATAGGTCACCCGACCACCAGCAAAAACGCGCCTGTCTAATGATGAATGAATGATCTTTATTGCACTCATACCTTATACAAAATAAGCACAAACTGTATGGTCCCATAGCCAAAGGCTAGTGCGTGTCCCATTGAAAGTATACATAACTGAAACTGTCATAGTTCTAATTACAAATAAACAGATGTAAACAATTCAAATTTGATATCATCATACAAGAAGTAATGTTTATCTGCTAACAACAGTCACTTGAATTCGATTGAACATAGTAAAAAAGGGAAAGTACATAACTTGTAGTAAACACAGATATTTGGGCCCCGCCGCGGTGGTCTAGTGGCTAAGGTACTCGGCTGCTGACCCGCAGGTCGCGGGTTCGATTCCCGGCTGCGGCGGCTGCATTTCCGATGGAGGCGGAAATGTTGTAGGCCCGTGTGCTCAGATTTGGGCGCACGTTAAAGAACCCCAGGTGGTCGAAATTTCCGGAGCCCTCCACTACGGCGTCTCTCATAATCATATGGTGGATTTGGGACGTTAAACCCCACAAATCAAACACAGATATTTGGTGATTAGTGGCGTACAGAACTGAAGAATGATACTTGTGGTTGCTAGTATCAATAGTAGTTCTCTTATATGGCTTAATAAAGAGAACAAGAGTATTGAAACATTCTTCAAGGAAAACATCTTTCAAAGAAAAGACTAAACACCTAAAGGGCAATATATATACTAATGAAAGATTACAACCTAAGTATCAGTCAATTCAAGCAGAGGAAATTGCTTCAAAGTAGTATTTTTTTCAATGATCTGGAAAAGTACTGGTAACTCTTTATATAACGCGGTATGCCATTCCAAACTTTCACTCCGGTATATTGTGGTAGACGTTTGCTATAGGCGTTTTTTGATGATGATAATACCAGCAGCGCCATCTCGCCTTGCGGTATTGAAGTTCAGTATGCTGCCGCTACCGTTGTTTTGATACTACAGTCAAAGGTACAGTTTCAGTTCTCTAAAGTGGTATAGGCATTCTCTGGAATAAGCTGTTCCTACCTTGCTGCTGTTGCCAACGGTCTTGTATTCGTTTCCGTATGTACCTATGATATCGGTCATATCGTAGATGTTTGCTGTTGCACATCGCTGTTTAAGTGACTCTTGAATTTGTTTTGTTTTGGTGTTTCCACATACGCACGTCATGACGCATGGTAATATGTGCCTCCGCTTGCCAAAGGGCGAACTATTCCCTAAGAAAAAAGACCTAACATGTCCCTACCTAATGTAGGCATACTATATGCGCCATTCATGAAGCCGTCAGCCATACATCATCAGTCGAGCGACAGTAGCTGCTTCGACAGTGGTCCATGACGAGAGGAGATTCGGACGCTTGCAGCTGAGGCGTCTGGGCCACGACTGAATTCGTCGTCAACGTGAAATAATTGCAGCGTCGTCATAAAATGCGAATATTTATTACTTTAAAGTAGACTTTCGCCTCTATCGAAATGCGAGGCCCATGCACTTACATCCATAGGTGCGCGTAATAACCACGTAAACGTATTATTGCTATAGTACGTGCTTCGTTCACCTGCCTGCTAAGTACGTGATTGCAAGTGCGTCGCGCTAGATGCGCCAGCAGCGCGATCGCCAATACCGTCGGCGAACCTCGCTGCAACTTCACCTGTACATGGCGTAATGGTAATAACTCGTACTCTTTGAACGGGTAGCGTCAGCGTTATCAGCGAATGTACGTGTCGTACCATGAATGCCTTCGCACGTCAACGTAAATGCACGTAGCGGTCAACCAATGCTCAACGATTCCTCTGAGGCTGAGGTGTGTAAGAGGGCCCCACCGCGGTGGTCTAGTGGCTAAGGTACTCGGCTGCTGACCCGCAGGTCGCGGGTTAGAATCCCGGCTGCGGCGGCTGCATTTCCGATGGAGGCGGAAATGTTGTAGGCCCGTGTACTCAGATTTGGGTGCACGTTAAAGAACCCCAGGTGGTCGAAATTTCCGGAGCCCTCCACTACGGCATCTCTCATAATCATCAGTGGTTTTGGGACGTTAAACCCCACATATCAATCGAGGTGTGCAAGAGGCTACCGTCTTCTTTAAAGGTGCACTGGACACAAAATTTCGCGGCCGAGATAGCCTGCAGGGTGGATTTACAGAAACAATTCGCATATCATCTGCAAACAATCAACAGCGAATATAGCTGCGAAGGTATTTTAAAATAATTTTTAAGTTTGCGCTGAGTCCCTATATTTCATCATGCCATTGACACCATCGAAGGGACTCCCTACTTCCCTGACGTCACCACGCTGCAATCAACAAAACAAGTTATGATGACGTCAGAGCCACCGTTTTCTCCTTTTGCCGCATATGTTCCCGCCGTCTATATTTCTCGGCGGCTGCTTGCGAGTGCGTGGCCGAGCGCATGCTTAAACAGTTTTGTGTTTGGCGACATTGCAGTCCCGTTTCCTATTCGAAAGTAATTCTTGATGCAGACCGTGCGGAAGTGTCACAATTCTTTGTGCTGACGTGGTCAATAGTTGCACTCGCTAGGTGGCGACAGTTCATCCCAGTTTTTGGAGCTCTCTCAAACCGAAACTTAAACGGATCGATAATGAGGGGTCTGTAATTATCTGCCGCGTGCTGCAGCAAACAATGTTTCGTGTCATGACTAACAGGCCACCAGCAATACAATGTAGCAGAAAAACGCGAGGCCGAAGTTTTTTTTGTCAGTACCCCGTTGAAAAACATTTGCAGTCTTCCCGAATTCGCTGACTGCGTACTGCTGCTGGCTGGTTACTTTGAGGGCAGAAACAGTTAACTTTGTTAAGTCAACGTTCAAGCTACGCAATAAGAAAGGTACTTCCCCGATGGTGTCACCTTTTATTTTCCACTTATAATCTGCAGGCAATGATCTCTACCAAACGCGAGCCCTTGAATTCCTTTGCGTGTGCGACTCAACACAGAAAGCACGCACCAGCCTATGTGCTCCTTATTGGCTGAGCGAGCTTCCATAGCATTTCATGACAGTGCATGTTTATTAGGATAAATATTCCACTTGAGTTTCATTCCACTTGAGTTATTCCACTTGAGGCGTCTCTCATAATCATATGGTGGTTTTGGGACGTTAAACACCACAAATCAATCAGTTATTCCACTTGAGACCGAATTAAACTGTCGTCAGTTTAATTCTGTCGAGGCGGCGGCGCATTTCAATGTGCCGCCGCACCGCGCCGCTAGTATCAGGAGCGACACGAGTACGCATGCACACCCCATGCGTGCTTCTTATTGGCTGAGCTGGCACGCGTGAAGCCACTCCACCGTGTCGCATTGTCATTAGCCTAGTATAAAGCACGGTGAGCGAACGAAAGATCTTTCCTCATGTCTGTCTCTCTCGTCATCCTTTAACACCAGCGGCCAGTTCAAGCGAGCCGCCGCACAGCGTCGCTAGCGTCGGCAGCGACAGCCTAGCGGCAGCCCGGACCCTATCGATCAAAGCGTTTCTTCTCGGTTCCTCAGGCGATCGCTGGGGCGATCGATCGCAAGGAAACAGGCGGGCGCGTGCCGCGACTGTGGTGGTGGGTAGAGACCCTCACTTCTTTTCCTCCAAACCCGGTCGCATCCAATGCCACGCCTGCTATACTCGCGAGGACTTAGAGTTGGAATAAAGTGCGGGCAACGTTGAAGGCGGGCGTTTCCCCATCTCTTCGCGCTTCGGAGCTGCAAGCGTTGAAGTAGACGGCCGAAGCCAGCCGAAGCCAGCGGTGATGCGACGTGCCTTGGACTCCCGGTGAAAAGAAACAAACAAAAAAAAACACCCCTTGTACTTTCTTTTCTTTTTCGTCCGCAGCGGTTAGGTAGCGCTGTCAGCGATGCTCGGTGATGGATCTGGTTGCCGACTCTGCGCGCTCTGCAGAAGGAAGGACCCTTGCGAGCCTCCTTCGCCAAGGCTGTTTCGACCTGACTGTCATTACTGTTGCTTATTCTACGACCGCCACCACAGCCGCTGCTGTGTTTCTGTGCCCGACGCCGCTTCAACCGCCGGGTGGCTCTTTTTACCACATCTTGGACGATGAGAGTCGGCGCCTTGATACAGCCGTGGTCTCCGACGCGAAAAAGAGTTCCTCCAGCACGTGCAGCTTCTTTCTTTTTATTTCTTTCTTTCGTTCGTTCCGTCGTTAAGCGGTATACAGTGTAGTTCGTATTTGGTTTCTCCTGCTCCCCTACTTCCCTCTGACGCAACGAGAAAGCGAGCTCTCCGCTTTTGCTTCGGCTTCACCCCAATACCTCTTTCTTGCGCTGTGAAGCAACGCTCCCAGCAATAAACAAAAAGATGAGTAAAAAAAAATCAGCGTCCTGTGGAACCACTGACTCCGCGTTTCTCGTTTGTTCGATTTCTCGTGATTTTTACTCTTTCGCTCAAATGTGGAGACTGTGCTGGACACGCGAAAGGTGACCTTTGTGAAAATCGAATCCGTGACCGCCAATCCAGAAGCAGTTTCGTTCATGATGAATCGTTAGGCCATTTTACACATAACGGTATTAGCTTTATAAGTTAATATTTATGATTTAGTAATAACTTATCACTCCCTAATTTTACTTGTCCGCTAACCATTGGCCGTAAGGTTGCACGAATTGCCCACTTACGAAATAAACAATACAACAAATAAGTTATAAGGTATCCGGCAGAATTGTACGACAAGAAAGAAGAACGAGGAGAACGAAATGCCAGAACAGCAAAAGCATGGCGTCATTAGATACAACTGAAAAAAAATATATATATAGCTTGGACGACGCTAGAGCTTCGCCTTTAAGAATAGAATGCGATAGAACAACCTGGCCGAGCGCATCGCCATCAGAATTGCTAGCCCGGCTTCGGTTCTTCGAGGGTGCTGCAATCACACCGCAAGGAATCGTACGACTAGTGCGCGTGATACTGGCCGTTTCAAACTATCCTAGAATACGTACACAGTCAAGTGCCCACTAAGCCATCATTCTTCTATTTATAGAATCAGCGAAGGGCTGACTACGTCATCGCAAGGCAAGACGCGAACCTACATGGCTGGACACGTTGTTGATGTCTTTGATGATAATGATGATTAAATATGTCGGCGCTTTGTTAAAAAGCGGGAACTCGTTTTACAATTCACATTGGCACTTTGCGCGGTTTTACGCTTCTGTCACGCAATAGTACAAGCGTTAAGAAGACTTCTCCCGATACAGAATGTTGATAGCGCTTCCGTTTTGTTTACATTTGTTTCTTCGACGAAGTTTCAAGCAATCGCGTTGCTCTGTGGTAAATCACTTGCTTGTAATGCAGATGGCCTGGGTTCGCTATTCACTCGTATCTGGAAATATTAATTTAATTTGCATCTTGCTCGTGGACAACGCTGATTTTCCGTTTACAAGAAACGTCGCCGACGCCACGTAATCATATGATGGTTTTGGGACGTTAAACCCCCACATATCAATCGAGAAACGACGCCGACATTGAAGCTGGAATTTCTCCCGAAACCATCTATTAAACGATATCTCATCAATATACATGAACAATGATCATAAAAACAGTTCGCATGCGAAAAATTGCAGTGCAAGCTGGAGCGGGAGAAAAAGACTTCAGCGATAAACTGCGTTTCAACAGACGAATTCTCGGAAAAATTGACGACGAACTCCCAGTTGCGAGAAACATCACGATAAATACAGCATAGGAAATACTTTATATTTATATTAGTAATAAAATTATAAAAGCTCAAAAAATGTGATGCAAATACTAAAGATAGTGTGAATAAAGCATGAATTAATGTTAAGTTATTATTAATTATGATGCATTAGGCTTTAATGGCAATATCTCCATCTCCCCAGTTATTGTTTCTTTTACATTACCCTTTTTGAACACTGTTGGACAATATATATTCTTTGTGGATTCATAGGCCATGTTGCTTCTTTGTTCTAGCGGTACACTCGCTCACACATTAAAATTTTCTTTTCATGATTTTCGGTCACACTTCATCCTCATCATCGATGTTCATAGCAAGACAACTCCTTTTCCTGTGAAGTCCAATGCCCGCATTATGTCTGTTCTGTTCTGTTCTAATTGTTCTGCTGTGGAGAGGTTGAGGTCCATAGTGCCTCAGCTACTCCATATCACTAAGTTCTGCAGCGAAAAAAAGTTATACTGAATGGTACCCAAAAATGAATAATAAAAAAACATAATGGCACACTGAAACCAGTTCAAATATTATGCCGATCCACAGTTTGCTTGCAGAAGTTCACACTGTCATTGACTGTTCACACGCACACCTCCCTTTTCTACTGTCAGTATATGCACTAATACATTTAATATATATCAATCACTGGCTGTCTATCACAGGCGCTTATCCAGTCCGGTCTCCACTAAAATCTGTCAGGAAAATGTTTGCGTTTTTCAGAAGATGCATCTCAGGCCATGGTCCAAGTAATTTCTTTAATGTGAGGGGCTGTCTGTCCAAACTTGCTATAGTTTGTTCCTGAGTTTTTCTCTTTCATCCGCGTATTTAACGCACTCAAAAATAATATGGCGAACATTTTCTTCCGAATGACCGCAATGGCATTCCGGGCAGTTGGATTGATGTATTTTCTGCAGGAAGCTGTTTGTGTTTGTGCTAGCCCATTTCCTAAATTAATGATGTCCTCCATCTGATGTCATCGTTGACTCCAGTTCTGACGTCTTGTTCTGCTGTTCCAATGTATGGACCTTTTATCTTGTTCACCAAATTAATTTTTCCCGCTCCACTTAGCTACTTCACATGAAAAAAAAACTGCAAAAGCGAAGGTGAAGTGCACTCACGTCGTCTAACTAGCCACCGCCATTCAAGAGATCCTAAATGCTTCAGATTTGCTATAGACTCTGGTGCAATGGTGTCAGCTCCAAGCCACAGCAATGCGTTGCTCTGAGTGGTGAAAACGAATCTCGAAGTATATGCTTCAGCTGACTTCGCGTGCCGGCAATCGCCTTTTCGCAGTTCGAAACTGCACCAAAAGTCGAGATCGCCGAAGTCGAAACTGGCGGCACTTTGACTCCGACTAGGTTCGCCTCATGGCGGTAGGCAATCTCGGAGGCTGCGTTCACGCCTCTCCCTGCGGCAAACACTTGCACGTTTGTCGGCACCAGATGTCACTCTATCCGCACGTGTCGTCACGTTTCGGCGACCAAAAATCATGGCGGGTGCCTCCTCGAGGCCGGCGCGCATGCGCAGACTACCTAAAGAAGAAAGTATGTCATTAACGCTATGTTCTGTACGCCCGCAGTTAACTATGCTGACCTCCAGATATCGTTCTGATTGGTGGAACCGTGCGTGAAAGAAGGTGACGAAGAGAGAGAGAGAGAGAGAGAGAGAGAGAAGACTTTATTCACAGGATCCTGCGTGGGTTAGGTGCCGGCCTCGCAGGGCACGGTCTGTCCTTCAAATGGTAGAATGCATTGAAGGTGACGAATACATATAAGTTTTACCGTGGCATTTTCTGTTTGTTTTGATAACGCTAATTTGTTGAAAGGATGTATGTTTTGCGCAAGCATGTACAGTGTAAAACATCTCTAACCGCTCTTTACACTCTTTAATGCATTAAAGAATGTAATGAGCGGTTAAAGGTGTTTATGACCTTTAAAGGTGTTGTAACATGACCATGGCCTCACATGACCATGGTCATGTGAGGCACAGTGGGCAGCATGTGAAATGAACACTGTGGTAAACCGACGGTGTAAGAATCAGTTGATAAATCCAAGCCGGGCTTATGTCTAACCTCATTAGGAAGCCCTAACATGTAACCAATAATTGTGAAGGACTTCAGTGCGTCGTCCGGTAGAACCCACTACTAAACACCGGGGCCGAACGCTTCAGCTTATACGCTGGTTACCCGTTTGTACGGAGTGCTTGCGGGGTGATTTTTTATATGTGCTGTCACTCCAGCCATTTGTCGAAAAGGTATTTAAGAGGACGGCTGAAACATGCTGCATAACTTCTGTCTTCTTTGCAGGGCCCGTGGATGATCATGGTCTTTCGGAATGATTACTTTGTACACTCTAGATATTTCCCTAATCCCCAAACTGATTTCTCGTGTGAGCAATGCTATGTCGTGTTCTGTTGAAACTTCATTGTGGATCATCTTTGCACTTGACTCGTTTTTTAGTCTTCCACTTGTACTTCTGTATATATTTTCCTTGCTCAAATTTCAGATTTGCTTCAACTGCTTTTTAATCAGTCACAGCATAGGCGAGGACAAACACTGTGCCATTAAGGTGTGTGTGTGTATTTGGGGGATGCGAGTATTACGAATTTGTGCAAATCAAGTTTTAGCTGCAGAATATATACTACACATGAAATATGACATCTCCCTTGTCAATTCCGGCGCGTTCCAGCACAAAAAGGCCCACGACAGTACTGTTGGTCTCTGTGGAACACAGTGACAGAGGTAATAAATCAGCGTTTCTCTCGGGCGTCCTAAATACATTGAATATTACAGCTATCGAAACTCTCCGCGCAAATTAACCCCATATTCAAAGATGCATATTGGAACTCTTCCTGATTTCCAAGAAACCGTTTTCTTTTTTTTTTATTTTCTGTACGCAACTGCTAAATACATGCACTCATTTTTTTTCTCAGACATTAGCAAAGACTGCGGCTTGGTAATTAAATCAGAGCGTACTAGTCATACGTGCCGTCTTCTTAATAAAATATGCAAATACGGCGACTCAACCACATGCATAGCTGCATCACAAACGACTGCTTCAACTTATTACTAAAGCAGAAAGCAAAAGAAAAAAGGCGATGATGTCAAGATGTCTTGGAAGTGTAAACAAGACAACTGAATGACGCTTGAACTTTGCCTTCAAGATTTGGGTTCACGTTAAAGAACCTCAGGTTGTCGAAATTTCCGGAGCCCTCCACTACGGTATCTCTCATATACATATGGCGCTTTTGAGACGTTAAACCCCAAATATCATCATCATCGTCATCATCATCCTCATTGCCTTCGAGAGTAGATAATGGTGGCGTAATCGGGTGTCACGAGCATCGCCCTCTGAATCGCTAGTCTGCTTCGATTTTTGGTGCACGCCTCAACCGTGCATTCAGGAAACCTACGACTGGGCGCTTAACACGGGCCGTTCCAAAGTGTGATTGAATGCCTATTGCAAGCACAGTTGACCCTTTCGCGAAATAGCAACCCGCGAGCATATGCAGTTCTTCACTTGGTTGATGGTTCTGCTGCTGATTATCATTAAATATGTCCGAGCACTTTGTAATGGTATGGTAAACATTATTTAGGTCCTGAAGACCAATCCTTAGGTTGACGCAGGCGGCTCGCACCTTGGAACAGTAAGCTATAACCTTTTCGCTTTGTAATAGGTGGGCCTTTAAAACATCCACTCCTTGTTCAGTTCACACGTCTTGACTGCCTGGCACGCAATATATATACGTTAGAGAGACCCCTCTACTATGACATTCATATATTATTTTTTTTTTCAGATCAGTTTAAACAAATGTTGTGACTCTGTAGTTGAACACCTGCTTTTCACGCAGATGGTGAGAGTTTGATCGTCACTCGCGTCCGGAATTGTTTTTTGTTTATTCATTTCATTGACATATTCTAGACGCTTGAGTGATGGATTTGTCAAAGATGATCTTACACTCACAACCAACCACATCGACACCGACGCCAGAATTTTTCGAAACGACCAACAGTACGGCGTAAGAAGAAAAGTTCCGGAGCTGACACAATGCAGGTACGCACAAGAACTACGACGCTGTGGAACGTTCTCGAATATTTAGAAATACCTAAACTACAAACGCAAACAAGCTTTCGAAAACGTATGTAGAGACGTCCATCCGCTGGGGTGACCACTAAGCTCACGGTACACCAATGGTCCTTTCTCCGAACAGAAAAGCGAAGAGTGCGACCGTAATTTTCTATAAGAAGTTGAATACTTACGAAAAAGAGCCAACAAATACAGCAAAAAAAAAGGGTGTTCTTCGAACAGATTGAAGTGAGACGCAAATAAGAAATGTGAAGCACTGTGGTGCAAGAGCCGCAGCGAAAAGTCGCAACAAATTTTTAAACACGAAAGAAGGCGATACTCGGTAAGGACTGACATACGCCGAAGTCGATTTGAGGAAGAACACTTCTAGTGAAAGCGTGATCTTTGTGTGTGTATATAGTATGGACGCCGGTCTTCATCGTCTTGGTTCCTCTCGAGAAGAGCCTGCCGGTCTCTCGTTGCTTCGTCCGTGAAGCGAAAAGAAACCGAAGCAAAAAGTAAGAAAACAGTGGCCTGGCAAAAAAAAAGAAAAGAGGGCTTCGTGACTGCGGACCGTCCATCGCGACCGAAGCCCGTTCGCCTTCTTGGCTGCCCGGGCAACAGGCGCCAGTCATGCCTCGGCTTCCCAACCGACGTCGTCCTTTTGTCGCATTGCGCACGTGACTGGGTGCGTCCGTCCTGTAGCTGCCGAGCTCGCTATTTCGCATTCCGCAATATCGAAGACGGGGGACGAACGAAGCGAAGCTCTATAGCCAGGTGCACCTACAATGTGGGGTGCGGGAAATGCCAGAGAGAGAGAGAGAGGGAGTGAGAGAGAGAAAGAGGTAGCAAAGAAACGCTGTGACTTGTCACGCGACCTAGCCCCCGCGAGAGACAGGTTAGTTGCGTTCCAGGGTGGTTGTAAATACAAAAAATGCGAAAAGATGCAAAAACGGAGCCCCCTGGACAGGTGGTAAACAAGAGGTCTAAGAATGTGAGACAGCAAAATTGTGTCCGACGCTGTGCTGTAGCGGTTACGGGGTCCAACTGCTGACCGGAAGGTCACAGGTTCAACCGCCACGGCCATGGCGGTCGCGATTTGATGTCGCGCGGAATGCTAAAGGGCTTCGTACAGCCCGATATCAGTGCACGTCAAAAGACACTCCGAATTTCCCGAGCCCTCCACTATACGGCGTGCCCCAGAGTCGCATCGTGGCTTCTGCAAGTAAGTCCCCCGGTAATATTATTACCTTTAATATTATTAAGCTTTAAAGGTGTGATCATTGATCTGCTTACGCATATTTAGAACCCGATTGGAACCACCTTCCCTTTTCCGTTGTAACAATAACAGATCCTTTGTTATTCAAGACTGCAATTTCTCAGCAATGTTTGTAACTATATGCAATTTCCATTATCTATCTTTGTCTTGTATGTGCTTGAATTCTTACTTATACATTTTTAGTTGATTTATGTTGCCTTTGTGATTTGCGCATCTGACACTTGTTTCTTTTCTTTGTCTTTTTTTCTTGTCTTTATTCCTTTGTGTGTTATAAAATGTTGTACCCACCCCCTCTGTAATGCCCTACGGGCCCTGAGGGTATTCTAATAAATAAATAAATAAATTTCGAACAAATTTCGCAAGCTTTAGAGCGCTATAAGCACTCCACTATGAGAAAGCCATAAGCTGTACCACATGTCCCATGTGTGTAGAAAAAGTGGTTAACGAATTGTAGTACTTGGTACTCTACTGTGGGAAGGCATAAAGCCATTTCATCGGCCTCAAGATCAGCGCTCTCAAATCCCGTAACGGCCTCATATCCTATGCGCCTTTACAAGCACAAAGCAACAATCGCAGAACGCTTATTCATGTTGAAAAGACAAGGCATGCAAACTGGCACAAGAAAAAACACTACGAAGGCCATCAGTCAATTTTTGTACCCCTGTTCACACGCCCCCCTCCCCTTTTTTTAACATAGATACCGGCTAACTAACTGGGCATTTCGTTATTTTTATCAAAAAGGGTTGTAAATAGGGCAGGTGTTGTTCACGTGAATCTTACTTGTGTGATTGTGGCTTGGTGCTTCCTAATGTGCGTGTGTTAATACCGCCACTAGCCCCAATTTCTGCGCTCGATATGATATCGAGCTGGAGTCTTCAGCGATGTGAACTTGTTCGTAAGATTAAGCTGAAAGTTCTCGGAGCGCTGTCATAGACAGTTTGACTCTCGCCTTATCGAGGTAGCGATGGTTATGGGATTATAGTTACCGTGCCAGACGTTTACACTGCGGACGGCCTATTTTAGTACGGCGGAATCGCAATAACGTAGCCAAGCTGTGACTGCGGCATCATCTTGCGCCGGAAGAGTGGGTTAAAACATGAAAAGCAAAAAAAGTAGAACGCTGTTTTAGTTGCATATCATTCCTGTAGGTAATATTATAAGCAAACAAATATGAACCGCGCACTACAAGCGAAAACTTGGGTTGAAGATTTGTTTTGAGGGATCTCGTTAGAACAAAAAATTTTCTAAATCTTTCGAAATAGAAGCAATCTCAAAACCACCGTGAAGCCCCCCGCAATACTCGGTCGTCCAAGCTGCTGGAAGGCAAATGAAGTCATTCAAGCCATTTTTATAGCTGCGCACAAAGTGGAATCCTTCATCAGCAACACCAACTTCGGTTTGAGGCGGGCGTCCGAAACCACTGCCGCGGTTCACGAGCACGTTAATTGCCCGAACGCAGTAGCACTGAATCTGAATTGCGTGCCGCTTACCCAACGAATTGTTTAGCGCACCGCGCATGCCCATTTAAACCCAGCTTCTCCGGCCAGCGTGCTATATATTACGGTAATCTCGTGAAACAATAGGTGCACATGTTTAATATTGTCCGTGTTCGTGTGGAGTGGTTAGAACTTCGAAATTGTTGTTACGCACTGACTTGCCATACGATGTATCCCAACGAGAATTATCGGTTGGTTGCAGCTACAAACAGCAGGAAATACGCAATAGGAATGACCCTGAAATAGAGCTAATCCACAAAAAGTAAACAAAAAATATCAGAGTGTTAAGCAAAAAAAAATATGTTCATTTATATGGTTTTCAAATTCTACGTAAAACAAAAAAGGGAGCTACAGGACGGTCACGAGTGAAAATCATAGCAACCAACAGGAGGGAGTAGAAGAGGGGACACAGCGCTGAACATCCACCAGATTATTTCTTGGAAAGCCTTCGCTTTTTTGCAGCTACACACTATTAAAGCAGCAATGCGTAAAACAAAAAGATGTCGATGGAATTCGTCACGTAGAAAAACCTAAATAGAAAAAAGCACTGTCCTTGTCAGCATCTTCCGCCCGTCTATTTTTTTAGTGCGCTTCAACAAAATTTTCAATTGTGAACGTAATCCAGCTGGCCCAACTTGCCACCTAAATAAATCTTTACGTTATCAGTGAGCGTGACAAATGGGGTACTGGCACAATCATACTTTAAGGAATAAAATCTTGCCTGCCTCGATGATTTCATGTGTGGCGCGATTCTTGCATTTGGCGATAATCTGAAAAGATTGTTCTATGAGCACACGTGCTACAGTGAGTGGACAGTCACCCCTGCGTTGATGGATTAACATTGTACAGATACTATTTCAACCTTTCATTTAAACTCCTCGTCTCACCATGGTAATATTTTCCACTTGACAACGGCAGCTGATAAAATACGTTGTACACAGAATCTTTAAATTTATTTCCATGGTTTTGAGTACACATACGATTGGGGTCTGGACGCTGCAGGACAGGCATTTTACACAAACTGCTCAATTTTGGGGGGCGCCGAGAAAACCGCTTTCACATTCACTAACTGCGACTTTTTTTTTTCACATTGGGCGTAATCTGAAGAATTATTGGTATTACAGTGAAATTCTGCCTCTATATGGCTGGTTGGTCTAAGTTAGTGTTTCCCCTTGACTCATGTTTGATGTGTGATCTCATCACAGTCTTTCACCAAGATTGTGATGTATCAAGGTGCGCCTAGGGCTATCATGTCGAGATGAATACCTGTGAATTACTGAGCTCCTTGGCCAGTGTACTCCTGTTACCAAGTAGAACAAAAAAAAGAAACTAGTGGGTTTTCGGTCGTCACCGGTAATCGAACCTCGTACCCCGCATTGCAAGCGGACGCTCAACCACTGCAACTATCGCTGCAGTTAAGCATCCGCTTCCAATGTGCGACTCGGATACGAGAACAAGTATACAGTATATGCATTGTAAATACATTCGCAGTGTTACGCTTTCTACCCACAACAGTTACATATCAGATGAACAGATAGCATCTCTGCAGCGCAGGCATGGAAATAATTTTCTGCACACTGCACAGATTACACGCACTGAACGACCTGAAGAGGTTTCGAATGCTTTTACGCCCCTTTCCCATTGCCGCACCCATGGGGTAAACCAGCAGACGCCTATGAGTGAGTGAACTCATTTCGCGGTGTTCGTTTCGTATACCACACAGAGCGCAAAAAAGCTACTGAGTACATATACGAGCGGATATATGAACTGTTGATCGCTGACAAAGCTTACAGAGAGCGGGACTATTAAGAAACAGTGCCCCACCGCGGTGGTCTAGTGGCTAAGGTACTCGGCTGCTGACCCGCAGGGAGCGGGTTCGAATCCCGGCTGCGGCGGCTGCATTTCCGATGGAGGCGGAAATGTTGTAGGCCCGTGTACTCAGATTTGGGTGCACGTTAAAGAACCCCAGGTGGTCTAAACTTCCGGAGCCCTCCACTACGGCGTCTCTCATAATCATATAGTGGTTTTGAGACGTTAAACCCCACATATCAATCAATTATTAAGAAACAGAACGGCAAGCTAGGTGCTCGGCAGAGATCACCATAAATAAATAGCGCAAACAAACATTGCATTCAACGGGTGAGTTTTGAAGTGTTAAAATAAAAATAACTAGCTGCACGCGTGACAAATAATAAACATAATGAAGAACAAACTGACAAGTACACAAAAATAACAGTTTTAGATTAACCTAAAGTATGCATCCTGTAAAAACTGCTTCCCTTAGGAAACCTCAAAAAAAAGCCATGTGGTTGTGGTGGGAGCCATTTTATTTCGGAGTGCACTAGAGCATTGGGACACACTGCCACTAGCATCAGTAAAATTTTAACCATCATACTGCGCACCACTGCACGGGCAACAGTACATATTGTGTTTCAGTGAAATTACCGTATCTTTTTTTTTTTCTTCTTCGAAGCAAGAGTCGGCAATACACAGCCCGTGGACCTCTCATCAGAGGCCTGTCTTACTCATGACTCTCTTCACGTAATGCAGGGTATACGCTCTCATGGCTCGTGGGTTACGCTATATTATAATAATAGCCATACTACCCAAAAAAGCCCCTCCCCACCTCTTGTCGCATCAACGTGTTTGGAGGCGTTGTAACTGCAAAGCGAGAAAATATACCTAGAGGTGGCCTTTGCGTGACCACACTAACTCTGCCTGACGTCTGATTTTGACGTAGTCTGCTATGTTAGGCCAAGGCCTGAGGTTCATCTATGGGCAAATGGCGGATAACATTGTGTTATAAGCGAGGCAGTGACAGAGAATACGATATTTAAAGGGATAATGCTGGGCTATGGTGAAAAAAAAAGTAACGTTAGCTATAGATTCTTTTCGTATACCCAAAGTAAGCAATGACTTGGTTTTGGACAAACGCCTTTTCTTTTTAGAACACATAAGTTAGCCTTCAAGAGAGAGAGATAAATAGAGAGGAAAGGCAGGGAGGTTAACCAAGCTTGGTTCGGTTGGCTCGGTTGGAAAAGGAGAATAATAGAACGGAAAGGAATCAACGGAAGCCTTCAAGGAATCTGCAAAACGCAAACATCCTACAAAGAATTATTTGTGAACGACAAGTGTTTAATTGTGGTGCGCGTTCATGTGCATGCAGTTATGTACGAAGTGATATGACATTTCCCATGAGCTGCGAGCTTCTGCCCGTCGTGAAACAAATTAGAAAGAAATTTGTTGATGTACTTGGGGCCAATAAATTGCTCATTTCCACGTTGTTTTGCTTGTATTACTTAAAGAATTGATTATTCGTTTTAGGGGAACACTTTTTCGTTAGAGGGTAAAAGAAAATGAAATACTTCTGATATCAAAATAAACAACTCAGTTCACGAAAGATATTTTATGAGTTCAACACAAACTTCATGGCAGTGCCTAGTTTGTTGCTGCTTCATTAAATTGTTTCTCCGAGACATTTAGTTCGGCATTCACAATCTACAAAATAAATCAATCCGGTGCCTCGAACTGTTCTGAACCGTCCGACATGCCACTTGCCAAAAGCCGCTCCTGAAGTCAATACATTGCGGTGGCAGCACGTATACATTAAGCCATCAATAGAGGGTGCGTCCAGTAGTGTTCCTCGAAATTCGTCTGTTTGTTCTCTTCTTTCGTGTCGTCTGCTTCTTGCGCGGATCTCTATTGAGTCGTCGTCCACGATTGACAGGACCGCGTTGAGTGAAGCGTGCCGTGCGCACTGCGAACCAGGTCCTCTTCGAAAATTCTGTACGGTGTCTCGTCTTCAGGACTCCCGCTGACATCTTTATTTTACTTCGCTTTTCTTTTTGCTCAAACGGACAGGCATCGACATTGCGAAAGACACAGCCACCTCCGCCTCTCCCCCACCTTTCTCTTTCCTTCACTTTGTTCTCGTCTCCAGCCTCTGGAGAGGGAGAGAGAATGGTGTTCACCTGTGTATGCGCGCGTGTACTGCTGCACGCAACGGCTATGCAGTCATGATGCAAAGAGCACAGAGTGAGCCGAGCCCAGCGTGGTGTGTTGCGTCCGAAACGTACCCCCTTTCCCGCCAGCCCACCACCAGGGGCGCTCCGCTCGCCACTCGTGTGTCTTTGAGCTCTATTGCGAAACTGGAAGCCGCCTGTGGAAATGTAATGCATTCGCCGCGCAGCCCAGTTACACTTGAAGGTGCACGCGCACGCGCAGTGGGGGGTGCTCCGCGGCAGGCGCCTGCGCCTACACTTGTCACCGGAGGGCGCTGCGGGAGAGACACCGAGGAACGGCTCTTTTGCAACACAAAAGGGTGATCTCGCGGAGCGAAGGATGACGGGATGGACATGGGCGAATGGTTGTCTCTTCGAGCACAAAAAAAAGCGCCTTTCTCGTCGTTATGGTTGTTGTAGTTCTTGTTTTTCTGCTTGGTTACTTCTTTTGTTTCAGCTATAGGTCATCCTGGCGGCACTGTTATTCGCCATTCCTTTCGTTTTTCATATTTGGAGGTGTTGCCTCCTAATGTAGCTTCTTCCTTGGTAGTAGTCTTTCTGCTTAGTTCCTTCTCGATATTACTGCGTCACTCACTGTTTCGTTTACATGGCCACAGCCTACATTCGCAGCGATATAAGCGGCACAAACATATGACTTTGTATGTCTCTTACATGTCCTTTCTTCGCATTACGCATTCAGATGTTATACGCTTCAGTTTGATTGCGGCTTGTTCGCCAGTGCTACTTATTTGCTCTGTGTAAAGTAAAATGCATTATAATTTTCTTCGGGAAGGACTGGTTTCTTTAATGAAATTTGTGTATGCTTACGTGGCAGTTGCGATTAATGTGTTCTTCCGGATTAAGATGACCACGAGGGGAGTATATATCACAGTGCACGGCAGATACTAAACACACAATGAGTGCTAGACAAAAAATAATGTACTTCGATCCGACTAGCACCTCACACAAAGTTTATAAAAGTGTTTTTGTTATGTGAAATGCGCGTTCATGATTTCTTCTTTCAAATATCCCTCGGTAAAAACGCAGCCCATTTATACAAAAAACAGCAAGAACTAGACAAGCTTGTTCACTGAGTGTCCTGCGAAACAAAATATACGAGGTGTAAATAGAGAAACTCGTTCGAAAGGGGTAGCGGCTATGGGAAGTACAGTGTGTCAAGGCCACAATCGCACAATCTGCGGCGGCTGACAGCGCGGCTTAGTAGTGTCAGGTACGCTGACAGTGATTGGGGACGCGTTTGCACCTACTCAAACACACCCAGCTTTAAATACGTGAGCCGTTAATACGCATCAGCCCTCGCTGTGTTGACGTGAGAGATTACTACAAAGGTTTAGTATGCACCCCTACATATAAAAGGGTTGGTTTGGTTTGTGGGGTTTAACGTCCCAAAACCACCATTTGATTATGAGAGACGCCGTAGTGGAGGGCTCCGGAAATTTTGACCACCTGGGGTTCTTTAACGTGCACCCAAATCTGAGTACACGGGCCTACAACATTTCCGCCTCCATCGGAAATGCAGCCGCCAGATAAGAGGGTATACACGCTGAAGCGAACATATCAAATAGCAGGAGCTAAAAGCGCTATTTTGTTGTGCTTCAGAAAAATGGGCTGAATATTGAGTACAGTTCTTTTTTTTCCTGCTCAGCACTTCTAGCTGCACAAATTACTTCATTGTAACATATTTTAGAAACATATTTATATATTTCCTGAAAGCTTTTCACGTGAACGTTTTTCATATTCTTTGTCTTGTTTGGCATTGCCGGGAGTGTAAATAGGCCTTCGCCTGTATTCTTCGCTTTTATAGGGATCTATCTACGATTAATGAAATCAAATGCGTGTGCCTGTGCATCAACCAGCCTGCGTGTCAAGTGCGCTGCGACAAACATCATTTTGCTGATTCTTAGTGTGTGCGAGCTCTAGCGAGAATTTTTTCTTTCACTCTGTCTGCCCCTCAGCGCAGGCTGAGTGAAAGTTTAGTTTGTATCAGTTGGCACGTGCGTGACATTGTGAAAGTATGTTTGAGCATGACTGTGAGTATGAGTGGTCCGAGACGGCAGTGTGCCATGCATGGTCGTGGACTATGCTGTTCTGCATGCACCTTTGGGATACATCTATTGGAATCAGTTGGGTTGTTTTTACTTAGGTAGAAGTATTGTCTGCTTCTAAACTGATCGTGATTAGTTCGTTAGAGTACGCATGCAATACTCATGCATACACGTGGTCAAAGTCCGATCATTGCTTGGCCATAGGACACATGCGCTAAGCGTACAATTGATCGTTGTCGGCGTGGTTGTATCTGCTTTAGTTCCAAAATTGCGATATCAACCGATCGTACGGCTCGACGGTGGGTAAGGTGTGCTGCTTTATTCAGTGTATTGGATGACGCGGGTTCGTTTACTGGCTGCAGTGACGTCATTAGTATGTGGTAGAAGTGCTAGCACCACCCATGCTGTTTGATTCGTGCATTCGTTAAGGAACGAGGTTATCGAAATTACTATGTGTTTACTTCACTGGATACATGGCATGCGTCGTAACGATGTCGTGGTCTTGGCACATAAAACCCTATGATTAGATTTTATAGTGTCTCCAGATCAACGCTGCTGAATCCCCTGTGCTTTACAAAAGCTTTGTTCGGTGTTTTGAACCACATCTGTCCAGTGGCCGTGCTTGTACACTGTCAGCTTGATATAGCATCGAGAGAAAAAAACTAGTTAAGCGCCCCTCCTTCTGAAGCAAGACGCTGCCACCCCACTCTTAAACAGGCTCTCGGGGGGGGGGGGGGGGGGGCGATTGTCACCCCTCGCTATGTCCTTCCCCACACACCTTCAGCCCGGCACAGGATTTCTAGATAGATGATAACACACTCTATCTACCACATACACTCGATACGCGGAGGCTCGAGGACGGACAGCACGAAAATTGCGAGTGCGTGCGTTCGGATGCAAAGCGTTCCGCGTTAGACGGTGTGGCCTGTCGATCGACGACCGAGAGGACTGCCGAGGCGTCTCAGCATGCGTTCGCTTGCGTCCTCGCGGTGACGCAGCGGGCGTTCGCGTGCTCATCGACGGGGACAGGTCACTCGACGTATGGGTGCGGCGCCCGCCAAGGGGTGCGACGGTCCCTTCTACGAGGACTTCGTTTCGCTTCGCCGAAACGTCGTCTTGTATGGCTCATTTCTTTCTTGCCTGTTGCGTGCCGCGTTAGCCGTCTTTCTTTCGTTTCTCTCTCCCTATACATATCGGGGCCTGTCAGTTCTGTGCAGTGGGGCGGAAGCCAATGTCTCTTGACTGTCGCGTCCTCCATTCGGTGGAAAGAGAAAAGCGTGAATTGAACATCTTGAAAACAGCGCGAAAAAAAAAACGGCGCGGATAAAACAAATATATGGGACGCACCACAACGCCTTCTTTTTTGTCTGTGTCGATTTTCGCACTGTTTTTAAGATGTTCAAAAACAATTACCAACCAGCCCAGCTATCGATTCTTCGGCATAGATTGCGTTGGGAGACGCGGAAGAAGGGTGAGGCGAAGTGACGGACGATGCTTTTCAATCATTATGCGCCCACTTGGGTTTTCATGCGCTCTCATTTACACGTCAGATGTATACGAGACAGCTTGTTGTTGCTGCTGTCGGGTCGCGCCATGTGGTTGTAATTGTCGCCTCGTTCGGAGACTCATTTGTTTCTTTCCGTTATGCTTTTTGTCCAAAGTGCAGTGATTGGTGTTTTATTTTACTTTTTTTCATCATGGGGTGTCCCTAAAGTATAAGCCTTCAATTACACCTTGGTTTCGATCATGGTTGATTGGAGATTTAAGCTACACACGGCGGGTGGTTTCTTCCAACCATGGAGACACAGGGAGATTGAGGCGATAGGCCTTTGCTAATCATTGTGGTTTATCTGCGTCGGGCTACGGCCGCGAAAGTTCATGATCCAGCGCAGCCGAGGTTTGACATGGACCATTGCTGCACTTGGCACGCTAACACTGAATCGCGAGGAACATTGAACACGTACGCAGGCACTTACAGCCTTTACCAGTGTAACAGTGAACTTGACCAATACCAAAGTCGTCTTCGATAGATGGATGGATGGATGGATGGATGGATGGATGGATGGATGGATGGATGGATGGATGGATGGATGGATGGATGGATGGATGGATGGATGGATGGATGGATGGATGGATGGATGGATGGATGGATGGATGGATGGATGGATGGATGGATGGATGGATGGATGGATTTGCAATTGACATCAAGACTGCACGACACGAGTTACATATGGCATTGCAAATCTTCGTCTATAAATGCGACAAGCGCTTGTCGACTTCACATGTGTTTCTGAAGTTTTGCACTCTGAAATGCACGAGGTGGTTTACACAGAATAACTGTAAACTGGAACTGGAACATATTTCATGTTGCACTTTGAGTCAATGTACGGCATTAATATCTAAGCCAACCGAGTGCGGACAGAGCTTTAAAACCAGGCAGCCGTCAGTTATGAGTTAATCCGTGTATAGTCTATTTAGCGGCGCCGCTTTGTTTGCCACCTAACTCGCGCTAACCACATGACACTTCGCACGGAAGCTGCTTCTGTAGAGTCTCGTCTATTCTCGGAAAAAGGCGTTAACCGCCACTCGAGATGCGTGAGGCACGTGTGTACATACCAGGCAGAGTTATGAATCTGTCGCGATAGCATCGGCTTCACCGGTTGTTGCTCAAGAGAGAGAAAGAGAGGAGAAAAAAATTATACACACGCAGTGGACAGAGCGTTAAAGCTAATCCACGTGTAGACGTACCGCCCCATTTCCCTTTCCCACCTCTTCTTGCGTCTTGATCCTCACTCAAGGAAGGCCCCGTATCAGTAGGCGGGGCCTAGCCAAGGGATTATATGTGTATGCATGCACTCCCACATCTGTTCGCAGCTTGTTACCGCAATGTTGGCACGCGTCCAGTTACGTGTCTTGTGGTGTTTAGCGTATCGAAATAGGCTCCGTTATTTTGAGCGCTGCAGCGAAAAACCGCTGAGCCTAGTGCTGTGATGTTTAAAAAAGTTTCGGTTTCAAGTTCTGATGACAATAAGGTTTTATGTGATACAAGACGTTTATTTGAAGGTGAACATCCGACAGAAGTCTGTCTGGTTGGGTATGAAACTGCGAGATGATTTAGACTCCAACCAAAAGTTTTGAAGAAACCCGGCGTTTCGGAACCGACCTCGTCCCTTCGAGAGAGAGAGAGAGAGAGGGGGGTCATTAGCCAACCTGCGAGTGCTTTGAAGACGACGCTGCTACGTAGCCTCCGCAGTCAGCCCTGAGAAAGGAACCAAGTCGGTTCCGAAACGTCGGGTTTCTTCAAAACTTTTGGTTGGAGTCTAAATCATCTCCCAAGACGTTCATTTACGTTATCTACAACTGCTTTAGGAAGCCGGCAACATCGGCACGTTCCGTAAACTTTTCCCTATCTGCTCCGCTCTTCCTCGGGGGGCTTAGAGAGCCTCCCAAACCGGTTGCAGAAACCATACTCGGCGACAAATTATCTTGGCATTGCATGGAGTGTAAGCTATGCAGGTGGCACTTCCGCACAGTCGTGTTGCTCCGCATACGTCGCCCTGAGGTGGCTTCCGGTTTCGTTCGCTCACAACGTTAACGCGTTTAGAAACACACACAAACACACACACGCACGCGCACAACACACACACACACACACACACACACACACACACACGCACACGCACACACGCACGCGCGAAAATTTAGATTAGGAAAAAGAAACATTTCGTTCGTTCGGTCTTCATTTTAGTGTTCTATTACGAGTAAACTTTTCTTGAACAAGAAAAGTGCGCGTTTGCAGTCACACGCTGATTTCGTGGACTCCTTGTTTCTTCGGAAAATGAGTGGTAGCCACAGATGGTGCTATGAAATGAAAAAAAAAAAAAGAGAGAGGGAAGCATTCTGGTGACGTGACCAATAACTGTATTTCACCAACTATCCGAAAGTGTCTCATTGTCGTGATATATAAAGCATCACTCATTTCAAAGGCGTGCGAAAATATTCACTGATGATTTTAGCACTTTTTGGTGCGGTATAGAAGGCACTCGCTTCGGTTCTGCAGTTTACAAAAGTAGCGCCACCGTAGTCCTTTCTGGGCTGTTCGAATGGCCGTGACCCCCCCACCCCCCAAATGGCCTGGGGAGGCTGAGACTTCAGCCTTTGTACTCCCGTGCGGAGACCAACACGCCTACGGTTTTTTTTTTTTCTCTTGTGAAAAGTTGTACAGTGCCTTTCCTTCTTTCTTTTTTTCTTTCTTTCTTTTTTTCTTTCTTTCTGTCATTCTTTCTTTCTTTCTTCCTTCCTTCCTTCCTTCCTTTCTTTCTTTATCCTACTACTAACACAACCAGAACAGGTCGATTCGATTCGCCATGCACTTGCGGAACTGGTTCTTGGCTGTGCATGCGATCCGGGTGCCTTCGTCACGTGGGGAAATGATTCAGCAAGTGCAGCTGCAACGAGACGCGGAAACGAATCCGGGAGGGCAGACGTCGTGCAAGCCCCATGCTACTAAAAGGTCGCGGGGTCCGATCCTGGCCGTGGCGGTCACAGTTTCATGGAGACGAAATGCCAGAGGGACGAGTTCTGTGCGATATGAGCGCACGTGTAAGAACACCAGGTGGCCCAAGTTTCAGCAGCCCTCCGCGACAGCATTTCTCGTTATCACGTCGTGCTTTTGAGGTGTAAAACACCAGATATTAGTATTCCTTTCGCGCGTATTGCTCAGGAGACAAGTGTGATATCAACTCCTTCAGTTCAACAAAAATTTTAATACCAAACACGTGTGCACCGATAGCTATCGCCAGAAGTGCGACTCGATTCAAAACTTACGCATTCGTTGCATTTTAATTAGTCTCGGGTGCTCCTCTCGACTTAGTGTATTAGGAATTCTTTTGTGCAATTCTTGCAAGTTGGCGGGTAAAAGCTATGAGAGTCGTGCCTCGTTATTCACGTCCTATTCAGCCTTCAAGCAACAGTTTAAAGGACCACTGAGACCAAATTCAGAAACTCAAAATGCTGTGTTGTTTGATAATCCTACATGCAGGTTACTTCTGACCGATTACTAGAGAGCGTTGAGATATTTTAATTTGGTTTTGAAATAAGAATGCGTGCCCGTCTGAGAATTCAATTGAGTTCGACATTTTCCGTGGTTCGACGTATACACAGGGCCCCCCACGTTACTTTGGAGAGGTCAAACAGGTATTGTCAGTGTCAGAGAATATTTGTGGGGTGCGCGCCTGGCGAGGACCATTGTTTGTCATCCCCTGTTGCTGTTTTTTTAGTTGCCCTCAAGGTGGTTTTTACTACCAGTGCTAGGAAAGTTTTTTTTTTTTTTTTTTTTTTGCTGACATGGTCACGCTGAAAGCACCCGCATCGTTTCATCCTTCCCCACCCCCGGGTCCCCCTATTTGAAAACGGCGCGTTCTGCGTCACCGAAAATTGAGTGCACGTGGTCTCTGGCGCTGCCCCGCTGTGGGGTGCCAAATTCTTACGGCATTTAGGTTAGCGATTTGAACCAAGTCAAAGTCGAGAAGTACTTTAGTTTGGGCTAGTTGGTTCATAGTGCTCACATAGAAAGGACAGCGCAAAAACTCGGGGGAAAAAAAAAAGGACAGCGCTCTGTCTCTACTGTCCTTTTTTTTTTCCGAGTTTTTGCGCTGCCCTTTCTACGTGAGCAAGTCCAAGTCGTTCTGAATAAACAACGTTAGCATCAAATATTTATAGGATGCGTTAGAGCATTTATTTCCTAATTACCAGACCCAAAGCAAGAAATTGCAGTAAAAAAATTTCTAACAAAACCTTCGCTGTCCGGGGTCCTTAACCAATAGTGTCGCACATCACTGTATTTGAGTTGAAACGATTTTTAGCATCGCAAGAACCCGATGAAAGAAAAAGTGCCTACCTGAAACCGTTCCTTCGTGCGCCACTTGCAAATACAACCAATCATTTTACGTTGCACTTTAAAATTGATTGCTTTCTGTCAAGATTTATTACTTTTTGTAAAATTAAACATATTTGGGTGTCCTTCTCTATTGCAGCCGACATTATTCGCGCTTTAGTTCATGTGGTGTGACTTTTGTTTCTGTGTTTTTAACACAATCTTCTGTAAACTGGCTCTGCGTGTTCTTTATGGCGTGGCAACTGTTGAGATTGTAGGCTGTATGCCACACTGATTTGCACTATGAAGCTATATTTTGCATTGTGAATTACCGTGCTTTCGTACTAAAGTGATGCCGCGACGAACACTCTTGAAATGTGAGAAACACACTAAGAACACTCTGCGAGCATCAACGCTATCCGTAGACTGCCACGCCGCGCGGCGGATGGGAATGAAAACACCTAGAGGAGAATCAACTGACGACGCAGTGCTTTTACTTGGCAAGTGCCGACACTGCCAACACCTGCCACGCAGGGAGAGTGCTTTTGTTAACCTTTCTCAAGATGGAGCGACAGTGTCCAGCATGCGGGCGTATGGCGTCCCAGTGCACAAACCAGGTTCTCGGCGAAACTACTGTCACTTTTATCTAGTGAAATATGACAATCTAAAAGTGCACGGTGACCAGATGTGTCGCAATCTGTCGGCAAGTCTGCACCGCTTCAATACGGTTGATTGTGTGTCGTGCTGGAAGCAGAGGTGGGAGAAAAAGAATCAATGAACTGCACTGGCGCCCAATAGAAAACAAACGCGCTACAGGTTCAAACGTTTTAGCACGATTCTCTTTTACTGGGCACCAGTCAGCAATCAGCTTTACGATGGCACGAAGTCATTGTGGTCGAATATTAGGTGGTTTATAGTGTCATTGTTAAAATAAGCTTATACGTTAGTATTCTCTGAGCGCTCCAGAATTTCAAGCGCGTGTCCCTTCTTCAACGCATCTTTCATAGCAAGACTGCAAAAGCTTCCTCGCAAAACTGCCGACCCCAGTGAATGATTTGTTTCACGAGCTTAACGCTCATTACAAAACAATTAAATCCTAGCATTGTACTCGCGTGGTCGAAAGCATCGACAGACTCCTCCCACTACTGAGAGGCAACACCATTCCTTAACCACATTGCAGCTCGAAGCAACTTAATTGTTTTCGCGAGTGACAAACCACCATGTTTGGCGTTCATGGTGCGTTTCCCCCCCCTCTCCTCTTTGTAAGCTCCCCATGACGCCTTTCAAGACACCAAGCGCTTGCGCAATAGGTGACACTACATGAAAAAACGCAGCCGCTGTTCAATTGGTAAAAAGCGGCATGGCAGCCGCCTATGGCGTCTATCGTTCGCAACATTATGGTGCGTACGGACGCGAGATCTGCAAACAAAAACGGGCCAATACAGCAGACAATGAAGAGGCGCTCAATGCTCTCCAATTACTGAGAGTGCTTCGTTGTTATCGCCGCAATATAGATGGTTGCCTTGCGAATTCGTACTCATCTATGCTTGATTTTCTGCGTAACTGTAATCTATTTCAATGTGGAACGCGTTGACGTTTAATGGCAGCAGCCTGACATCGTAACATTTGTCGAAAGGAGTCCAACAACACTGTTCCACGCCCTCCTACTCGTTCGCTATTTTCTACCGGACCGCCATGTTGGTTTTCTTGGCGTGTCACGCGCAGTACGGATTGTTTCTAGCCTTGCAATAAACGGTTCCTCCTCCTCCTCCCAATAATTCCTTTTTTCTCCCAAGAATTATTCCGCTGCCAAGGCTTTTCAAGAAACCTATCGCGAAAATTCTCCAATACGTATACCTGGAGAAAAATGCTGCGAATAAAGGGTGGTGGTGGTGGTAATGGTTAGAAGAGGAAGAAGGCGCCTAGTTTCTGCAGCCCGATAGGGAGAACGGCACAGCGCCTGCCATAAAGAGTACACACAAGAGAGGAAATTTAGAGGACAGGTCGTCTTAATGAGCTGTATTTTACACCATAAAGCTACACCACCCGCCCTGTCTTGCACTTATCTGGAAAGCTACTGCCTTTCCCCCCCCCCCCCCCCCCTTCATATCTCTTCTTTCAACTTTAACGGAAGCCACTAACACCTTTTGAGAGAACTTTGATAATGTTCCCCAACCCGTTCATTCCCACGTATAGGATAGCAAACCGGTTGAGTGGACTGGCTATCCTCCATTCTTTTTTTTTCTATTCTTCACTTAGGCACGTGTCTGTATCGACTGCAACGTCACCACTCTACATTCTTTTCTCCCAATGGGGCCTCCTTGCACCTTTCTCTCTCTCACACACACAATAGAGCCCCTTTGTGGAATACCAAAATACCCTGGGGCAAACTGTCAGTGTTCTACGCTCCAGACGTGCTCGTACGGAATTTCATGCTGCCAGAGCGCTCTTCGTTTCCGTTGTAGGACGGTCGGCAAGATGAGTTTACCCGTGCTTTCCGAATCAGACCTGGCGCCTTATCTGGATAACTGCGGTGACATGTTCCCCGTTTCTCCCGATGACATTGCCGACGTTAATGTTTTTTGGAACGACCTCCTAGAGTTAGAGCTGCAGCCTCAGACACCGCGACAGCTGTCTGACTGCTCCGACCCGCCGTGCTTGCTTACGCCGCCACCATCCGACCCGCCGTCCGAGTTGCAGACATCGGACTCGCCGTCCAAGCAGCTGTCGCAGTCATCTGACTCGCTGTCTGAGCCGCAGCGGCTACTATCGCAACCACTGTCCGAGTGCCCGAGGGCAACCAATGCCGTGTTCTCGACTTCGCACTCGAAAACACCGACTCCGCGCCTCGACAGCGTCGCTACAACGCGCGATGGGTGCTCCCACCACGGCAGCCATGTTGCCCACCTCCGTACTTTGGCGCACACGGCCGGTAAGCCAGAGCTTTTCTCCTACGTTCGTTTCGTGTTCTGCTTATCGCTCAACACAATCGTTGTCGCATGTATCCCTCGCTTTGCCGTGTCCTTCGACGCATAGCGCATGAACAAACGTAAGGCTTGAATAATGTGACAATATTTTTCTTATGGCACGCCCAGAGAGGCGATGGACAATGATTCCAGGTCCAACGTTTGTCGTCTCGTCTCTTGTGTATTGGCTGCCTGTGTGGTACGCAAGTACGGAGCAACTCGTAGCACGACATCTGAAGAGAGGTCACTGCTGCAGTCATTACAAAAACACAGCACATGCCTTTTGACCCTTGTATACAAGGGCGTTTAAGAGGCCTTTGTGCTAGTGCTAATTATCACCAGAGTTTTATTATCACGATTTTCATTATCCAAATCTTTTGTCTCCCATTTCACTATACATATCACGCCGCTGTCACGATTTTAATACTTGTGTTTTTACCCGCGTTGAGCGCGAGGAATTTTAAGGCCCCTATACAGCCACGCACCATATCATTGTTCACATCTCTAGTCACTGAAATGGCGCTCTTTGGTCATCGATAGGCCCTTGCGCCATAAAGCACCACGCATCACCATCTTCATCATCGCACGCCCTTTATAGTTCAACTGGGCAACTGGTGTGTTAACGTTTATGGTACGCAAGAAGGTCGACTCTAATGGAGGGGCGTATAGCGCTGTGTCCGCGTCGACCATTTATGTCCTGTTACTTTCTGTCGCATGAAAGCATGGCTGGTTTGGCTGGCCTCATGTTCGCTCCCTTCTTTTACGGCCTCAGCAGTTGCCGCGAGTATAATGAATCTGTTTTTGTACAGTGACGACAGCGCGCTCTGCGTGAGGGCGTTGTGCTTAACCAACTCACTGTTTGAGGCCAGGACGGGAGTATTGCGAACCAATACTTATCGGGCCAAATGCGAAGGGGTAGACACAGTATGCAGTGCGTGTAGATAGAAGGAAACTGCTGAACACTTGATAATGTTCTGTAAAGGGCTTCACGCTATAATTCCGGACGATGTCGCAGCGTTTTTCAAAGCACTTGGGGTTTAGGGGCAGGGAGGGCAAAATAGACTTTAAGCGAGTAGAAATAACTATAGAAGGAGGTTATCTGTGGCTACAATCAAGGCACGAGTGAAAATTAAATCATTCACTGCAAAGTGCCAGTGCTTAACTTCACCATTTTAAGGGAAAAAATATAAATCTAGTTTCTGATCACTAAGTATTATGGCTAGGTGGCGTTAGCCACCATCTGATTCAAAATATACAGCCATATTAATCCATTCATCTTCAAAGCGCATTTTGCCGCATGCGTTTTGCGTTGTAACTCAGCTGTCCCTGGCCTCTTTCTCCTGCTACTTATTTCTCGGCTTGTAGGAGCCGGTCCGAGTATATAGTAGAAGTACGTGAGGGCTTTCTGAATGATTTGTGGGGTTTAACGTCCCATATGATTATGGGAGACGCCGTAGTGGAAAGCTCCGGAAATTTCGACGACCTGGGGTTCTTTAACGTGCACCCAAATCTGAGCACACGGGCCTACAACATTTCCGCCTCCATTGGAGGTGCAGCCGCTGCAGCCGGGTTTCGATCCCGCGACCTGCGGGTCAGCAGCCGAGTACCTTAGCCACTAGACCACCGCGGCGGGGCATGTACGGGCTTTCTCGACAGCATGCAATGGGTATAGTGAGTACGCACATGCAACGCCGCAAAACTGCAAACATCTGATTCTGTAAGGCTAGAGTACCTTATATTCGCCTGAATGAAAAATAAATAGGGCTCGCGTGTTTGCATATAACCTAGATGGTTGAAATTCGCCGGACTTTTCACTACGTACGACATTCTTCGTAATCATATATCCGTGAAATATCTTCCTCGAACGAAAGTCCGCGATACTATGGAGTCGATTACTAGGCGATGATTCGCCGCTACTGGACTGTCAGAAAGGGGCTTACAAGAGTCACGCAGGAGTGTCGGCACATATTATTTCCCGAAAGGTTTTGTGGATTCTTCTACTTAATTACACAAAAATTACAGGCCGTCCGGCATTTCTTCACAAGCCCACACGGAAGTATTACAGCTTGGGAAAATGTGATTACTTTAGCTAAAAAGGTAGCGACAGCGTTTTACCAGCAGTATACGCACAATGAAAATATCGTAGTAAAGGAAAACATTTTCTGGTTCTCCGAAATTTTATTGTCCGCCTTCTACCATGGCCTGACTTAATTTATATGAAAATGTTTCTCATCTTTTCATCTGCACACTCAAGACTGAACCTATAGGCTCGTGTAGGCTTGGGACTCCGTATGTATGCAGGGACTCGGCGTGGTGTGTGGTTTGATCTATCGAGATTTTATTTTTTTTTCTTCCCTATAGTGAATCTCTAGAACTGTATCAGTGCATGTCGTTTCATGTTTTACCATGTGTTTTTATTTCAAACAATTGTTAATATACTGATAATTTTCTTATGAATACTGTTATTACTCCTGCTATTCCGATTCCGATTCACGGCTACTTGTGGAAAATATATAGCAGCCATTCTTATCATGTTTTGACTTTCATCTTTTTTAAGTATTAAAATATTTACCCGCAAAATACGATACCCTAAACAAAAACTGTGCAAACTTTTTCATTTTCAAGGACAGTCACTGCCAGCATGTGGATTTGAAGTTGACGCTTCCAAAGCTATATTTTTATATAAAAAAGAACGATCGAAACAGTTTTCCGTCCTTTCTTCATGGTGGTAGGTGACGGATCAAGTAGCCGAGCCTTTTGAACGCGACGTACCATAGTAGATGTGCGCAAAACAGCATATTCATCATATTACTCATTTCTTGAAGTTGCAGAAAACAAAAAAAAGACGCTTTGCCATGACCACGTTAACTGATGTTCTCCCGATACCAGCGTTGTCATGCATGCTTGCTACCATGTTTCCATCGCACTGGTACCACGAGGAAGTGCAACAGCAGGTAGCAACCCGAGCATTCCTTGTGCGCACAAGGCTCCACAGCGGCTGGTGGCGGTGAGTTAAAGTTCTAGGGACTTTACGGCGAGTTGAAGTCCCTAGAGTTGGCTCGGAGCGCCCCGGTGAGATTGCGGCAATATGTAGAAACAGACCCCCGTGGGCAGGCCGTAAACGAGGCGAGCGTGTGCCTCCAGACCAGTCACGATGAAAATTATAACGGATAATGCGGGCATTGCTTGAAAGTTTGGTACAGAAGAGGCAAGGCAACAGAGGTGCGCCGAGTGCTATGCAGAATAATTTCCTGTCACGTACCACGACGTGCTTCAGCACTAAAGAAAAGCCCAGAAGAAATTTCCGCAACTCCACGTGTGCTTGGACAGGTCGCAGGTGGTGGACCTAAGAAGGCTGCAGACGGGCACGTTCACCAATCCCTACCATCTGCACAGCCTATGGCCCACGCTGTACATATCGCCTAGCTGCCCGTGGTGCACGCACGAATGGCCCGATATGCCACATATACTTTGGCAATGCGCAAGAGACTAAGATGGGCCACGAGAAAGAACGACGTCAACTGAGGGACCCTCCGAAAGGGGGCGCCTTGCTGAGTAATGGCAAGCTGCCCTTCTCAGCGAGGCTCTCGAAGACCAGAAGTGGGCCATCCAGCGGGCCAGTGCCGTCGCCGAGAACCTCAACTCGCCCACGACCTTCCACGTCTCGATCGAGTGCACTGCGAACATCATTCCTCCCTTACCTGCTTTCCTCCACCCTTCACATAACGAGAAGCTGTAGGATGATGCTCTCCGCGATGGACCTCGGGAGGTCTATCGCGGAGATGGACTTCCCGAGCTCTGATACAGCGGGCCCGACTCGTCACTGGAGTCGTCCTATATAGGGACCCTGAACTAGGGGTTCCTCCGACGCCCTCCTTCTCCATTGTTTTGTGAATAAAGACGTTTCTCTCTCTCGGAAGATGTTCCTCGAACGATGTGTCCCTGGCAGCCTTGCGCCGGGCACAGCAACAACTGTTGGACAAATGAAGTTCATTCAACTCAACTTCTCGGGTGCACATGGACCTGCCCCCGAGAATTTTCGACTAAGCTTCAGATCGTGGATTCAACTGGGTTTTTCGCCGGCAATTCCCTCCTTGAGATTCCGTGAGCCACTGATAAATTTTCTCTCGTGCCGCACGCGCCAAGTAACTTTGGTTGGTTACACCACGTGTTCGCTTATCTGAGAAACATGCATATATCACGCCCGAGTGTCAAGAAGAACGTCTCAGAGGATAACACAGACGCGTGAACTGCGAAAGCAACCCCGCCAGCAGCTTGCCGTGAGCCACACCAGGAAAGTGGGCCACGTATTTTCTTTACTTCATTATCTACTTGCTAAGTATAGACATGCTGCTTCCACCTGGACCGGCTCAGGCGTGCTCGTCAAGAGGCACTTATCATGCACACCAAACCAACGCCTTCCTATTTTTTCAGAGGTTCACCTATACGCAATTTCCCAACAACACAGAGTTTCAGCTAAAAAGCAAGAAGTAGTAAAGAACTTATACATTTTCACTAGGTACCTCCGATTAGCGCAGTATTGTTCGGAGCTATTAAGAACACGTCAGAATATTTTCGATCCACCAAGCATGGCAACAAAAATTGTTTAATAAACTTTTAATTAGTGACTCTGCAGGCATCGTTTCAATTCAAAATGCTCAGTAGTAAACAGAGTTAATTTTTTTAATCTGTAGTAAGATAACTGCTCTGTTGTTTTTTCTCTGGGCTTTGCTTAAAGGGCGCGAATTTAAAGAAAAAAAAACCTTGTCATTGCTGGCTAACGCACGGCGTCTTTAGTGCACTCACATGCCAGTTCCAAGACTTATGTGACTGCTCACACATGAAGGTCGTCCGAGCAGGCTATCGGTGACTACGATGGACGTTAACAGGGCACGTTTACACAAAGCGCGGATCCGGAAAGCGGAGAAACGGATCGGGAAAGCGGAGAGGGGAATCGGGAAAGTGTGCGCGGATTACCCGCAAAAGCGGAAAATCCTCGACCGCTTCGCAGGATCGCACCAGCGCCGATTTTCTCCGCGCGGTAAAATTGGCCGCTTTGCCCGCAGCCAACCAGCGCCCGAGACGCGCGCGCGCAGTATCGCGTAGTGCCGCGAGATGGCAACACACCCACCGCGGATTGCGTCTGCGGCAGAGCGGGGAGAACGCAACGCGATCGGTCTGAACAGCCGCGCTCGCTGCCTCACCGCTTCGAAAACCCGCTTTCGCACTCGCGCGCCCCGCGCACTAGCTGTGTGAACGCGTCTTAAGAGATGGTGGGACGGTAGCAAAAATGAGAAAGAAAGAAACTTCAACAAAAAAAAGTGGCCGCCATGTGCGAATGTGATGCGAGACCGCTGGTAGTAATCGACGCAGCGCTGGCGTGTTTTTTGTTTTCCTTTTTGACCTTATGATAACATATCACCCTTTCCTCCTTCATCATGTTAATTGTTAGATGCGTCACTGAGTCGAATGCTGCCTCAGGTCTCTCATGACATTCACACGAGGCGGCTTCTTTTGCGTCGAAATTTAACAATCAACACAACGACAATCAAACCTGTTCGTAAGATACTTCATAAATGATGCCGCTGTGGGCCATAATCGAACACGTGCCATCAGCGGCGAGACGGTTCCCCTGTCGAGTTCACGCGTACACACGTACCAGAAAAGTTCGTACAATGTAAGAACTAATGGCGGCTAGTCAATCGCTGCAAATAGCCTGTTCAGGCGCGGTTTTCTTGTGCAGTGATTCGGAAAAGGTAGAGTTGATCAGCTCTCTTGATGAGTAAAATCATATTAGACAAGCACCAGCACGTTCAACTGAGACTGCGTCTCCGCTTGAAGAACGACAGGTGTCGCCATTACTTGAAACATTATGCAGTGCAGAGAAGCACACTTGTAAATTCTGAAAAAAGGATCCGTTGACACTAACATAGAATCTAACAGTCTAATGTTAGCCTTTTTAAATGAATCTCTTACATTGCGTGATATCGCCCCAACAGGGCAGCAGTTCAGCTTCTTTGGAGAGGCTGCTACTGTGGCAGGTTTAAGAGGCACATGTCTCTAAGCCCTTGAGGTCGAGCAAGGGCCCTGTTGAGGCGTTATTGCCATCTCCCCGAAACAACATCGCATATGTTCATCTCTTGTCAAATAGCTCTAATATATTTTCAACCTCCTGCCACTTCGAAATGTAGCTCATTGTCCATCCCAGCACATGCATCGAACCTCCATTTGTTGTATATATCCGTTTTAGCCCCTTTTACAGCCACGATATCATTAACACATCGTTACTCATGCTTCATCGACATTCCAACATTAATTGGCAAGGCGCTTTTTGGCCAGCTCTGGCCCTTGCGCCGCAAAACACCATTACATCATCATCAGGCGTTTATGATGCCCTGACTTTTTTTTTGTATGTAGCGCGCCTTGTCTATTTTTGGACTCAATATAGATCACCAACCAGCCAGTGCCGTAACCCTTCTATAAGTTGTATATATGGTTGTTTATGCGTAGTAATAAATGGAGAGGCGTGGTGTGGCCTGTGTTACAAATATATTGAAAGAGAAAGAAATAAATAGACCAGAAAAAAATATCAAGGAACGAAACACGATTGCTTCGCTAGGAAAGGGCTACGTCAGCGTCTTGTTTTGGTGGCAGCAGGAGAGCCCCCCCTTCTGGCGTCGTCGAGGAAACCAAACGGCAGATCGAATAATTCGCTAGCCGGTCTCCGTGGCTGCTGCGTGCGTTGCGTGCTGGCCAAGTATAGCGCGCTGGCTTGCAGCTACACCCCCCCCACCCATCCGCCCCCTCATCCTCCATTTCGAACAGCCCGCCTTATAACGACGCTCCGCCTTTTTCCATGCAAGGAGAAACCACTCTGGAAAAGTCGAGGGGGGGAGGGGAGGGCAAGGATATGGAATACACGGGCGTTGCAAAGAGGAATAGAGGGGGGGGGGGTATAGGAGAGGGGCACTGGTGTTGTTGCGCTGAGTGGTTGCTGCCAAGATGGCGGCACAGGCGCGCCCGGGAGCTGCACACGTTGTGCAAGCCAGTGGCAGAGCGCGGGGTCTGCCTGCTTCCCTGCAATGCGCGGTGTCCTTTTTTTCTATTTCTTTAGAGACCGCAAGCGGGCTTTGCTGCTGCACATTTGCGCGCAGTGGCATAGCTCTCTCGTATAAGCACAGTCTTTCGTTCTGGGTCCCAAGTTTAATGTCTTAGTTAAGAGTCTTGTTTTATGTTCTACTCGGTTACACAGAGAGTTTGATGCACGTCAAATGATCCCACGCGCTAAATCTTCCGAAGCACTTCACTGTGGTTTTGGCATTCTTCATTATTATATGGCACTTTTGAGATGTGAAACGCGATGTATATATATATATATATATATATATATATATATATATATATATATATATATATATATATATATATATATATATATTCCTGCTTGGTGACATTTGTTAACTGAGTAGAGGCGCCCTCCTTCGACAGTCATAAAAATGATTAACTTACATGTAGGCCTAACAGCTGACCTACCAAAGTGTATACACATATGCAGACAATATATATACAATAAAGAACTATGGTAAATCAGCTATTCTTCGTAAGATAATAATATATAGAGCCTAAGATGGCCCCGATTGAAAACAGCGACAAAATTCCATGTAATAAAACTTTGAGCTAAGCCAGGATGCGGAATAAGAGTGACTGGTATCCTCGGGTGCAAAGTAACTCAAGTGCATTTATGGACTACCAACGCTCCCGTACATTTATTTCATTTCGTTTATTGATACGGCTAGCCCTTTTTGATGGGCTCTACCGACAGCAGCTCCCTCTACACCCTGGGATGCTCATCGGTAGGGATCCGCTTTTTAAACTGCAAACACTTTTCACGTTTTTAAAAGATGTGCATAGCTTTCACCCAATATTTCGAGGTCATACGTAGCACGACCTCTGTACCGTGGTCGTGGCTTCGGTGACTGCATCTCTATCATGGTTTTATTATCATGTCATTTTGCCATCCACTTTCAGTGCACATATCTCACGCCACTGTCATGATTTTATTACTTCCATGTTTTAACCCGCATCAGCGCGAGGAATCTTAAGGCCCCTTTACAGCCACGCATCATATCATTGTTCATATTTCTAGTCAATCGAAATTGCGCTCTTTGGCCATCAATCAGCCCTTGCGCCATTAAAAACTACTCATCATCATCATACAGGAGGGGAAGGAAGTCATACTACACAGACAATGTGTATAATAAAAATACAAGAAAAAGGACCTTCGCTTCTGGGATACATCAATTCACAGCGCATAAGAAAACACATGCAAAAAAGCAATCATAATTACAAGGCCTGTAGATTAAGCCGTGAAGTTTATGCCTCTAATGCATCAACACCAATCCCTGCACTTGGCATGAAACCTTTCCTGAAAGAAAAGCTCAGGGGCTATTGGCAGAATACATGGGATAGACAAACAGATAATAAACTTGATGTTGTTAAGCCGCAACTCGGTCATGGCCACCACTATCAAAATTACGACAGACAGAAGTAACACTTACAAAGCTAAGAACAATACATACTCCACACATTCATATCTTCTATCTAACGGCAATCCACCATATTGTGAGAGACGTGGAGAACTACTTACGGTTCTCCAGATCCTGGTTCAGTGCAACGAGTTATATAGATGCCCTAAGAAGCCCCGCCGCGGTGGTCTAGTGGCTAAGGTACTCGGCTGCTGACCCGCAGGTCGCGGGTTCGATTCCCGGCTGCGGCGGCTGCGTTTCCGATGGAGGCGGAAATGTTGTAGGCCCGTGTGCTCAGATTTGGGCGCACGTTAAAGAACCCCAGGTGGTCGGAATTTCCGGAGCCCTCCACTACGGCGTCTCTCATAATCATAGCGTGGTTTTGGGACGTTAAACCCGACAAATCAAGAGATGCCCTAAGCATAAAAAGAAAACACTTATTACCCTACCGATATAGCAGCTCCCACTCCACCCTGAGATTCTCATCGCTAGAAATCCACTTTTTAAGCTTCAGTCACTTCTTACGTTTTTAAATGATGTACTTAGTTTTCGCTATATCTTCAAGGTGATCTGTAGCATGCACGACCTCTGTACCGACGTCGCAGCTGTGGAGGGTACATCCCCACCATGGTTTTATAATCATGACCTTTCACCATCCACTTTCGCTGCACATATTTCGCGCCACTGTCGCGATTTTATTACTTCTATGTTTTTACCCGTGTTAGCGCCAGGAATTTTAAGGCCCTTATACAGTGACGCACCATGTCATTGTTCCCGTCCACAGTCTACTGAAATGACGATCTTTGGTAGTTTATGGCGCAAGGACCAATTGATGGCCAGACATCATCATCACATGCAGAATGAAATCATCACTGCTGCAACACATATTATAGCACATATAAAAACACAAAATAAATATCATTCCAATCTCAACACGCGTAATTTAAACTTGGCAGCACAATCTTAGTGCATGGCATCAAAGTACACTATAGAATTTACTATCAAAAGTAGTTCTAAAGTTCTTAGTTCGTGTAGGATTTCTAAATTTCATTAAGTATTCTCCCTAATCTTGGCCCTTTTTCAATCCTGAAGGAATCGCTGAGGCTTTGTTTTTCAAATGTCAGCACGTACTCCTTGTCTTGACAAGGACGGTTGCCGATCCTGCGTGAATCTATAACGCCCATATATAGGCTTTGACCGTTTTAAAGTTGTGACACATAGTCATTACACCTAACTTCAAACCCTATGTACCACGCTTCTGCCATCACCCTGAGCAGATTTTTATATTAGGGTCGACAATTAACCTTCATAGTGTTTGGCGCTCTTTGGCCAGAGCCGCCCTTGTGCCAATAAAATCCACCATCATCACTTCCTGAAACTTGGTAAGGAATTTAATTTTTACAACCCAATCTGGTAAAGCATTTCACTTCGGAATCACCCCTGAAACAGTCACTATATTGTGTCCGCGTCTTCATGTTTATTGTATTTTAATTTCAAAGTACTTGTACATTGATTTAACATTCTTATGAAGTATTAGTTTTGGTTCTACACAAAGGAAGGCAATTCGCACTATAGATCACTAGCGACAGAGATAAAGCACAAATGCATCGCACGAATATTTATGAAATATTATGGAGAGTCATTTGTAATTATGTTGTAATGGTAAGTAATCCGCAGCTGTATAGCAAATATGTAAGTGGCTGTGCTCATAACTTTAATACCGTTCTGATTATATAGTGGCATCCATGGTATATTTCTAGAACATTACGATTCTCCTCGCTTATAATTGGTTTCTAGAAATTATAAGTGGTTTACATTTGCAAATTAATGTAAATTATGGAGATGACTCACTGGAATGTAACCGAATGTTATAAGAGCAACTGAGCCTCGTGAAGATGCGGAAGAAAAAGCCCCGCCTCGGTGGTCTAGTGCCTAAGGTAATCGGCTGCTGACCCGCAAGTCGCGGTATCGAATCCCGGCTGCGGCGGTTGCATTTCCGATGGAGGCGGAAATGCAGCCGCGTTCATACTTAGAAACATTGCCGATCGAATAGCAAATATTACTCACATCTGAGGTGCGGCATCAATAGAAAAGTATTAGGTGGTTTGGTTCTTTAGCATAAAATGCATGGATAACTCAGATTGCGCTATGCTTACGATGCGACGCTATCTATGGACAAAAAAAAAAAAAAAAAGAGGTTGTTCCCAACGCTTCGTTTGGACCATACAGTGCTGCCACCTACCAGTGGCTCGGTGTTCTAGACAATATTGCCAGAGGGCGTCCATGTCTCACGCGGCGCCTCAAGACGGGAGACTTTCGACGACATTTGCGGCGAAGTGCACAGATACGTGGACATTTTTTTTTTTTTCATCAATGAAAGCAGATGATTTTTCTTTACGTCACCGGCTGCTCAGCGCCGATGAATGCACAGAAGCACTGAGTGTTTCACCTGGTTCGAGATTGCAAAGCTAAATTGAAGTACTTGAGTGGAATTAAGGTTCCACCTGTATGTACAACCTGCTTCGCTTTGCTTATCGTACAGCAGGAGAAGGTATACGATACCTGGTGCGTTCACGAACGCTTCATCACAGTTCGATGAGCGTTCGTAAGTGTACATGAACTAACCAACAGACTTATGGGTGTTAGTCAGCGTAGTCATCAGTAAAGAAATTCATTCTTGCCAGCTGGTATCAGCATGTCATCGCTTATTTGATGGTAGGTTGCTAACTTCTAATCCACTCGAAAGAATACAGTGCTCGACAATCATGAAAAGCTTTAGATGTCTTTGGAACATTCGTGGTCGTGCTGTATAGATCATACATGCAGTGTTGACCTCAATAGCTTTTAAGGTTTTGTGACTTCGGGTGACTCTGGTTATGTGAGAGCAGGCGAAACAAAAATTTGACAAAATAGCTATAGTGTTGTTCCCAGAAATGTATTTTATCAGAGTTCTATTTTGCCCAATCATATTCTGGCTGCTCTATGAATTGTTGTCATGGCTTTAGTTTCATCACCTCATATAAAATAGTGTCATACGTGATGTATAAAAAGTCATTTTCAATAATTATTTTTACAGCTCACGGCTCATTAAGTAAACTCGTTGTCCACTTTGTGTATCTGCTATAACTCTTACCTGGTACCTTGAATCAGAAGAATTGATTCAGATACCAGTTTTAATTTATCGGAGACTTTTTCTTGATATTCAGGAAACCGGAAGTGCGTGAAACTGGAAGAAAAACAAATACCACTTGGTGTTCTTGGCGTTGAAAACCTTCAGGAAAATTCAGTCTCTGGCTTTAGTGCCTGTCTATATCCAGCTTCACTGAAACATAATGTCATCGAACCTCTTTGCTTTGCTGCCTCGGAATACGACCAGCGAATTTTAAGGGAAACATTTGTATTTACTTGAAATTGATGTCCCAAGATTAGGACTTGGAAAGTTCAACTCAGGACATGTACATTATTGCACAAAAGCGCGCTTTGGATTTCATTGTGCGATAGCGAGTCAAGACCACGCTCCCACTTTTTGTAGTTGGGGCCATTGTCATATGTAATTATTCATAGTTTGCGTGTTTCTTTATTAGCCGGCAAAAATATGAGCACGCAATTAGTGCCTTGCTGAACAAAGCACACCTAGATGTCATTTGAGCATAGCTACATATGCCCTATTGACATTTTAATATTTAACGAAAACATTAGTAATTACTAATACAGTGTATGCTGAAGAGTATTCCCTAGATGCGCTTTGCGTAACGACGTTAATTACTCCTTTTTTAATCGTGCTGCGTGATAATTGAGTATGCAGCGACTGTTATTATTTATAATTCCATTATTATGTAGCAAAGTTGCTCTGCATTTCGCTGCTCTGTTTGTTCGCGCTGGCTCTATCGACGTAATTGCATCAGCCTGGTGTGCGTTAGGCCACATCTGCCGCACTGCAGCTACTGAAGCGTCGCCAAATATCTGTTTCGGTTCAAAGGAGCGGCGAAAGCGCCGGAGACCACTCGAACGCGTCCGTGTGAAAGAGATGCTATCGCCTCGCAAGACATGCTAAGCGGTGCAGAACGGACGAAGAGGTAACATATACAAAACCACTTATACCTTTCCGTGTAGAATACATGGACGTATATAGCGATGCACGTATAAGCATGCAGTGCATGGGAATGTGCACTCGGTGTGCACCGGTGGTGCACCCGTGCGATAGGCGCATACAGTTGTCTCCACGCCGCCCATTTACAATGCATGCAGTGCACGAGAGTGCACCCCCAGTGTGCACAAGTAGCGCGCCTTTTCATGGGCCCATAGTTGTCCCCACGCAGTGCACATATCATGCAGGGCATGCTTGCGCATTTCACACTGGTGTTATCCGGGCGTACGTGCAATCTGTGGAGTGTTGCATGAACATCGCTTCATTGTGTTGATGAATGTCATTGTAGTGTGCACTCGTGTATACACACGGCAGCATTAATTAGAACTATATTGTCACGAGGTCGTGACGTGGCCAAAGGCAGGAGACTTTATGTTGGGATTTAACTGTTTATTTGGGCGAATCTGTGCCCGGTAAACGAAAAGTCCGATTACAGTATAGCAGTCTTTCACAGATAGCAGTGAACGGAGCATCGGCCGTCGATCAACTATACTGACAAGCGGCGAAGTGCGTCGGCATTTATACTCTTGTTATCGAATGTTCTAGTGTTATCGCTGGCGGGGACGTAGTTCCAGAATAATCTGTACAGTTCGCGGAGTGGGCGTGATCTTATCGAAATGATCTGCTACAGTCCTGAAGCTTCTCGAAAACTGCAGGCACGGTTTGCGCTGAGAATCGTGTAGTGTATTGGGGCGATAACAAAGCCTGAGGAATGGAACGTGGCAATATGTGATCAACTGAGCACACAATAAGGTAAACCGGTTTGACTCTCTTTTGGGTTTTCTGGCTTGCTTCGTATACGACTTTCTTGAAAATGTAAAAAATCCCCATTAAGGGAAGAGTTTATATGTGAACACACCCGGAAGGTCTTCGTACTTCTCGTTGGGGATTCGTTGGACACGCAAAACACTTGACGTGTCTTTCAAGAAAGTCGTGCACGTGGTAAGTCAGGACTCCTACAAGAGGGTAAACACACACTTCTTATTTATTTTTCGGGCAGTTCGTGCATTTCGTATCATCGCATGTCGCGCAGTACACACATGTGCGCACACACCGCTTCATCTACAAGAGCACACAGTGCATGCACACTCAGTTTACATCTTATGCACATCAAGTGATTGCCACAGTACACTTGTCTGGCCCTTGCGCCAATAAACACCACATATCATTCCCACCACCACCACCACCACCATCATCATCATCATCATCATCATCATCATCATCATCATCATCATCATCATCATCACCACCACCACCACAATCATCATTATCATCATCATCATCATCATCACAGTATGGAGCATGATCACGTACCTTATCGCGCATAGCACTTTGCTGTTATTGTAAGCATGCACCCGCTGTAGGCTACAACAGTGAATTCACTTATGTAACTGAGCAACGTATATACGGTCAGAGCTGCACACACAGCGCGTTGGATATTGGGGTAGAGACCCACCACTCGATGAGTTGGTGCCACCATGGGTGTGACGATGTTTCGCGTGGTCGCAGTGGATGCGTCTTCATCTACGGGAGCGCGCGAAGTGAAACGAAATTTGAGTGCCACCTGTACGCTGCAGTTCTGAGTGACAAGGCTTTTCCCCGTTCACTTGAGTGATTGACGCTTGAAAACATTGCAGTGCGTCGTGCCTGCCTTCTAAGGCATTTACAAGGTGGGCCACTGCTCGGTGCTTCAACAATACGCAATGGAGCCTGGTGTGAGACTTGAAACCCCGTAGGCCCCGATATATATGTTACATTAACACACTCCCAAATTGAACTCGGCTCATCCCAATGTCATATGTTCTCCACAGAAACATACATCATGCAGGGTGCGTAAGGTCCACGAGACTCCTCGAAACCAAACACCTCCGTGACTGTGAAGGACGCAGTGTTGCAAGGTCTCTTTTCCAAAACAGCTTTGCGGCTGAGGTGGAACGCTATACCAGCGTGGCAGCTTGGGCTAGTTAGTATGGCATGACGATAGTTATAGCGCGAGAACAAAACGACGACACAGAGACAAGAAGGTGTCTTTCGTGTCGTTCTTGTCTCTGTGTCATCGTTTTGTTCTCGCGCTATAACTATCGTCATGCTATACCAGCGCGGCGTACATGTCATGCACTGCCGCAGTGTTGTATCTTCTCCGAAACGGTGTTACGAGAATTGTGGCAGAGGTGGAACGCTATACCCGCTATACCAACGCAGCACATACGTCACAACAGCCGAAGTGTTGCATCGTCTCTTTTTCGAAAAAAGTGTTGCGAAAATTGAGGCCGGCGAGGAACGATGTATACCAGCGCGAAATATATGTAATAAACCACCGCAGCAATCCTACGCTGCTTGCGTTCCAGCACCACCATGATAGTGTTTTGCGCAAGTGGACGGATAGAATGGGCCAGAATTGAACGCCACCGTACCTAATATAGTTTATTTAATTACCTATTTTAAAATACATTACAGGCCTCTAGTGTAAAGGAGGAAGTACAAAAGGTGGAATTTCAGTATCGATCACAAAATACAAATACGTTAACAGCGTTCATAAACCAAATGGCAAAGAGCAGTACGTAAAGTATACATGGCAGTACTGGTGAAAAAAAAATCAAAACACTATCAAAGATGAAACATATAGCAGGAAAATAATCACAGGAGGCATTATATTCATTATGTATAGTCGAGCAAACTTCAGATTTTATTGGTTCACATACGAAGAAAAAAAACGAAATAAAAGCCATACTTTACATGGTGGTATAAAATGAGGAATTGAGAAAATAAGAAAGAAAGATTAGAATTACACAAAGGGCCTACAGCTAAAATGGCAGATTTTCTCCGCTACCTTGTGCTAATAAATCGCGAATTTCTATATAACTGTAGCGTTAAAGCGTGGCCGTGAATGAGCATTTCATCGCGTGGGATCCACAACAACTAAGAGTAAAAAAAAATCTGCCCCCTGCCTTTGTAGCAATAACTGCATTCGTAGTTACGAACAATAAACGTTGGCTTTTTGTCTATTTCAAACATCCGGAAAGCGAAACAGGGAATCTGTCTCTTTGTACATTTACACCCATGAGCTTGAGCTCTAATGAAATGCTATACCCACTATTGAGTGCGAGAGCTCGAAAACAACCAGTATACACATGTTAACGCAGTGTAGGTTGTTACATTGTACAATAATCACATATAACAACCCAAATATGTACTGTCACGCACACACATGTGCACAAGTTATTTCATTGTACCCAACTCGAGGCAAAGCGGCAGATTAGGGCTCGTATTCCTAAACGCTCTTTGACTCGAAACTCGACATCGAGGGATCTTTGCGACTTCTCGCGATGAAAAAATCACGAGAGACAGTCCTCAAGGACACCTTGAGGTCGAGTTTCGACTCGAGGAGCGTTTGGGAATACGGGCTGGGCATCCCATCATCTGCACCGCAGCTTGCGCTTGAAGTTACGGTATACTTAGTCGGCCCATGACGATGCATTCAGCACCTGCGGAAGGTGCGATACGAGAGAGCAGGTGGTGTTTTTGAGGGCTTTATATAGCAGGATGAAGTGTGACGCTCATAGGCTCACGGTCGCAGGTTCAATTTTCGACTACAGCAGCCGAATCTGTGCAATGATACATATATTTAGATTTAGGTGCATTATAATGACATTTTATTATTGATGCTTTTGTCTCCCCCCCCCCCTCCTTTTCCTTGCGTATTACCCTGCAAAAATCATTTCAGGATAAATAATTAAGGAAACCAGGAGGTCAAAATCAATAAGGAGCATTTCCCATTTCGGCGTGCCTCCTAATTATATAGTTGACATGGCAAGTAAAGGACAACCAATGATTACTGCGGCCCTGCTAATCAGCACGACTACGTTTTATTAGTCACTGAATGAAAAGAAAAATTTGGGGGACCCTTAAGCGACGCCTTAAAAAGTTGAACGTGACAGCGACAATCTATTTTTCTTGTCTTGTCTTGTCGCCTAGGATATCCTGGCTCATACACACATGGGGGGATTGGCCACACTGTACCTCATAATAGATAATTTGTTTACAACGCTTGCTAAAAAAAAAGAGAAATTAGACAGGAACAATAATAATGTTCCTTTAAAAAAACGTGAAAATGTGCAGAAGAATGTGATAAACCAGAATATATAAAACAAATTAACAAGAATGCGGAAGGGGGACAAAGAATTGGATATATCTGGCAGTACCACTAGCAGCGTATCCTTCCGGTTGCCTGATTGAATTTCGGACACATAGGACACCAAATTGTTACGAACTTGCACCCACTACGTGTCCTCAAAAGCCAATTCCAGCGTTTTTTTATACCATGTCAGGCCAATGGTGATTTTATGTTGCTGAGATGCTCTTGTCACGCGCCAGATAGCCTAAATGCTCGACAAGCTTGTTAATAGTTTTTAATAAGTGAAAAACCGCAATACCGAAACCGAAGTTCAAACTAGTGTGCTTGTACGTGTGACCTAAGCGTTTGCCCGAACCTGCCTGATTGCGCATAATGCCCACCAGATGACACTACAAGTCAATGCCTTCCAGTATGTGACTCATACGATCGGCTAATACGATTACGCTGTTATGGTAAATATAAGGCGAATCGTATGTGGCCATGCAACGCAACGCCACTTGCCACCTATCGCACGCCCACCATCACGGAAAGGGACATCACACGCTCAACCAAGGAAGCACTGGCCCAACCCTCAAAATCAACAGCAGACTAGCAGCTGGATGCTGCCACTCAGAGGCACATCACTTCCATCACTTACGCCAGGCAAAACTCAACGTCCCACACACAGTGTTGCCATTAAATTAAATCTGGCAAGCGTGGCGAGCGTTTGGAGGCCGCTTATCACAGCCGCTTATCATACAGCCACTTATCACAATCATTGTCCATATCCCTAGTAACATGAACTGGCACTCTTTGGCCATGAAATGGCTATCTTGCGCCACAAAACATCAAACATCACCGTTTGAGAAGAATCTGCGAAACTATCAAGCATGTAATTTGGCATGACTGGCGCTAACGTGCAAGTGAACGTGTTCATTGAATTTCATTGAGATCCATTGACCTCTAAAGGTTGCCGGAGTTGGGCTTCAAAGACCAAATTTGGCGATTTTTTTGGCCATTTCAGGGCAACGATGTTACTGTGTTCCCGCGACACTCTTGTCACGCGCCCGGTACCTGAAATGCTCTGTAAATTTGAAAATAATTTTTGATAAGCAAGAAGGCGCACTACCGAAAGCGAAACTCAACCGGCGTATACGTCATACGTAGCACACACAGTCTACGTACTACGAAAAAATTGGTAAGAACCGCAAGCCGTTCATGGCGTCTGGAGCCAAATCGGTGAAGCGCCAGCCAGACACCATGGAGGAAGGAAGATTCCCAAGCAGGGGAAGTTACTTTCACTCTATTCACAAGCAGAGGCGTGGATGTGTGGTAGAACGCCGGCTTGCTTCGCAAAGAACCCGGCATTCAATTCCCCCTCGAACACAGAACGTTTTAATATTTGTTTTATTTCCACCTTTCTCATTTTTTTCGGTCACGCAAAGATGATTTCTCGCTCACAACAGTTGGCGCCGACGCCGGAATTTCAACAAACGAGCTCTTTAACTTTGATGTGGTCATATTAAGGCAATAGCATTAAACTCCTGTGTTAACGTTGCGCGGAGGATTTACGTCCGACACATGGACGCGGCCGTCTTAGGCTGCGAATGTTTCCCATATTTTCGTGTGTGATTACGTGAATCACCAAGGTCTCGAAACGTGTAATGCATCAACCCGGCCATTCTTATGCATGAACTTCTACCGTAGCGCTGTTCGTTTGTTAGTTAGAGGCACGAAACGGCAAGGTTAACCACCCAATATTTTGGCCATCCGTAAAAACACACGTGTAAAAGCTCTTCCGTATATGCACATCCGTAAATGCACATCCGTAAATGCACATCCGTAAATGCACATCCGTAAATGCACATCCGTAAATGCACATCCGTAAATGCACATCCGTAAATGCACATCCGTAAATGCACATCCGTAAATGAACATCCGTAAATGAACATCCGTAAATGCCCATCCGTAAATGCACATCCGTAAAAGCTCATCCGTAAACTCAAGATCTGTAAAAGTACATCCGTAAAAGAGTCCACGTATGGGCCTAGGGCATGTTGTTTCACTGGTAGACAAATGGCCCGGCAAGCAGTGCGGTGAAGACCAGCCACTGGAGCTTTCTTTTAAACACCTTATCTCCGGCTTATCTTGGTGAATAAACAAGCTCCACCTTTTTCTTGTTTGCACCCCGTATACGTAACACGGCGTCTATCCTCGATAGCATTACTAGGCTGCCCCGCGCCACTCTCGTTCGTAACGTTGGAGCGCCGGAAAATGCCGTTCCCTTCTTGCTGCATCTTTCATCCTTCCACGGTTCCTTCCGCGTTTCTTCCTCTCTTATCGTTTCCGTAAGCCTCGCCCGTCGCGGTCACCGTATCTCTCTTTTTTTTATCACCCACTTCCGTCGCCTTGCTCCCGTCGCTCATCCGCTGCCGCCACCACCTGATTAGCTTTTGGCGGCCATGGCGTTGTAATCCAATTGAGCGCCTTATTATCCTTTTGCCGCAACCAAAAAGGAACGTGAGGGGGGGATCAAATTCCCTTTAAGGAGATAATTCCCGTCTGATCCTCTCTCGTGCCCGTTTCCATTGATCCCCAAACAAGCGCGCACTTTTTTTTTTTATTTCCCGCGCTCTTCGGCGTCGGCGGCGGGCGAAGCGCGCGCCCGCAGTCGCGCGTTCTCCGATGAAGCGAGCGCGTCGCGCGCGCGCGCGCTTTCTCTCCCGCGGGAGACCAAGAGAAAACGGAACAAAGGCGCAGGAAAGGATGTGGGCGGAGCTTCCTAGACACCTCGCCCCTCCCACCAGCGGCGACTTCCTTTGAAGTGATTCAAAACCAAACAAGAGTGGAAAGAAGGGTGGGAAAGAGAGAGTGGTTCCGTGGTGGGGGCGGGTCGCTTACGCGACCTGATGCCAAAGGAGGGCGCGCGTGCGTCAGCTCGCGCTACGACGCGTTACGGCGGCAAGAGTGGGCGGTGCGTGCGGGCGCCCCCCCACGGGGGCGGGGCGTGTGCGCGCGAGCTGCGTCCGCCGATGCTACACAGTGCGCCTGGTCGTGCGGCGTTGCGCAGGCTGCCCCTGCCATCGAGTGCGAGCAAGCTGGCGTTTCAACCGGCGGCTGCGGCAGGACCGGGGCCTTTCGGCAGCTGCCAGGCGACTGCGGGCGGCGCGGCCATGGCTGCTGCGTACCACCACCTCAAAGGTCCCGCGGCGGCGGCCGCGTACTCCATGAACGGCATCGGACTGCACACCTCGGCGGGCGTCGATCTGCTTCACCCAGGCTATCCCGGTAAGCTGGATTAGCGGCTCGCGAAGAGCGGCTTTTCGCGTATCTCTCGGAAGAAGAGGAGCACGCGTAGCGGCGGAGGGTGCGGGGAGAGGAGGCCTTGAGAGCCTCAAAGCCGATTACGGCTTTGACGGATGCCTAATTGTGTGCCGCGCGGGTATGAAGAGGGGGGGGGGGGGGAGGAAGCTTGTAATACGCCTTGGCTCGGTGCTCGCCCTCTCGTGGTGCGGGCCCGGGTCCCCTTCACACACCCCTGCCGTTTTTGCGTAAAAAGCCTGCGCCCACCGACTCTGCACGGTTTCCTTTTTCTCAAAAACAGTGCACGGAGCGGTACGGCTGGACAAGTATCGTGAGGATTGGGATCAACCACCGGCACTGGATGACGTCTGGTACGGATCGGCTGGCTGCCCGAGTGAGTTATCGATACTACTTTTCCATTTTACCCTTCTTATTCCGGTGCGATTCATGTGTACTCACGTTTTCGTGTACTACGTGGTGGTGGGGGACGACCGTCGGATGTCGCCGGGACGTCCTTCGGATGTGTGGACTTGGCCGTTTCCCAGCGCTGATGTGCGTCGTCATAGGGTCGTGTCTCGCGGTGTGAAGAAAATGCCTCGCTCGCTGGAGGACGTGATAGTTCCCGAAGCTTGTCGCACGTCACGTACACGAGTCGGTTTCGTTTTCCACTTGGTGTCGAAGATTCTTCCATCATCGAGACGTCGACAATCTTCGGGGCGGGCATTGAAGCAAACGAGATCCAGAAAGCGGGTGCAAGAACGAAAGTGCCTCGCACGGCGAATTTGTCTTCGATCGCCGAAGAAACCTGCTGTTTTCGACGTATCAGCGTTTCGGTGATTGTGTATGTGTGTGTGTATGTGACGCTGATGGGAGGGAAAGGGGATGAGAGAGGAGGCTGTTTCTTTTTTTAAGAGTTTGCGTCAAGAAGATGAAGGAACGAAGGAGGGTTTCGTGTTGAGCCATTTACAGAAACGCTCGCCCCCCGATATGATGACCAGCCACTCTCTCCCCCCTTCGCTGATTCTCTAACAACCAGCCATGGCGAGAGGCCGGGCGATGGATTCTGGATCCGGCCATCGCGGAGTTTCTTTTCCTCCGGGCTGGATTCCGCCGTGGGAGGGTCTCTGCGTGGCCCCGCCTACCGAGAGAACGAAAAAATAATTAAAGTCCGGTTCCCGTTGGTCGAGCTCCACGGCGGGCTCGGGGTCTGTTGTGACGTGTTCCGATAGCGTAAGGTTTCCTCCCTGTTGTATTGGGCGCTGTGCATGTGTCGTGGGCACCGACTGGCGCCTACGTGGCTGGCAAATTGGTTTGCCCACAAGCCGAAAAGAAGCTTGTTCCAAAAAAAGTATTTGAGTGCTTTGTTGGTGCCAGTGCTACGTTCCAGCTTCTGGCCCTGACCCTGACGTGACTCCTGCGAACGATAGCTTTTCCATCTTTCTTGTTCTGCTTCGCGTAGAAGGGGTCGGCTTGTGGGAGAGTTCTTGCTCGACCTTCTCTTGTTTTGGTCGATATGCGCGTTTTTATACGCATCCTTTTCTGGGTTTGCGGGGTGGGCAGTGACTTAGAGCTTGCGCCTTGGCGTCGTACCATAACAGACGGCCCTCCTGTCAGTCTGAAGTGACTCGGACGCCCAAGGTTGGCGGCATGATCAGCTCGCTTATCATCATCAGAGAGTAGGCGTGCCCGCAGAAGAAATGTGAACCGCCATTGCTGGCAGAGTATACAGCCAAGGCAACTGCCATGGCCTCTATTTTGAGCACTGGTTGCCATCACTGGATGACGACTGCAGTGCCTTTGACGCCCATGTTTCGTGTGCAGGTGTAGTGTGAAGCGCTTCCTCGTATTCTGAGTCATGAATGCTCAGTTTGAGGTGAACAGCTGTATTGTATTCTGTGCGGTAGCCCTTCTTTTCTTCCACGAAACACCTCGAGACATGATTCAGGAGCTTCGCATGAGCAAGTGTGCTATAATATATCCGAAAATATGTAGTCTGTAGAATAGCATACGTGGTTTGGAACATTGGAGGGCTCCGCTTGAAAGTTCTGAGAGGCCGTCTTCCAGTGATGCGAGCTTTTCTTTGATACGTTCGCTGCTTGGAGTTTGTGCTTGAGACGCGTAAGACGCCGATAAGTGTTATGGTAGGACAGCTCATCAAAAATAGGCACCGAATAGAGCAACTCTGATGCAACATCGCGGTTTATGACGGTGTATTCCAGTATCGAGCCATTGGTGAGGGCTTCAAGTTCTTCTCCGACGGCCTGGCCAGAAATTTAGGTTTCTGCCCATCACGACGATAACTCAAGTAACTTGCACGTTGATTGTGAGTGGGGTGGGCCATCTTGATATTTTCCGACATGACACTGAAGCAAAATGAGGAATAAGATCAGTAAGCTAGTGAGTAAGGAGTATACACCCATCACTGCGATCGAAATCACCAGCATGAATTTCGCGCGCCCTCTGGAGCACTGTTGACTGGACCCTGAGGTCCGTGCTTGAGGTGGCCTCGCCACAGTCCTCCTCGCTGGTGGATGGAACATCCCCTGGCGCAAGTCTTTGCCGCAGCTTATGAGCTATAGCGTGTTAAACTCCTCCAGCCAGTTAGTTTCATGTAATACGATTACGATATACAAAGCTTGGTGCTGAGAATGATCGCGAACTTTCTCGCGTAGATGCAGATAGGCATTCGTTGGATAATGAAGCTATTCATGATATGCTAGGGTATGGTCCATCGAGCCCCGTATACGTTAGCTCCAGCAGACTTCAACAGCAGCTGCTGAGGAGGTTCAAGTGGGTGGTGGGTGGTGCATTCACTGCGGAACATTATCAGTGATGGAAGTGCCAATTCAGTTGCTTCAGACTGCTCCAAAAGAGACATGCTTCTACACGCTGCTCTTAGTCTGATTTTTGTTTGTCACTACTCCGGGTGCACTCCGAAAACAGTGGCCTAGCCAGAGAGTAGTGCACCAGGCCCGTGCCCCCCTCTCCTAATTCTTTTTTTTTTTTTGGTCATGGCGTATACAGCCTAAAATGGCACTGGACCACATCGGATGCCAGGCTCCCACTCCAGATCAAAGTGCCCCCATCGAAAAAATACTGCCTACAGCTTTGTCAACACGATAAATATCTGTATAATACAATCTTTTTAGTATGCTACGAGCACGCATTTTTGACGGATCTGATCTCGGTTTTCAACAAGAACTGCCACGTGTAGCATATAGCTCATTCATTCTTCTCAGCTTCACATGCAGGCCACTTCGGTGAAACGTGAAAATGACCGAAATCGCATCGATACAACGCCGATGATGAACTGCTCCTTTGGGAGAAGTTATGTGCCACGTTGCTTACTCCTATCATGTCGCGCTTAGCTTTATAGCGGCTTCATCTGACGTCTTCCACGAGTACTGGTCTTTTAAATACATAGCTCATTTCACGGTGCATTGATAAGTGTTATGAAAGTGTATTCGGTTACAATAACTAGTTTACCATGATATTTTATATTTATATCCAGCGCGTTTATTTACGCTGTTTACAACTGCTTCAGAGAGCCGGGCGTCTTCAGTCGTTCCTTCGTTCTTTAGTTCATTCGTTTCTAGAAAGGTCTGGTCACTGCCCAGGCCTCTTCGGCCAGTGAGTCTCGCATCGACCAGATTCTTCGTGTATTGTTATGTGGACATGTGCCTTCCATTCTATAGCAAGGGTCAGTCTGGTCCAGCAAGGGTAGAGTCATCCTGTTCCCCAAAAATAATCTCAACGGTCCCCTTCACTCAGACGCTCGCGATGGTTCCGGTTCGGGGAAAACGTGAAGATCTTTGAAAATAACTTACCGGCTCTTAAACGTTCGTTTCCTCCGATTTGCGTTGGATTTTGTCTCTCCAATATCTATCGTAACAAGTTATAACATCTGACACTTCGAGATTTCTTTTACTTGTATAGTTCAGTTTGCCTCCTGCTCATAATTGACCATTTGCGAAAAAATCTGCAAGGTGGCTTTCCTACTAGAAGGTTGTTTTTCAACCAAAAAACTCGCACAGACTGCTTTTTTTGCTCTCTCTGCTTTTACCGCCCCTCATTCTAGTGAAGGCACGCGAGTGTTGAAGATCGGGCGAGTTGGTTCATCGTACTTGAACTGGTATAGCGCATTACGGGGAAGAAGAAACGGCCGAGCAGACCTGTCCTCTTGTGTCGGTCTGCTCGGCCGTTTCTTCTTCCCCGTAATGCGCTATACCAGTTCAAGTAAGAAGGCACGGGAGTACGACAAAACAAAAAGGGGGGTGGGTAGTGGAGAAAGGCGAGAACGCAATGAGTGGAAAAAGGGAGTCTGTGAACGAGAGAGATTTTGGTTGGAAAACGACCTCGCGCAGTAAAGCTGCCTTGTCCGAATTTCGCGAATGGTCCATTATACCTGCTCGGAACTAGCGTTTTTCAGAACTAGGGTTTTCCGAACTCCGAACTATAGAGTTTTCTGTTCGGAAAACTCTAATGGATGCTCTAAAGCGATACTCTTTCTGCTTACAAATCGTGCCTCAGAGAGACACTTCCATCGCTTCTTTTTAAGCATTATACCTTTCCCCAGCTCCGGGCGCCAGCTTTTACGACAGATTTTTGTTCCGAGTTGAAGGAAAGATGCATTTCCGATGGAGGCGGAAATGTTGTAGGCCCGTGTACTCAGATTTGGGTGCACGTTAAAGAACCCCAGGTGGTCGAAATTTCCGGATCCCTCCACTACGGCGTCTCTCATAATCAAATAGTGGTTTGGGGACGTTAAACCCCACAAATCAATCAATCAAGGAAAGATGAAAAAAAAATTTAGAAGAAACAATAAGACAATATCACTTCTCTGTAGACGTGTTTTGTCGACTTCCCCATCGGTTCAGACATTTACAACCATAACTGTAGATGTGCGCAAGGCAAGCGTGCGTCACATACGCATGGATACATAGAGCACGTTGTGTTTTTAATTTTTTTTATTTTATTTACATAATACTGCAGGCCCAGTGAAGGGCCCGAGCAGAGGGACGTATTTACAAAGCTCGTAATAAGGACAACAGAAGATCAATGAACATGAAAAGCGCGAAGAATTAAGGACATAAATCAAACAATGAATAATGAAAGACATTTAACACTTTTAACAATACAGGTCAAGATACAGTATGCTCAATTGAGTCTATGCTATTTATGAATAATGTTGGTAATTTATTTCATTGTACATGTATGTATCTATTACACGTGCGTGCGCAATTCCCCCACGCAGTGTTTCCTTTTCACTAGCGTTCGGATAGGGCGCGCGTGTGTACGATATACGGGACAGTGCACGCATGCACAACAGTGCGCCCGAAGTCGTTCCTTCCTCCTTGGCCGCGTTCCGAGGAGCCGATCGCCTTTTGCAACCGCATTTGCAAACACAGCGCGCGCAAACCTCCGATGCTGCACTCGCTCCACTTTCTTTTCGCCGTCGTCTTCGTTTTCCTTTCTATATAATTTTTTTGTGCACGCTCGTTGTTGTTCCTTTTCTGCACGTTCTCCGAGCTGTGTGAATGCTCACGTGAACGGGCCGAGTCCTTTTCGAAAGCTGCGAATCCCTGGGCCCACAAAAAACCTGTGTCCCTTGTGAGTTTTTCCTAGGACGTTAACTCTTAATCAGCTCCGAAAAGTGCTAGATATACTTGGGAAACACGAACACTTTCATCTGGTTTCCTGGATGTAGCCACCATTTGACCAGGAACTGATGACGAGTATATCCTTTTGCAATGCCTCTTTCATTGGTACGCCTTTGACCGAGCGGTGACGTCACGTGATGACATCACAGTGTGACGTCCGAATAGCTGCCGTCGCAGTGACTTCATGATGTCACAATTTTTTACTGATCAACCACACAATGACGTACCGCGATGACGAAGTAATTGTCTTCCTAAATTGTGCTGACGCCGACGATGCCAGTGGTCGAGTATTGCGTTTGATGACGATATGTGAATGAAACTCGGGGCCACGTCTTTGGCGAAACGCTCTAATCTTACGCATGCATTCCACGTTTGCTTCCTAGAAAAGTCCCGAGGACGTCTGCTTTTCGTAATGAATCAGTAATCTGCAGCAACTCTTACGGCGTTGTCTGCATGAGCTGCTGGCTCTTGAGATCACAGCGGTGACACAGCGCTCAACTGGGAAAGCACACGAAATAACTTGTCCGCGGATTCCAAGCTGATGTAAAATTGGTGCCTGTAAAACGAGCTGCTGGTTCAGGACATGCAGGAAACCATCAACTATTAATTCCACTTTCCAGGACTGATTTCATCCTGATGATTCAGTCTTTAGCACGGGAACTCAAACTGAATAATTAAGTGTTTCGTTGATTCGCATGTTTTATGTAGCTTTTTTGTTTTCTGAACTCGTTAAAGCTGGAAGCATGCAAAGCTGAAACTGGAATTGAAATCAAGTGCAACCTGCCGTACCGCTACCTAAATAACAACAGTGTGCGTAATCCTCGCCCCCTAATCTTCCACAACCAAACATCACCGATTATATTTCCAGGTTAACACTCATGCGGACGCCTCTTGTGATAATTGTCTGCGAATGCATCGATCAGACGCACAATTTCTGGAATTTCTCGATTTTTTACTTTAACAGAAATGTCCTAATGGTAACCAATTAAATATCCATTTATTCTGATGTCACTTATGCTCTGTTTTTCTACAAACAGAATCAAATTTCAAGCTAGAAATACATCATAGATTCGTGCTTGCAATGCCATTGTGAGTAAAGAAAAATTTCAAGTTTGTCGTGGCTTCCAGGAATCGGCCCATTGAACTAGCGAATATTCGTCGAACGTAGTAATACCTTCAGCAATGTTAGTATACTCAACAACACAGAAATTGAACTTAAATGTATGTACAGCTATTACGCAGGTTGTTTATTTAATAAAAAAATGTAAGTATATAGCCCTATCTCAGTCACTATATACCTAACACCTAGAAAAAATAGGTGGTGGACACAATTGGGCACAATACTCGGCTGCCCAGCCCCAGGTCACGGGATCATATCTTGGCTGCGGTGGCTGCATTTCCGATGGAGGCGGAAATCGCGTAGGTCCGTGTGCTCAGATTTCGGTGCACGTTAAAGAACCCCAGGTGGTCGAAATTTCCAGAGCCCTCCACTACGGCGTCTCTCATAATCATATAGTGGTTTTGGGACGTTAAACCCCACATATGAATCAATCAACAATTGTGCACAAAGCGTACCAAAGGGTGAATTTCTCTGCGTTTCAACTCTTTCCCTAATTAGACACGATCACAGCTGTCACTACACAGGCATGTCAATCATCTCTTGCTAATTTTGTTACCCTTTCTGACGAACGGAACGCACTACCGGCTATTACCGGCCAAGAAAACACCGTCCCTACCCTGTCTCACCATTAGGAAACTCCTTCCCAGCTCAACCCCCTAAGGAAAGAGAGGCTTTACCAACCTTTTGCCACACAGTAAAGGCCTGTACAATTTTTTCGCACCAATGACAGCCTTCCTGGTGCTACCGCACCAACAAGCCCTTTTCGCGCTTTCACGCTACCAAGGCAATGACCAGAACATTGTCGTTGTCGTTGGCTGACAGGCATTTGGCTTGAAAACACCGCCCACACCCTGTTTTACCAATATCAAAGGCCTTCCCAGCCCACCCCCACGAAGGAAAAAAAATGCCTTACCAACCTTGTGCCACAAAGTAAAGGCCCTTACGATTCTTTCGCACCAATGACAAGCCCTCTTGGTGCTATTGCACCAACAAGCCCTTTTTGTGCTTTCACACTATCAAGGCAACGACCAGAACATTGTCGTTGTCGTTGGCTGATACGCATTTCGCTGTGCAAGGTGCGCCCAACGGATGCGTGACTGCGTACGTGCGTCCATGTCATGTTCTCATCTGATGTGAAAAAAAAAACAAACAAACGAGTGTTGTTTACGACTACGCTAAGGACAAAACCAAAATAAGTCTGCTCTGTGGTGACACTGGCATACCCGATACGCGAATGAGCTATGCAAACGGTCAAACAGTGCGTGCACTTAAGGTCGCAAAGTTTCTAAGTGCAGCAAATGGGCAGCTTTCTTGCCCACCTGGGATTGTGGAGAAAAAAAATCACACCAAATTCACCGCGTGCATGATGATGAGTGGAAAAAAACGCATAGACCATTCGTTAATGTTGAGATGAAGGGTAAGATAATGCAGCAGAGATAAGGCCTTTTTGCTCGGCGCATGTTGCATCACTTCTGGTCACTTCAATTATTGTTGTCTAACAACGCAGCAAAAAAGTTTGTTTTTTATCTTGTGGTGGAGTGAGAACAAAAGCTCTTTAACTGCTTTCAGATATAAGAAAGGTGCCCAATGCGAAGGACTGTCTCTTGTAACGTTATCTGCAGCTTAGAGGAAAATACTTCTGAAATATTTGACAAGTTGTAGCAAGGAAAAGGTTGAACGTGAGCGGGCTAATTGCTAAGGCTCCTTATCCCCGCTTAAAACTCGGCGGCTGTTTTGGACCTCTATTGCAGTAATACTGTTGGCCACGTATGGTCTCGTTTGATGATAACTGGGCAAGATAAGGGTTATCCCGTTGTATGTCAGTATTATCAGAACTGTTAGCAGCTCACCTTCGCTGAACACATTTCATGCCGCTCTCATGATTTTACTACCTGTATGCTTTACCCGTCGTTAGCGCGAGGAACTATAGGCCTCTATAAAGGCAGTCATCACATCCATTGCACACATCTTCTGCCTCATGTGCTGGCGCTTTTTGGCCATCACATGGCCCTTGCGCCAGTAAACACCATATATCATCATTATTAAAGTGCGTCATTGCCCTGAAGCGTCCACAACTTATTCTAAACACACATGTGAACCACGGAACACCTAGATACTACCATTTAGAGAATAAAAAGTGTACCTTTCACAGTGGAACTATAATAAGGGTAGCGGTGGCGTTGTGAACTAACAAAACCGACCTAGAGATGACGCTGTTAATACTATCAACATGATTGCGCCGTGGCATAATGGTGGCGGCACTGGTGGCGTTGCGGGTGGTTGCGGGGCGCGCCCGCTTGTTTGTGGGCGTTTATTCGCTGCTCTTGCGGGGTGGTATTCACGTGCACGGCAGCGTAACGTTTGTATAAATGTTTCCGCTATGTCGCCAGGTGATCGAGATGCCTCAACTGGCAAAAAGCACGCCATGAATGTAAGCCTACATTGTTTATTGACAATTCGGAATGTAGTAGTGGATATAAACAAGGAACACTGTCAGCTATAGGGGTGAACATTACATAAAGAACAGTAATCGCCACCAATTTATTAAAAATTACCCGCCGAAAACGGGCAAATTTGTCTCTTGTCTAGTTCAGCCAGAAAACGATCTTTACGCTGGGCGGCCCTTGCGCAGTACTTGTTCTTGTTGACCTTCTCTTGTGGCCCATGCCTACTGTGAGGGATCGCTAATAATTAAGTGGTCTTATAAAAATTTTATTCAGTTTTAGGCTAATGGAGGCTATAAATGAAATTATTAGAAATTTTAGAACGAAATTTCAACAATGCTCACGTAATCGAACTAACTATAAATAGTTTTATTAGTAATATATAATAACCTAAATAGAAATCCTAACTTAAAATAAAAAATAAATGAATAAGAAAAGTTATGACTAAGTCGAAGCAGAAGGGTATTAATATAGATTTCATTAGTCACTTGGTCTCAGTCAGATGATTCAGCACAGCCACTCCAACATTCGCACTAGCAAACCCAGAAATAAAGGCTTCAAAAGACAGAATTACAGGCATGGATGAATTCATTCCAATAGCATGTACTTGGTATACCATACTGCCCCTTGTCTTTCTCATCACACATGCCCTCAAAAGTTGCAGTGTCAGTAAGATGAGCCTGAGCTGCAATGTGACATTTTCGCAACACATTAGCGATTGACACATCGCGTTGAATAAGAAAATGGCCTCACGCTGTTGTATTAGGTATCAGTGCATATAACACTGTTCCAGATATTGCGTTTAATACTTTCCTGTTCGGGCCTGTGCGTTCAATCATTTTACGACCGATTCCGACCAACTAGATCAACTTCCAGTAGTGCTAAGCATGTGCATCCTGGGAAAACATCATTTACAGGATCATGTTGAAAAGGAAACTTAGTTTACGTTTCAAAAGAGGTAAAAAGGTTGCAGTGAAGGACACTTTTTTTTAATAACAGTTGGCGAATAATGAAAGCCTTAGTCTTAGTCAAACATTTGAGCAAGTGAGCATTCTTATGAAAGTTGCCACTGATACAAGTTCAGAGGATGAGCTTGCCGACTGCCGATCAGCTGGCACACGCGATAGAGGAAGTTATGCACCACTGGACAGCACTCGCAATACACTGCACATGACGTCAACGCATACAATAGGGACATATAAAACACTAGTAACACTAGACAGCTGAGAAGTGCTGGAAATCATGGTAGCAATGTTGGGGAAATAGGCAGTGAATAACCACTCAGTCAAATCTGTATGATAGTGATGATGATTGAAGCTTTATTTTATTTACTTAAAGTTTACTTTCTCTCTGGTCCAAAATAATGTCAAATCTGTATATTGAAAGTGCGGGCCATTTCTTATTATTTTAATATTGCACGTCAGACTGAAGTTATATGCACAACACAATCTGTTACTTCTCCGGGAAAGTACTATGGTAAATGTTCTTAACAGCCGCTCAATATGGTATACTTGCACCACGTATAAAAAAAAACAAGAAAAAGCGACGGTACGCACGAAATACCTTTCATAGTTTTTTTTTTTTTTGTAATATGGCTCATACATTAATTATGCGTGTAACTTTATAACCTTGTGGTTTCGCTTCGGAAGAAAAAAAAATAGTGGCTATGCAGCGCGCCTCGAAACACGCGGGTATAAGTCGTTCTTCCTTGTCTACAGGTAGGATTCCCTGCCAATTAGTGAACGAAACGTTCACTCATCTAAATAATTAGCGAGTATTCGTATCGGATGACTGACGCACGTTATGCGGCCTATATCGCAATTCGGTGCGGGAAGTCGGATATATAGGTTAGAAGTGAGCGCTATTCAAGGACGCACATAGGACTAAGAAAAAGAGCTTCTCAAACAAAGAAGGCTCTTGCAGCGAGATTGTCTGAATAACAAAACATTTCACATCTTGGCTATATTCGGAGCATCACTGTGGGCTCCATATACGACGAATTGCGGGGGCGTGAAGACAACGTTGTGAATGATCCGAGTGTTTTTTTTTTTATAGGCGCTCAATTGTTTACTCGCGCAGGCGTTCTTAAATCCACCAAAAGGTTGCGAATGAACAGCATAAAACGTAGTATTTCTTTGACACCACGAGAAAATTTCAAGAACCTTGGCAACGTGTTATAGTTGTGAATTGAGACACTGCGCGAGGTGACGCCTTTTATTGCTTGTATCGTATACCTCCATTTTCATTCGGCGACGGCTATACACCGGTGTCGGTGTTTCGGCTTTCGCTCGAGGAAATGCGCGTTGTGTGTTCACATTTAACTCATGGCGCACGTAACTGTCATCACGAAGGAAAAAGAAATACATCACTGTCGTCACCTGGTACAGTTTCGTCTTTGCGCACGTGAATGAGACGAATGAGACAGTGCATGGCGAGTAGATTATGGCATGACTTAGCACTGTTTATTACTTCTGAATAGATCCGTGCCTGCTTGTTTTTCAATATGAAAAGGAAGGGAGTATGCCCCTCGCAACGGCAAACGTACAGTCATGATCGATATAAAAGGGAACACTGAGGTATCGCTCAAGAAGCGATTACTGTGTTCAGCGAAGGTATACACATATTAACGCGAATATTAGTTTGCGAAAGGTGGGGGTGCCGTTACTGGAGATTTTGCGTTGGAATTTAAGCTTGGAAACCGCAATTAACCACTATATGTACTGAACAAAACGTTGAGTAAGGTGACGCATTCGAGCTGCCACATACCTTCGCCAACCGTTATGGGTCTTATAAGAACAATGCCACCGGATGCTTCAGTTTTGCTTTAATGGAATTGTCTACCGCTCAGAAATATTTTTTTTCCAATTGTAGCGCTCATGAGAAGATCGTTCCCCCCTACGCTGCAACGAGCGTGCTTTTGACCCATAGAAAAAAGAATCACAAGTTTATTTTGATCTTGAAAGTCGACGAAAAATGACCGCTAGCGTCACCCAACAGCGATGTGGTGCAATCTACTGGTAGGACAAGAATTCTTAGCAGGAAGACTTATTTTGCTTAAAAGAAACAAGTTTAACTTGAAATTCTGTTTTACGCACTTGAGATGGTTTTAGACTGTGCCAGAGACTAATTTTTGTTTTATTTCTCGCGTATTCAAAGAGACGCGCCTGGTGGCGCTGCCGGTGGTGTGTTCGCTTGCCTGCATGCAAACGGCGGAAAAATGCGAATATACGGCCTCCGCCGCCGCTAATAAGAACAACAAAAAACGAAAAGTGTGTTCGTACCTTAAATGACCCCTATAGTATTTCTTATTAATAAGCAAAACTCGTGTAAGCCTTCAATTAGCGCATGCGGTTTAGTTTTTCCACGTTTACCGGCAGCACGATTGTGATCGCCTCCACCGACCAGTGTTGTGGGCATTCATCCCACGCATGAAAGGAGACCGAACTCGGATAGCAAAGTTCTGTTTTCAAAAGTTTCTACCCACTTTATAGAGAAACCATTGCAAAACTAGACACTTCAGGCGGTACGTTTCTTATTGCGACGCTAAACAGAAAAGCAGCGAATGATGGTAGACAGTATGTTTATGTCTCACACTCATGGTATAAGAGCACAAAATTATTTTTGCTCAAAGTTGTGCACTGCTCGCGATAACATAACTGCGCGTGCTTCGATTCGTCCTGCGATGTTTTGTGCATGCATCACGTTTGCGCGAAGGGAGGCTAAAAGCAATGTAACAAAATAACAGTCCTAAGAGAACATGAAAAAGAAGACACAAATATACCTATGCGCAATCTAAGTTTAACCTTCGAGAAGAACGTATGTCTGATAACGCAGAAGTGCTGCATATATTGTTGCGAAAAGTGAGTTACAAAGCCTCTGTGTTCTCTTTTATGTTAAAATTGCGGGATTGAAAACTTATCTCTATGTAACGAAGATTTTGATCTGGTGAATCGACGCGTATCCGTTGTGTTCCAATAGAATTGATACAGACTCAGGACAGGTGAAGAAGGCAGTGAGTCCATATGGCCGCTACCTGAAGCCTGCATGGTCCTCTCTAAAATAAAAAGGCTTTGAAAACGCCGGCTGCATTTTTTCTATATGCCCTTTCCAGTGATTACCTCACGCCTATGCATAAATTTCATTATCATCATCAGCCTGACTACGCCCACTGCAGTGAAAAGGCCTCTCCCATGATCCGCCAATCAACCCAGTCTCGTGTTTTCTGCTGCCGTGTTACGCCTTCTAACTTTTTTAATCTGATCAGCCCACCTAACTTTCTGTCTCCTCTTCTGCACACTCGGCCCGTGCCCCCTCTCCCCCACCGAATTTTTTTTTTTCACCATGGCAGACAGAGGTCAGTAGGACAATTTCTAAAAAATGCCCCCCCCCCCCCCCTCGCCCCTTCCCACGAAAAAAGTTTTGGCTACGCCCCTGGCTCGGAGTACTCTGAAAGCGCTTGACTCCAACATCGGCCGCATTTTTATCACGTCACTCCTCGAGCTTCCGCTTGGGCGTGACATCAGCTGCTACTGCATGTACAATGCGTTTTGTTTCTTTGCGACTGGATGCCCCGCCGCGGTGGTCTAGTGGCTAAGGTACTCGGCTGCTGACCCACACGTCGCGGGTTCGAATGCCGGCTGCGGCGGCTGCATTTCCGATGGAGGCGGAAATGTTGTAGGCCCGTGTGCTCAGATTTGGGTGCACGTTAAAGAACCCCAGTTGGTCGAAATTTCTGGAGCCCTCCACTACGGCGTCTCTCATAATCATATGGTGGTTTTGGGACGTTAAACCCCACATATCAATCAATCAATCTTTGCGACTGAAGATTGACGTGTGTCATACCGCAATATATAATTGCTTGTGCGGCTGTGCATTCACAGCTTCGTTCATGTGACGCATTCACGTGCGGATGAATGTGCGGATGTAGATACCAAGTCTGACGTGATGTTCCTGGCTTGGATTGAGAGCAGGCTCAACATTTTCTTCAAGGCTAAAGCCTTAGACCTCTTCCTCAACAGCACGGGCGCGCGCGAACCAGGCGTCCATTTCGTCTTTGCTGCGTTCGAATGAAAAAAAAAAGGGGGGGGGAGAAAAATTCAAAACACGTTCGTGGTCGCGTAGTGTATATACAGTGTCGAGTAATGGCCACACACTGAAGAGTCATCGCCTTCGAGTCTTCTTTGGCGAACACTGCAGTCCAAGTGACTGCGCGGTGCCACCTGCAGCCGAATGTATCAATATAGTGTACACCAAGAGGCACAGTACACTATATTGATGCATTCGGCTGCAGGATCAATATCCCGGCTGTGGACACATCTCGGCTGTGGATACATCCCGGCTGTGGATACATCCCGGCGGCGGTGGCGGCTGCATTTCCGATGGAGGTGGAAGTGTTGTAGGCCCGTGTGCACGTTAAACAACCCCAGGTGGTCGAAGTTTCCGGAGCCCTCCACTACGGCATCTCCCATAATTATATGGTAGTTTTCGGACGTTCACCCCCCCCCCTCGTGCCAAATCCATCTAATCAAGAGTTATAGTACGGGTGAGCTCCACAGCAGACCCTGAAACCAACATCTGTGTGTTTAGAAAAAGTGTTTAATTATTTGAGTACTCGGTATTCTATGGGAGAGCTGAAAGCCGTCCCCAGGGATATGAAAGGTGCAGCCCTGTTTTCACAGACGAGGTTTTTACACTTGTGTTTAAAAACAGTTTGTTTTAACGTGGGACGCAACAAACCAAGTCCGTATGGGGGGGGGGGGGGGAGTAGGGTGTGACACTAAGTGTTCACTTTTCCTATGTACCGACTGTATATGCGAAATAAACTGAGTCCACTATTTACGGAGCCCTGTTTGACAGCCTCGGTGAAGCGGATGCGATTTGCCTGAGTAAGCGAAAATTTCACGTGATGTCAATCCAATTTTTGAATTGGGTGTTTTTATTTGTGTAGCAACATTAACTCTGTAGTTGAGATTTTCGTAGGGCGCTACTTAATACTTCTCAAATATAAAAATACTGTGACACTGTCACCCAATCTTAGTATAACTATTCAGTTGTCTCTACGTTTTCTTTTCTTACCCCATGTCGCGTTGGCTATACGGTTCTTGGCTGCAGACCCGTGGGTCGAGGGATCGAATCCCTGCTACGCAGTCGCCTTTTGGAAAGAGGCGAAGCGCCAAAGGCCCGTGCGCTTAGACTTAGGACTATAGCGTTAAAGTATCCCAGGTGGTTGTAATTTTCGATCGGCATCTTTTTCTGTCTCGTGAAAGGACGTGCGCCTAACTACACTGCACAAACATGTAGGCACCACAATGGATGTCCATGGCCGGGGAAGGACCTTGCAGCAACAAATGCACTCTGCCGTGCCGTGAAAACGTTACACCATTTTGGACAAACATGCCAGTGGTGACGGGCCGTGAGGTAGAGAAATTGCAGTGTACCATAACTGCAGGTCCAAATATTTGTGACTCCTTGAATTCGAGCTTGCTAAATTGCTATTTTTTGAAGGAACGATCACTTTGGCACAATTTCGTGGTCCTACAGTGTCGTATTACATAAACTGTATATTTCGGTTGTGAATGACATCAAGCGGCTCGCAATCTTCGTGGATTCCGACGAATCGCGCAGTGCGGTTGAAACTATCTGGTATGAATGGTTCAATGGAAGGATTCCGCACACGTAACTATCATTGCCGTGGCATTTTCTTTAAAGTATTGTTGTTATATAAGATATACTGATTAATTATGCATGAACAAAATGTCCATCATCATATCGAGTTTCATCAAACATTGTATGGTGCAGGCCCAGATCTTACCTTCAAATAGTCTTTACTCGGGGGGCTCGAGAAAATCGGTCAATTGTATTCTGGAGGCGCTGCGTTAGTGTCTCGATCCGTGCAGCGATGGCGCACGAGCGCATCGAGGCACGTTAGACACGAGCGCTCTCTGGCAGTTATCCTCGAAAACGAAGGAAGGCGTGCGTACCTGTCTCGGAGGCGATAAGGTTTAGAACTCAAAGCGACGGGCAGGTGCCACCACTGTGTCGTCTTAGATAGTCTTAGCAAAGCGTCGGAAACGCTTGCCTTGTTGAGCGCATTGTCAGTGCAGCGTAACAAATGCTAAGGTCCTTAGAATTACTTATGTATGCTTTCTGTAGTATAAAGACACACAGACAGAATATTGACATGTTCTTATGGTGTCTCATATATGCGCGATAATTGCTTTCTAATTGACAATGGCACAAGTATGAACGCTGAAACTTGAGCAACATTGGTGGGCACTGCGGATGGGGTTGGCCGTTTGAAGTATCGTTCGGGGCCGTCTGGAGTATTGTTATTATGGACTGACAAATGTACAGACAGACAGACAAAAATTTTTGCGTCGAGGTACTCTCGTCTTTAAAACGAATAGTGTATAACGGAGTGGCTGAAAATTGGCTCCACAGTGGAGTTCGTGGTACACATCGTTTAACCCGAAAATTGCTTTTGTGAGTTGATTTAATCGTAGAGTGGGTAAGCGCCGGACATGGTGGCCTTCGCTTCATCTGAACCATGCGTAACGCTGGCTTGTTCTGCGAGTGCACCGAAGGATCGGCGCCCCCCTTTTGCGCTCTTTCCTGGAAGGTGTCACCCGCTGGTATCTGCAGCCCAAGAGCAAGTGCTGCTTCCTTTCTGCATACGTGTGCTGGATGACGTGGCTAATGTAAGCACGAGAGACCGACTGGCGCATCGCCTTTTGATAAACAGGGTGTGTCTGTCAATCGTTTCTCCAGCGAGAAGTCTATTCCTGTCATCGGCTGAATTGCGCATGCGTACTCCTTTCTATTTCTCGCGTGTTCGTAGTGAAACCATTATTCGCATGTAAGGGTTTGTGCCCACATATGCTGTCACGGGGCCGTGACGTCGAAGAAGGGAGCAGACTGTAGGCCCATGACGAAAATCTTCATTTGGCCGAACTTGTGGGCGGTGAACGGAAAGTGAGATTAAAGCGATACACGCTGGCACTGATAGTGGCGAACTGAGCGTGGGCCATCGATCAGCTGACAAGCGGAGAAACGTGTTGGCATTTATACATGTGCCATCGATCAGCTGACAAGCGGAGAAACGTGTTGGCATTTATACATGTGCCGTCGAATATTCCAGCCCGATCACTCGTCTTCGCGCAAGCTCTGGATTTATCTTGAGTGTTCGCGTCTTGCGCGCGATGTTAACAGAACGATGTGCAATAATCGCGAACCTTCTCGAACAATGTGGCTCAGTTTGCGCTGAGCATTCCTTACAGGCTTTGTGGGTGAAAACTGAATGAAACAAAAGTTTGAGACACGTGCGTGACATACACTATCTCGGGTCATCGACCACAGTAGCACCTACTGGATGCTGCACAGTGTTCACTCTGTAACTTTGTGTGCATTGTGGATCGTGTGCACAATGTGTACACAAATTAGAGTGTGCATAACTTTAGAGCAACAAGTTGCTCGTTATGCAGACAATATAGTGATTCGGACCCAAGCGTTTCACCATTCACATACCTATAAACATTAATTCCCAAGAAGCTATTGGAGAAGCCAACACAAGTTCTTCTACATGCTTTCAACGTTTTCTTTTTGAAAGCAAAATATCATTCGCATGCTTTAGATATGGGGTCGTCTCTTGTCCTTGCAATGTCCTCGTGAAAACATGTCTCTTCCATGCACAAGGGTGTGGAACAATCTCTTCTTTTATAGTCTGTATATTCCTGTCTTGCGTTCTGCGTTTAATTGGAAGCACTACAACAACTATAATGTTTAACGAAGGCAACCATTGCAGGGCTATAGAGTTGCCCGTAGCAGAATAACATTCCTAATTATTTTGCTTGCCTGTATCCAGGCCCGTTTGTTCAAGCGTACGGTTGATGGCGTGGCTCTGATTGCTACGAAACACCAGTCGAGGCAGGTTGATTACCATCTTAAAAGATTACCTGTCTGAAAGGAAATTCCGTGTAAGAATAGGTACTGTGTTATCGCACACATTTCTTCAAGAAAATGGAGCGCCGCAGGGAGGAGTACTGAGCTGCACACTATTTATAGTTAAAATGAACTCTCTTCGCTCTGTTATTCCACCTGCGATATTGAATGTCGTCCACGTATACAGCGTACAAATTAGTTTCAAATCGTGTAACTTGACTGTATGCGAACGCCAAATACAGTTAGGTGTTAACCGACTTGCAAAATGGGCTGACGAGAATGGTTTTAAGTTTAACACTGACAAGACTACTAGTGTGCTTTTCTCGAGACGACGAGGTGTGGATCCTGATCCCTGCATACTAATGAATGGACAAAACATAGTCATCGCGAAAGAACAAAAAATCCTCAGTGTAATTTTTGATTCCAAACGCACCTTCATCCAGCACATAAAACAGCTGAAGTTAAGATGTCTCAAGACCATGAACCTTTTAAAGATTTTATCGCATCAGTCGTGGGGGACAGACAGGCACTGTCTCATATCTCTGTTTCGAAGCCTGGTTCTGTCATGCATAGACTATGGATGCATAGTATATCAGTCAGCTTCAAGGACAGCACTGAAAATGTTGGACCCTGTATACCACCTAGGTATCCGGCTGGCACTTGGTGCCTTCCGTACCAGCCCTATTCACAGCCTTTATGCAGAGTCAGATCAGTGGCCACTAGACTATCAGCGCACGTATCTAGGAGTCAACTATGCAGTTAAGATCATGTCTCTGAAGCAGCACTCATGCAAAACACTTATGAACGATGTGTCTACTACCCAGTTATACCTAAACCGTCCTTCTATCGCCATAATTTCCCTTCTATTGTCCTTCTATTGCCATAATTTTACTATCTATATATATTTTTACGCACCTACAGCGACTGTTTTTAGGCCCATCTACAGCCACGTCACATCTGTTTTATCTACACTGCACATTGCACAGTTCATTATCATCGCTCTGGCGCTCTTTGGCCACATCTGGCCCTTGCGCCAATAAACTCCACTAATCATCATCTATCGCCCCACCGTTTCCATTGGCAGTAAGACCTGCAGTAGAAAAACTTGCAATTTTTTTAATGACTTAGAGGAAAGTGACCATGTCGAACACATCCCTCCCTGGCAGCAATCTCCAGTGACTTGTGACTGGTCTTTCAAAGACATCATAAAGGAAAATTGTCCAAGTGCACTCATTGAGCAACATTTCTTGGCCCTTGAGCACAAATATCGTTCAACCGCGTTCTTCTCTGATGGCTCAAAGTCTCAAACATCTGTATCTTGTACAGCCTATAGACAAAAGTTCTCGGACACCAGAACCATGCATACACATACCAACATTTTCACAGCGGAAGCCTATGGTATCCTGCTTATTATACAACACATTAAACAACACAAGATACAATAGTCTATAGTGTACACAGATTCTTTAAGTGTTGTCAGGGCCCTGTCTTGTGGCAAGTACAGCAAGAATTCTACTTTAAACAAGCTCCTTAACGAAATCTATGCAGCCTAGAACCTAAAACTTTCTATTGTTATTTGCTGGGTTCCAGGTCATTCTGGAATTACAGGCAATGAAATAGTGGACAAGAATGCACGAGACGCCGCCGGTTGGAAAACCATAGATATAACTTCTGTTCCGGGTGTAGATCTAAAATATGTTGCACGTAAGGTCTAGCAACCACTGGCAAGCTGAATGGGACAGAGAAGTCGACAACAAACTCCACCTTGTAAAACCCCAGCTGAGAAAAGTTATCCCACAAAAACTCAACAGGTTCGCTGAAGTCACCCTAACACGGCTCAGAATAGGCTACACTTATGCCACACATAAACACCTTTTGACAGGCACTGATCCACCTACATGTACACACTGTAGAGAGAGTCTAACCGTTGTGCATGTCCTCATACAATTTCCTGTGCTTCACCAAGCACGACTGACCCATTTCAGGGAGCTCTATCGATATCATATCCCACTTCATCTAGTGCTGTTTTTATCACTTGATGCAGTGGTTGACCTTAAGAGACTTCTTCATTATCTTGGGAAAGTGAAATTTTTAACAATGATACCATTCCATCCTAGCCACCAGGCGGCGCCTCAAGTGTGAGGTACCGCCTGGTGCATAAAAAGTATGTCTGAGCCTTCGCAATTCTTGCTCAGGCAAGGACTTCAGCTGCGAGGGTCTTGGGCCTTGCGGACTAATTTATCATCACAGACTTCAGCCAACAAAATGAAATTTTTTTCAACAAAGTGACATTCTTTCTAAATGAACTGTGTTTTAAATGGTTCGTAGATATTTGTTTCAGTTTTAATCATGTTTTAATCATTTGTTTAAATTTTTAAACTAATAACCGAAATGAAACAACACTTGTACTGGCGCTCTTTGGCCTTAGATGCCCTTGCGCCAATAAAGCTTAACGTAATAATGAAACACCAGCCGATGAAGAGGCATTTGTCTCCTATGATTGCGGGTGTGTCCACCACTTCTAGCAGCGGCACGCAGTTGAACTACTGTCATCAACAGTGCCACTGCTATGCACCGTCGTTCTCTAGTTCTTACGCGCACGTTCGCTACTCGGCGGCGCTTTGCGTGTGTGAAGTAAGCACATCACATCAAGCGCACCCTCTCGCGTCAAGATCCGTCTATTTATGAACGCACTCGATGACGTGGCCGCATAGTTGCTCCGGGGATACCGGTCCGTCCCTCATTGTCTTCGATGATTGCCTGTGGGTGTGTCCTTTCTGGAACGGACGGACCCGACTCCCTGTCAACGGCAGCGCGTTCAACGATGGTCGTTCGAGTTTCTCGTGCAAGTCTGTGTGTGCTGTGCCCTTGTGTTAGCGCATGTATGTGCGTGCACGGTGTACATACTCATGTGTACACACACGCACGCTCTTACACTCTTCGGGTCGAGACGAGGCTGTCCATGCTTGAACCGGTTTCATCGGCGGGACGGGCTGCCGAGTGCGTGTGTATGTGTCTGGCGCATCGAGCTGCCAATGGCCGAGGACGAAGAAGCCCTTGACCACGACCTGGGAGGATGTGTACGCCCAATGGATATATATTGCTGTTTTGCACGCCGGCCTTGCGTGCATCGGCCCATCCCCGATGGTTGGTCGTGGATGTTCTTGATATACTGTCGGACAAGGGCGACTTATAGCCGAGGTTGGTATGTCGAGTCCTATATCAGGGCAGCGTTCAGATTGTACACAAAGGCAACGCATTGTTCACGGTGGTTTGACTGTCGTGAATATGAACTGGAGTTCTTATTCGTGTTGCTAAAATGGCCATTTCATTTCCCTCTGTCCGAACCAGGCAATCCGGGGCCGTATACAAAGTCAACCAGGTGGTAGTCCAACTAGGCTGCAGAAAGTAGACCATGGCAGTATAACAGCCTTTTCGAGTTTGTATACGGACCACCCTGGGCTGAACACCGGCTTTGCTGGACCACGTGTGTTCAGGTCGCACAAACGCCCTGGCCGCAGATTCACGAGTTTGGAACTGCTCAACGTGGCTATGGAAGTCAATTGCATACGGTACGAAATACCACGCTCTTGCAGAACAGTTGATTTTGTGTGCTGTCTCTCCCGAGACCAATGCAGTTAGGGGAGTAGGGTTGAGAGCTGGGCTAGTTGGTGAGACATCATTTAACCATATGGTGTACACTCTAAGCCGAAAAAGACTAAAGTGGGGTATGCCATTGGTCCTTTAGGGGTCTAAATGCGCTGCCACAGATTTTGAACCAATTTTGGACTAACTGCGGGAGTAACTGCAAAGGCTCAACTGTTACCCCAAGCACTTACTCCACTTGGTTTAAATGTTGGCCCCAGTAGAATGCTCCAGTGGGACTAACAGTTGAACCGTCTGGACCAATGGCAAAAAAAAAATGGCGACACTGCGTTTGTGCAGTATATTTTATGCTTTTCCAATTTAATCAGCACTGAAGATCATAGTATGTTATTCATGCAACACACACACACACACACACACACACACACACACACACACACACATACATACGCACTATTATTTCGAAGTAAAACACCGCAAACACTGACTACCCACGCTGTACTACAGAGAACAGACTTTCGGGTATATATAGCACAGTATTTTGACCTCCCATATAGTGCCAGTGGGCGACTTTTACTCGGCTTAACAAAACAATAAATATTGACACCGTAACGCGAAAATTTACATGGGCTTATTCGTAGCACCGAAGCGCATCGATCTTTTAATATGGATCCATCCAATCTTCAACATGCCTACAGCCCGAGAATATGAATTATCAGCTGGTATTCGATCATGTCGGCCAAACCAGCTTTCGCAGTGCTGGCGCACGAGTCTGCAAACACAAACATAGCAGCGGCGCTTGTGCGGGAAAGCCGGCGAAGCAGCCGCAGGCGCCCCGCCGATGCCATACCATGTCGGCTTGCCGACGGCGTCGCTAGGCTTACGACGAGTACGGCTAAACGACCGCCGGTGATCGCAACATGCGGCTCGCGTGGAATTTTCGTCGTCGTTATTTTATAGTCACAAATGAACAATAGGTAAGTGCCCCATGTTCGCTGTGTCTTACGGAGTGATGTAGATATCGCATACTTACAGCGACGAGACCGTTCGCAGGCACGGTTCTTTCATCGTGCTGGTAAGGCACAACCTGTGTACGCTGGCCGCACGATTAGTCGTATCCGCGATCGCCTACACGTTGGATTTTTGATAACGATTGTCGCATGGATAAAAAGACATAAGTTTGCCTGAGCTACTATTTTCGTGAACTTGTACGCGACATTTCCTTCACTTGTGCCGGCAATGCACTCACACCGGCAGCCCGCTTGATACCGATGACGTACGAAGCCTACTTTTCCTATATATCGCTTTGAACTTGTGGTCACTGTGTGGGTACACGACCACTGAGGAACAGCTTACCTTTATTAGCATTGTCAGTGTTCATCGTAGTTCGAACTTATTCAGCACATTAAAGCGAGTTCTCGGCATTGCCCGTGTTTGCGGAGACTTTCACTTGGCTTCGGCTCGCCCGTGCCGGCATGGTGGAAACGCGAGGGCACTTGCTGTGTGCACTGACAGCGTGTTGTACTACTTTCCTCTCATAACATCTTCTGTTCGTTTCATAGTGCTTCACTTTCACAGTGGCGTATAGCCTATTTCACTTGTTTTCACGATCGCCGACCACGCCGAGCATTGCAATGCTGCATCAACAGGAGGCGATTGCGGCGCAGTTGCCCTCCCCGTTGGTCCCTTCATTGCCGGGCGTTTGCGCAAGACACGCATTGTCACACATTTAGTCCCTGTTGGACGAACCGTTCGTCCATTGGTTTAACGACTGCAGTTAGTCCAACTTTGCCGAATTTCGGCTTAGAGTGTAGTAGCGCAAATTCACGGGAACAAAAAAGGACAAGAAAAGTAGCGAGTGTCGTGTTTTCTTGTCCTTTTTGTCCCCGTGAATTTGCGCTACTACACCACATGGTTAAATGCAGTTAGGGGACATCATCGCTCTAAGGAAATGTCCGGTTCGATGACTCTCTAATGTGCACAGAATGGCTACGAAGGACACCACTTTGAGGGAAGAGAAAGTGGCTCTGGATTACTTACATGGAGTTATGTGGATGAAGGTATATACTCCAGATAATGTTGAGGAGGAGCTTTGTTGGGTATTAGTTGCCTTTTTCTGGCGTTTGGAACAGCACGCTCCAAGCACCGGAAAAAGGCAACAAATACAGAGATCGATTTCGGTCACACTAAAATTTAGTCTTACAACTTGCCCTTGAAACATAGCGTACGAGTGTGTGCTTTGTTGCAAACCTCCTTGGTATATGCGTCTGCCGTTGCCCGTGGTGGAATTTCACAGCTACATATGTAGCCGCCTCACGGACGTAATCATTTTTCAAGGCATTGCTGCTACCGAACGTAGTGCTATATACTGAAAAGAAAACGGGACTTTAAATACTGTAATGGAAATGTGACGAAAGCATGGACATTGGCAGCAGGGGGGGGGGGCGAAAAGGGCACTTTCTCCCTAAAGCCTCACCGCACTTTCCCTCACCCAAGCTAGAGGCTACAAAATTCAGTTCGTGATGCCCTGTCTGCAACAGTGTATTTCACATTGAGCAATATGACGATGTCCATCTTTATATAATATACGCGGAATCACTGTGACGCCTTATGTGACGACTGTATACCGTTGAATTGTCGTTTACAATTTTAGTCATGTTTGTGAGACAAGTTGATCACTATTACGATATAGCTCAAAACGCTACGGGGTGTTGGTCTGTGACTACAATCAAATGTTTTTGGGAGATATGTCTGAACATCGATTTCTCTTCCTTGATCCGTGATTGCAGTGAAATATTTCTGGGACTTATGGAAAGGTGGACAGCGATTACTGTTCATGTTCATAGAATGTTCAATGCCTGTTTAACAATGTTTGACGTCTGATAGGTTTTGTTGGTATTTTACATACCCATTATGAAAGACGGCAAGGTAAACCGAAGTGCTCGCGGTTGTGGCGAATGTAAGCCTTCGTGCCCCGCCGCGATGGTCTAATGGCTAAGGTACTCTGCTGCTGACCCGCAGGTCGCGGGATCGAATCGCGGCTGCATTTCCGACGGAGGCAGAAATGCTGTAGGCCCGTGTGTTCAGATTTGGGTGCACGTTAAGAAACCCCAGGTGGTCGAAATTTCCGGAGCCCTCCACTACGGCGTCTCTCGTATACATATGGTGGTTTTGAGACGTTAAACACCACATATAAATCAAATCATTAATGTAAACCTTCGTCGCACTGCCACAGGTCCATGTATAGCTGCGGGGCACAAATCGTTCGCTCATTCAAACAATGTTTAGCCTGCAGGAAAGTCGGTCGAACGACTTCATTCAATGGCTTGCTGCCGATTGATCGCGCTTGGCCGCTTCGTTGCAGCACGCAAACAGCAAAAACAAAAAGGCTGTACGTCGTTCACTTCGTCGGACATGCAGTTCGGATGTAGGTCCTGCAGTCTTGAGTGTCGTTCATGTCGGGTGTGGTACACATGGCAACTAATCTTAACGTTCGCGACACTCATTGGTTTGTCTTATCTTATCTGAATGCAAATTACACGTTTAGGCAGAGCTGCGTCATTACTGAGTCCCACGCCCGTATTTGGGCAAGTTCGTTGGTGTCGCGGCATGATTCGTCTGTACACATAAAGTTCATTCAAGAACACATTTTTCTCTGTTAATTCACGAACACTTCTGCAACGTATACATCCGGTTCCTCGCTTACCCCTTTGGTGTTTATCGCGATCGTACATCTTTCGGGTGCAAGTGCCCTCAGTTCGTCTCCTTTGCACGCTGGACACACCTGTACCGGTTCTCGCATTTTCGACAGTTACGTCTGTTTGTGCGCATACAAGATTAGAATCTCATTACGCAGTTCTGTTTACCTTGCATGTGTGCGTTGTCGCTTTGCCAAGATTTACGGTCCAGTCTGATTAAGCAAGGAAGTCTCGTACGCAATAGTGCTTTCTTCTTATTTGAGAAAACCTAACCTCAGGTAGACAGTAAACAAAGTTAAAAAAGTGCACTAGGAAGTTTTATTCGACAGTGAATGGTGACATATATCATGGATCTAATTATAATGGCAACGCCACCTTATTATGTCACTACTTTGACATTAATAGGCTACCCTTACCGTGACAGACAGACAGACAAATAGACAGACAGATAGACAGACAGATAGACAGACAGACAGACAGATAGATAGATAGATAGATAGATAGATAGATAGATAGATAGATAGATAGATAGATAGATAGATAGATAGATAGATAGATAGATAGATAGATAGATAGATAGATAGATAGATAGATAGATAGATAGATAGATAGATAGATAGATAGATAGATAGATAGATAGATAGATAGATAGATAGATAGATAGATAGATAGATAGATAGATAGATAGATAGATAATGTTATTCTTGGTTGGCCCTCACAACAACCGATTTAGCGAGTGAAGAATTTGTACTCTTATTTATAATCCAGTTACTTTTTCCGTTTACATCAAGTCTAACCAAGCAACTCTTATGATCTACTCATTCTTTATACATAAGAGGCGTTCTCAAGACTTTATGAGCGCGTATTCAGAGAGGTTATTCTCGTTGGTATACAGTATTAGTGACTTGTGGTTCCAAATTTTTTTAACTAATTGTTCAAAATACAGGTTAAATGTAACATACTGAATGCAGACGATATAAACGGGTAACGGGACCACGCATATCAACACGCACGCATCCACCTACGCCAACACCGAAAAACAAACCCATTAGTCATCGCTGCACGTACGTCATCGTACGTGAGTCATCGCTCAGAGCATCCTTGATTGTCTTCTCTCTTCACATCCTTGCCTGTGGTGTGCACTCTGGAAGTTTCCCAAATCTATTCGTATGACCTCACACAGCTTTCTACAATACAATACTGAATTGTCTGCATCGATGGTAACAGAAAAGTAACTCTCATGCCAGGGTGCTTTTACGTTTCGCCAGTGGACCGATGGGACACCAAGAGCGATGAAATCGGGCAATCCACGGACTGCTCGTATATGCGTCGCATGAAGAAGTTCGAATTCACATGCACAACTCCTAGACTTATAAGGCCTTCAAGTTGGGACAGTCAGTAGCTGCGCTATGCTCGCTTCGTTCCCTTCCAAACGCGTTACTTACAAAATATCTGCAGACGAGTAGGAGTGAACACGTGCGCTGTAGTGCTGACCTACAAGCCTACAAACTGCCGCAAGGACGTGTTCTAGGGAGAGATAGATAGAGAGAGAGAGAGATAACAATCTTCTATGAAATTCCCGGAGAGCTCGCGAACAAATATTCGATATCGTGTATTTTCACTATCTCGTATAAAAACAATGTACTGTACTGCATGTGCCCCGTTTTCAACGGCCTCCATATCACTCCTACTGACCTCATCCCAGATGCCTTCGAGTTCCCAATCTTGTCGCACGATCTAATCTTCATTGCCCTCTGCAGCCCTTTTCCTCCGGTACACGTTTCATTACCCGCCATACTAATGCGTTGTGCATTATGTGCATTGCACGACAAACTCAACTTTTTGCAAGATCTACCACTGAATCTCGCATAGAGAGAGAAAGAAAGAGAGAGAGATAATTTGTTTACAGAAAGGTGGGCATGCCAGCCTGAGCTAGAGTTTGCTCTGGCCTGCTACTCTACACTGGGGAATCTCGTATAAGATAACCGATACATCGTTTCGATTTCGCAATCAATGCAGCTGCATATGTTTACCTTAATGGTGTAACTAACTGGTGCCTAGTGCAGAGACGCACGAGCATACCGTGCATCGATAGTGCATGTTAATGAACCCTGGCTGGTTGAATGTATTGCTGGCGCCCAATCCACTATCCCCTTTTCTATGGTGTTCTTCATAAGAGATAGAGATAAAATATGAATTCTACCATTTCCTATTGAAGCTGCATTTATCAACTTGTTTTTAGGAAAGTTTGCGTAGCTTAATGCCAGTTCGAGCCTAGGGTTCAGCGTTATCCGACCAGAGAGTTCGAAGTCTGCGCGCCTACATCAACTTCACTTTATTTGAATACATAAAAGAAAAGTGTTTCCCGGGACAAAGATTTCCTCCGAAGTGACATAACAAAACCAGCTCCCTTCGTCGCACCCAGTTTTCAATGTCGGGAACAGCCATCCACGGACTCGCTTAACGCAAATCGTACTTGTACACACATCGATCCAGTGTGACCTCCGGTAGACAAGGCGCACCGCAGGCGAAACACTGCACGCACTCAACACCGCACAGTGGGAACATCAACAACGCATCGAACCGTAGAAAGAGAGAGAAGCAAAAGGGGGCAAGCCGGCGTTCCGCTCTGGCAGCGATGCCCGCGCCTTCTTCAGTTCAACAAAAAGAAGAAGCGACAAAACGCGAGCGTGCACCCACCGACCACGACGGGCGACCGCCGCCGCGTCGCTGATCAGAGCTGGCGCAGAGCCGCTCGCGCGTCCGCGCGAATTCCGCATGGAGCGCACGTATGTGAACAGCGGCCGCGGCGCGCGCGCTACACAGAGGAAAGACGACGGCCTCGCTGATAAGCTTCCGCCGTCGCTGTTGCCGCAGTTTGGATAGAGGGCGAGGATGCAAGGGTCCCACTTTCTCGAGCGCTGCCGGCCTAGCCTTTGCCCGCCGCCGCGGCGGCGTTTTCCCCTTCGCTCGGCGGCTGTCGCCGCACCGCCGTCCGCCGTCGAAGAAGGGTGGTAGTGCACGGCAACCGATAGGCATCGCTGTGCGTGCGGTGCGGCCTTCTCGAAGAAGTTTAGCGATGCAAAAATCTATACGCTGCCGCTACTAAAGGGGGGTATCGTACAACGGAATAGGAGGACGCTGCCGTGCACGTATATATTATCCTTTACGGTGTGCGCGGCACCCGGCCGATCGACGAACCGTGAATTTCTCGGAAACGAGTCGCGGCTAAGCAGAGCCAAGTTTTTTGTTTGGGGGACGACAAGGGCGTGAGAACAAAACAGGGAGACGCGAAGGACGAGAAAGCCATTTAACAGGGAAGGAATCGCGTTTTTGCCTTAAATGCAGTTTGCCGGTTCGCATATTGGCACGCCTGCCCCTGCGCGTAATGTGGAAGGCCTCAATTTAGTTAGCGCAGGAGGGATGATGGTTCAATAATTGCTAAAGGTGTTTTGCACCATCCGCTTCCATCAGGACAGCCTATTGTTCTACCCGGTTCACTGTCTACCAATATTCTACCAAATGTCTACCTGTTTTAGTCTCACCTATAGATACTAAGTACAAGATGTCAAACTTACTAGCGGTGTATTTATTCTAGGTCGTTTAGGGACTACTAGATTTGGCATTCGCATGTTCGAAATTATAATTTCATATTGTAAACTATCTAACAGTGTATTCCACATTCAAGCGACGGCATGCCCCAAATGAGCGGTTCCACTTTCTTCCCACTGTTAATCGGCACTGTATGCATTGACTGTGACAGACTTCGTGCATAGACAATGCGTCCACTGCATAAAGATATCACCCGTTAAGTTGTGAGTGTTTGTGCAAGATGTTGTGCAGAGGTGGTGTAATTTACGGGAAATACATGGGCGTGTTTAGAAGACAGTGGTGCACCGCTGGACCACCTCACCACCTCGCCACATTAGCAGTTTAATGCGCAGTCGCATTTCGTTTCAGACGTGCTATTCAGTGAACCATGCATGCGCACGTACTCAGGCTTCCATGTCTGACCATATCTTTCTTCCTGTGCCTTCCACAGTGTTCATAGTTTTTTTTTTATCCTTTAATTGTAAAGTTGCACACGCTTCTGCAGGAGTGGGCGCGCATGCATGCCGTTCTTACAAGATATATAGTGGCTTCCAATCGATTAAGCCCCTTCACCGTGCATGTTGCGAAGTCCTAAGTGACCGTAACATCCATTAGCACCCTCAGGGTGGCTGATTGATGCGAGATCATATACAATCAACCAGCCCCCGTGTGCCACCGAAGCATGATTAATGCTGTTACGCAGTCGGTGGTCTTGAGAGCTCTCCTGGAGCGATACCGTCCGCTCTTTCGGTGTAGAGCAGGACTGCCCGGCACGGTGACCGATACTCCCTTCTCGTGTCTCGCTCAGCTCCACAAGAAGGTTCACGCGAGTTAGAGGAAGTAATGCAACCGATTGTATGCGTCTGCTCAGGCATGCGTCACTGTTTACGCGAGCTGCAGTTCTTGTCCACGGTCGTGGCACAGCGTCGTGGGAACACGTTGAGGTATGCAACGGTTTCGGATGGTCAGCCATGGGTGCTACTGGATGTCAGCCAGAGCGCGATAGTGTATACCCCTGCGTGTGGTGCGTTCGGAATTTCGTCCGATCGGGTTTGTTTTCTGCGTTTCAGTTCTTTTGTTTCGGGTCTAAGGCTGCCGTGTGACTTCGGTACGAGCACGCATGATCACGTGACTCTCTACTTCTTGTTCGATGCTTCGTTCCGGCTTCCCACGATTACGAACTTACGCAGCCTCCTCGCTCTCGGCTCTTACTTCGTCTCTCCTCATTTCAAAAGGTCGTGGTTTTTCATTACGCCTGTGCGTGTATCTGTATGTGTGTGTGTGCGCGCGTTTGTGAGGTTTTCAACCTTGGCGGTATGGTGTTACGTCACGCAACATGGCGCGTAAGTACTGAATGAAGCAAGAAAAGAGGTAGACAACCGACAGGCGATAATGAGCACGACTGCCGTATCAATTAGGACACCTCTACTGTGGTCCTGGCACGTCGCTCTTTTTTTTTTTTTGTACGCGTCAAGCAAGCTAGCGCTTACAAGTGTTTTAAAGTCGCAGTTTAGGGCCCCTTTACAGCCACGCATTATATCTTTGTTCATATCTCTAGTCTATTGAAATGGCGCTTTTTGGCCATCAACTGTCTCTTAAGCAATTTAAAACAACTCATCATCATCAAGGTCGCAGTTTGTAGATAAGTTACAAGAGCATAGAAAACAAAGTACGAGCACAACGAGACGAACAGTTCCGGATTGTGAACGCCTCTTCCGACCTGTCTCCCCCGCCACGGATCTCTAGTGACTAAGGCACTCGGCTGGTGGCACGCAGGTACTGAGATCGAATCCCGGCCGCATTTTTGATGGAGGCGAAACTGATTGAGGCCTGTGTGCTAAGACTAGGCTCACGTTAAAAAAACTCCAGGAGCTTGAAATTTCCGGAACCCTCTACTACGGCGTCTCTCGTTTACATATTGCGCGTTTGTAACGTTAAACCCCAAGCAATATGATTAATTCTGTAACTAGTTTCAATCTAACGCTTCCTGGCCGAGGAAGCGTAAGACTGGCCGAGGAAAGAATGAACCTGTAGTTTCTTTGTTTTTTTTCTTCTTCAATTTTCCGGCGAGCCGTTTCGTATGAGAAAGCGTGACCGGGCTGCACAATAGCGGCGAAGCGAGCGAGCTAGCGCGAAGCGACACAGCGCCATCGAATATGCATTCCGGTACAGCGACTTCCAAGGCGAAGCGCTATAGACGTGACACCTCGTGCAAACGGCCACCTCTCCTTCCTTCTTCCGTTCCTCGACTGGTGTGCACTTGGACCCGAAGTGCCGCCTCGATCGACGCAGAGAGAGCGATAGAGGGCAGTCGTTCCTGGGAGCAACCACGGCACACGGGGGAAGTGGGCGCAGATCCTTTTCGTATACGCTACAGGACGGAAGGACAGCACGTTGCGGAGTGCGCCATCCTTATCTGATCGGCCCAGTGGCGACGCGCTTCTTTAAATGAAACGCGGCTACACAGAAGCGATCGTGGTTACACACCGACTAGGTGGTATATAATGAAGTTGGGTAATTATATTACGTCTTTATGTAGCCCCGCCGCGGTGGTCTAGTGGCTAAGGTACTCGGCTGCTGACCCGCATGTCGCGGGTTCGAATCCCGGCTGCGGCGGCTGCATTTCCGATGGAGGCGGAAATGTCGTAGGCCCGTGTGCTCAGATTTGGGTGCACGTTAAAGAACCCCAGGTGGTCGGAATTTCCGGAGCCCTCCACTACGGCGTCTCTCATAATCATGTGGTGGTTTTTGGGACGTTAAAACCCTCATATCAATCAATCAGTATTATTAAACTATGGCATTCTTTCAATTCGCTTGCTGTTTCTACCCCTTAGTTAATAATCCTTGTCCTACATTATTTATACCAGTATCAACAGCAGGTCCCCTTTGACAGTTCTTATTTTGGTATGCGTATTATCTTTTTTTTTGCTTTGTACTGTCTAAATATCTTTTTTTGTGAGAAATGGGAAAGTCAACTAAGGAAGAAGGCGAGAAAAAAAAACAGACAACTTAATCTCGTGGAAATGAGGTAGACCCACAAACAAGCTGCGTAGCATCCTAAGTCACAGTCTGTGAGTGAGTAACTTTGTTCAGTTCGTGCTGGTTATCGGCCATCCCGCATAAGAGTTGGCCAAGAGACTCTGTCTCACAGCACCTTCCTTGGACTACTGGATCCAGTTGAGTCCTAAGCTGAGCGTCCGCCAACACACCCGAAGGTCTTCATTGGAGGCTGCGTCTCTCATTTTGCCAATTAGTGCTGCACACTCCCTGATAACATGCCGCGAGTCTTGCCCTGATACAGCAATAGTTGCACGGGTTGGTCATATACAAATCGGCCTTCAATAAATTTCTATTAGAAATTATTCTTAAAGTTATTTCGAAGTAATTTCGTTCTTTTTGACAAGTTACTGTTTTCTAATGCCATCACTTCCGGCCAGCTGTCAATTTTCATGGTAAATAATTACGTTAAGGTTATACCAAAGAGCTAATTAATAATCTAGTTATAATTTAGTAGTTTTGCGATGTCGGCATACCATGCAGGCAGCTGCATTCGGCTTACTGATAATCCCGCGTATATGTCGTAGTGCATATCCAAATGAGAAAGAGAACCATGGAAGCCTTCCAGAGCTTCGGAGAATATAGCGCTACTGAGGCAATGGTGACTCTGCCTCTCAAAAATGACACCAACGTACGAGAACGTACGCACCTGAACGCAGCTACGATCATCCGCTCTACGGTCTCGCCTCCACTTCTTTTTTTTGTTGTTGTTGGTATTTGTTTCTGAAAGTTTTTCGGATAAAAGGCTTACTTTGTGAATGAAGTGAAGTAGAATCGCCTGTGTACAATGAATTTTTTCTGCAGTTTTTGAATGATTGTTTAGCCAAATACAATACAATATGCTAGAGCACATATAGAGGTTTTGCGGAATCACATGAGCCACTTGTCTTTTGGAAACGCGGTGTGTTGCAGTGAATAGTTTGCTGCTGGGATGATTGTCAATTCGGGACGGCTCAGTGCTCTCCCATAGTAGAGTACCCTGTATTCCAAATCGGTACCCACTTTTTCTACCCCCCCCCCCATCAATTTGGGACGGCTCAGTGCTCTCCCATAGTAGAGTACCCTGTACTCTAAATCGTTACCCACTTTTTCTACCCCCCCCCCCCCATCAATTCGGGACGGCTCAGTGCTCTCCCATAGTTGAGTACGAAGTACTCGATATTGTTAAACATTTTTATTTAAACACATCATGTCTTGAATTGTCTGCTATGCGGAGGGGGGGGGGGGTGCACACCACTTCTCCGTATGATAGGGGTACATTACTAATGCAGTACTTTTGTAAGTGCGTTCCCTAGAAATTTCGGTGTTGACGTTGATTGCGGGCAATATCTAGGAGCAAATCAATTTCAAAAAAAAAAAAAGAATTTTCATTTCATACGGGCTCCTGCGCGAGAAGCAGCTGTTGTATCACAGGTCCACACTTGAAACTGCTTCAGTGTAAACATAACGAAAGATAACAGTGAAGTGTTATATAGATAAAGGGGTGTCATTAGCGTAGTGTAATATTGCGTAGAAGAGGCGTCGAATCTCGCCGGGCGTTAACACACGTGAACCAGCGCAATCAGTGGTTGGTTTAAAAGCCCGCCAGTTATATAGCGCACAAGCATAATTAATTATCGTTATCAATAGCGATGTGGTTACGTAGAGGTTACTTCGCTGTGAAGCGGGGAAGCTTGGGCAAGTTGGTAGGACATAACTGAATGCAGAACAGCGCAACCTAGAAGTAGTTACTTCAGTAAGTACGGAAGCGAAAAAAAGAGGACAGAAAAGAGCGCTGGCTTTCAACCTGAAAGTCGGCGCTCTTTTCTGTCTTTCTCTTTTTTTCTCGCTTCCGTAGTTACGAAGTAACTACTTCTAGGTTGCGCTGTTCCTGTATTCAGTTACTTCGCTGTCTGACTCGCAAAAACAGTATCCGAGTCGGCGGCATATTTTCCAGAGAGTCAAGGACATCCTAGCCTTCAGGGTACCACTTATCAACCCAAACCGATTCACTCTTCCACTTGTATGCCCCTTTTGTACGTCTGTGACTGAAATGCATATTGAAATGCATATATATGGTCTCGTAGTTGTGGACTCTGTAGGTATGGTCATCATCAGTAGCAGCTGCTCTGCGCCCCGATGCCGGCCACGTGGGTTAGAAGGTATAAGGGAAGCCTTAGCGACGCCACCTTCCATGCGTGCACGTGCATTTGCACGCCAACGCGCTCATTGCATCCACGAATGCACGTGCTCAGGACACGGCCGCGGCTCCAAAGAAGCCCGATGCGCCGGCGCGCAGATGAGCCGTCCGTCATCCAGAGCAGTTCTCTCGTTGATGTGTGTGTTGTACGGGCTTGACACTGAAAAGGGCCCTCCCTTCGTGGCCTCGCGTGTGGGGTTCTTTATGCCGGCGCGTGTACAGGCGACGTCTTTATAATTGCTCGAACACCTCTGTGGTATTTGTAGTGGAGAAGAGGCGTGAGTCGGCACCCCTTTGATATAAAATTGGCGATAAAAATGTCCCGGCGACGCTTATCGTGGATCTCAGATAGCACCGGTGGTTGTAGACCATTAGCGATCGTGTGACCGGGAAAAGTGAGATGTAGCGTTTGTTTGTACTCGTCCTTGCTCTTTTTTTTTTATCTCTGTAACTTTCGAACTCCCATATCTGTTTCCTTAATGTGGGGTAGTAGTAGCCCTTCCTCTTCCTACTGTTTGTTCCTTCAAGTGTTCTTCACATTTTGGTCCATACACAGGTGCTCAATCACAATCCACAGGTGTGCAATCCCCAGCTGCTCAATCACAGGTGCTCAATCACATTTCCGTCCAACCACAGGTGCACTGCGGAACAGCTCCAGAGCAAAATAAAATTTATTCTCTCTATCTCTCTCTCTCGGCCATAACGCTTTTCCAGCCTCACGATCCAATTCCTGAGCTGTATGTTGACACGCACTGTTGAAATAATTATGAATGCATTAGTCGCGGTTTGCAGTCTCACTCGTCAAGCATGTTACGCCTGACTTTTGTTAACAGGACTGCCCAAAGTTCTTAGGTGCCTCGTCAGACGAAATATTCAGTTTTATTATTACTTTAGAGTGACGGAAGATACAACCACTTTGTGGACACTTGTGGTCATTGGTAGACCGCGAGTGGTTCCATCCATCCGTCTGCTAGTCTGTCCGTTCGTCGATCTAGTGAACACTCCAATACAGCGTTCTCCCATCTCGCAACCCCTGTGGCACATACCCGCTCTAGAGCAGGTATGTGCCACAGGTGGCTACATACATACATACATACATACATACATACATACATACATACATACATACATACATACATACATACATACATACATACATACATACATACATACATACATACATACATAGGGACAACAATAATTTTTACGACGGACAATGTTGCATCTTTTTGCCATTAACTGTTAGTCATACTGCTTTGTGAATGCCTCCTTTGATATAACTCGATCACGTGACCTCCGAAATGATGAATGCGCTGCTGTGCACAATTTCAAAGGTGGCGGCGGATTCATCAAGCTATTGTCTGTTCCACCTAAGGAGCCAAAAGAATTAAGAAGATGAATAGATTTATTTATTCATCGCCACAAATGATGGCGGAAGGACCATTCATGCGGGAGTTCCAGCCATGCTGAGCTAATGTGGAAGAATGCGTTGAAATTGCTTGTTTGCGAATATCTGCTCCACGTGATTTGTCGTTGGTCCATCTTACCGGAAACCTTTTTACTAACTGCTTCTTTCCTGCACATGCTGTTACACGTTCGCAAATGGCAGGGTCGCATTTCACTTTCCATGGCTTTGCGTAGATAAACTGCTAAGGCGGACGTGCCGGTTGCGAAAAGAATTATGATAAAAAATGCCGGGTGTACGCGCAACCATGATTGATTAGTGTTGCGTTAGTGTACGCGTTAGTGCTTCCCGCTTCCTCGTGCTTTTCTGTTAATCCTTCAACCTATACATAGTAGACAAACGACAGCTGTAGCTTCTGCCAGACACAGTTGTACCTGTGACTCTATATGTTGGGCTCTTGTTGTTGCGGCTCTTGTTAGATCACATGCAGCAAGAGATGCAATCATTTGATTGTATTTTTTACTGTATATCATCTTCAATAGTGTTCATTTCAGAGACTGAGCAGACCCAAAGATGCTATCGTAGTTTGTGGAATGTTGTATCTGCATTGTATTTGTAGTTTTCCTCGTTTAACTGCTGTATGCCAGAATCGTGATTGGATGCTTCACTCTTTAGTAATCCGCTCATACGTAATGCCCTCCGGGGCATTAAAAATGAAGGAAGGATTTAAATGGGATTTAACTTAAGGAAGGCGATCGTAGGAGAAAACAAAAAGCATAGACGTTGGCCAGTTCAGAATAATCGGTATGCAACCCTTCACAGAAGACAGAGATGGGAATGCCAGATTGAAAGAAGAGAACAGAAAGAGAGAAAGAGTGGGTACACGTATAGCGTACGTTATACTGGACCTCCGTAAACGCAAAGCCCCCGTAACGTTCCAGCTGTCCACCGTGGCGGAGCAGTGGTTAGGGTGCTCGACCTCGTACTCGAATCGAAGGTCGCGGGTACGATTCCTATCGCGGTTGTCACGTTTTGGTGGAGCCGTAATGCGGAGGCCGTGTATTGTATACGATGTCAGTGCATATCAAAGAACAGTGACTGAATGATCGAAAACTTCTGGAGCCTTACGCGCTATACGTCTCTCATAAACATAGCTCGGTTTTTGGTACGTGAAACTCCAGATGTTGTCGATTGGTACGTAAAACTCCAGATATTGTCAATAGCAGGCGAGGATGTGACCGATTGGCATAATCGAACGCTTGAGTTGCCCCTGCCGCAGCAGCTGGCGAAGCACGTGTCCCGGTTGCGCACTTCGCGAACACCTGCACTGTGCACGGCAACGTCCCTGGCGCGCGCTCGTGACACGACGCAACGGCACGTCTTGGTCTTTTTATCGCATCACGCCGCGTGCGGTATGTGACTGCGCCCCGGTGCCGGTGTTTATACATTTGTTGCGCCTGTGGAACGCATCGCTTCGGCTGAATCGGCCCGTTGTTCGGAGTGGAACAACACGCGTTACACAGTTGACGTTAGGTATTAAAGCGTCAGACTTCCGCTAGCACTGATGCACCTATTTGTAGCCAGGTCATACGCAGGCCTGTGGCTCGTAAAACAGATCGGATACTTTGTAATCTTCCTTTTAAATGGGACAGAGAACATAAAACGACGCAGATGCTTGCCTAGTTTGCGTTAAGACAAAAAATAAAGCTGAACAGGTGATGCAAGATGAAGTGGGCGGTTATTCAGTGGTTTAATGAACTACAGATTTATTCCAATCGAATTAAAACGCACCCGAGAAGGTAACTGATTGGCGGATGTAATAAACACGCCTCTATAGCCAGCAACCAATTAGCAGCGGCTTATCTCGGCTACGCCAGGATAAACGTATTGCGTGAGCTAGGCACGGGCGGACTAGCGAGAAAGCTCAAGCGAGTCAAGTGCCACCCTACTTCTGGCACGCCAATCCAGAAGCTTTCGGGTCTTCTCCGGCACGCTAATTGGGCGCCATGTGACATCACTGCTCTTCGGGCATGCGTATCACGGCTTTCGACACAAGCCGCGTGAATTTGATGGCTTGTCGAAAACGTTTCCATGCACGCCAAACTAACTATCGGTGCTGGATTTCAATTTCATGTCCCTCGGTTCCCGAGCTTCGAGTTCAGTTCCAGTTTATTTTTAACCCAGCGTACAGTGACATCACGGGCTGTGTTCGAAAATTCTCGACGGCTTGAAATCGCCCACTGGATATAGCATTTAACAGATCGTCGTACAATAAAAGCTGACAGTTCACGAAGCACCTAATATAACAAAGCAGAGCAGTGCAAGAGTTGTCGCTTCGCTAGCCCTCACGCTGCTAGAAGATTTGTGCAAATAGTAGACAACGACCACGACGGAAGGGCGTTCGTTATTACGCAGCGCTTTCACTAGGTTCGTCTTGGATTTTAATCCCCCACCAAGGTCAATCTTTCGAGAGCGTTGATTTGTTTGTGTGAACCAAAGCTCCTTTGCATTTCCTTGGTATGTCAACGTGCCACAAGCCGGAAGATCAGAATGACAATTTTATCCACTTTCGGTGGGCTTATGGGTAACTTATGTGCCAACGGATAGATGATTTGTAAGAAGAGAGCTGATTTTTAAGCCCTCAGTACACTTTAAATAATAAATCTGTGCTTTTTTTTTTAGGTTTAGTCTGGCACAAGTTGTACATTTCACTGGCATCTGCAAGCCTGGGCCCAGCGGGGGCGTAATTTTTGTCGATGTGGCCTTATCAAGTGAGAGGCCCAAGGGACGGCTCTCAGCTCTCCCATTGTAGAGTCCCAAGCACTCTAAATCGCTAAACACTTTCTCTAAACATATATTTATTTTTATAGGTCACAAAACCACGATATGATTATGAGCGACTCCGTCGTGGAGGGCTTCCGAAATTTTTGACCATGTGATCTTCTTTGACGGGCACTTATATCTCACAAGACACGGGCCTTTCAGATCGCCTCCATCAAAATGCGACTGCCGGGATTGAAACCGCAAACCTTTTGTCGACAGCTGGGCCCCTTCAGTACAAGTTAGTCCAGTTTGTATGCAGTGCCATAACCATAAAAAAATCACCGCATATCCACGCAGTGAATGACGATGAGTGGGGCGAAGCGTCTGTTTGTTCGTTCTAGCTTCCGTCCATCCGTCCGTCTGTCCGTCCATCTAGTACAACCATCTCGCATCTTTTTCATCATATGTTCACCATATACATGTACCGCTATCCAGCGGACATTCTGACGACTAAGTGACAGGTGGCTACTGCTACAAACACGAGACGTACGACCCACGGCGGAAGGAGCTTCGCCCCTATAGAAGTTGACCTACGTCGTAAGCGGTATGATCGGCTGACAGTGCCGAAACCAGCTGCGGGTGTTCAACGACAAACACGCGCTGGCAAGAACTCATAAACAAGAAAGCTAGACGTTGTTCCTTTTCTGACATTGCCATGAAAAAAAAAAAACGTGTGCTCGCATGTGGTCAAGCGTGGGGTCCTTCCAGGAGACGTTGCTTCCGTCCACAGACCACAGCCATTGTCTTTCTTTCGTCGGTCTCTCAGTCACTCTTGCTCTTCTTTTATTTCTTCCTACTTCCCGCTCAAACTCTTCCGTGCGCCTGCTTTGCTCGCGCTGGTGGATTGATAGATAGCCATTGGCACGCGGCGTGGGACTCACGAATAACCTTCGCCTAAATCAGCAATAAAACTTGAAGGTATACAGTAACGTGCATCATCTATCCGAACGTGGAGAGATAAGACGAACGCTGCTAGTGTTCCGTTTGTAGTACATATTCGCAAACGCCGATATGGTCTTCGCTGGTGTGGGGAATCTCAACACCCCACTGGAGGGCGTTGCTTGCGTTCACGTTGCGTAACTTACAAACACTCATATCTCTTCGATATCGGCTCAACCGTCCGCGGTACCACAGCGGCGTCGGTCGGTCGGTCGATCTCTCGTTCACCGGCGAAGCAGCGCCAGTAGTCCGGCGTCTCCTCCAACCTTCTCCTGCTCAGCAATGCGCGCGAAGGAGACCTGTTGCGGCTTCGGGCAGCGGTCGAATATAGGATCACCGTTTCTCCGCAGCAGAAGCACATGTTCGTTCTCTGTGTGCTTGTGTAGTGTGTGTCTGTACGTGCTGGCTGGTCGGTGGGGGTCTCCGCTGAGCTGGGCAAAGGTATGGTGGGGGGGTTGCAGATCGCGCACCGGGGGAGACCTTTAATCGAGCTATAGGAAGCACACCGCGAAGCGAGAGCAAGAGAAGTCCATGCCGCCCGTGCTGCTGCGTGTCTGGCGGCCGTAAATAAGGCTCCCCGGCAGGGCAGCGCGCGGCAGGAGTTGGCGGGGGTTTCTGCTGCTGCTGTCGTCCCAGCTTTCTTGCCCGCCGGAGCTTGCCGCTGTCGTGACGGGCGGCAGGCGCCATCCGCGGCGGACGCAAGCAGCGGACATCGGCGACCTCGCCGTACCCGTGTCTCGATGCAGTTAAGCATGCTGTTGCCGAACCCGCGCGGATGGCCCACAAAGGAACGCTCGGCATTCCGCTGCCGGCGGCAGCGAGAATTCGCATCGCCAGTGCCACCACCACGCCGCTGCTGCATCGCCGAGCATCCGAGGCAGGGTTTCGACTTCGCGGCGCGCTAGCCGCGCTCTCGCCCTCTCTTTCGCTGCCTCCGCTGGCGTCACAAAAGGCCGTCCACGCCGCACGTGCGAAGAAAGCGATCGCAAATATTGGGACACGCAGGTGCGCCAGCTGCGTGTCCGGCTGTTTGCGCACGGGCTTAAGCCCTCCTCCCGCTTGTTCGCTCCCTCCCTCGGCCGCTCGCCGGCGCTGCTGTCCGAAGACGGGTGCGTTTCTTGTTGTTACTTGTGCCGGAAAAGGGGGGAGGGGGGTATCTCTGGCCAGGTTTTAGGTGTCCTCGCGGGGGTGTTGCCTTCGGTTCTACAATCACTGCCCCTTTCTTTCGCCTTTGCATCGCCTTCTACCAGCAGGTAGGCAAGCAGTGCCTCCCCCCCTCCTTCCCCTTGAACTTCTGTATACATGTCAACAGAAACGAGATCCCTAATTTCCTCTCGCAAACCGACTTTCCTTCCTTCCCCGCGTGCTTACCTGCCTGCCCACCGGTGAGACCTTCTGCGGTCGAAGGGCGTGCGGCAATGTCTGGGACTGTGCATGCAAGCGTGGCTGTTTATCCTTCTACACCCCCCCCCCCCCCCCCACCTTCTCTTGTCCTGTTCTTTCCATGCGTCTTCTTTTTCGCTTTGATTCCTTGGGCATTCTTTATCGGAGCAGAAGCCGAGTAAGGCCAGGCATATCGCCGGCACATCCCACGGACCTGCGCGCTTGGGTTCTCCTCGGCGCCCATCCAATGTGACCAGGTTGTTGGCTTTGGTGGCAGGAAAGGGATTATGCTTTATAAAGGGTGGAGAATGAAAGAAAATAAAGCGGAGGCACGATCGATGTCGTTTTCTCTTTGCTCGGGATTCCGTGGAGCTTCTTTTTTATGCATGACCTGTTCGCATTCTTTCGCATTTGAAGGTATGCGCCAGTCTTTTTTCTTTTTCGCTTTTATGTTGCTGTGCATTTCTCGTTCTTGTCGGCAAATTTTTTTTTCTTCCACGGGACTCGACCCTTTCCTTGAAAACAGCTGCGTGTCACTCGCGGGGTCTGAACTAGGCGCACAGCCAACAAGGCGTCCATGCCTTGGTCCTGCTGACGGCCCGATGCTCTGGCGACGTCTATGTCATTGTATAACTTCACCGTAAGGTCTCGAATATAAAAGCTGAGGAAAGTGTCCTATTGTAATGAACATTGAACGTAATAAAGCACTGGCCTGGTGGCCGTGCCAGTGCATCATGTCCTTGAAAGAGATACATTTTCTTAGTGCGCAGTGAACGTTTTTAGGAAGAAGACAGATAGGACAGAGCGACAGAGTGTGCTCTGTTCTGTCTGTATTTTTCCTAGAAACGTTTCCTGCGCACCAAGAGCGTGTATCTCTTTAAAAAATGCATTACCAACCAGCCCAAGTAGCCACTCTTTTGCACCATGTTCCACAAAAAGGCATTTTATTCGACACACCGTTTGATTCGAAGTACATTCGCAGGAGCCAGGACACGCATTGACAGACATGTACTTAGGTCGCAGTAGTGTCCGTAAAGCTGGGTGCCTGATAATCACGACGCTGGTCATACCATTGCAGCAAGCGCGTGCTTTCTGACTCAGGATAGGAAAGGCTGTGAACGACCTGATCATGGAGCTGTTCAGCAAGCATGTGTGACTTTTTGTGTGGACCTGGTGAAACTAAGGCATGCTCTGAAACATGCTGGTGGCATGCTCTGAAACATCCTCTGAAACATGCTTTGAAACATGGCATGCTCTGAAACATGCATGCTCTGAAACATGCTGGCATGCTCTAAGGCATACTGGTGAAACTAAGGCTTGTTCAAGATCACAGTGAAAGTTTGAATGACAAGTCTTCTCTGAACTTGTCATTACGATGATTAAAGTGTTCCTGTCAAAGTACAAGTCGTCGTAAAAGGTGACTGCAAGTGTGTTACACAGGAAGTCGAATGGGACAGTTCTATGCCGATGCGACAGCGGCTGAAAATAGGCCAGTGCATCCAGGACTGATGTTTCAGATTGCTTCAGCTGCAGGTGGCAATTTCGTGCCGTTGTACAGTGGGGACGTCAGGTGCACATGAACACTCGTTCTTGTACGTTTTGCTCGGTGAAAGAAACTAGAGAAAGACAACAAAACTCAATCAATGCAAGGTGATAATGCTGATTGATTGTGGGGTTTAACGTCCCAAAACCATCATATGATTATGAGAGACGCCGTAGTGGAGTGCTCCGGAAATTTCGACCAACTGGGGTTCTTTAACGTGCACCCAAATCTGAGTACATGGGCCTATAACATTCCGCCTCCATCGGAAATGCAGCCGCCGCAGCCGGGATATGAACCCGCGACCTGCGGGTCAGCAGCCGAGTACCTTAGCCTCTAGACCACCGCGGCGGGGCAATGGAACGGTGATAGGTTATGCTTCTATCCCTGTCATAGTGGACTGTTTTATTACGTCATTATATTTGGTGTCAGCAGTATTATTTGTACAGTTGCACATACGGATCGCCTACGTCCCGTGTCGGCAAGATTTTGCTTTGTGGGTGCAAAACTGTGTTGCATGGTGACTGGGAGAGGGAGAGAAGTGTTGGTGTAGCTTGGGTGGGGGCAAGTGTCTCTTTTGCATCCCCCCTGCCAACGCCCATGATTTACGTATTTTAAGGTGACAAAGCTAGTTTTAGCTATAGCATACATCCTGTTACCTGCCACGCCTGCGCAAAGGAATGAGGCAATGCTAGAGAATATAGCGATGAACATTGATGCTGACGACAAAAAGAAAGTGGTAATTATGGCCTTCCCGCTGGCAGCCGTTGTGGAGCAAGCACTAACAGGAAGCTTCCTTTTATCTGCATCTTGTGATTCACCATCATCGTTATCAGCCTGACTGCATCCACTGCAGGACAAAGGCCTCCTCTATGATCTGCCAGTCAACTTGATCCGCTTGTGATTATGCGTCTGCTAGATACAACTTGATGGCAACTGGACCACACCGACTTGAAAATTCGACGAAACCATAGTTTGGGAAACTGTTTACTCACTCCACCAATATGAGTCATTCAAAAGTACATAACTTGCGTGTCGGAAGTCAAGATTTGATTCTGGACCATTCTAGGATAAGATGGGTGAGGTCGGCGTTTGGTTTCTCGTCCATAAGATCGAGTCATTCCCTTAAAAAATGAATGGGCGCCCCTGGATTATTTGTAAACAAACGAAGAGGCTGCAAAGACCGAGCACGCACACAGTGGTCATATGGGTCTTGCTCTTGCAAGATGTCCATCAGCTTGACAACGAGATTCGATCCTGGGCGCATTGCGCGTGCACCGGATGATGGTGTCGTAATATAGTGGCTCTGGTGTAGCGTATATCTTGGTTAAGCGAGGAGCAATAAACGGGACAGAAACGGGACAGAAACGGGTCGCAGTTAGTAGCCCTCGTCCCGTCTCTCTCAGCTATCCCACTTATTGCACGTCGCTTTACAAAGAACTCAATTTCTGAACCTCCTCTAAAAAAAGTCGTCGCTACAGCGTATTTCCGGCAAATGCACGGAGCGTACCCTCTCCTGGCCCGGATCTTGCACCCAGTGACCTTGCTCCGAACACTATACTGTTGCAGCAGCGGTGGCAGCGTCAAGCCTCGTTTAATTGCCTCTCACGTGCGGCAGGCACCCACGCGTCCACCGCTAGAAAAGCGCGAAATGGAAAAAAAAACAAAGAAAAAAGAACCGTGTTTACGCTCGCTCGTTCACGTCCTGAGAGTTGCGCAGCAAGTTACCGTATATACTCCTCTTCAAAAGCCCCACTCTGTGTGGCAGAAAAGTAGCCCGTACTCTAACCTGAGCAGATACACGTCGACTTGGATCATCACAGGTGCAAAGAGAAATTCAGCATGCTATGCACACTTTTGACTGGTTATGTTATGATTTGCCTTCTTATAGAAATGTATTGTTCGCTCCGCAAGCTACGCTGTAGTACAGTGTGCTTGCAAAAGCGTTGGAACGGTTTAATCTTGAGTAAGTTCATTTCACGCGGTAATTTGTTCATTTCGCGCGGTGATTTCGTGACGTGCGCTTATCAAGAAGGCATTTGTGGGCCTGTAAATATTAAGCTTATCTGTGGGAAGGCGCAGCAGAAAGATTACAGGCTGAAATGTTCATATATATATATCAGCTGATAGACTTTGCAATCAGAGGACAGACTCGCATATTCTTTAGCTTTTAGTCTCGCGAGGCGTGATATGAGCAATGATTCTGTGAAAACTTATAATCGAATGTATTCGCCGCCACCTCGATCGCCTCTAATGCGATTGTGTTCCAGTTCTCGTGATTATGCGTCCCCCAAACGGCAGGTACCTCGTTAGCAATGCGTAGGCTGGAAAGCAACAATGAGGCGTGACAACGCCGCAATAATTTTAAGAACAATTGTGGCGTTTCGTTTACTTAACCGCGATTAGGAATCGCAAAAGCACGACTAGCGACAAACGGGGAGCGGTGTGCTGATACCATCTTACACGTGCACCGTACTTCCGTGAATCCTTAGAAGGCTTCGTTTCCCGGTGTTTGTGACGCTCGTATCGACGCGATTGCGTAGTCATCGATAACTGGCTATTTATTTATTTATTTATTCAGGTTACCCCCTAAAGGCCCTCTAGAAGAGGGTATTACATAGGGGTGGGGGGGGGGGGCAATACAATATGGTTTACAGCAAGATACAGTGCAACCTGACAACCGCAACAAAGCGCAAACCATGAATACGGGCAGCAATTGCATGGCGTTATACAATAGTTAAAAAACGAAAGAAAACGAAACAACAAAAACAAAAAAATATTTACTTAGTCACCGTAGTGCGCATGAGGTCTGAAAATTTTACCGAGTCTTTCTCGGTGGCAATATGTGCAGGCAAACTGTTCCACTCAATAATAGTGCGCGGGATGAATAATTGAGCGAAACGAAGTGTGCGAGATAGCGGGCGTTTGACTTTGTTAGGATGATCGCGACGGGGAAAGATGGAACAGGCGGGATCAAAGAAACTGTCATGTAATGATGGGTGATTGTAAAGTTTGTGGAAAAGTGATAGGCGTGCATATTTCCGACGAATGGCCAAATCCTGTAGCTCAATGATAAGAATACTATTTGGGAATTTACCTACCAAAGCCGCCATGCGATAACGAGAGACTCTGTAGTGGAGGGCTCCGCAAGTTTCGCCCATCTGGTCTTCGTTAATGTGCATCGACATCGCACACTACACTCTATACCACTTAGACTCCCCCGAAATGTGACCGCCGCTGTCGGAACCGAACCCGCTACCTTAGCGTCAGCTAGTCGAGTACCGTTGCCACAGATTCAACGTGGCGGACAAATTAAAAAAACAAGGCAGAAACGAACCCTCCTCGGAAATGTTTTTTGTCATCGTGCGCCAGACGCGTTCGTGGCCTGCCTCTCTGCAAGTAGCGCCGCGTTAGCCGTGCCTATAGGTCGTCCTAGCCCGAGGTGAGGGGCGCGAAGGTCGGCGACTCTCTCTTTTACGAACGAAACCCGCTTCACGTGGTCTTCGCTCACTCGGCTGGCACGTCGACGTCGATGCACCACTACAACGAGCTTTGGGCCAAGCAAACCGAACACCCAAACGGAGCACGGCACCCAGGCAAGTACGCGACGTTGCACCCCCCCCCCCCCCCTTGATAGTTGGCGTAACGTTGATGCTGCCTGCGAACCTCGCAACATTCTGCAAACTGTAGAAGTGTGCAAGCTTGGACGACTCGGTTTTGGTTCCTTACAGCGTGTAAAACGAAGAGCCTAAGCTCCACGTCCCACGCACTCGCGGGTTGAACGTGATTACTTGGTCGAGTTGTAGGAAATCGTAGACGCACAGTGAAAGTGATTTCACTTCTTGTTGTACTGATTAGACTAGCAGTTATCGTTTTCTGCGCATGTATATATTCTGCTCTTCTGTAAAATAAATATCCGTTGGACAGCGTCGCTCTTTTTTTTCTACATTGTTCTTTTTTTTGTCTTTTCTGTCCCACCGTCATGCACTGTGTTATACGCCATCACGAACTGTCTGAAGAAGGGGGGCGCGCCTTGCTCGTTGCTTCGACTAGCCACGGGGTGGGGGGGGTGGGGGAGCGGGAAAAGCCGATCGATGCTGCCGCAGCGGCGTCCGGGCTTGGCTTGGCTTGGCGCGCGGATCTTCCATCAGGGCCCTCCGTTGCCGCCGGAGTAGAGCCGGTCCGGCGCGGCAGTGGGTCCCGCGATAAGGCCACCTCAAAGGCACCGCCAGTCCGCGCGAGACAATGCGCCGCCGCTGCCGCTACATTCGGCTGCCGGCACAAGCGAGATGTTGGTCGGCAAGGAGAGGCCGAGAGGAGGGGGGGCATTGCGCCGCAGTTGTCAGGCTCGCCCGCCTTGCCTGGATGCGCAAGATTGCTCCGCGTGCCGGCAGCCCTAAGCCTAGGGGACATCTCTCCGTCGAAGTTAGTATACTACTCACCCCCGGTCGTTCGCTCCAGGGGGGGCCGCCCCAGTGTGTCGTGTAACGCAGGTGCTGCGCGGACCCGGGGGCACGTACGGAGGGGGGGTGGCTGTGATGAGGGGGCGTGCTGAGTTTACCGAGGAGGAGGGAAACGGTGCGGAGCTGGGCAAAGGCAACAACGGGACCGGGAGCGACGTTCTGGTCAACAGCGACGCACCTCGCGTCACGGGTCTGTACGCGGTACGAAACACGTGGCTCTGGGTGCATCGCTTATAACGCCCCGTGGTATGCGGAGGAAGATCGTCCTCCACCTGCGCGACCAGCGCGATGTCCGATGCGACCGCGGGGAGGCGTTGGAGAAGGACCGAGGGAGAGACGACCGCGGTCGGTCGCTGTTGTGTTTGGTGGGTGTATGTGTGTGTACGCGCGTGTACATCGCCTGAATTCCACGTGCTTCCTTCGAAGCGAGCCAGAATTCCGCGGGCCGTTGCCCCCGTTTCCATTCGCCTGTGCGTTCGTTCGATGTCCATAGTCTTCGCATTCCGCGGAATCTTTGGCGTGTGCTTGTCCGCGTCTCTCGGGTCTGTTTAGATCAAGCCGCCGTCGTTGGAGCGGAAGAAAAAAAAAATATAGCAGTGAGCAGCCCAGACGCAGCCGATTTTGCTGCTCTGTCGAGTAATGTTCTATAGGAAACAAAATTAGGCACAAAGCGCCTGAGGCGGTCGTTGATCGCCGCGCCGGGTGGGCTTCCTCTGGTGTTAGCCATGTTGTGTCCTAGTGCTTGAGCACCGATCCCGGCGTTGCACATTAGCCACAACTTCAGGAGAAGGTGGAGCTTTGAACACATGGGAAGTTCTTGAACACGAGACGTTGCTTAAGCTAATGTCTCAAAAAGTGGTCATGTCAAGGCATCACTGCTGTTCAAAAATTTTTCGTCACTTGACAGATGATGATACACTGACGCCTATTTCCAAATACGAAGTTGATTTGATTGATATGGGGGATTTAACGTCCCAAAACCACCATATGATTATGAGAGACGCCGTAGTGGAGGGCTCCGGAAAGTTCGACCACCTGGGGTTTCTTTAACGTGCACCCAAATCTGAGCACATGGGCCTACAGCAAATCCCCCTCCATCGGAAATGCAGCCGTCGCAGCCGGGTTTCGAAGTTGAGTTTGCTGATTAGGACATATAGAATGATTGCAACTCATGATTTACATATAGCGCACGAACACCGGATCTGCTCGCATCGCTGATCTGGCGGTAACACGTCACAGTTGCATTCACAACAAGTGGCGAACCATACATGTACTATTGTGCTCTGAATTTTCAGTCTGTGAACCTAAGAATTCAGCTGTTTTTGCGTACTATCAGGACAGGCCAATCTTAAAGTGCTTCCCGCATTTCAAAGCTGTAAGTAAAACAGCAGAAATTTTATGCGCTTATTAATTTGTGTTTCGCACTTAGTATCTCAAATAACAATAATATCACGTATCTTGCACCTCTAACCTTTCTTATTCTATCCTTTCTTTTTTTGTTCTGCAATTTCGAATTACCGCTTTCATATGCGTTTCCGTGTATTTCGTCTTATTCCATCGTAATTTTGAGACCTTTATGTACAAATTTTGAATAGAGGTGTCCCAGATTAAGTCAGGACTCAAAATTGGACTGAGCTTAACCAAAATGGACATATATGAATTTTTCTTACTAGACACTCAACCCTTAAGTGACGTGATGCAACTGCACGTGACTTTCGTAACCCCAAAAATGTGCGAATGCTTAAGTAACGTGTTGTGTTCGAAGGAACAAGTTACACAACGCTTCGTCGACAAGATTTATGCGGTCGCTGGAGCTTGAATCGTGAACTAAAGCACACTTGAATCTCTCGTTTACGTAGCTGAAAGTTATAGGAGCTTGACGATATGTCTCATCACCGCCACCTTGCCCGCAAACGAAAGATGACTCGCCTTTATTTCTTTAAATGCAGAGTCAGTCGTGACGTGTTGATAATGCGCACGCATACACCTACTTTAGTCACGTTCAAAGACAATCACGCTCATGTTCATGTGCTTGCAAGTACACGCACGCTTAAACACGCCTAGTGTTTGTATGTATATACAAGGCAATAAGAGACTGGGTGGCGGGATGATGGATCACCGTAGAAGCAACACCTCTGGAGCGGTTGTTCGGATAAAGCGAACTTGTCTTCTCGTCGCACTTGGCTTGTCTTCTTTAGGGCTTGGCGAAGACCTCTTGCGTTGGCTCCACCCGCATTCCCCGTGGAATGGCTTCACATCACTTCAAACGTATTTCTGTGACCTTGATGACCTAATTGGGGACTCCTTGTGGTTTTAATAACAGCAGGCATCCAAGGCTTTAAACACCATTCCCGTATACAGGGTTAACAGAGGTGATACGCAGTCGTTGGACATCCATCGTTTCGATTAGTCTTCGTCAGAGTTTGACGCAGATGTGTGTGCGTGTCGAGGCATTGTCTCCATTGGTACTCCTTGCGTGGGCATTTCTCCTCCCTTCAAGCTTCCGTGTTCCCCGATGCATATAACTGATAGAAGTGCTACGGGTCTTCAATATCTCAAGTCACTTTGTAGCATGGCAAGAGTGCATGTGTTTATATCTCTGCCTAAATGTTCAGAGTGCGGTTGCGATGACTTAGTATTTCCGGAGCAATGAATGTATTTTTCATTTATTAAATTTATCTCTAACCGAACACAGCGGGGTATTGGGAAAAGTTTTCAACTAGCAATAGTCGCCCCTCAGTTATCACTTCATTGGGTACGACAGCTAAGTTCGGCTTCCAGTCAAGAGCAGTGCCAACTTGTCGCCAGGGCCAAAAGCGCCGTCACAATCACAATGTTGCTGGACTATATGAAACCCTTCAACCTCTGGGTGATACCTGGCATCGCTCGGAACACTATTAAAAAAATGTTTCTCTCTCCCTCTCGCATTAGAATATCAAGAAAAAAAATGTGGAATTACTGGAACGACGTGCGGAACACTTCAGTAGAGGTAAGCCGCTCAAACAAGCGAACGAAAAAAACAATGAGGGGCACTTAATCCAGCAGCCTGAAAACCAGCATTCGCCCACTGCCTGCCTCTGTATGAGTCTGGATGCGCCCGAAGCGTATTCGTGACGCCGGACGAACTCACACCGCGCCACTAGCTGGCCCCTTACATATATCTCGTCGTCGACGCAGGTGGCGGCGAGCTATAAGCCACTCTTAATAGGGACTGCCGACACATTAGTCAAGCACGGGAGCCGAGGCCTTCGGGGTCTTCGCCCCAGCGGGAGAGCGGTCCCTGCAGGTCACCGTGTATACCGGTCGGCGACGACACAGTTCGGCCAGGTGGACATTATTTGTCACGTCCTTCCCCAGCCCGCGGGGCCAGTCAGTGGGCCATTTTTCTTGGATCGTCGGCGATCTTGTCCCGTGGTTGTTTCTGCTCTTTTCGAATGCTTCGTGCGCACTCGCAAGAAAGCCAAGTAGGTTGATTTCGGTGATTCCATCCGGTCCTTGTACCAGCTTGCCGTTTTCGCACGGCGGAGAAAAATAACGTCTCATCCGGTGCTGTGAAGTATGCCGTGCAAAGTTCGTTGAAACTCGATCCTCAGTCTTTAGGAGAGCGTGTGGCGGTCTGTGTTTGCTCCTGTTTTGATGTCTTGGTATGAGGTGGCTGCTCGACTTACAGCTGGGATATAGCCGATCTCCTCACGGGTGTAGCCTGTGGAAGGGGATCACATCCTCTCTCTAGATATTTTCGAATGTGGATGTTTTTACTCGTACACGCTTAAGAACATGAATAAATATTGGTTGAACCATCCCCGAAAAAATTTGCCTTCGTCTATGGTAATCCTAGTTTTCCTTGTATTTTCACATTTTAAGGCCTTTATTTGAAGCGTGAAAGAAAAGAGAAACAGAAGTATTCATTACAAATTTCTGATATTAATCAAGAATTTTCTAATCAACAACATCGCGCTTTCTGCCATCTCAGGTGTTGATCAACAATTGAGTAATTATGCTAAACGCGGAACAAAGCCACCGAAATCGCCATGCTTCTGTTAGGCTGCATGCAGTGACGCTCGCATATCTTTGCAATTTGGCACAAGTCTCCCAATACAGAAGGTATAAGTTTAGTTTTTCTGCCATGAAAGTTGTGGCTATATGTCTTGTCCTGTGTAAGATCGGACATCACTTTTGATTACCACTTGGCAATCTGCGCACGTTGCTTTGCTGTTCGGAATCTGCGTGCATATAGAATACATCAAGTAAACATGTAAGCGCACTTCTGATAATTCCGTGCGGTCCATGGGATCACTTGCTCTTTCACACTAATGTTTCACACACAACTTCTTACTCGCAAAGAAAGAACAACGAACAAGTGAAAAATGCCAAGAAGCGTTACACTTATGCATATGCTAATCACATGTCCCACCATTGAAACACAGATACAAAAACATTTCAGCAAGCTATGCAAACAATACGTACCTTTACACCCTACTTTGTTCCTGGTAGATGACCCTACAGTACCTCTGCCTGACATGCTAAACTTTTTGAAATAATGTAATTTGTTAAATAAGCTTTATAATATCATCTTTTCAGTGCCCATTCCTGAACGTCTTGTGTCTGGCGCAGCATATCCTTAGCTGCTTTTGCGCCATAAAAACCAAATTAACCTAACCTAACCTAACACTAATGTTGTGCCAATCGTTCCACAAATTATAAGTATACTCATTAGGTTTGCTTCAGTGGGGAGTTTCGTACAAAGAGCGGTATTGTGGGAAATAGAAAATGTCAGTGCATAAGCTGCGAGAGCTGTTGGACTTTAAAACGCAGACACCTGGCGATGGTTTGCGAGGCCATACGGGGCATCGATATTCGATAGTCTGAGTGGGTCAGTGTAGCCCGCAGATACTCTTTGCCTGCTTTGAATACTCGCGCACTGGGAAGAGAACAAGCGAATAAATAAGCATGACGTTCCAATTCGTTGATCTGGTCGTTGGACATCCTACGTGGCCCACAGATTTAAGGTTCCATCAATTTAGTACGGTAGCTTATACAAGCTTTGGTAAAACTAATCAGTCTTTAGTGAATTTACTTTTTGTTAATTTTTATAGAAACATACAAGCGTTTTGGCTGTTAACTTTTTATTCTGTCTGTACACGTGCTGCATGTAGAAACCATATCAGTTCCTGTCTGTAGACGTTCCTACTGACAAGCCACGACGGCGAAATTTTTTCCTTTGAAAAATTCACTTCTACCCTCTTAACAGTTGGTGAGAGGTAAGAAGGAACATGAAACTTGATAACGGAAAAGATCTACCTGATAACGAAAGAAGATGACGATCGACTTAGGGTAGGTGGTTGATGTTAGTATTGGGCAGGTGCCGATGTGTATTCTGAAGGACGAAGTGGTAATGAGGGTAGTGAGAACAGCGCTACAGTACAAGCTTCAAGGCATGGCTAAATCAAATGACCATATTTTAGCGATGTGTCCCTTTCATATGCATTGTCAAGCAGCAAGTTTATATTTAGATCGTATACTCTAATTACGGTAAGTTGAGGTGATGATGACGTTAATATATAGTTCTCCGTTAGTATTTACTTACCCATTTCCTACAGAGCGTTTCGTAAGAATTAGTTTAGAAGAATTAGAGACCCGTTAGAGATACATGAAGAACAAACAAACCATTGCCGTCAAATGTATCACGTCGAATCAACCCCGTACATCATTTTCTGTCGTGTATCGAAAAAGAAAGTGTTGCCTATCTGTCCGATGACTGTTTATTCAAAAGCATACATAGCGTGTAGATAATCAGATGCGGGCATACAACCCCCATACTACATCAAGAAACACACAAACTGCTCGTACGGTTGTCTCGCTTACAAAGCTGTCGTCAATTGTTGGCTGGTCGACGTTGACAACTGTGCCAGACAATCTCCCCTCTAACATAAAGATGCACGAAACTGCATCAACGAGGTTGATTTCAGGCTCTGTTCGCTTTCGTTTTTTTTTTCAAACATTTATGTTAATTTAGGCTCAAACATTGCAGTCTTCTTTCGTGTTGCCTTCTGGTACATACACATGTGTGAAGAGCAATTGCCTTCTGACCCAAGATTTGTGACTTTTGATCAATAGCTGTAGTAGCAATTTATGGATTCATTTCTGCACCAGGGTGTTCGGTTGCCATGAAGATTTGCTAACACCTGCGAAAGATAAACAATAAAAAAGTTAGGGCGACCAGGTTGCATTGAAAACAGCCATGATATGACACAACAGGAACGAGTTGAACAACAATCTAGGCCACTAAGCACGGTTGTTCTACCAATGAAAAAAATAAATGGGATTCAAAGGCCCTGAATGTTGCCTCATACACGAAGCAAAAAAAAAAAACAGTGAAGAAGAACAAAAGCTGCAGAGCTGCACCTCAGAACACTAACAGAAGGAAACACAACGTCAAAAGGAAAAAAAAAATGCCTTGCTATGAAGGATGCCGAACGTTGAGAAAATAAAAAAGAATCTAATGGACGGGGGAAATGAAGAATCACGATTGTGCGGCTGTCTGACCCCTACCCGGTCATAATTTTTCGCGGAGAACGCAATATGACCCCCTCGGTCGTGTCGCCTTGTCGCGAAACGTTCGCCCCTCGCGCGCCTTGCCCGCAGTCGCTGCAGCAGAACCCCCTGGTCTATCCCTCCGCCTTCTCGAGGAAAGTACCATTGGTATAGACATCAACTCGGAAATTTGAGCACCAGTTTACCGTTCCTGGGGAGAAAGAGCTTGTGACCATTATTGAGCTTTCTTTGGAAATTGATAACTTAGGCGCTTGCCTTGTAGTTTCTAGAAATTTAGAGCGTTGCAATAAAGCTTTCCAAGGGGTTCACTGGTTTCGACATCGTCATATTATGCTGCGTTTCGCATTCACCATTTTGTCAGCTGTGATTGGTGAGCAGGGCTACGCGGCCTAAAGGACTTGGCTCAAACTTTTGTCGATAGAGAATTTGACAGTATGGTGGATTTTGACAATGAGCTGGGTAGCACAATGGAACGGAAAGGCACGTATCCATATTACACGGATTTTCTTTGCGCCCAGAAGTGCTGGACAGGGACATAAACACCTCATCTCCCTCCCACCAGAAACAAAAACAAAGATCCTCGCCAGGCCATTGCCTACTTCTCTTGCTCAGAATTCATTCTTCCCCACCCACTGTCACTGCATTCTGGTGACAATTGCTGAAAATTGAACTTCAAGATAAACTCCCGCTTCTGCACTGAAACCGTTTTTTTCTTCACAGATATGAAATCTTCAACAAAACATTACATGTAGGAAATGCAAAGAGTCGTTTGTGCTATGTATGTTTGTACAAACTGCTTTGCTGTGTCTAGAAGACTAGCGATGGCAGCTCAGAAATTTAGAATGGGCATTTTTAAATATTGAGATCTGGAGTAATTGGATTGACGATTAGCCTAATTCATTTACAACTTGTTTAATTATGATACTCGGCTGCTGACCCGCAGGGCGCGGGTTCGAATCCCGGCTGCGGCGGCTGCATTTCCGATGGAGGCGGAAATGTTGTAGGCCCGTGTGCTCAGATTTTGGTGCACGTTAAAGAACCCCAGGTGGTCTAAATTTCCGGAGCCCTCCACTACGGCGTCTCTCATAATCATTGAGTGGTTTTGGGACGTTAAACCCTACATATCAATCAACTTGTTCAATTATGAGTAAATGCTTGAAGACAACCAAGTTTTCCTCTGACAAGCTCAGAATATATATAGTGACCTATGGAAATGTGCTCTATAATTATGATAAATGGACAGCTGCAACCAGACACTTGGCAGGGAATATTGGCGCCATTACGGTGACTATTGCAATGGTCTCCGCAGAAAGAGGTCGCGGGTACGATTCCAACGGCTGGAATCTTCGGTGCCTGCCACGCACAGTGGGGCGACGGCGTCGAGCACTGAAGACGCCGACGCCTATGGCCACGCGATGCACGCAACAGGTATGGAGCAACGGACAGCGAGCAAGAGTGAGATGGAGAGGAGGACGCCGTAAATAACCACCGCTCGGTCGGGGGGCAACGCATTGCGAAAGGCAAAACGCCCGTCATTCCGGGGGTACCCCTGCTTCTTGGCGAGCCAACGCACGCACGCGAAGAAAATAAAAGAGAGCACAGCGTGGCGCAGCGGGCACTGCTGTCGTTGCCGAAGGGAGAGGACAAGATGTTCGGTCGGGCTGGCTAGGTGTCCTTGCGACGGTTGCAACTGACCGATGTGGGTCTTCCGTTCTCTTGCGGCAAGCGCCCATGCAAGCCCATTGCATCTGCAGGCTGGCGTCGTTCGAAAAGGGACCCATCTTTGCACGTGCGATCCACTTGTTGGTTGCTTCGAGGCATGTCCGGTGTAGCGCGTGCAGGACTGTGTCTTGCTGGTGCTGCAGTCCTGGCGCGGCGCTGCGCATGGAGACCGACACGATGACGAAGCTGTCGGCCAGGCCGACCGGTCGGACAATTAGCATTCGCGCCACAAGGGACGTATGTGTGAGCTGTGGGTGTGCGCTGGGGACAGAGGGTATGGTAGCGTTTGGATGTCCTGCTGGCCGTCCGGGGTTTCCCCTTGCCGCACTTGTGTGTGTGCTTTCGTTTCTCTGTCCTGCACCCAGCTCGTGAATACCACTTAACGCAGTACAACTCAGCTGATGGGGCGGTCCTCTTTACTGCGCGCGCGTGCGAAATCCTATGTGTGTTCCCGTCTTGTGGTTTCATGAAGGTACTCGGCACATATCTTGAGTAACTTGTGATAGCCCTTGAAAAATAGCTTGGAAAAGGTAAAGCCGTCATCCATAACGGAAAATCACTTGATAGGACTTGATAGGACGGATGCTTGGGCTAGTTGGTCAATTGGAATTAACATATTTGCGCCGCGCAAAAAAACGACTATCAGCGTAACTACGGAAGAAAGACACATTGACAGGAAAGAGCACTTGAAATATCAAGTCGCTTTTTCGGCACGAGGGCCTCTGTATTCAAGGCCAAAATTTGCGAACCATGGTTACGGTACATGGACTACGAGTCCACGCGCGAAAGCTAAGCCCCGAAGCGGATATACATTCCGGGTTCTTCTATTATAAGCGATGTATTCAGTCGTTGGGAACATTAGCGTTCGTCATAGTTGTCCAAGATTTGGTGGCCGACGTCAGCCGTGTCCCATGGCAGCTTGTATCTGCAATCATTTTTGCCCCATTTCCGTAGCGCGTGATCGCCAACTGATACCAATGCAGAAATGCACTACTAATGCACAAATATCAATGCACTAATAGTTTATTCTGATTCTCAGAATGAGGTCGCGGTTTTACTGCAGCAGATGTATACCTGATGTGTGCGCAGACTGCTCTGTCACTATTACTATCACAACCATGCGGCCGTCACAGTTAATAGTGCGTAGCAGTTATATTATGTAAAACGCTAACTGTTCACGAAAGAACAAGCAAATGGTGTGTTTCGCGGGCAATTTTTACTGCTCAGCAGTCTGCAGTATGCAAGTAAAAAGACGCATAGACTCCAGGCATACGTTGACAAAGATGAGAACAGCTGCAATCTCTGCAAAACATTGGATTGGTTTGTGCGAATCGCGAAATATCGTTTTTTTTTTTAGCGTTGTCAATAAAACGATCAAGTTACTGCATATATTTCGTTTGATCTCCTTCACACTTTCGTCGAGCCTGATCGCCAGCGGTGCACTTTGAAAATGTACTCACACGTGACCGCTCGGCACAAAAATGACTGCCTGCTCCCTCTCCCTGGGCGGCCATTTTTGTCCTCCGCTACTTTATTTTCTCGCAGCTTCATTGAAATGCGCGCGCGGCCGGACTCCCTCCGCATCTCGGAAACATGAGACCCGTGCTTGAAATTCTATTGCCCGCAGCGAACAAGGCGGGTGGAACAGAGGGGTACCTCACGCCGCTTGCTTGGTTATTCATACTTATTATTCGCGGGTAATGTTCGTAGCGACGGGAAGGGGAGTGTGCGAGAACAGTGTGGGAAAAAGTTGGCGCGATGTTGTTACATGCTAACAACTCGCCGAGCTCACACGTGCGATACTTTGCGCTGCGGAACGTTTGGATATCGCGGACTTCTATTCTATATACCGCGAATCGCGCATTTGTTCCAGGGGTTGTGCTCTGATTTACGGGTGTACGTGCAAATTGCCTGTTCTGCCAAGATATGCACGTGGGGATGTTCAAACGAGGAATTGAATTGGATATCACATCAAAGAGCTTTGCTTTCTACGTTGAGCGAAACAACGACTTTGACAACTTTAGAAATGAACGTTTGGAACTCTCCTTGAGACGTTGGAATTCCGAAACCATTAACAAGCAAGAACAAATGTTCTTCCAGCGCACATGTGGTATTGGTTTTACAGAACGTGGCTTGCGACATCACTATTGTGATTCCATGCAAGTACGACCGAATTTTCTTTAGTCCGCCACATGTTATCACGCTTGTTCGTTTGGATTTGTCTGATGCTTCATTTTCGGTATAGCAGGCTCTCAGAGAGCTGGGTCTTTTCCGATATCTGGTTTGGGATATGTAGCTTCCCAACTTGCAAAGCTCGTGTGCATTCTCGAGTTGACAGACTCCGTGAAGATGAATGTCTAAAGCTGCACTCCGTGGCATGAGGTGTCGGCCACGTGACACCACTGCATGCTTAAACAGGTTTGAGAAGCGGGCTCGGAACCCTTAACGCAGTGATTTGCGACAGCTTGAGTCTGCACTTTAGTCAGCGTAAGCCGGCACATTACCAATGACCAACGCGTTACACGTTAAGGTTCCATGCTAACTGAGGTGCAGTGCCTATAGAGACCGAACTTGTTCATTGGAGCTTGTACATAGGTGTAGCGCAGTGCAGCTTATTGAATTATCGCACCAGTGACGTCCGGCAACTGGTCACTTGGTCAAGGCGAGTTTTAATCGTGGATCGGTTTCCTGTGAAATTCGTATATGACAGTTTCGAATCCTTTGACTCGTTGTGTGGGGTATTTTATCACCTCTAAACACGGTCTTCATTTTCTTTTTCGCTCCCATAACTTTTTCCCAATCACACCGAAACACGCAAGGCCATGCCTGTGGTCGATACAGTCCTATGACCACGTGGTCACAGTGGCACCACTCTTTTACTCCAGTATGTCCTCCAGATTTCAGGGTAGAGAATCCCAGGTGGCCACATTCGAGCCAGAGTCGCTCACTAAAGCGTTTCTTATAATCGTACTGTGGTTACAGCATGTAAAACGCCGAAAAGAGTCAACTCTGGCGTTTGCGAAAGTATCGTGATTGTTTGTTAAACACCTAGATTACCGAGCACGGGCAATTCCTTCATCCGCCCGGGGTCGGTGATCATTCGCCTTCACCACGTGCAAACTTGCACAAACTCTTACATAAAAAAACACGCACAAAAAAAGAGCGCTGAAAAGGGGGAACGGTGTTGGTGTGTGTGTGTGGGGGGGGGGGGGGTCGCCGACAGGAAGGGGGTTTCGGTTGCAGCTGTGGATTCAACAGACCCGCGTGTTTGCCAATCTCCCTTTCGTCGGGGTAGGGAGGCCCTTTCTTTGCAACCTCTTTTCAAGTCAGCCGGACGTCCCCTTCGGTGTACACTCCTGCTACTACCCCTCGCAACCGAAAGCTGGCAGGTCACATGGCGACCGCTGGGCAGGTTTTGGGCCAGAGAGGAGTCGAAGCCACGTGCTTCGAATTATCCCTACAGTAGCACGCATTAACGACTCGTCCCGTAAAGTGAACTTTAACGTGACGCAGTTGAGCGAGCACTGAAACCTGATTACAGACTGGCGCGCAATAACGATATTTCTCGAGCTCTAAAGCAAACTTTAGCGTGATACAATAGACTGTAAACTAAATGAGATTATACACTGCCAAATATCGCGTGTCGTACAACCAATGCATGATATGTGTGATTGTTCGTTTAGAGTCGAATAGGTGCAGATATAAAAGCACAAAATGCTTGCTGTTGCTGCTTTGTATGCCTCGCAAGTGATAGAAGCCGCTTAAATCGATATGTACGGGTAATATCAACATACGCCTGTTATGAGTGACTGTTCTGTGTTTTCCAAACATCCTTCAATAATGTGTTTGTCAAAATGCTACCTTTCAATGCTTGATAAAACAAAAAAAGCAAGGCTATTCCCGAATGTACTTATTTAAGCTTTTACACGGAAACCCGGTGAACGTCCAAGCTTTAGTGTGGCAGCCAGGGTTTCAGTGCATTTAGTTGGCTTAACTAGCAGTGTTCGTATTGCTAATTTAGCTATACTTCTCGGCTAATTGTATAACGTGTTGTGCGGTCAGTTCAGGATAACCTCCCAGATTTAGATTTTGGGACGCTGTGTGTTTTGTTGATTCATCGTTCAATAAAAAAAAAACACTGTGCGGGTATATAAGACAGACGAAAGATAACAGGCCAGAGCGCTTGCTGACCTCCTCTCTTATTACACCTCTTCCCTTGTAGTAAGAGCACAATTTTTGCTATTGCGTTTTCTTAACGAGGACTATTCTTGGCATCTTCTCACTGAATAGTGTCCACTCGTGTGCTTCCATCTTTAAAATATAACTGAAGATCTACGTAATAGCGGTATTAGACTAATGCGACTAAGCAATGCGTTGAGCTTTGTTACGTAGTAATTTGTGGCGTGTTCTGATAGTGATAGAGTGATCCCTCTTGAAGTCAAACGCGTATGAACTACGTCAATGCAAAATGCTGTATTTGATTTCGTACCCCAGTGTTTTGTATATATGTCAACTTTGCTTTCTAAAGAATGGTCATGCCTGCAGAGGTTTTTTTATGCGGCTGCTCATTTTTCCCTTGTAACGAAGAAAAGGAATGTTTGAATGGTCGATTGTAATTTGCATAATCACGTAAACATAATCTCGGAACATATTCTTTGTTTTTGCTATTTCGCATTGATGGGACACTGATTGGTCACTTTCGTACGATCTTTAATGCAACGCGGCCATAATTTATATACGCCGGAGTCCCGCACATCGTTCCCACCTTCTTCGAGTATGTTTGGCTCCGATCCTTTCATCACACACGCATGAAGTTTGTACTCGGGAAATAAGTGCATTTGGAACGAGCTGCCTGTCTGCGTTCTCGCAAAGCATGTGCATATTGCAAGACCATGTGTTGTCACGTTTCGTAATTAAAAGCGAGTGAGCGATGAGAAAGAAACGTTATTTTTTCTGATTTTTCACCTGTGTTTCTTTAAAGAAAAGGGCCAGTAGGACATCTTTTATTTTCTTTATATGCAGGAGGACACGATGCACATGACGTCTACGATTGGTCGTGGTATGGTACGTTGACAGATCCCTTTTAATTCGAAACGTGACAACACTTGGTTGTGCTGCTGGTTATGCTGCTGCTGCTGGTGACAACACTTGTGCTGTCCGGCTTTCTATGTGCATTTTCTCCCGTCACTGAACGAGCAGCTTAGGAAGAGTACACTGTAGACAATTCCCCCTGCAGAGCCGAAATCTTGGACGAGAGGTCTCCGACATACATGCAGGAAATGTCTCACTTCTTAAGGGGCAGATAACAAAGTTCAACATTCAGGGAAGAAGTGGAAACTTGAAAAGATAAGAAGTTTGTTGCAGCTGTAAAGGCAGATACGGTTGCCGAAAGTTCCGGCGACACTTCACGAATTGTTCATCTCAGATAGATAGATAGATAGATAGATAGATAGATAGATAGATAGATAGATAGATAGATAGATAGATAGATAGATAGATAGATAGATAGATAGATAGATAGATAGATAGATAGATAGATAGATAGATAGATAGATAGATAGATAGATAGATAGATAGATAGATAGATAGATAGATAGATAGACGGAATTGCGGTGAGGATTTCACTCTGGATTGCCTAATGAAAACAAGGAACTACGCTTGAAATTAGGTTTCCTATGAGGGCATGTTGTTTTATCTTACAGATAAAAAGTGGCCCGTATCTGCATGTATCACTGCAAATGTCGTCGAAAGACGATAGTCTTGCGTCCGGAGAGAGTAAGCAAAAGATTTGTTTGATGTTCTGCGTGAGAAAATCGGAGAATGGTATTCTGCAGGCGCTGCATTAGAGTGCTTCGATGCGTGCAACAGAGGCGAACGAGCGCATCGAGGTATACGTGAGACATGAGCGCTATCTGGCAGTTAGCTTGTAAAATGAAAGAATGACCTCTGATATAGCAAGCGCGTGGCATGCGCGCCCGTCTCGGAAGCAATAAGGGGTAGAACGCCAAGTGACGGGTAGGTGCCGCCACCGTGCTGTCTAAGCGAGGCGTTGGAAACACTTGCCTTTTTGTGCTTAATGTTGCAGTGTCAGCGCAGCGTCATAGACGCTATGGTCGTTAGAATTACTTACGTATGTCCTCTCTAGCATAAAGATACATTAACGTGCACGTTAGAATAATGCCCGAAGTTAGTTTCAACTTTCAATATAGGACCCTAGGGCAGACTTGGAACTTGAACGGATTTCGACTAATCAAATTTAGTCGCAAAGTTGTCCCGCGAGGTCGACAGGCGTTTACGGCAAGCGGCGAAGCTGTCTTGGAGACTGATGAAAATCAAGTCCTAGCAAATTTTCATTTCTGCTTTCAAGGTTTAAGGTCCTCATTATGTACGCAAAGTACATATAAAGTGCGGGTGAGTGGACCCTGACTTCATTTCGGACGCAAAGGAGTAAACGCATGCCTAGAAAAATTCTAAACTATAGATCTGGTGGCTAGTGATGCAGTAGAACCTACAACCGTCGTGCATGATCACACGTCTTTCTCCAGGCGCTTAGATTCGGCGTTGATCAGGCATTTTTATACACCTGGGGAAATTATATTGCTAAGTAGAACAATGCAAGGGTCAGGCATTCTGCGAACAGAAGACGACAAAGAGTCCGGTGAGCGTGCTGTCCTTCCATCTTGGTCGATGCTGTGCACAACAGTGTTGTGCTTCGTGTTATTTTACACAATATGTTATTCAGCACATTTCGCAAGCACTCTCAAATTATGATAGGTAGATTGCCGCTATCCCTCAAGAGGAAAGTAAATAGGAGCTGTATCTTGCCAGTACTTAGCTACGGAGCAGAAACGTGGAGACTTACAAAGAGGGTTCAGCTTAAACTGAGGACGACGCAGCGAGCAATGGAAAGAAAAATGGTAGGTGTAACCTTAAGAGACAAGAAGAGAGCAGAGTGGATTAGGGAAGCAATCCGGGTATAAAAATATCATACTAGAAATCAAGAAGAGGAAATGGACATGGGCCGGACATGTAGCATGTAGACAGGATAACCGCTGGTCATTAAGGGTATAACTGGATTTCTAGAAAAGGCAAGCGGGTCAGGGGGAGACAAGGTTTGGTGGGCAGATGAGATTAAGAAGTTTGCGGGTATAAATTGGCAGCAGCAAGCGCAGGACCGAGTTAACTGGCGGAAAATGGGAGAGGTCTTTGTCCTGCAGTGGACGTAATCAGGCTGATGATAATGATGATGATGATGATGATGATGATGTTACTGTGTTCGTAGGCGCGCGTATGTTGTTCACAAAGAGAATCATTTTCTAAAGTAATACAAGTACTGAACATTTAATGACTGACTCTGATTGCGCAATCAGAACATGCGATCAAGTCATGGACCGCACATCTGTAGGGAGAGACAAAAAGCGCAGAAAACTAACGACCAACGCAGGCTCTTAATCTCTGCCACGCACACTCCACGTTGCGCACTGCTCATAGTAAAGCACTTTATAAGAGGTTGTTCGCCAACTGTTCGGACGGTGAGTCAGGACTAACAAACCCCGCGGCGTCCACCTCCCGCGCTCTATCAGTCGAAAACCAGTGCTGTAGCAGAGGGCATATCCCGCGTCAAGTGCGCGAAGTGACCGGCAGCGGCGCTGCATGCGTTGGTTCCCCGCCGAGATCGCAGGCGCCCGACGCGCCCTCTCTCGCCAGCGCCCGCGGCGTTCCCTGCGCTGTGTGCAAGCGGCGCTTGTATCCTTGTCGCAGCGTCGACAGTCAAGCATACCTCCGGCACGGGGATGGAAGAGGGGTCGCTGAGAGTTTTTCGGGAAATCTCGGCGACCCTGTTTTCTTACGGTGCGAAAGCTGTACACACCACTCCCATCACGCTCTTTCACCACCGAACCGTCTACAGCAGCGCGTGCTGTAGTGACGTCGGCGGTTATGGAGGAAACCGTTAATCGCGCGAGAAGCGCGCGAGTTAATCCGGGATCAGCCCTTGGGCAAACATCTGAGCGGGGGAGCTGCCGCCTGCCTCATGCGCGCGGGTGGCGAGACCGGGACGCCGTTTGAGATTTCGCCCGGCAGGCACGCCGTTCTTTGCACGTATCCGAGAACGGTCCTGCGATTCTTTCAGAATGCACGCTGTGGTGGTGGCACTTCCAAAAGCCCAGCGTGGTCCTGTTCTGCGGAGTGCCTCATGATGACGGTGCATCCTCCGACTGCCAGTCATCTCCTCGTTTTGTCAGGCTCTGTTATTCTTCCGTTCGCGTTTAGGCCCTGTTGAGTTACAACTCGAAATAAACGAAAAAAAAAAAACTGCGAAAAAAAAAAACACTTTTACATAACCTCTAGCTGGCAAGAAAACTGTGGGCGACATAACTTGTGCCTTCTTAACTACGGCATAAGACTTTCACTTAATATGAAAGTAATTAAAGCGGAAGAAAACGCGCTCTTTTCGTCGGGGATATATAGACCCAGAACCTTCGAATTACACTTCCTGCGTTCGACTATTTGAACTACGATGTACGGCGCTCACCCGTCCACCTTATTTGCAGGGAATTTATGTGTGTTTAATACCTGGGAGCGTAAGCCAACACAGTTGTCCATAGAAAACCTAGAAATACCTTCTACCGACTGTGTAGCAGCATTTAGGCGATCACTCAATAAACAATGGCAACTAAAGTGGGATAAAAATCTTAACAAACAAACTCCGTGTTATCAAACCAACGATTGGAGAATGGGAGTCGTGCAGACACCAGGAGCGTTTCATAGAAGTAGTTCTGTGCAGACTACGAATTTGACATGCACACCTGACCCGTAGTTACCTACTGCGTAATGAGCAACCGTCTTATCAGACGCGTGGAGAAATTTTGACAGCAAACCATCTTTTGATCTCTTGTACAAAAATAGAGCGGGAATGGAAACCTTTTCAGTCCCTATACCATCAACAAGCACCATTTAATCCAGCTTTTTTTATTGGTGAAAACCCTTCATTGGAACTGAAGAATCTCATCAGATTCCTAAAAGCTATAAATTTACTGAAACTACTCTGACTATTATAACCAAAAACATTAGGACCTGTTTTTAATATTTATCTTGTACACAAAAAATACCTTGCCTTTGGCGCAATATAGACTTAGTCGCTTTTGTACCACAAAACCCGACACAAAAAACAAACAAACAAGATTATTGCAAGATTTTCGTTAGGTTCGCAATCGTAGCTGGTAACCATAGTTCCTGCAGCGGCATGGTATTCAAGCATTCGGGTAATTTTTGTCTTGAATGTGGGGTGTTTGGAATAAAGGGACTTACTCGCCCTCTCGTACAGACCATCTGTATACCGTTGCCCATGCACTTATATACCGTTGCCCATGTACAGACCATCTGCATACCGTTGCCCATACCGTTGCCCATATACGTATTGAATCAAGCGAATTGAATGGGAACAGTTGGGATAAGAGTTAATGGAGAGTACCTTAGTAACCTGCGCTTCGCCGATGACATTGCATTGCTGAGAAACTCAGGGGACGAATTGCAAATCATGATTACGGAGTTAGACAAGGAGCGCAGAAAGGTGGGTCTTAAAATGAATCTGCAGAAAACAAAAGTAATATACAACAACCTCGGAAAAGAGCAGCGCTTCGAGATAGGTAATAGTGCACTTCAAGTTGTAAGAGACTATGTCTACTTAGGGCAGGTAATAACCGCGAAGCCAAACCACGAGATTGAAGTAACTATAAGAATAAGAATGGGGTGGAGCACATTTGGCAAGCACTCTCAAATTATGACAGGTAAATTGCCACTATCCCTCAAGAGAAAGGTATATAACAGCTGTATCTTTCCGGTACTTAGCTACGGAGCAGAATCCTGGAGACTTACAAAGAGGGTTCAGCTTAAATTGAGGACGACGCAGCGAGCAATGGAAAAAAAAATGGCAGGTGTAACCTTAGGAGACAAAAAGAGAGCAGAGTGGATTAGGGAACAAACGGGGGTTAAGGATATCATAGCTGAAATCAAGAAAAAGAAACGGACATGGGCTGGGCATGTAGCGCGTAGACAAGATAACCGCTGGTCGTTAAGGGTAACTAACTGGATTCCCAGAGAAGGCAAGCGGGTTAGGGGGAGACAGAAGGTTAGGTGGGCAGATGAGATTAAGAAGTTTGCGGGTATAAATTGGCAGCAGCAAGCCCAGGACCAAGTTAACAGGCGCAACATGGGAGAGGCCTTTGTCCTGCAGTGGACGTAGTCAGGCTGATGAAGATGATGATGATGAATCAAGTGGATTTGCGCTGAACGATACAGTGGCCGATAACAAGCCATGACTGATTTACAGGATGCGATCAATCACGCGATGGGCATGTTCGTCTGAAATGGACTGCTCTCGTCTGTTGAAACATCATGAAGCCACTACAAATATTAGCAAGCTTTTGGTCATATATTTACCTATATTGGAACACAAAGGAAATGTATGCAGTTAGAAATAGTTTGCTAAACACACGCACAACCACGTTAGTGTGGTCCTTGTCGCGCTGTGTCGTCATATGTTACGGCGTGTACAGTGACGCTGACTACAAAACATTCGCTGGGCAACTGCAGTTGAAGAAATAACCTCCGAAGTGCACACTGAGCAATAGCCGACACCGCAGGTTGGTTGGTAGATTACCCGGTGCATAATTCAGTTTCAGATGTGGTCCTTTGGCACCTAGAGGCACCTTCGTTTTTTGTGATTCCTTTTTCCTTTTGCCTCACAATTATCAATTCGTTTCCCACATTGTCTCAAGTTGAAGTTCGCAATGATGAAACCAATTTGCTTTCGTTGGGTCCATTATTAGTCTGCTGCACAGGGTCACAAACAAAATGCCAGCTCCTCGATCCCTTCCTGTACGGTATGTCAATTTGTTGCCGTCATCTATGTATGGTGTAATGATAGTCAGACATGGATAACTTGGGTATGTAATTCTATACATTGCCTTTTGATGTGATGATACGCCACTCAGCTGATGCTTACGCTGGTATTTATGAGGCTGATTCACACTACGTGCGATTATCATGAAATTCGTGTGTTTCTATAACTTCGCAAGATTACCAAAAGCGTGTGATGTACTTTCCATGCACACTTTACATCTTTCGGCCAGCTTTGTACAAATAGCAGCTCTAGAGCGTTCGCGATTCCTCGTGCTCGGATTCTTTGTATACGCCAGCCAGTCACCAGCTTCAATTGGTGTTCTACACGCCTAGCGCATGCTTTGCAGAGTGCACTGCACTCGCTTTTAGTAGTGCCTCGGCTCAAGATTTTTCTGTGTAGTGTCATTGATCTGTACAGAACTGCAAATGCGAATTTAAACAAGTGTTGTTGTTACCGCACGCTCCTGGTGTTAGCCGGTGGACTTAAAACGCGTGTTACTATTTAGTCTTAACGAGAGCCTTCACACGTACCAAGAACTCTTTAGCAGCGACACATGGCACCAGCGAGCTGCGTGCCTCGATTCGCTCTGCACGGGGCCCAGCTTCATAGACCTGGCGATTGCAAACCTGTCGGGGCGAGGCTGGATGCAATTGTCGCATGGCTCGCCTCGACTGGATATTTAGATACGCTGATTGAGACTTGACAAGCGTGCCTTTGCGCGTGCGCCGCCCACTGAAGTCCTGCACTCCCTTTCTTCTATACCTGTCTCAGTCCTGGCAGGGGTTCACATTTCTGGCATCCAGTTCGCCCTTGGGGGAAACCAGCACTCTGAATGTGTACGTGTGTGTCACGGTGTTTGCCACGGCACGACTCACCGTGGCAGTAGTTTGCCCGGTCATCATCGGCCACGCTGGCCCGACGGGCCCCCGTGGCATACCATTGTGTCTTCACGTTCCTGGCGGCCGAGTCTGAAATTGCTTGGACGCGTGGGTGGCTGGCTTGTCTACACTGCGGGTTTGTGTGTGTGTCCAGCGAAACCTAGGAAGAACGCGCTATGGGGGAGCCCCCAAAGGGTTTTTTGAAGAAAGCGCGCAACAAGAAGGGAGCAGCGGGGGGCCTTCATTGTCGCAGCCGACGCTTGCGGCCGGTCTGTCAAAATTCCTTCAGGAGACCTGTGTGCCTTCTCAGCTGAAGTTCTCAGTGTGGCGTATGGATATCAAGCGTGCAGAAGCGGAAAGCGATTGCGCGGAGAGGGGTGTTTGTGGCCGTGGACTCTGTTGTACCGGTGGAGGCGCGAACACTGAGATTGTGTGCGGTAAGTCGAACCTGTACGTTGGTGAAGCGGCCGATGAAACTGTGTCCAATGCGGCTGGTATGCCCTGGACACGTGTGTATCCGAGTGCTGTACCACGTACTGGTTGGCTCTACCTTGTGCAATGTGTGGCCTAGCGGTGTGCCAAATCGAACTTTATACACACTGTGACACATAGTCTTTTTATTCAAGTACTCTTGAATTCACTCTTCAATTTCTTTAATGCAGGTGCTGGTTTACTCAGACGAATGTCGGGTTGTAAAGGATAATAATGATGGGCCCTGTGAGGTTACCTCTTCCTATGCTTCGAAGTAAAGCTATCTATCTATCTGTCTATCTATCTATCTATCTATCTATCTATCTATCTATCTATCTATCTATCTATCTATCTATCAGGGGTGACACAGCTGCGCATATTGCGCATTTTTGATATATTTCCGTTTTCTTGCGCCAAGCTGCTCTAAAAGCATAAAAATAAAAAAATTGCACCGAACTGCTCCGAAACAGCCTCAAAAGCTAGAATGTCGATGCCAACCTCAGCTTCATTGGGGAAAA